>OX387383.1:6416726-7154935 GCA_947563715.1 Lycia hirtaria
ACCGATTCGGTTGTTTTTTATCACCCTTTTATTAGCTTCACCTTTGTTTGTAACCGACTCCTTTGGACTTGATTTTGACCCACTTCAAACTGTTAGATTTCATTCAAACTTCGAAGACTTATCGGGGACCGATGACAATACAATAATTTAAAGCGTGTTTTTTAAACACGCTTTAAATTATTATTATGTTTGTTACCTCGTACCTTCGTCATTTAATTTTATAAACCGATTTCGAATATATTTTTTTATTTGAAAGTATATACTTTAAATTTTTCCACCTACGCAACGACACTGCTTCTTAGACAAGTTGAATGTGACAAATATTCCTCCCAAGGGAAAAAAATATACTACATGGCATATGCGTGTCTAGACCCAGACACTTTCTTGGCCATTTATTTTCATTTCGCTGGCATAAACTATATATACTACACTATACTATAGTGTAGTGAACACTATACTACAGAGAGTTTAGCACATTTTCTTGGCCTATGTCTTCGCGATGTGTTCCTGTTTTAGTCATATGGAATAGCGCCCCTAACGGATATAAACGGAAACTCTATTTTAATAAAACACACAATGACGTCACAGGCATCTTACCTCACGCGACCTCATGAGGTATCTCACGAGGCGGCCTCGGAGTACTGCCAGCGTGTTCTTGTCGAGCTCCACGTTCCCACCTGCCACAGACTGCACCAACACTTGCCACCGAGTCAGCGAGTTCTCAAGGATGCGTATGTCTTTCTTGTCTATTCTGTATGATAAAAATAAAACATCAATATAGATTTTAGAGACAACAACCTTAATTTGTGGAGAATCTGTATTTGTTGTATTTGTCTTATTTCCTCTAAATAAATTTAGCGTCTGTTACGATATTTCTCTGGATTTTGTAATAATTATGAGGCTTCCCGCCGATTCTAAGTAATGCAAAAAAAATTCTTTCTTTAGTCAATAATACATATAATAATCGTTAGATTTTTATAGTAATAAAAAAATAGCCCAATTAGTGTAGCTCATGTTTTCACAAATCAAGTTCACAAGTACTTTTATTGTGTCAGCATTAACAGTATGGCATAGAGTGACTAAAATGTACATTTTGAATTTAGCAATTCCAAAGGAAACTAAATTTAGCGATTTTTGTACTATAATATTTTTTGTCTTATAGTTATTTGTATTATTTGTCTTAAATACTTGGGTAAGTAAAATTCTTATTGAAATAAACAAACAAGAAACAAAAAAAACGATGTTTTACCCGTCATGACAATATTGACACGATAATTTAGAAAAATATACTTACGATATTTTGCAGGTGAAATGTCGCATTTTAAGCGATTAATAACAGATTAAAACAAGCTGTAGATAGGATTAACAGTCCAAAATGCTGGAGATTCATAGGGCTTGTTACCCTACAATAAATCGATTTCAATCGTCGTTTTGTGTAAACACTGGCATCTCATAATTCAATAATGGTTTAGACGATTAAGATCATTTCAGTTCAATCACGAATCAATTAAAAGCCTCGAACATATCAGTAAACACTATTTCATTTGTTTGTTTGCGCGGAATTTTTGTGGCGAAATAGCTGAGCTAATAAAAAATGAATGAATGAATTAGAACAACGAAGACGCTTGCCGGACTTTGGCGGAACGACCGGCGCGGCGCTTCCATTTGTCAGTCGAGACAAACGTTGGGGGCTTCAAGCGTTCATAACACCATACATGTGTGTTTTATATATGACGTCAACTTGTGCATCTGTCATTGATTAGTGCGCCTTTATATGGAGTGTCCGACGTGTGGTAAATTGGTAATACTAAGTATAACAATATCTACCTTATAACATTTAGAAGATTTTAAGATAAATAAATACTAAGGACAGTAACTGAATGCACTCTTCAGGTCAGGAAAAAAATAAGAAAGATCAAAAAAAGGTGAAAATATGTATTCAGTAAAAGAATCTCCCCGGTCTGGATGACAAAGGCAAGGGACACACAAAATAAATCAGATTGTTCAGTTTTTTGGTCATTTTCTCTTTTTTTTTTTATGTGTATATGATATGTAAAGAATAAAGACTAGAAATACTAGAGTAATGAAAATGTTTTTTAACATATCATAAGAAATTGCTTTCTCTTTTCTGTGTTTTCTAACCTATACTGTACCAGTTGCGAAATGTGTCTCTCTCTCCTTCTCCCTCCATATAATGTATATTTTTAATTATTTAAGACATTTATTTTTTTATTACTCTTACGATTCGCGTGTACAATTAAATGGTAAAATACAATCAACCTTTCAAATTAGTCAATCAATTCTAGAAGCAAAATACAATGGGTTAATTGCACATTAAGATAAACTCGACAAATTGTTCTGTGATATTGATTACCAGTTAAAGGTTCATAGTACCTCAGACGTCAGCTTAACTTAATTTTCTGTTTTATCAACAATTTTGCAACATTATATATCTCCATCTCTGTCATTCTCTATAGAAATGACAGAGATGGAGATATAGATTCCGAAACTGAATGAGTTCTGAATACCCCAGAACCAGAATCTCTTTTTTTAAAGTCAGTTGAAAAGAATGAAAATTACCTGTCAGCCAACTGCATCTCAATGTCTACGCCATCTTCTTTATAATCAGGCAGTTCATTGTCATTCATTGTTTCTTCAGCGTCGGAAAACGAAACAATCTTGTCATTATGACCTGAAAATAGAGTTATAAATGTCAAATGATACAGGTTTTGAAAGAAGTTCTATTTAAGTTAATTCCACCCTTCCCATTTCACTACAGGACTAGCAGAAAGTCGGCGAATTACCACCCATTTCTCGTTGAAATGCCAAAAATACGTACTCAGCGATATCGATCCACATTCCTGTTGCGTACTGCACAAGAATGGAATTCTTTGCCGCCATCTTTGTTTCCTGAGACCTACAATCTTGGAATTTTCAAGGCTAGAGTGAATAGATATCTTCTAACATCAGGCGAGTCGGTGATCAATCGTAGATCTATATTGTATAAAATAAATATATAAAAAAAGGTTCTAAAGTATAGCAAGTGTGTATTCAAAAGTTTAAATGGTGCTCATCAAGTCTTTTTTTTTGGTCTCCAATATGGTTACTTTTCAATCAATGGTTCTAATGATAGACATAAGGACTGAAATCGTAACCACCATTCTGATAATTGGGGATAATTAGGGTGCACCATAGATATAAAAAAAAACTCTAATCTCACAGGCGCATCAGGCGCATGCGAGAAGAAAAGAGATAGGGATAAAACAGAAATTAAATAAGTTTTAATGTACCTAGGATACTATAGATATATAGTATATTTTTTTTTATAATAAATAGATCTATGTTTGACCAACAACACATCAACACCCAATTTTTATTTCTATTTATCCTGAAGCAGTTATATTACATGGGACTGTT
Source organism: Lycia hirtaria (assembly GCA_947563715.1). Classification (NCBI taxonomy): domain Eukaryota; kingdom Metazoa; phylum Arthropoda; class Insecta; order Lepidoptera; family Geometridae; genus Lycia; species Lycia hirtaria. Next base: position 6,420,144 of record OX387383.1, read on the forward strand.
TAATGATTTCCAGTTTACAAAGTTTCAAATGCAATCTATGAGAAGATACTAAGACACACCACCTCAGAAAGAGGTGGTGTGTCTGTGTATCTTTAATATATTGATTTTATTCTTTCTATTGCAAGTTGTGTAAGTAGAGAGAGCAAAGGAGAGTGGAAGTAAAGTTTGCATTTATGTAGATGACAATTTCTTTTAATCATTTGTATTTTATACTGAAAATTCTAGATTAGACTAGCCTAATTTACTCAACAAGTTTACTGTGCATAGTCAATATGCTATAATGATAAATAAAATGCTTACTTTTAGGCAGAGGTTGTACGGTTTGATCAGGCAATAGCTGATATTGCTTCAGTAGCTGCCAGTGGTTCATAAGAGACTTGGGAGTGCGGGACTGGTAGAAGACATGCGGGTTAGACTCCAATAGCTCTTGGAACTTCTCTATGGTAGGATGTGAGTTCTGAAAAATATTGAACAATAAAGGACATTATATGAAATAGTTTGTGTATATTCATCCTCAAAACAATATCTGACTTATAATACTTAAGAGGTAAAAAGGAATCTAAAGTCACCTGTCATGAATCAAAATCTTTCATACCATTTAGGCCACATAATACATACCTAACTAACACACAAACATACACCTGAACAAGAATCTAAGAAGGATCAGTATCTGGTAACATAATATCACTTCAGATATTTTGTTCAGCTAAAGAACAATATTATATAAATAAATAAACAACTGAACATTTCGCTCAATTTAAATTAATCATTCATTTTGTATGATTTTTTTTAAACGTACATTGTTTGAAAAAAGTAATTTATTGCAATTTGAAAACATTTAAAACAATTTTGTTCAACGTAATACTTAAAACACTATTGACAATGTTTATACATTAATTTTGTGCATTAAATATGCACAACAATATATACATGTGATATGCAAAGAAAAGTTAAATTCAACAACCAATACTTACACTTTTCAAAGTACCAAGCAACTCTTCCTCTGCAGTGGAATACAAAGCTTGCTGTTGGACTGCAGCCACTAGGTCTGGATGTAAGTTGCTCATAGCTGCCACAGCAATTCTTGATACTTCAGCATTGTAAAGTAGAGCATACCACCTAGACTGCAGCTCACTCACAGTGAAGCGACATGAGAACTTTATGCCTCTATGGACCATACGCAAGTCATTTGTCTGAAATTTTACATATTAATTTTTCTTTTAATCGCACACATTTCATGAGATATGAGATGGATAAGTAGGTAGGAGGAATGTAGATCAGTTTTGTAGACAACTATCAAATATTATTATAAGTAATGTGATTATTACACATTTTTATTTTGAACAAACAGGTTACTCATGAGAACCAGACCAGGGTACCAGACGAGATGTCCTTCGGGAGTGACGCTGTGCTTCTTCTTTTGAAAAAGACCGCCATATGCGGTTGAAACTATAGTCGCAGAATTTGGCTCAAAAATAGACGTGAGTAACCCGTTTGTTCAAAATAAAACTATCAAATTATCCAGGCTGTGCTTGTGCTTTGCTGTGCTATGAATTCTATATTGAAAACTGACAGCGGGGTTAGACAAGTGACATTTTAATTTCACAAACACTAGCATAGAAAATTAAATATATGGGATTGACATTAGCTAATGAAATAAATAACAGCACATCAGTTTCTTAGCATTTTGAATGTAAGCATTTGTAGAATTAGAAAGTTTACCACAAGTCTAAGCCTACTGGTGATAGTTTTGTTTCCAATCTTTCACTCACTACCTCTGGTCAACAAGCTATATCAGCTTGCTTAACAAATAAACATATCATTTTTATCTACTTATCATGTCAGTTGTCAATAAAAAGACAACTTTATTCAAACTGAACTGAACTGATAAGTGGGCAAAATAGTAGAAATAAAATTTATCTAATTTCCATGCTAGTCTTCAGGTGTCTAATGTTCTCCACCATAGAAAAACGCCTCTTTTAAAATGCATAGACAAACCCTTTCTCTAATGTAACTCACCTGATATTAAGCAATGATTGCAATATAGAATGGAAACAAGATTTGTCTAGAAGAAAAATGTAATTTCAAATTAAAGGGGCTCAATTTAAAAACTTGATTTAAGATTGCTTATCAGATTGTAAAGACCTACTCTGGCAGCATATCTAAAATTTTAGAGTAACCAGTAAAGAGCTTAGCCAAAGTGATTTTAATACTCATATGGAAAGATACTTCTGTATGATTTAAGCAAATAACCAACCTGTTGTACGCCTAGTATCAATGCTAGATCGTCAGTAGGTTTCCAACGCCCCAAATCTTTTGTAGACAACTGACTCAGTTGGCCTTTGCGACGAGCTTTCCGACCCATACTTCCTCCTATAGAGGGGACTCTACTAGCAACTTTTTTGCGCTCGGGCGCAGGAATTGAAGGAGTCGGAGGTGCACTAGCAATTGGGAACTCAGGCAATTGGCTCGTGTACGATTGTGTACGCATTCGTTTGTCTCCTTTGCCAAGGGACGCCCCAGGTTGCAAGCTGTATTCGACCAGCTCATCGTCAAAACGCCTCCTTTTTATCGATCTCGATGAACTGAAATTTCAGATATAAGTTCAAATACTGGATTGCTTCAAAATTATGAAAATTAACGGAGTCCGAAATACCTGCGTCGTTTGTTATCATCTCTGGAAGAGAGATATGGAGAAGTAGTAGTTCCAGTGTATTCGTTGGTATCAGATATTTGTGAAGGAGTTGCTGGGAAATCCATTGTGAATTAGAACGCTCTGTATTCTCAGTCCTTTACCAAAAAAATAAATAAAGTTTTACACATTTCTTTTCTTTTGCCTATTTTGTATTTTGCAAAGAGAATTAAGATTCAGAATGTAATGTAATCTGAGTCTGAGAGTAGGTATTTCACAATTTTCACAAAATATGTATGTACAGGACTACAGGTACTAAGTTACGTCCAATTTTGTTGTTGGCTCATGAATTGGCTGACGAAACGATTTTTTTCATGAATTTTGGCATCGCACGTTTTGTGTATTTGCCAACATCAAGTGACAGATGTCACTTTGACATCTGTCGCGAACTTTTTAATGCAAGGACGTAAAAATAATTTTGTAAATTATCTGTACTAAATGTGTATTTGGTTGTATGTTTTTGTGTAGGTATGTACTAGTGAAGCAAAGAAGTTACAAATACAGAAGGAGACATATTTTATCGAAACATTCAGTTTAATACAAAGAATAATTATGTTTACTACGTAATCAGTTATGTAACAAACACCGTGTGATTACGAATACGGAAAAAACCTTCTCCGATCAACTCTAGTATCGTACCAAGAATAATTATGTTTCGTACAAAACTATAGTTACGTACGCAGCCGAAGCAGAATTAATCATCATTAAAAGAAATGGTGGCAATGTATTATTGTAAACCATTCTCATTACCATGTTTACCACTGGTGTCCCATTTATTTACCAGTGACATATTTTTAAAAAGTTTTCGTCCATAGTCACAAGGACCAGTGAACTATAAAGTCTTGAGGGCCAAAATGACTCAAAAAGGTCAAGTCTGAAATTTAGTTGAAAATCAAATCTTCATAATTTTATAATGTATAATTTATTTGAAACTAGATTCCATATTGTTATTTCTGACATTCTTTTTGTAATTTATATTGACGTGTAAATCGGTTGTACCAACAATAAATTAATATGAATATGAATATTGGTTCTAGACTAGTGGTTCATTCACAAGATCTCGGTGAAATCTATCAATTTTGTGAAGAAACCATTAATCTAGGATCAATTGTTTCTGAAATATGAGCCTGTCAAGTTTGACACCTGTCAAACAGATACACACTGTAATGTATATTATTATCTATTTTTTTTTGTGTTTATGTAACATTAATGCCTTCATATACAGCTTCTTCTATGCTGTGCTGGCTTCTAAAAGCCTCTTTTTGCCGTTGTAAGCTAAAAATTTGGAATTGTAATAATATTCATTCTCTTTGATTGTTTTAATATTTTTACTCTGACAGCTTAGCCGTGCCAAAGAGTAAGAATCTCTCAAATTTATTTTGTTTTTATTTTAAGTTTTTAATCAATAACGAAAAGGTTTATTGAGCTTTTACACATAATTTGCTGGCCATATATTTCAAATTAATTCCATGTCTTCCATGTCTATTTTGTAAATGGAACCAGAAAATCTGCGTAAAAGCGGAACATCTCGGCCCGGCGGGCTCAGTCTGATTCCTGCTTCAGAGCTTTTCACTCCAGATAATTTTTATGTTATAATCCACAAGTGAAATATTTTTTTTATATAAAAGTATTCGAATCTCTCAAAATTATTTTCTTTTTATTTTAAGTCTTTAATCAATAACGAAAAGGTTTATTGAGCTTTTACACATAATTTGCTGGCCATATATTTTAAATTAATTCCATGTCTTCCATGTCTATTTTGTAAATGGAACCAGAAAATCTGCGTAAAAGCGGAACATCTCGGCCCGGCGGGCTCAGTCTGATCTGATTCCTGCTTCAGAGCTTTTCACTCCAGAGAATTTTTATGTTATAATCCACAAGTGATTTTTTTTTTTGTATAAAAGTATTCGAATCTCTCAAAATTATTTTCTTTTTGTTTTAAGTTTTTAATCAATAACGAAAAGGTTTATTGAGCTTTGACACATAATTTGCTGGCCATATATTTCAAATTAATTCCATGTCTTCCATGTCTATTTTGTAAATGGAACCAGAAAATCTGCGTAAAAGCGGAACATCTCGGCCCGGCGGGCTCAGTCTGATTCCTGCTTCAGAGCTTTTCACTCCAGAGAATTTTTATGTTATAATCCACAAGTGAAATATTTTTTTTTTGTATAAAAGTATTCGAATCTCTCAAAATTATTTTCTTTTTATTTTAAGTTTTTAATCAATAACGAAAAGGTTTATTGAGCTTTTACACATAATTTGCTGGCCATATATTTCAAATTAATTCCATGTCTTCCATGTCTATTTTGTAAATGGAACCAGGAAATCTGCGTAAAAGCGGAACATCTCGGCCCGGCGGGCTCAGTCTGATTCCTGCTTCAGAGCTTTTGACTCCAGAATTTTTTTATGATAAAATCCACAAGTGAAATATTTTTTTTTGTATAAAAGTATCCTTTTATTTTTTTTACGATAGTAAAGTTCATTAGTTCAGTTTTTAATAAAAAAAGTGCATTTGTGAAAATAAACCTCGAATTATAAATCCTGGCGAACATTTCGCCTTGTTGATTCGTCCTGGAGCTTCCACATCATCTTCCCCAAAGATGATGTATTGAACGAGGAAATGTGTCGTAATTCGATCTAACCACCCTGGATATTATGGTATCATAAAAAAACGAATAAATGGTGAGCTCACCCATTTTAATAATATCTCTCGTTGGAAAGTGAGAAACTACCTGGAGACTCTTCAATAGGTTTCCACCGAACCTCTTCTAAATTTATTTGGAGTCTTATGTTCTTCAATTCTCAACTTTGCTTGACTGTACAAAATTTAAAATGTTCTGTCATATTAATGTCGCAAATGTTGAAAAACTGAAAACTATAAATATTCTAATGGCCAGCCTCATATTTCTGAGGTGGACCAGTATATATTGTTGTATAACTGTTAACACATGGAAGTCTCCATATTCCTGAATATTAGAATAAAACCAATTTACAAATCAACTATTATATTTCTTATTTTTTCAAAGTGACAAAACAACCGTTACCTAGATACATGAGTAATAGACTAAACATAGACACAGAAATACAACCTCATCATCCCCCCTCAATTCTAATTTTCCATAAAACTAGAATTGCAAGAATATTGTATTAAATAATGGAAACAATCTTTAAAAAAAAATAAAGTAATAAAGAAAATAATAATTCTATTCCCCAAAATTAACAACAACAAAAAAAAAAACTTTATGGAATACAAAACAATATATAACTATACTATACTATGAGTAAAATACATTATTGAAATTACACAGCTTCAACATTACCTATATATATTATTATTTTATACCATTAATACTAAATCTAACTATGTTAACGTTATCAAAATTATTAATTAAAACCGAGTTTTTGCATAAAATAATTATGTTTTAGTTTTCCTAAAGCCTTAGTCAAAATGTCCGCCACATTTTCATTTGTGTTCACATATTTTACAATCATTTCCTTTTTATTAACTAAATCTTTAACGTAGTGATATTTTATATCTATGTGTTTTGACCTTTTGCTATTTTCGTTAGATTCCATCAATTTGATAGCACTTTGGTTATCAACATGTAAAATTGAGTCAGATTGACATGTAAAGTCCTGTAATAAGCCTTTCAAATAAACCAGCTCTGCAGAAGCAAGAGCAGCAGCTATATATTCAGCTTCGGCAGTTGATAAGGCGACAACGTTTTGTTTCTTACAGAACCAGGACAACAAGTTATACCCGTAGTAGACTAATGCTCCACTTACGCTTTTCCTATCTATTTTATCTCCAGCCCAGTCAGCATCCGTATAGCCAACCAACAGACAATTGTTACCATCGCGCTTATATATTAGAGATTTTGACTTCGTTTGTTTCAAGTAACGTAATACACGCTTAGCAGTTTTCCATAGAGATATAGTAGGTTTATCCAAATACCTACTCAAAAATGACACTGCAAAACAAATATCCGGTCTGCTGGAAGTAGCTAAATATAATAGACAACCTATAAGTTCACGATAAGGTACGTCTAAAGCAATTGGTTCACTGTCATTTGTTGTGAAATTTACTTCCATAGGTGTTTCAGCTCCTTTACAATCCGTCATATTAAATTTTTCAAGCAGTCTATCTATTGCCAATTCTTGACTAATTGAAATTTGCTCTGTCGTCCTCACAATCTCTAGTCCTAGATATGTACTCACTTCCCCAAGATCCTTCACATTAAATTCACTTTTTAAATGTTCATACACTTGATTCAGATCTGTACAACTTTTTGACATTAAAATAATATCGTCAACATAAACTAGTAAAAATACACCTTCCAAAATATACAAACAAAAATCATGTTTTGATTGAATAAATCCTTTATCAACCAAAAAAGTATGAAGTCTTTCATTCCAGCACTTTGGGGCTTGTTTTAATCCATAGAGAGATCTTTTTAGCTTAAGTACAAAACCTTTTTCAATTTTTACACCTTGAGGTGGTTTTATGTAAACATCTTCTTTAAGGAAACCATTTAGAAATGCCGTTGGCACATCCAGTTGTTTCATATACATTTCATTTTGTACTGCTTGACTCAGCATCATACGTATTGTAGGCATACGAGCAACTGGCGAATATACATTAAATAGTGTTTCCTCTTGAAATCCTTTTGCCACCAACCTAGCCTTTTTAGTTCCATCTTTCTTTGTAGTAAAAACCCATTTTGTATCTATAGCTTTTTTGTCCTTTGGTAATACTGTTTCTTCCCATGTTCCCAAACATTTCAAGGAATTTAGTTCTTTATTAATTGCTTCTTGCCATTCTTGACCTCTTCCGACTGCCTCTTTATAAGAACCTGGATCACCTGTACACAAGCAGTAAGCTACGTGTGTTTCATAGTCTTCCAACCTTTTTGGAGGCCTAGCTATTCTTCCACTTCTAGTTCTTGTTACGTTTTCATTAATAATATCGTTTCTTTCAATTATATCTTCATTAGTACAATCTTCAAATACTTCTTCATCATCTTCAATATTTGTATTATCAACTATAACCTCATCTCTAATATCTTCTTTTTTATTTCCGGTTTTTGTATATGGATCACTATTTAGATTCGTTTCTGAAATTCTTACTCTTTGCAGGGCATTTTCGTTTATCATTTGGCTGCTTTCATTATAAACAATATCACCTTCGTCAAATCTTACATCTCGTGACTCAATTATTTTATTTTCCTTAGAATCCCATAAATTATACCCTGTCCTTGCATATCCTACCATTCTGCATTCACGAGCTCTTTCTGAAAATTTATCTTGTTTTGGTAAAATACAAGCCCACGCTTTTGCACCAAATGCACGAAGCTTACTTAGCTTGTCCCGTAGAGCACTTCACATGGAGTTTTGAAGTTGATAGCTTTAGATGTACACCGATTTAACTGATAAGCCGCACATTTTATAGCTTCACCCCACAAATTCTTTGGCAGCTTAGTTTCGATGAGCATAACCCTTGCCTTATTGTATAAACTTCTATTCATTCGTTCTGCAACGCCATTGCTTGCTGGCGAATACGGTAAACTATACTCTAATACTATACCTTTCATATCGCAAAACTGCCTTAATTGATTGCAAGTATATTCACCTGCATTATCACACCTAATCCGTTTTACTGTTTTTTCGAATTCGTTCTCATATCGTTGAATATATTTAATTAAATTTTCAGGAGCTTCTGCTTTACGCTTTAACAAGAAGACTACACAGAAGTGAGAGTAATCATCAATTATTGTTTGAAGGAAATTTCACCCAGTATAGTTGGAATATTGGACGGACCTGCTATATCACTATGTATAAGTTCGAAAACTTGGCGCGATCTTGGTTGTTCTAACGGTTTAAATGGTAACCTGGTTGCCTTACCTTTCATACATTCATTACAAACTTTATTGTACGCAGGTAGCTGTAGTCTTTGCAATGTTTTAGTACTGGTATGACCTAAACGTCTGTGCCATAACATGCCATCAGCTGAACATAACACCGCATCTCCATTATCTGCTATAATGTTACCCTGTAAAATATATAATTTACTATTATTATACGCCCATATCGTGGACCCTTCAAAAAATGTGATCTTTGCGTATCCTCTTTTAAATACAATTTCGTTAGGGTTTTCAAGTAGCTTTCTCACAGAAAGTAAATTATAAGCTAAATTTGGTACAATGAGTCCTTTAATAGCTATCCTGGTATTTCCAAATATGACAGGTAACTTACCACTATGGTAAGCAATTAACTTGTCGCCATTAGCAGTGTTTATCTTTATAGGATGTTGTAATTTCGTTATGTTTGTCATGAATTGTATATAACTATCAGAAATAAAGTTTTGTGACGCCCCTGAGTCTACCACAAAAGAAATTAAATTATCAGAAAATGCCTTACAGTTTAAATTGAATTCCTCATCAATCATACAACCCATTTCATGCTTTATTGCTTCTTCATTGCTAATTATTGCATCATCCCTTGATGTAGTTGCTCTGTAATTACCACCACGACCGCGGCTCTGCGATCTGCCTCGACCACGTCTGTAAAATTCACTGCCTCGTATTGGAATTCTTCGCTGGGGATAATAATCCTGCCTATTAGTGAAATTTTTGCGACAATGTATTGATTTGTGCCCCTTTTCATTACAATTCCAGCATTCTATATTGAACGCATTTTCTTGTTTTTGTGAAACCAAGGTGTCTAATCTTATTTCTGCATCAAGTAATGTCCTTTTCGTTTTCTCTAAAGTTAAGTCTTCGTTCATTGCTTCTAAAGCTGTTGTAACATTGTTAAACTTTTCTGGTAAAGCTAGTAATAGATGGACTACTTTATCAGATTCATCCATTCTTGATATATTTTCGTTATCGCTTATCAGTTTATCAAATTTCAAGAAAAAATCTTGTAGATTTTCGTTACTGTCACATTTCAAATCAATTAACTTCTTTTTTAAATTATATTTATTCATAACACTTTTCCTCGTGATTGTATTTTCTAGAGCTTGTAACATTTCCATCGCACATTTGCACCCCTTAACAGCGCCTAAAAATTTGTCTCCTATGCATTGTACAATTATCGAACGAGCTTCCGCATTTCGCCTTTTATTTTCGTCCTTTACCTCAACACTCTTCAATACATCATTGAGACCCCTGGCCTCCATTAATAACTCCAACCGAAATTTCCAGTTATGAAAATTATCTCCATCTTCTAATTTGGGTACCGATTCCTGAGGGCCTAGACAAATGTCATTCGCTACGAAGCGATTCCATTTCTATAATCGCTGTCGCTACGACGATAGCGAACTTAGATTGGTAGACAATGTAACATAGACTTAGCGATCGATTAGTCGAATCGAATGATCGCTAATGTCTATATTTTGTCTATGGGTATCGACAACAAACGTCAAACTCGACACCGCGCCACAGCTGTCAACACATTTCGTACGCGGCTATTTGAAAAGTTTTGAAAAGTTTGTGTTGTGCTTGTTATTTGGAGCTAAAAATACGTGGTAAGTAATTAAAGAAAGTGTTCCAATACACTTTCTTTTATTTGAGTTTTTCTCTATGTTTTGAAAATAGATATGGACTTGTCCGTGGTTACAGTGTTTAGAGAACTTTTATGTAGATGCAAAATCTGGCAGACTAAACTTTTTATCATGTTTTTATAGATGGAATCAAAAGTACGGGCGAGTGCAGAGCAATTTGCAACACTTTTAGAGTTCATGGAAAGGTAAAATATTTATTCACCTATTACTAGTCTTCATAGCTTTCTTTCTTGGCACGAATCTTCATAGAGCACTTAAGTCACACTATTGTTCTTAAGTACTTAACTGATTGAGGTCAATGATAGTGTGTGGTTTGTTTATAACTAAGTACCTATGTACTCAAAGGGCTTTTTGTTCTTTCTTCTAGCCACGGTGACCTTGCCAGACCACAGCAAGGAGCGCAGGGGCGCTTAAAAGCCGACAAACTGTGCCAAGAATTAACAACCACCTTAAATTCGGTCGGTGGTGGTGTTAATAGGACATCAGAAAAATGGAAAAAGGTACTCCAAAATGTGTCATATAAACCTCTTAGCATTTTATCCATCGCATACTTATTATAGTTGTTTGCATGCACATGACTTCAGGCAAATGGGAGAGGAATCTATATACTTTAATTAAATACATTTTATAATAATCACAAATATTTATTTTCTATATTTAAGACCAACAGCTGAAAATGTACAATTTAGGTGCTTATTATTATTAATTACTTAATTTAATAATTTAGCCAATAATAGGTCTATCTTATTTAATTATACTTAGTAATTATTTCTAAAGAAATGGGTGAAGAGAGAAAAGTAAAGACAAAAATCAATAAAGAAGATATAGTCATATAAGCAATATTATAATATACACATAATTGATTGAATTCATGTTCTGTAATAGTTCAATGGGTTGGAACACATTTAGAATCAATTATTATACTAGCTGTGCCCTATGGTCCCATCTATGTAGTGATGCAAAAATGATTTATTTATTTATTTATGATGATGACAATCATGAAAGTAGCCTACGTCTGACTCTAGGTTTTTATACATCTTTGAACAAAAATGTATATCAGCCCGTTCCGTACCTGTTTAGTCTATTTGTTAAAAAAAGTTTGTATGTCAAATCATAATCTGTAACGTCACTGTCACTTGTGTGCCCGCCCCTTTTTTCTTCTCTCTCTCTGCACGCCTTCACGCTAACCTAGGATTTTGGTAATAAATTGCTCTCGTCTAATTTTGTACATTCCGTGTTGTAACATTAATGGTTTTAAATACAAAACAACTATATTCGTGTAATCTCGTGTTTTTATTGAAGAAATATTGACCCAACCTGAACATTTCCTTCGATGCCGGGTGCGATCACCACGCCGAGCCAGCCGTCAAGTACGCCATTTTATCGTTGAAACACTTGAAACACATCAAAGAAGAGTCCCAAGTGCAAGATCAGCCCTCAGCTTGCTTATCCAAAGCAAGTGTATGCCTCCTTGTTTGCTTTGAAACAAGGAAACACAAGTTGGTGCGGATAGGCCGCGCTAACTACGCCACGATCGACCACGCCGGGCCCGCCAACAAACACTCAGTTTATACTCAAAATACATCGAAATACGCAACATAAGCGAAAGATCGGCTCACAGCTTGCTTATTCAGAGCAAGACGCTTCCTTGTTCACCTCGAAACAAGGAAACATCAGAGTTAGTGCGGACAGGCCGCGCTAACTACCGCCGAATCACGCACATTAGTTACAACACCGGCCAACAACTTGCTTATTTAGAGCAAGTACACGCCTTCTTGCTCACAAGCAGCAAGGAAGGACAAGAGTTAGTGCGCAGAGGCCGCGCTAACTATCACCGAGGCACATATTGTCAAACATCAACGCCATTCAACAGCTTGCTTACTCAGAGCAAGTCCACGCCTTCTTGCTCACCAGCAGCAAGGAAGGACAAGAGTTAGTGCGGAGAGGCCGCGCTAACCATCACCCAGGCACATAGTCGTCACATATCAACCGTCGTTCAACAGCTTGCTTATTCAGAGCAAGTCCACGCCTTCTTGCTCATTGGTAGCAAGATAGGACAAGAGTTAGTGCGGACAGGCCGCACTAACTATCGCAGAGTCAAGCATCATCGGTTCGAGTATCTACATCCAAAGAGGTACACAAAGTCTGTGCGGACAGGTCGCACTGACTTCACCATCGTCGAAGCAGTAAGTGTTTTGTGATTATCTGAACTGCATGCCAGAAAGTAAAGTTTGGACACAAATATTTAGAATTATAGACAAAACTACTCACTTATTTGTAAATGGTAAATAGTATTTGTTTTAAATTTGGTTTTTGCACATATTTATCATGGACAAGCTGTTTAGAACTCAGGAAAACCTTAAAGATAGAATATCTAAAGCTAAAATAAATTTTGGAAAGCAATCAAAGGATAGAATAACCATTTCATATTTAGAAACTCGATTAGAAAGTGTTGAGCAGTGTTGGAAAACATTTAATGACAACCATGATAAAATATATGCAGAAGCTGAACAAGTGGAGTTAAATGCATCAAGTTATATCAAAAACGACCTTTTTCAACAGGTTGAGGACATATACCTTGACTATAAATCTAAACTAAAAGAAACTTTAGCTAAGTTGAGGCCTCCCAGCACCACTAGTCAAGTGATGATGGAAAGCCACAGTTTCTCAAATGTTAAACTCCCAAAAATAAACATACCAATGTTTTCAGGAAAGTATACCGAGTGGGCCAGTTTTAAAGATTTATTTATGTCGCTTGTGCACAACAATCAAATTCTTGATGATGTTCAAAGGCTTCATTACTTAAAGACACATGTACTCGGGGAGCCTGAGCAGCTCCTCAGACATATTTCAGTAACTTCAGACAATTATTTAAATTGCTGGAATCAGTTAGAGAAACGGTATGATAACAAAAAGTACCTTGCCAATTGTATTTTAAAAAGGCTTATGAACATAAAATCAATTACAGTAGAATCTAGTAACAGTATTAAAGAATTGTTGGATGTGACAAATGAGTCTTTGCATGCACTTCAAAATTTAGGTGTAAATGTGAGTACATGGGACATCATTATGATTTTTATTGTGAGTCAAAAACTGGACCCTAAGTCCAGAGAACTGTGGGAAATAAAAAACAATGATTCTTGTAATGAATTACCCAAACTACATGATTTCAAGGAATTCCTTGAAACCAGATTCAGGACATTGGAATGTGTTGGCCCACATGTTAACAATAAATTAAAAAAAACTGCTCTGTCATTGCATATCTTGCCATCTAGCCTTGTTTGTATTTTTTGCAAGGATCAAGAACATAAATTGTATAATTGTAAAAAATTTGGAAAAGAAAATTTAGATAACCGACGTAGGTTTGTCCAAACCAGTGGGCTTTGCTTCAACTGTTTAAACCCAAATCATTCGGTTTACACATGTCGTCAATCATCTAGGTGTCAAATTTGCAAACGCAAACATCACTCACTTTTGCATCAAACCAACTTACCCAAGACTACCGATGTAGTAAAATCAGATCATTCCAATTGTAAGGAGGTTGCGGCAACCTCCTCCAAGAACGAGTCCACCAAAGCTATGACTTGTTTTGCCCCAGCCAACAATCAAGTATTGTTGGCCACGGCATTGGTGAACATACAATCAAAAACTGGTGTTAATGTTTGTTTGAAAACGTTACTCGATCAAGGTTCACAGGCTTCGTTCATCACGGAGTCTGCCGTTCAGCTGTTAGGTTTGAAGAAAATTCCCAGTAAGACTTCTGTATCAGGTCTAGGTGGTAACCCTCAAGAATCACTGGCTAGTAAGTCTGTGGTGACCATGAGGATCCAGTCCCGTTATGATCCCAGCTTTGTCATACCAGTCAAAGCTTATGTTTTACAAAAATTAACAAGTCTTATTCCTGAACGTAAGGTGTCCGTTCGTGACCTACCAGCAGTAGTATCAGTCGAGCTAGCTGATCCATCATATGGCATTCCAAGCAAAATCGACTTGCTCCTAGGGGCAGAAGTATACAGCCAGATAATGTTAGAAGGTTTTATCAAGGGTTCACCAGGCTCACCTATTGCACAAAAAACTACATTGGGTTGGATCCTATCTGGTGAAGTAGGTTATGTTGGCACCAAGATAGAGACATATCATAATGCTATTGTTAGCTTGCACTCAGTTCATTCTATAGAGAATGATCTTTTGAAAGGTTTGTGGGAACTTGAATCAGAAAATTATTCTATTGAGAAAAGGCACTTGACTGAAGATGAACAACAATGTGAAAATTTCTATAAGGAGACAACAACGCGAGATGCATCAGGCCGCTACATGGTCAAATTGCCATTTCGTTCAACTGATCCTCAGTGCAAGTATGGTGACTCATACACCATTTCTCACAAAAGATTTCTTTTGTTAGAAAAACGCCTTTTAAAGGACCCAGATCTTAAAACAGAGTATGTTAAAGTCATAAATGAATATTTAAGTCTAGGTCATATGGAAATTGTGCAAGACAAACATAAACCAGATGCGGTTTATTTACCACATCATGCAGTTGTGCGAAGTGACAAGGTCACAACAAAAGTCAGAGTAGTATTTGATGCGTCGTGTTTGGGGACCAATGGTGTTTCATTGAACCAAGATTTGCTGGTTGGTCCAACACTGCAGCCTGAGCTTCGTCACATATTACTACGTTGGCGATGCTTCCCAATTTGTATAGTTGCTGATGTCATCAAAATGTACAGACAAGTTAAAGTATCAGAAGCCGATGCAGATTTTCAAAGACTTTTATGGAGGGAAAATCCAGAGGACAAACTGCAGCATCTTCGGCTTCTACGGGTCACATTTGGTACATCAGCTGCTCCATATTTAGCTGTCAAGTCATTACAGCAAATAGCACTTGATGAAGGAAAGGATTTTCCACTAGCATCAAGTCGAGTCTTAGAAGATTTTTATATAGACGATTACATGACAGGATGTCAGACAGTAGATGAAGGTGTCCAGGTCTACGAGCAGACAAAGGAGTTGCTTGGTCGCGCAGGTTTCCAGCTCCAGAAGTGGTCCACAAATAGTGATGTATTACTGGAACACTTCAGGGAAGATAATCAAACAGCTGAGAAGACACTAGAGTTTAAAGCAGACAGCGCTGCAACTAAGATATTGGGGCTAACCTGGCACAGAGAGTCTGACGAATTTGAATATACGGTGAAGCTACCTCCTCTGGAAACACCAATAACCAAGAGAAAGGTGATATCTGATATTGCACGCTTGTATGATCCACTTGGGTGGATTTCTCCTGCGTTAATTAAAGGGAAAGCACTCATTCAAAAACTGTGGCTCTCAGGTATCGAATGGGACCAAGAGTTACCAACAACATTGATGAGAGAGTGGTTAGACTTTAGAAAGGACTTACATGACCTTACTAATTTTCGTATTCCAAGATGGATTTATTCATCTATTGGTGATAAAATAATGGAATTACATGGATTCGCGGATGCGTCTAGTATCGCATACGCAGCCGTTATTTATGCACGCATCGTTGACAGTGATGACAACGTCCATGTTAGTCTAATCTCATCCAAGACAAAGGTAGCTCCAATAAAACAGGTCTCGATACCAAGGTTGGAGTTATGTGGTGCATTATTGTTAGCAAAATTACTAAGGGAAGTTTCCCATGTATTGAACGTACCCAAGCAACATCTCCATGCCTGGACCGATTCAACGGTTGTGTTAGCCTGGTTGAAGAGCCATCCCAGTAGATGGAAGACGTTTGTAGCTAACCGAGTAGCAGACATACAAACTATTGTAGATGGAAACCAATTTTCGCATGTGTCATCTCAACAAAATCCAGCAGACTGTGCGTCCAGGGGAATCCGACCGTCAGAATGTGCGCAGCATCAGTTATGGCAGCAGGGACCGGAGTGGCTGAAACAGAAAAATATAGATTATAAAACAACAGAAAAGGATACAATGTTGGAAGAAAAGAAAGTACAATCTCATATGCTTACTTGTGAAGAAACAGAAGATGATATCCTGACTAGGTTTTCATCCTTAACTCGACTTACCAGAGTCATCGCCTACTGTAGAAGATTTTTAAATCCAGAATTCAAAGGTTCTCTCACTGCAGAAGAACTGAAACAATCATTAGATACTTGTATCAAATTATGCCAACGAAATTGGTTACAAGAAGAATTAGACAGTTTGAAAAAAACTGGCACAGTTAATAAAAAAAGTAAACTTTCTTCACTGAATCCATTTCTTGACTCAGATGGTTTCTTGAGAGTTGGTGGTCGTCTTCACAAATCAGAACTAGACAACTGTATGAAGCATCCTATTTTGATGCCACGACATTCTAATTTGTCAAGATTATTAGTTGCTGATGCACATATAAGAACTTGTCATGGCGGACCTCAACTGATGGTCACATTTTTGAGATCTAAGTACTGGATCATGAATGTCAAAGGTCTTGTTCGACAACATTTTAGAAAATGCATAGTGTGTGTACGTTTTTCGGCTAAATCTACTCAACAAATGATGGGCCAGCTTCCAGAAGCTCGAGTAACAGCTAGCCGACCTTTCCTTAGAAGTGGATTGGACTATGCAGGGCCGATTAGCATTCGCGCCACGAAGGGACGTGGTCATCACTCCAGCAAAGGGTGGATCTCAATTTTTGTTTGCATGTCTACAAAAGCCATACATATAGAACTTGTGAGTTCCCTTACAGCACAAGCGTTTCTTGGTGCTTTTAAACGATTTGTAGCCAGGCGAGGTCGCATAGCAGAAATCTGGAGTGATAACGCAACTACGTTCGTTGGCGGCGCTAAAGAATTAAAGGCATTGTTCAATTCTGAAAGGTCTGGTCTAGATCCTGAAATCGCTGACTGGTTTGCATCCAACGGAACCAACTGGCATCACATACCTCCACATTCTCCAAATTTTGCAGGATTGATGGAGGCAGGTGTGAAGTCAGTAAAGGGCCATTTAAAAAGAATATTAGGTGCCAGCACTCTTACCTTTGAAGAGATGTCAACTCTGTTGTCACAAATTGAGGCTTGCCTGAATTCGAGACCGATGACGTCACAGCTCTCAACGCACCTAGATCAACCATTTTCTTTGTCTCCAGGTCATTTCCTGGTAGGCGAGCCTCTTGTAGTAGTTCCAGACTTAAATTATGAAAATTCTAATATTTCACCTCTCAATAGGTGGCATCTCATCCAAAAAATGCTTCAAATTTTTTGGAGGAGATGGTCACAGGAGTATCTCACCCAGCTGCAGCATCGTTATAAGTGGAAAGATATAGCCTCTGAACCGAAAGTAGGTGATGTTGTTTTAATCAAAGAGGATGATCTACCTCCAGCTAAATGGTTGTTAGGAATAATTTCTGAGAAGCACACTGGTTCGGATGGACTCACTCGGGTTGTTAGTGTAAGACATAAAAAGAATGTAATCAAACGACCCATGTCAAAGCTTATTTTGCTGCCTGTAACATAAAGGACAATAACTGATTCTGTTCCAGTTATTGTCTAGTTATAATTATGTAATTCAGTATAAAAATGAAAGGGACAATTGATCCCATTTCAGTTAGATATAATTAATTATTGTTATAAAATATGTAAAACAACATAACTAAAACAAAATAAATATAATAACATAACATTTCAGTTACTTAATTCTCAGTTCAATTAATTAATTTTTAGTTGATTAAATGCATTTCATTATGATTATGATGAAACAACATATTTTTATTTTTTGATACAGTTGTTGTAGTTATGTTTAAATCAGGGGATAATAACTGACCCCATTTCAGTTATATTATTGTATAAATAGTTCTCTATATACAGAAACTATTATTGCTTGTATTAGTGCCTAGCCTACTTAGTTATGTATTCAAATATATAAATTCATTAGAACTAGCCTACAGTTGCATAACTTATATAGTACGTATCATAGTGTATATCTCATATCTACTTATCAAAATACAGTCCACTTTGTTGTAATATTAAGCTGCGTGCAGAAGGGTAATAATCTTTTTATAGATTTAATGTTAATGTTTTGCAGAGAAGTCATGTTTTGTATTTTTATAGTTCTTCAGATTGTGAAAGTCTATTTAGTTTGATTCATATTGCATAAATATTCAGAAATACATTTCAAAGGACAATTGTTGATTAACTTAGAAGGAAAAATATTTTTTGTTCAGAAATTTCAATATTGTTTTTTTTATGAACGGTTCAAGCAACGCGTTCATAGCGGGCGATATGTTTAGTCTATTTGTTAAAAAAAGTTTGTATGTCAAATCATAATCTGTAACGTCACTGTCACTTGTGTGCCCGCCCCTTTTTTCTTCTCTCTCTCTGCACGCCTTCACGCTAACCTAGGATTTTGGTAATAAATTGCTCTCGTCTAATTTTGTACATTCCGTGTTGTAACATTAATGGTTTTAAATACAAAACAACTATATTCGTGTAATCTCGTGTTTTTATTGAAGAAATATTGACCCAACCTGAACAGTACCCGTTCAGTTGTTTGACTGTGAAAAAGTAAGTGTAACAGACAAAGGTACTTTCACTTCTCGGATTATCTGTAATCTTATTATTTATGTTCTTACTAGAAATCATAGCTTATTAATCAAATTAACATCTATGCAATACAACAATTAATAATTACTTAATATTCTTAAAAAACACAGTTGATTCCACGGAGCACAACTAGTACTCTAATAATAATTACACTTGACTCCACAAAAAATATCTGTTTTTATAATTTTAGGTGTGGGCTGATTGGAAGTCCAAGACAAAAAAAAAGGACAAATAAAGCGACGTCATTCTAGTGGTACTGGTGGTGGGCCGAACATTAAAGTTAATTTAACTGCTTTGGAAGAAAGGGTGCTGGCACTCATTGGTGAATTGGCGGTGGAGGGACACTCTGAGATAGAGGAACAAGGATTTAATGTTAGTAGATGTTATTATTATTACCTACCATTAAAACTAAACAAATCAATGGTGAACATATTATGTATAGGTCAGGATGACACTGTCTGGAGGAGCTTATGTTGCGAAAAACTTAGTCTGTGGCTATTTTCACACAACTCTATTTTTTGTGTTCTCAATAGAAGTCACATACACACATTGTATGTTGTTTTTACTTCTCTCTATAACAGCTATAGTTTGAGTAAAATAATATGGAGATGGGCAAGAGGTCTTAGAAAATACAGTTTTCCTAGGATACAAATACAGAGTAAGGCTGCCAGTTTTTAATATAATTGAAAATCATATGTTTCTTTATAATCTTTCCAGCAACCATCTGGAACTGAGAGACCACCTGATATCGGCCTAGAACTTAGCATCGAAAATGGTATGACTTAACATAACTTATTTAGAACTTAAATGATAAGTATAGCAGTAGTAAAATTCAAAAACCCTTGACAAAAAACTGGGTGAACCGATTTTGATAAATGGGTGAATGCATTTTCCTATGTAAATAAAAAGTAGCTTATTATATATGTTAAGGCGTTGTTAGTAGTAAATACTATTCTGTAATTGTATATTTAACGTAGAATGCGTATGCATTCTATGTTAAATATACTGTACTATCTGTCTTACTCGCGACAGAGGAATTACTAGGTCCCATGTTCAGCAGTGGAAATATTGTGACTGAGATGATGATGGTTTGCTTCACCTTATTAACATACAAATAAGTATTAATTTGTGTTACAGATATGGTAGAAATGCCGTCTCCATCGCCACCTTTGCCGGAAGTCGTAATGACGTCTACAAGTCGGCAACAGCTGACACCGACACCGACGCCGGTGCGACTACGGCGCTCTCCACGGACCAACCCACGAACCCACCCAATCACTCAGCTCACGGCTTCCTCCACTCTTCCTATAGCTCCCACTACTCTGCCTACAGCTACCACCACTCTGTACAGGGCTTGCACCCCTCCTCAACAGCCTCCAACAATAATGTCGCCGCACTCCTCCGCTGCTTCTCCGAATCGCCGGCGGCGTATTATTGTTCGCCGAAGACGTGCTCAAACACCGTTTGACCGAGCAACAAGTGAGTTTGTGGCAATAGAACAGCGCCGCCTGGACTTGGAGGAACGGCGGGAGAGAACCGACGCCGATAGGATTGCGGTCGAACGCGAACGTGTCCAAGTGGAACGGGAACGGGTGCAAGTAGAACGAGAACGAGGCATTTTGTTTAGCCGCTTTGCAGATATTGCCGAAGTATTTCTTCAGCAATATCTGCAAATGCATCGCCCTGAGTAAATGAGATACAGCGGTAATTGATAGAATGTGGCCTATGTCCATCTCCGGTTATCAGCTATATTTGTACCAAATTTCATAAAAATCTGTTCAGCATTTTGGTTATGAAAAGGTAATAAACACGTTCATAGATGCATGCATTTTTATTATTCTAAATGAGGTAAGGACTATAATCTACTTATTAGTAAATTGAGCATTGCTCTGCCTTGAAGCAGTTCCGTTTGGCTGTTTGCATTGGAGCTTGTAGGTAGTGAGTAATCCATCAGTATTATCAACAGGGATAATGTTTGGTGCTGGTAATCGTGCTTTAACTGCCATGTTGTGTAACACACAGCACGCAAGAGTTATCCTGCTTGCAACACTAGGATGGTAGTGAAGAACTCTATCCTTCAGTAAACACCTCCAACGTGACTTCAACAAACCAAAGCAACGCTCAATTAAGTTCCTGGCCAGTATATGGCGTGATGTATATGTCTCTGCTTGAGATCCAGGTGCGGCATCTAACGCTGGGACCATTAACCAAGGCCGCTGTGGATAGCCAGAATCACCTGAAATCGAATAACATTAGTTGTTAGTTCTTGTAATATTATTTTCCTTATGTCATTCATTATGAAATCAAATATTTTATTAATAAGAGATAATTTATTTACTGTAGAATAATATAATACATATAGCTGTATTGTACATGGAACACATTGTGTTCATAATATTATAACTTCAAGCGTCAGCTAATTTCTATATTAATCGGAAAAATTTAATTATAATTATGTACATTAATTTAAGGTACACAGATGTAGATAATGTGTATCCTGTTTTTAAATGAACATATGTTTTAAGTGTACCAAAATGTTGTATTGTTTATTTTTATTAGAGGATAAATATCATCTGGTTCCAGTCCAGTCCATGTAACAAACATACAAATATAATTATGGACTTGCTAAGTTTCTGTATAACATTTTCCTAATAACATTTTATGATAAAACTAGTTTATGAGTTTAATTACACCTCCTCATTTATGTGTATATACAAAAATTGTATTATCATCGCTGTACAATTTAGGTGATTTGTTTATTGTATAATATGAATGTCTTACCCAGTAACCAAACATGCTCTCCGTTTTGATGGAGTCTACGCATGTATGGCTCAACTTGACTTGCAGACCATATGTATGAGTCATGGGTAGCTCCACCAAACTTAGAATTAACATTAATTATTTCCATGTTGTGGTTGCAAACCTGAAACAGATAATATTATACTGTAGACTTAAATTTCTATTCAACCAAATCCTTTTTCCTTGATGAGAGGATAATCACCACAAGAACTTGACTATGTTGGTGTTTAAGACATGCGGGATTGGAAGCACTAAAGCCCCCTGGGCGCCTGGCCCCTCGTCTGGTATAATGACATCAAAGGCAAATTACTATAATAGGCTTCTAACAACTACATTGGTTTGGTCTCTTGAATGTGCTTGTTAAAACTACCAACTTACCATCTGAACATTTATAGAATGGTAGCCTTTTCTATTGAAATATAAATGCTCCTCATTCGCCGGCTTAACAATTGCAATATGAGTGCAATCAATGCAACCTATTACACCTGGTAAATTGTATCTTCTTTGAAATCTGTAAAAACATAGGAAATCAATAAGTTTCCCTGGCATGTAAAAATAGGTACAAAACAAACTGCTCATGTATTAAGTGAATACAGCCTACTCGCTTTGGCTCAATAATCTTACTTCATTAAAAATAATTACAATGCATAAATATATATATACCTATATAGCCTCTACTTACTCTTCCTTGATGTGTGATCGTTCACGTTGAGTTTGAGGGAAAACGATCCACTTTTGTATGATATTAGGATGGTTGAGGGCATCAACAACTTCCCTAATACAGCGACTCGTTGTTCTCTGAGTGAGATGTTGCGTTACCCCCACAACCCTTTGGTACGATCCTGTCGCAAAAAAGCTAAGGGCACAAAGTACCTGAAATAAGACAAATAATAACTTGAAAAACAATCATACTTATAAAATAACAACATTAACACATAAGTATGAAAATCTTCAGATTTCTTACCTTAACTTCTATGGGGATCTCTTGAGACCCTTTTATTCTGGTTGCAGCTCTTAATTCACGGACAAGCTTTTTAAATCCGGTTTTGCTCAGTCTAAAATGCTCGACAAACAATGATTCGGGCATTTCATCAATGCTTTCCAAATTCTGCCGTGAATTAAACCTTCTCTGGCGTCTAAGCCAGACAGTTTCATTTTCAGCTGCCCATAACATGCGAAGTGTATGCATTGCTAAAGCAAATAACTTTAAATAACTAACCAAACACGCAAACACTATTTACTTGATACAAGCAAATAATCGCCATTTTTTCGTTTTCTACAGCATTTTGGGCTTCGATAAGGTTTCCATCAAACGATTCGATATATTTCGAAAGCGATTGTCAAAAAGTGACACTTGGCTAGGCATTTCTATACAAATTATCTATCAGCGATTTCGACTCGTTTGATCGAATCGATTATTTGAGACATTGTCTAGCAAATTTCGATTCGTCAACGATAGACCACGTGACCTATCGAACACTTATGTCAATCCCATACATTTTGAACTTTTCCATTAGCGATATCGCTAGTGGAATGTTACTTTGTCTAGGCCCTCTGAATCTTCAGTTGAGCCATTTTGCTTTATATCGTAAGTTGCTCCAAAACAAACCTAAAACCGAAAAAAGGAATATGGGGCGGCCCATAACCTGTTGTATAACTGTTAACACATGGAAGTCTCCATATTCCTGAATATTAGAATAAAACCAATTTACAAATCAACTATTATATTTCTTATTTTTCCAAAGTGACAAAACAACCGTTACCTAGATACATGAGTAATAGACTAAACATAGACACAGAAATACAACCTCATCATATATAAAGTACTCTGTGAGGTGGACTGTCACCCATATAAAGTTGGGGGCTTTCAAAATTTTATCAGAGAGTTGATCCGTTGTAAAAAATTCTTCCCACTGTTCACCCAGGTGGTCATCGAACTCATCGAGGTGAACGGTAGATAAGCAGCGAAAAAAAAGGAGTAGAATGTAAATTGACAATTCTGATGTGTCCAGGGTTGGAATTTGTAGTATAATCCAGGGCCGTAGCCAGGAATTCATTTCGGGGGGGGGGGGGGGGGGGTCTCAGCAATGGAGATGGGCATAGCTTATAGCTTTCTCATAGCGCGAGGGGGGGGGGAGAGTCTGCGGCCCATGTCTTATGATGTGCGAGCGTAGCAGTTTGTAATATGCTGTATAACGTGTTCCTAGCACTTTAATGTCCCATCCCATATGAACACCAAGTTTGTCATAACAAAATTTTCTATTATTTTTGGTAGTAATATAATATTTTTTTAACGAAGGCTTAGCATTTTAGCATTTGCATGATCTAAATAAACAAAAACATAGGTAATAAGTATGCGCGAGCGAAGCGAACGCGAAACTTTTAGTAGTATTTTTATAATAATATGCTTTATTTCTCGTATTAGTGAATCCATAGTACTTCCATGTCAAAATAATATGAATGCGCGAGCGAAGTGAGAGCGAAAATTTTAGTAGTGCTTTTATAGTAATGCTTTGTTTCATGTATTAGTAAACCAACGGTACTTCTCTGTAAAAATAGTAATAAAGCGCGAGCGAAGCGAGCGCGAAATTTTTGTTGTGTTTTAGAGTAATATGCTCTATTTCTTGTATTAGTGAATACATAGTACTTCCATCTCAAAATAATATGAATGCGCGAGCGAAGCGAGCACGAATTTTTAGTGGTGTTTTTTAGTTATATACTAAAATTCTCGTATTTGTGAACTCACGGTACTTCTATGTCGAAATAGTAATAATGCGCGAGCGCGAAAATTTTAGTGTTGTATGCTTTATTTCTCGTATTAATGAACCCACAGTACTTCCATGTCAAAATAAAAGATTTTTTAAGGTTTTTAATATTAAATCATGGAAGTGATTTGATTCATTGATCGTGTTAGCGAGTCCTAGGTTTTTGTGGATCAGATGAAGCAAACAAGAAACTGTATTAAAAGGAAATACCCAACTGGTAAAGAGCGACTTAACGCTATCAAAAATTATAAATACATCCATTTGAATGCATTGATTGCCAATTTAATATTCCTAAATATAAACATATGACTTTATAGAAAATTACAAACATGCCTACAAGATACGCGCTAACATTTTTGGTTAGTGGCTATTTTTAGTGAATTATTTCCTCGTATCAGAAAGTTCACGGAACTTTAATGGTCAATACAAATAAAGATCAATAATAAACAATCATGCACGAGCGAAGCGAGCGCCAAATATTAAAGCATTTTATAAAATTATTGAAGCCTGTTTTTTTTTAATAATGGCCAGGATTTCGGGGGGGGGAGGGGGGTTGGATCCCTCAACCCCCCCCCCTGCCTACGGCCATGGTATAATTATACTATTTGTAGCATAATTTCGTTATGTGTAGTATATAGTATCCTAACGCTAGGATACTACGCGAATGTAGTATAATTTTAGTTTGGGTTACTTCGTTTTTAAGCTATTGTATATGTTGGAAGACTTAGAGACTCTTTGGTTAGGATATTATTTCTTTGTGTTTTCAATTGAAGTATTACGTTTATTTTTTCTTTTCATTATTGTTTGATCTGTCACATTGTAAATCAGCTTATTTTATTTTTCTAATACAAGGTCAAATATTTTTTTATATTTTCGCAAAAATTTGCGCGATCTCATCATTTTATGTGCCCTAAATAAAAAAATATGGTTTATAGACATATAATTTCGGAATGGTTTTGGAATCAGCATATGTTACATTTTTCTTTACATACCCAATTAATATTCTAGTAATTTTTACTATTGTTTTACTTGCTACATTAAGGACCTACATCAGTATAGCTTCTATCGCGGGCCTTGAGCGTGGAGACCGAATCCAGAAATTCCGTAACGAAAATAACCTAACGCAGTAACGCCGCTACAACCAATACCACCTAGAGGCGATTTGGAGAACTAAAGAGACAAGCGTGATATTTCAAAAAGTCATTAAAAGTTCTGCTATTCATCGATAGATGGCAAAACTAAAAAG
This sequence comes from Lycia hirtaria, assembly GCA_947563715.1. Lineage (NCBI taxonomy): Eukaryota > Metazoa > Arthropoda > Insecta > Lepidoptera > Geometridae > Lycia > Lycia hirtaria. Next base: position 6,445,768 of record OX387383.1, read on the forward strand.
TATCACCGCTGTGCCGGTCGGAGTGGGGAGTGTTAGGAATACTGCATAAATAAAATAAATAAATAATTATAATTACATAAGTTGATAAAAAATGCTATGCAATAGCTTTACCGCGGCAGTCTCAGAGTGCCACACGTCTTTTTTTTAACCACCAGTTTATGGAATTTCCTTACATGTGGCAATACAGAATCTGAGTTGTCATGTGTCAATCAATGTCATATCAAATGTTCGTGTACGTGATTAATTTTATAGGTTATTTTACGTAAAACCCATAATTCAATAAATAATGGCGAATATCGCCCGATTTATAGGCTTCAAGCCAAAAGATGTTATCGCCCGGTGTTACAATAAAATCGTCATTACCAATGATGGGTCTACGATAGTCGCTTTACATCAAGACAAAGGCTTTCCTTACGAGCATTCTAGACCCCTTCCAGAAGAACCAGCCCAGAGCAATAACGTTTTACGGATGGATAATATTAAAGAGGTCTATAGAGTATTCAAAGAAACGAAGCCAGAGATAGCAAGAAAACAATTAGCTGCCATCACATTGACCACGGAACACCGGTGGTTTCCAAGAGCTAGAGACAAGAAGGCTAAAAAAACAGAAATGAACAGACCGTATTTATAGTTCTTTTTGTTTGTAGATATGTTACTACAAGAGAATTTTCTGTTAGTGCGGGTGAAGGTAATATAACCTCATTTAGATATAGAATTTTTCAGATACAGCAAGTGTACATGTCCATTCATACTTGTGACTCTAGTGATGATTTGATTTGTCACCAACTTTTTAACAAGTAATTTGTATGTACAAATTAAGTGTTACTTGTTTGCTCTAGTTAGAAAATATAAAAATTGCTGTTTAAAAATAGTTTTATTTCAATAAATAAGTAGGTTCTTAGGAGTATTATCAATTAAAAATAACTCATAAATAGTTAAAATAATGGATACATCCACTTCAAAATATTATTAGATAAAGTCATTCTTAATCACTTTTCATAATATTGCCTTATTTAACTACAATGGATTCAGAAACATTGGATCTTCCAATTTTCACTGTATACTGTTTTGTGAACTTGCTGTTGATTACACTTATTTTTCTTTTGTTAAAAATATCTCTTCATATTCTAAATTCTGGTGATTTACCATCTTTTATTAATACTAACGAGTATGGAGTAACATCATAGTTGATAATAACACTGTTTACTTACAAACAGTCTCCTTTTAAAATCAACTAACCAGTTGTATTCAGTTATATATGAATGTTGAATATCCAGTACTCCCTGATATTAAATACAGATAATAGTTTTAGTATGAATATTCTTGTTGTATGTATAGAAAAAACTGGACATATTCACTTGTTTACTAAAAAACTAAGAATCTGGCATATGATCCAAATCATACCATATTTGCCCCTATAATAGAGTGCTATTATAGGTATGGCTTCAGTCTGTTTAAATACAAAAAAATATTTATCTCTAGTCAAAAAAAGTTAACAAAAGCAATTAGATTAGTGTCAATCTCACTTTCAATATGCAAAGAAACCAGAAGTTTATGAATCAAAAACAACAAATGATTTTAAAACCCTATAAGTATTTCAATCAATACCATTTTTGTTAGCCAGGTTTGCGTGCAAACCTTTTGGCTAATATTGATAAAAGGTAACTGTTTGAAATTTCTTTATGATCAAAGATTTTTTTCTGTAGGTCTTATTTTATAAATAGGAATATAAAGTTAAATTGCTCCTCTAATTTAGCCAATAACTAAAATCTACAATTATTTGATGTTTATAAAGATATACAGTTAAATGCACTCAAAATATGTTTTTTAATATTCTCCAACGTTTTTTAAAACAAAAATAAACAAAATACCTATTACACCAAAAACTTGCCCTAATCAAATTCATTCAGCTTGTTGCAATATTATGTATATGCTTACTTTTATTACTTATAAAAATTCTATGGGACCACCTGGGAAGTATATTCTTTCAAACAAAAAGTTTTTTTCAAATTGGTCCAGGTGTCTTCGAGTAATCGGGGAACATACATAAAAATAAAAATAAAGATTCAGACGAATTCAGGACCTTCTCCTTTTTGGGGGTCTGTTAAAAATGGGCTTCCCAAACAATCCTGCTAAGTTATTTATTTTTGTTTACCATTAATTTGTTAACTTTTTTGAGCTTAAAAGAATAATGAGTTTGAGAATCTATGACTCATAATAATAAATTACTATCAATAGTTTTACTCCACAACAATACAAAAGTGCATTTAACTGTATAATAGAGTAATAAAAAGAGCAGAAACTTTAACAAATAACAAACTACAATAACCTCTTCATCAGAAAAATATACTTAATTTCCTCTCCACATACATTTATCACAATATTTGCTTCCTTTGGTGCCATTTACATTCATTATTGCACTTATCAACTGAAGAGTATCAGTCGCAAGTCATTACATATATTAAAACATTTTCATAACATAATATGAATTAATAATATTATAATTATGAATAAAATCATTAAAAATGTCTATTTTGAATAATTTTATTCATAATTATAATATACATACTACTTAAGTACTTAAAATGCTATTAAAAATATTTCATAATATTTGTCCTGAATAAGTCCTACGTTAACATGTATAGAGTGACACAAATGTGCAGCCAAATGTTTTGCATTGGTTTGGTTGGCAACTAGCGCGTCGCCAACAATGAGTGCTCATCGTGTGTGACACTACGGCCCATGCATTGACACACATACTAAGCCAAATACAACTATCAGTATCCTATCACTCAGGTGCCACGATCTCCAGTCTTCAACAATAAAACTTATCACTACCAAAGTAAAACCGGGTACTCACTAGAACCTCGTTACTATTAGCATTAAGTATGTAGGTATGTCGCAGCTAATTTGAAGAATACGCCGTATTACATTATGGAACGCCAGTTTACAAAACAGCTGTATTTTTCTAAGACTGTTTTCTCGTGTTTTGATAGATTGTAGTTGCAAAACTGCAACCAACGTTTAGCTGTATTTTTAATATAGAGATCATTAACTATATAATAAACGACAGGTACAAAAGTCAAATATGTATACCTGCCGTTTGTGATTGCCATTTTTGTTGTTACGATAGGCAGCGCTACTGATGGCTATATTTGCTATAACTACAAATTTCAAAACGGAGCAACTGAAACACGTTTAATTATATGCCGGCGATACATTGTTGAACAGTTTAAGGTGTGTGTACAATGCTGTCTACTTTATTTTAGACGTATTTCAATCTGTCTGGACATGAGATAGTTGTATCTGAAACAACATCATCGATTTGTAACCCGCTTTGCCGTAATGTATTTTTATAGTACTTGTATAATACCTACAAAGTATTATTTAAATTGGTTGAGGCATATGTACTGCAAACCTATATAAGTAACGCAAACCACATATTCCCTGTAATTTTTGGGTACAGTAACATGCTAAAGTCACAGTTTGATGGTGAGTACCCAGCTTAATACATACAAGAATATGATGTCATCACATGACTGTAAGGCTAGAGTTGTACTATAGTCAAAGATATATTACTCACTAGAAGCTTTAACATTTCGCTACAACTGGACTTTATAATTTTTCTTATATTAATTTAAATATTTATAAAATAAGTAAAGGAATCTATAAGAATAGGTACATAAAATGGCACATCAGAATATAGATTGAAATCACATTTGATAAAATCAGATTTACATAGGCTCTCATTAAGTTAATCTATGGCAGCTTTAATGTGTTCGATAGCAGCACTTGAATGTAAAGTTTGATTAGGTACATATTTGATATTGATCTAATTCTATTTTATTAATTTAATAGAGTAGCCCATGCAAATTTAATTACAAAATGAACAGGTATGTACATTGACTTTAAAAAAATATCATGTTATAAAAATTATAAAAAAATTGTATTCCAACACAGATTTCCAGAATTAGAAAGTCTGTGTATTCCAAATCACATTTTTAAGAGTGTTAATCATTATTTTACTAAAAAAAACTATTAAGTTAAATTCTATTGTTATATATGTAGATAATTAAAATCTTTATTAGTTGCCATGTTAGGAAAACTACTTTCCATAGCACTTGGTACTAAATTTTGAGTAATTAATTATTTTACAATCCCTATTCTGAGAAATATAACATTATTTATTCTTACATCATTTATTCATAGTTACTTATTGTACTTATGATATATGTACCATTATTTGTTTTAAAATATTTTATCTCCAAAATGCAATCCATAGCAAATAGTTAAACTACCTACATTTTTAGTAAAATTATCGCACTCACAGTCCCTGTGATATCATATGCGATAATGCTCTTTGGATTCGCATTGCAATATGAGTTAGCTATCATTTGGAGTTTAGCACATGACAACACGACTTGGAAGATTTAACAAAATTTCAAATACTACCATCACTGACATTTAGGCCAAATGATTTATCTTTGATTACCACAGCAACTTGTTTTGACTTTGCTTTACTATCTGGCCGTTGCGCATATCATTCCCTGTGCATTTTACTATGCAGTGATATCTCGATTTCGACAAATGAATGTGTCAATCCATTCAACGTGTTTCACATTTCGCGAGTCATGGGTTATATGACGTCACAGAAAATCCAATGTGGCGAATTTGGTAAACAAATTTAATGAGTAAAGCAGAGAAATATAGCTAATATAAGGCGTTGATCTTATTATTTGGGAGTGCTATAAGCATACACGACGAGGGTGGTTATGGCAAATATTAAAAAAAATACACACATGAAACGCCCTAAACTTCTTGTTATTACCACTCTCTTGCTAACACCAAAGTACAAACCGTCGTAGCCGCAGAATCGATTGCATCTTCCAAGTTATGTCACACATGTAATAAAAGCCTCAAAATTATTAATAATACCGGTGGCTGAGCGTCCTATCCAAACTACGGACGCGTCGCGGCTCGATATCAATGCGCGACCCGAAGAGCGAGTAGGGGGTGAAAGGTCAGCGGATGCGAGACACTCTCAACTCCCTGTCGAGGAGTTGCAGTTGGCGGACGAATCCCTCATTGGGATGGATGTCGCGGCGGGAACGGACTAGCACTAGGGCCTCTGTGAGGGACATGCCCCGCTTGATCATCAGGAACGCGAGGGCGCAAGTGGCCGATCGAGACACACCCATTAAGCAGTGCACGAGCACACGACCTGCGGATGTTAGAGATTACATGAAAAATACTGCAACGCGGCACCGATAATACTTTAATTGTAGCTGAAGGTAATCCAATATTTCCTAGGAAACACAGTTTGCACATATTGTGAAATTTCAGCCGCTATTCAGTTACACCTTTCTTATGGTTGGCAGATTATGCATTTGACAACAGCTCCTCTAGTGCTAAGTCATAGAATACTTAGAGATTGAACCCTCTCGGTCTGCCGCCAATCCCGGGTTCCTCACGCGCATTCATTTGTCAGCCGAGATAAGCTTTACAACAACTGAAGGGTAGATATCTATTGACTATAGGGCAGAAGAATTTTTTGTCCTTTAATCTTGCAATCAGATGCAAATCATCCATGAGATGTGTACTCTTTGGTGAGAGGCAGTTTTATATATATATTTAATTACCGCTATATAACATACATAAAATACATTTTATGGCACAGTAAAGGTCATACCATACCTCCACTTGAGATCCCCTCATCTATAAAGTTGGCTGCAATATGGAAGTATTTGGATATATCAGTGCTCGGCAGGTCCATCAGCTGGAAGCCCTTGTACCGCAGCCCTGGCACGTCGCGGTAGTAAATGTGGTTGGTGTCCACTTGCGTGGACCGCTTACCCTCAGCCGTGTTCAGAACATAGTTGATACTCATACGTCGAAGGAATTGCTTGTCTTTTGCTGCAACACTGTGGGTGAAATCCAAGTGACAAAGAATTTTGAAACAGGTATAGCATGTATAGATTGCAGACAATGTCGTGAAATTAATTAAGAATAGCTCGAAGATTTCGACGTTTCTGAACAGGCTTTTGTAGCTTAGTTGGTACAAAAGCCTGTTCAGAAAGCACTACAATACTAATAAGAGAAATTCGTTCAGCCAGATTATTTTTACCCCTGACCCAAAAAGAAGGATTTTGACGTGTGTCTGTACTGACTGTATATCTCTCTATCTGTACCTGTGGCATCATAGCTCTCAAATGGATAGACGAATTTTGATCTAGTTTTTTTTTGTTAGAAAGAGGATTTCATCAAGTGTTCTCAGTTATATTTCATCAAAATCGGTTCAGTCATTTTTATGTTAAGGGTTTTTGAGTTTTATAAACTTATACTTGTTAATATCTATCATATGATGTCTAGTTTCGAAGATTTAGAAATAATAATGTTTAGCAGTAGTTCCATGAAACATTCAATGAATTTAATTATGTGAAATTTTTAAGTGTTCATAAATTTAGAAACAAAAAGGTAAAAATTGTGAATTGTGTGAAAAAGTGAAACAAAGAGCGTTTTAAAAGGGTATCTACAAGCACTTCTCTGAGCTAGCAAAGCAACAGTAGTGTCACTGATGTTGCAGTTGTCCATAGGTGACGGTTATTGCTTACCATCTGCCTTTATCGCTGCACTTTTTTATATAAAAAGCAGTTATTAAAAATTTGATACATACGAGTCCCCAACATACAATCCAGGGTAGACTTCGTTCATGTCAGGAGCAGGGCTGTAGGATACTTCAGCAAACGGCCGAGAACGCAGTGAAGACAGCGAACTGAGCACTGATGATGGAGATGATCCAAAACTCTGCACAGTAAACATGTTTGAAACGCAACTGGACAACACCCCACCCATTTTTCAATATTTTTAACTACTTAAGCATTATTAGTTGGGAACATCACTCACAGCCGTGCACAAATGGTTAGTTGCAATAACTAAAACTGCATATCTGTAATGTCCGGATCGTAGCCCTTTATCAATGTAGCATGTGATAAGAAAGTGAATGTTTATATAATTAAGTTTAATAGTCAATTGGTATGTAAAGTATAAATGCCAATAGTTGGTTCTCTATAGAGATATGAGGCTGATAAATAATGTATTTGCAGTTTTTTTTTATTAATATGTATAATAAAGTACAAGCCCATTGAGGGTGATTGGGATGGAATACAGCAAATATATATAAAGCAGTTATCATGTTGATGTTTTCTGTGCTTTAAATACTGTATGCATAAATGCTGTATTCAGTAAATACTTTAGAATAAAAACTAATTTAATATTAAATGAGGACACCACAAGTGAAATCTGGTTGGCAATTCTTATAAGGTTCCAAACACAAGTATGTATATATACCTAGGTATGTTAATATGATTAAAAGCATAATGTTACATAGGGTTACACTAAAAATTTCTTATGCTTGATGCTGTTTTTTGAAGAGTTGTGGTTCAGAAGTAGAAATGAGAGATTGATATTTGCCATAAACTTTCAATTAGGCCACATATTTTTCTCTAATGATCCAATTTTTGCAGTAAATTTACTTAACAAAACTTAGAGATACATTTATATTGTATTGACTTTCACCAACCCTCCACCACACCTCTTGGTGATTATTAGCACCATATAATAAATACCATTAGGTTCCTCAAGTAGGATCCGACTCGCTGCTCGGTAGCTGCGCAATATGAATGAGATCATGGAAAGAATGAGTACTGTTGATAGATAAGCATCATGGAGTTAATAGAAGCGGACATGCATGAACCTTATTATAAATAAAAGAAAAAAAATAACCCAATATTAAAATCTGTAACTATAACCAATGAGTCTAAAAAGTATTTAATTTACATTTATTTATATTTGTACAGAGGACAATAAATGGGTAAATGCTTAAATATGAATATAGTCACTAAAGGTTTACTCGAAACATCGTTGAATAATTTAATTCATTATCAATGACCCTAAATCATAAATGATATTTTTTTAAATCATCAGTTTTTAAGAGGAAAATATTATAAGCTTTATTAAATTATTATCGTATTAAATTACGCTGCAAATAATATCTTGAGTCCAGACCAAATTGACCAGCATATCTGACAAGCCACTGAAGCCACATTTTGATTTCTGGATGTGAATAGAAATCAACATATGCAATGCATTGGAAAATTTGTGGTTGAAGAATATTCAATTGATGCACTCACTCAAACACTCAAACAATAATTTGAATTATGTTGATAATTCAGTAATTAACAAGTAACCCCCTCTTCACACAAGTGCTTTTCCAAATCGTTCAAAACAGAGTTGAATAGAACAAGGAATACCTATTTTACTTAGTGCCATGATAATACAGGTTACTAGCTAATTCACTAAATCCAAATAATATTGTAAAAGTTAAAGAAATATCATTTGTCTGTCTTTTTCTTACCCCTTGTGATCAAACAGTTCAACTAATCTAAATGAAAGGTAAAGACATAGCTGACAATCAGGAAACAGACACACGCTACATTTCATCATCATTATCATAGTTTCTCAGCATTATGCGGGTGAAATTTCAGGGCCCAACTAGTTACAAATGCATACATACAAGTCACATCTACACTGAAAAAATTATGGCTTATTACATGAGGTTTGTTCAATATGGACCCAGTTGGTGACAAACTAAAAAAACAATTCATTATTAATTAAAAGCCTGGCTCTTATCTCTAGAATAACAAAGACTAAAACATACAAAATGTATCCTCATTTAAAACATTTGTTTTTCTGGTGTTTTAGAGAGGTGATCAAATAAACTCATAATAATAAATAATAAAGTGTGAGTACAAACAAATCAACAATAAAAAATTAGTACAGAAAACCAAAAAAATCTACTCTCAATTTTAGTACATACATCATAATAGGATACATGACGACGGGAGCACCGAGGGTACAAATACTGTGAAAAAAGGAATTTATTTGGGACTTTAAAGTGCTTGCACTGGGGGCAAAATCAAATTATCTTAAGCCCACATAAATATATCGTTAGTCGTTAGATATTTCTGCACGTGAAACATCACGTGTACACGTATTTTGAGTGTAATAAAAATAGCGTAACAATTGGAAAAATGATATCCCTCTATTCCCCTTTGGCCTTGGAACCCTGACTCATGTTTTCCCAGAATAGAATAGGCGACTATGAGAACGTAACAAGATAGGTATTTAGACGCTAATTATAAGAAGTATATATTTATTTTAATACTCTTTAACGGGTTATTAATCGTTAAAATCTGTAGAGGAGGACCTAAACATAATGATTTCATAATATCTACTTACTGAATCTCTGTAGCTCATTGTTGCGGTTTTTATATCTCTTAAAATATTTTACAAGAATGCTTGAAAATAAATCTCATTCAAACAGTTGTGCCTGTAAAAGTTTATAACGTTTATTTGGTAATAAATATTTTTTTAAGAAAATTCACAGACTATACCCAATGTTCTGTGCAGACCTATGGTGCACACACAGAATAATAAGAGAGTTGGTGCCAAAGAGTACTTTGTAATTTAAGGAAAGTTGGTGCAGACTAGAGAGTTGAGAAAATTACTCAAACAGAGTACCAGTGTTGCCAACTGTACTGTCATGTATATAGCTAGATTTGACCCCAAAATGTAGCTAAGGGAGGAAAAAAAACCGGCAAAGTGCGAGACTCAGACTCGCGCACGAAGGTTTCCGTACCATTATCTATAAAAACGGCAAAAAAACACGTTTATAGCATGGGATTAATATTTAAGGGGACCCCCATAAATATTAATTTTATTATAATTTAATTACGTATTTTTAAAGTGAACAATATAACTCAATATTCTGTGAATATTTCAAAGGTCTCCCTGTTGTCGTTATCAATATCGAGCAAAAACGAGGAAAAAAGTCACGTTTGTTGTATGGGACCCCCCTTAAATATCTATTTTATTCTACTTTTTAACCGACTTCGAAAAAGGAGGAGGTTATCAATTCATACCGTATATATTTTTTTATGTATGAACACGAATTTCTCGCTCACTCTTGAACCAATTTTTGTGTTTCGTGAATTGGCTTATAGAGAAAGCTCCCAAGTTGGTCCCATAATTATATTAGAAACATTGCATTGTTACTTTTTGAATAATCTCTAAAAGTAAAATATTTTCATTGGATTTCTGAGTGACTGCGTCAGATTATAGAATCGCAGAGTTCCACTGACACGTTTTTCTTTACAAAAGTGTCAAATGTTGAGGTTTTTCATATAAACATCTGCACATTTTCTAATCTGCGACGACGAAGCATTTGACATTCAATGAAAAATGTAATTCTTAAAAAAGAAACGAGCGGGTAAAGAGAGGTCTCTTTGAAAAGTTTACAATCGTGAGGGATTTATTGAGCTTGAAAAGTAAAACCTACTTACTCCTCATCCAATGTGTATAAGGAGAAAATAGAGTTACTTCAACGCTTGAGCACCTTGTTTAATTATTATCCTTACTAATATTACAAGTAAACGAAATAACGTACATCGAAGTCGGTTGTTTCAGTTTTTTAAACTACAAATTTATTAGTAGTTGTTGTTAATACGGCAAAACAAATACATCATCTGTGAAAATTTCAACTGTCTAATTATCACGGTTTATGAGATACAGCCTGGTGACAGATGGACGGACAGACAGACAGACAGCGGAGTCTTGTCTTAGTTATAGGGTCCTGTTTTACCCTTTGGGTATTAAAACCAAATATAGTGTAATAAAAATTATATACCTATGTCTTACTGATAAATTTTATTAAGACAGTTGGGTTGATAAATTGATTCATATAGGCAGTATGGACACAGTCGGTTTATTGCAAAGTAAATTAGTGTCAATTTATTGAAGTGTTAGCATCTGCCTTTATTTGTCTGTAATATGACAAATCCACAATATGATGTGCATATAGAGATAAATTGTTACTAACTTACTCTGTACTTTCTGACTGTTCCCATACAGCCTGTATAAATCAACTTATCAACATAATTCTGTTGATAAAATGATTCAAATAAAGTTGAAACTTCCTACCCAGGTTCTTCAATTGTTGACTCGTAATCATCATCTTCTCAACCATGAAAAGTCGACTGCTGGACATTGGCTTCCCCCATGGATTTCCAAAGACCGATTAACGACCGAAGCGGCTTGCATCCAGCGTCTTCCCGCCACTTGTATGAAGTCATCTGTGCATCTTGTGGCTGGTCTTCCTACGTTGCGCTTGCTGTGACTCGCAATTATTATTATGTATTCGCTCTAAATCCTGAAGTTTTCTCTACTCTGGGTTTCTGTGGCTCTGTGACTGACCAATGACGTGTAACCACACTAAGAATAGATTAAACTCTATAATGTATGAATAGATTATAGAGTGCCACCCATAGGCCAAGGGTGCCAGATTTGATTGTTAATGCCAGCTCTACCCTTTCATATAGACTGTCAAACTGGTTTGACACATTATAAATGCACTTAATAAGTTACTATGTCTGTGTCGTCGTGGTCAAAAGGTGCTAGAAAACGTAGCTAGATTTTTTAGCTACAACTTTTCGAAAATTGTAGCTGACGGGGGTCTAAAAGTAGCCAGATCTAGCTATAAAGTAGCTAAGATGGCATCAGTGCAGAGTCAGGGCTACCATAAAAAAAAAATTGACTACCGTGTTTTGGATTTTGAATTGCCGTGTTTCGGCTCAAAATTTCAAAAATTGCCGTGTTTCATATAAAAAGTAGTTTTTTATACGGAAACACATAAAAGAAGTGCTGTTGTGTGATCTCCCATACCTAAAAATAGGATTAAACTGTTTCCTACCCCTAAACACTAACTTATTCTAACCCCCGCCCTACACTTGTGCCGTGAACGTCCGCGAACAGGCGTGAAAATAAGTGTGGAGGGTTTTCACGGGGTTATACACATATTCGGCTGTAACTTTTTTGGTGAAAACTGAGAAGTTTGATTTTTTTCTCTGCAGCAAGAAACTATAGATCTGCGTATATGGTTTTGATTTCAACTCGATACCTTCATGCGTTCCCGAGATACAGGTCTTGACAGACGGACGGACGGACAGACGGACATTAAAGTGATCTTATAAGGGTTTCGTATTTTCCTTTCGAGGTACGGAACCCCAAAAAATGAAGTTTCGGCGGGAATGTTAAAGGAAAATCATGTTGCCGTATTGTTTTGTATACTAGTGTTATTTGAATGTTAATGCTACGAAAATGGTGGTGTTTTACGCAATAACTCGATCAAGTGCATGTGAGCATGTGAAAAAAGCGGTGAAACGTGTATTTTTATGTTCATGACATTCATTATAGTCACGCGCAAAATGTGTCACTAAAGAGAAAATAATGATATGTATCTTTTTTTGGCGGGTCGTGTCTTGTTCTACACTCTACAGCGTTAGCAAGAGCGTTAGCGTAGTTCCGCTCAACTCGGTTATTCTCGTTCACATCTCCATATCGTTCACTGAGTTAGTGGAAGAAATTAACTACATTGGAAGATAAGTTCTTCAGCAATGTACGGCTCAACTCGGTTTCTCTCGTTCACGTGTCCGTATCGTTTGAATGTTCGTTCGAGAGTTACTGGACTAAATGGACTAGATGAGTTAGTGTATTGTAACTGAACTAGAGAAAGAAGGAAGGAAATATGTGAAGTAATTAAATTGAACGACACATGGCTAATTCTTTCTTTTGTTTTGGTGGTATTTTGTGATGTTTGTTATTTTATTAGTTCTTCGCTTACATTTAAGATAGAGTTAAAGTTTAAAAAGTGACAAGTAAAAAAATACATGTTTTGCAATAATATAATATATAATATAAAAAATAGTCACCGTGGCTCTAAATTAGAATACCACGTAATGAAATAGATCAGTAATCTGAATCTGTTCATTTTAGTAGCTCCTTTTAGCGCAGCACTATTTTCATTTCATGAAAAAGCGGCAACATTCAATCTGTCAGTTTACTCCGTATAATTAAAAATCTGAAATAGGTAGTGGCCAATGGTTGGTAAATAGTTGGTATGTCCAATGGTAGTGGCTGCAAATTCATTCGAATGATGCAATTTGCCTCATTCGAAGGATAATAAAACATTCGAATGAGGCGTTTTCAGAAAGAAAAAAAAAAAAGTACATAAATTGAACGATGGGTGGCGTTTATCAATTAGAAATAATTCTGTCACTCTATGCAACTGACTTCTTTTGTATTATTTTGACGTATTATTCTTTCGTGTCTTACCAGTGACCGCGGCTCTACACTTGTGCCGTGAATTCGCGGCAGAGGCGCACCCTCCACATTCACGGAGGTCACTCATTTGTGCCGTGAAACCTGCCGTGAAACGGACGTCGAAACTGCTGCTGCGTTAACTTTGTTTGATGAGGCAACATATAACTATTTACACCTACAAAATAAGAAAATCGTTTGAAAGCGTTGGAGAAAAAGGAGTTGATGGATGACTGAAATATAATCGTAACCGATCGATATTAATTTGAAAACTAATCCTTCTCCAGGCGTCATAATTTTACTTTTATTATTATCATGTGGATGCTTCGAGTCCCACAGTATACGTTCAACGTGAAAATATTTCAAAAAGCGAATTTCTAATTCACTATCTCAACTTATATTAATCTGATGCGCTACAATTTAGCTCGCATTACACGTCCGTGCGCATCTATTGTCAGGAGCAAACTGGCACGGTGCCGTGAATGTGGAGGTGCGCGCGTGAACGAGGCGCGGACTGCCGCGAACCCTTTGTCGCGGGACAAAATTCCGACTTCGATCGTGGAACAGGCGTGAACGGCCGCGAACGCCGTGAAAACCCTCCACACTTATGTTCACGCCTGTTCGCGGACGTTCACGGCACAAGTGTAGAGCGGGGGTTAGAGCTTGACTGGCCAGTACACCACACTAGTACAATATTTGGAACTTTTTTTTTTCTTCTGAAAACGCCTCATTATAGCTCGTTTTCACAATCGAACTATTCGACTACTCTGCTCGTTCGAATGATCATTTGAATCAAACATTCATAATATTCCATCCCTAAGTGTACGTCACGTGATATATGCAGGGTTACCATTTCTAAGGCAATTGCCGTGTTATTGGTTACCATAAAAACACGGTATATGGCAAAACATCCATTGCCGTATCATAAAACACGTCAATCAGAGCGAGAGAAAAAATACACCAATTAAGTTGCAGGCAACAGCTACTCTACAATAAATCGAACACATTCCATAGACGCGTCATCGAATACACTTAACACTTCAAGTGTAGGCGATTAATCATCATGCATCTCTCTAGCTAGAATACTAAGGACCAATCACACATCACACACCCCCACATCACTAGTAGGGACACCCCCGAGAGGTTAATAATATATCTTAGACATTTATAATTTATATCTCGTTCTTTACGAATAAAGATATTCATTCTTGCTTCAGACGTTTTGTACGAAACTTTATGAATTGAAATAGTGAATAATGCAGAAAAAAAATTGTGACTTTAAACATCGGTTAGTGTTTAGGGGTAGAAAACAGTTTTATCCTATTTGTAGGTATGGGAGATCATGCAACAGCACTCCTTTTAAATATCAATGTATAAAAAACTGCATTTTTAATGAAACACGGCAATTTTTGATATTTTGACCCAGAACACGGCAATTAAACATCCAAAACACGGTAGTAATTTTTTTTTTGATGGCAACCCTGGCTGGATATATGTCTATTCTCGACTAAAGGACGAGATTCCATGGTCATGAATAAATAATAAAAAAAAAAAAAAAACTATTCGTAGACGTGTCTACGAATAGAATTTGTCAAAAATGTCAATTGAACTCTCTTACTAGTCTGTGGTCAATTGTCAATCAAGATGTCAAGTAGACGCGTATTTTGAAGATCATATTTTTCATGAAATTAACATAGTTTTTCCTGAAAATACGAGCTATGATATAGCGATTATAATTACAGAGCGTGAAGTGGTCCACTGTCGCAAAATTAAAGTAAAATGGATGAAAAAGAAGAATTACATCTAACCTCTCAAGAACTACAAGTTTTGTCCGAACTTGACAGGTACATTTTTCATGTCTATGATGAAAACAAGCTTTATTTTTCAATTCACTCAAGTTTCTTGTGGTTTCAACCATACAACCAAAGAGTACCTTTTATATACGGGTACATACAACAGCTATATTTATAAGTTCCTATCAATCATCAGTACAGTCAATGGCATTTACATGAGTAATTTACATTTGTTTTTAGAAGAACATTTCTACAATGCACTCCATACGTATCATAGAATCATATATTAAGTTATTAGTCTACTTACTATAAGGATAACCTCAGAGTAAGTAGACTCATTCATATATTGAATTGTTTGTTATTTAACAAACAGTGTTAAATAACAAACAATAATCATACTATTTTTTTTCTAAGGTTTTCGGATATGTTTAATTTCAAAGGATATTTTTGATAGTTATAGTTACCAAATAAATATTATTAAATAAATATTTGTGGACATTTCACACAACACCATCTAGCCCAAACTAAGCAAAGCTTGTACTATGGAACTTGATGGCTGATAGAATACATTTATATACTTTTTTTTGTAAATATATAATTAAGATACATAGAAACACCCAGACACAGAACAAACATCCATGTTCATCACTCAAATGTTTGCCCTGGGTGGGGATTGAACCACAACCTACATCTTGGCAAGCAGACATACAGCCAACTGAGCCACAAGGCCAGCCAAATAGACTATTGGTGTTTTATACCAAAACTTTTCTAACTGTTACAACAGGTAGAGTTGTAAATTTATAGTTCTGGTTTTAAAAGAAAGCTATTTGATCATGTTTCAGTCGACAATTTGGTTTCCTGAAGCTTCGTGGAACAGAACATGGCAGAACTAGAGCACTTGTCCTCAAAGCAGTCAAGTATTTGGAGGGAATGCTGGTACAAGTCAAGGTAAACTCATTTCTGTATTTTTTTAACATTGAATGGGCTTACGTTTGACTTTGTCGCACTACAGCGAAGCCTAAGTCTAAGGTGTAGCATGCTTGTCCAGAAGATACATATTATAAGATGAAGGAAATAAATCTGCAGGCAGAGAGTGAGCACACTCACTAAAATGTTCCATCACTATTGTTTTCATTGTTGACATTATTGAGTTATTTTAGTAGAGACCGGATTATATGCATTTGCATATTTACTGTATTTATCCATTTGCATATTTATCCACTTCTTTACCAATTTTTCATGCATATTTCAAGCTTTTTATGTTGCATATAATGCGGTCTCTAATTACTAGATATAGAAAATATGGTATGAATCTACCCGCTTGAACAAAATTGCAACACCCTACTAAGTCATTATGTAATTACCAAACTGTTACTTTACATCTTAATATAATTATGTACATAATGTGGCAATAAAGAATTGAATTGAATGTAGTACCTGTAGAATAGTTTTTTCAACCATGCTTTGATATAATATAGTATACACTTGACATGTAACCTGGGCATTATGAATAAATTTTGTATTTGGGTGTTTTTTTTTTTTTTATATACAGTCATATAAACATTATCTAAAAAAAACTGAAAAACTAACAAATCCTCCCGCGCAACCACACCAAAACCGACCTTGACCGAAGTAATCAAATATAGATACTTGCTATATTAAAAAAAAACTTTTTTAAAACAAGCTTTTATTGTTCTTGTTAATAATAAAGTACTCGCCAAGACGAATCAAACGAGCCGTAACTCGATGGGGTTGCGTCGTTTCATTACAGAGTTCCTATGACCACCTTCCAGCTCCATCATCAGACCTTGGTTACCATTGAAAGACAAACTACTCGTCAAGACGATTCAAATGAGCCCAAACTCGATGAGGTCGTGTGTCGTTTCATTGCGAAGTTCCTTTGGCCACCTTTCAGCTCCATCATCAGATCACCATGTCATCATAATATTGCATTGTCACCATCGAGGTAGATACATTGTCACGCGATTTACACATGTATGCAAAATTTCAGCTCAATCGGAAACCGGGAAGTGGATCATTGCAAGATTTGATGACAAACATCAGGACATGTGAAACTAAATAAAACCTTGTAATAACAATTTTGTTTACACACAATATTGAATTCAAAATTCATAATAAACAAACGCTTTTTTCAATCAAAATAACTCAACACCTTGAATGTTTTTGTTTGATTTTAGATTCCAACTTAAAAGCAACAAGTATAATTTTTGCGTAATAATCCGTAAAAGCATCCTCTCATTTACTCATACGCGGAGTAAGCGAGAAATGAGAATACCACTGATTGAGTTTCTTCGGGAAGTTCGATCGGATGTATTCGTAGAGTTCCGTGGATGTATCCTTATAGCCAATAAGAACGACAGCGTTGAAAGAACGGCATTGACCAGTCAACTTGTTTTGTGAAATTAACTGCTTTACCTGTCAACGAGAACCTAATAACGTTTTTACAAAAACGTTATATTTTTACAAAAACGTTATTAGCTTCTCGTTGAATTTGTTTCAAGGGGTTTCACTCGTTTGATCCAGTCGGGAATTAATCGCGCGTATTCGGAGATGTTCGTGTATCGTTCAGCCAATAAGTGTTGAATTAACGGGACGAAGCGTCTTTTGTGCAATTAACAGGTTTCAAAAATTCAACTGGATTACGTAATAACGAAAAGCTGTTATTTCGTTGATGATTGAAAAGCTCTTGAAAAAAACAGTTTGTTGAAAAAACGCCCAACTCTAGTTATGATGTTGTAAAGGTGCACGCAGCAGTCATCTTGTTATATCAAAGCACGCTAGATGGCGCTTTTATCAATATTTTCTTTAGTAATGCCTACCATTTCAGAATATTTCTACTGTCTAAAAAATAAGTAAATATTCATGGATTTATTGCACATTTTGCGAATTAGTCCTGTTTTCTGTGTTCCTATATTACATGGGAGTATGAAAGCCTCAGCGTGCAAGTGAAACTCATACTTTGCCAGATTTATTTCTAATACTAAGACCTCTGCAGAGTTAGCATGGAACGTAGCCAAATAGTCTTTCCACTATTCACACCTTTCAGAGGAAATAAAGTATGGATTAATTTTGACAAATGACATACTAAAGTGGATAAAAACTGTTTACTTCCATGCTAGGCCAGCTGGGACGGAATGTGGAATGTCCTAATTTGATTTCATACGACTTTGTCTTGTTCGACAACACTGAACACTACATACTTTTCTTAGTTTTCTCATGTTCTCCAGTAAGATAAAAAGATATTCCATTGAAATTTTGTCTCAATATCTGTCTGTGTTTTAGATATTAGTTCCTTTACAAGTATATTATAGAATGATTAAGTGTCGAGTTGGGAATAAGTAACAAATAGAGAGACAGGGATGTTTGTGTGAAACTAGGTATTGATCACTTTACTCATTAATATTATAAAGTCATTTTGACAGAATTGCAGCAATCATTTTCTATTCAATACGCTATAACAAATGTGTTGTATTCAGAAAATCTGTCTAAAAAGAATAAAATATAAATAAAGTTTCATTTTATATCTTTTTCAGGAAGAGGAGCGGTCATGTTCACCGGTTGTCAGAAGAGATATTTGCATTGATCCTAAGACATACTGCAAGTTAGGTCACTTCCATCTTCTACTCGAAGAATATGCCAAAGGTGAGATTTCAATTTATCCAACTCCACAAAAAGGTTGGTAATGGTTTGACCCGATTTGCCACAGCAGGGTTATATTTTTTGAGATGTATTATATGTATATTTATGTATTTGAGTATGTATGAGGTTTCATTGGCACACCCTACAGCCTTAACGGGTGGATGGGTTGCAATATGTGAAGTGTTATATGAATTCAATGCCGGGAGTGACACTGGGTATAAGAATTCAAAAATGTCCACAAAAAAATATGGTTTGAAATGAATGACGAAACTTTGCTAAATAGGAAAAGTATACTAGCATGACATAGAGCTTACTTAGCAGATTTAAGAAATATAAAACACTATGAAATATTCAATAATTAACAAGAAAAAGCGGTTTCTGATTACTGTCGAGTACTACATGTAGGTAGGTAGCGCACGCAGCTCCACCACAAGGCCCACACGCGGCTATTTTTACCTGACAGCATAAGAAGGAAGGCTATGTTTTTCTAGTGTAATATGTTTCTATATGAGCGCACCTACAGCCTAAACGGATTTACTGATTTTGATATGCGAGGTGTCGTTAGATTTGTCTTCACATCCTGAGTGCCATAGGCTATATTTTTTATAATAATTCATCATGCAAAACAAATGCGTTTTTTCGTAACCTCGCAACTTTTTCGTAATAAACAAGTGATTTTACTAGAATTATTTTAAAGAATGCGCATTTATAATGTTTTACAGCGATTTTACGCATACTTTCTCACAAAAAACGTACACTGAACAACGTATCAAGCGAAGCAAAGCTTAACGAAATCGTAAGTTAGACTGAATATACCTCTTTTCTGCAGTCGGATATTTTGTTTTTCTTTTAATATGATACTTCTTGAAAGTAGGTTAAAAATATATAAAAAGGAGCTTGGCAATGGGTTTTTGACTTGAAGGTGGTAATTTTGCCATGCAGTCAGTACTAGAAAGTACCGTATTATCACACTATGATTACTTTAAGATGTTTTCTTTTTTATGGACAACGGACATTAGGTGAGGTAACAGTCAAGCGTAAGTGTATAAAGTACAAAAAAAACCGAATAAGTGCGAATCAGACTCGCCCACCGAGGGTTCCGTACAAACTAGTAGATAAAGGGGGAAATCATATATTTTTTATATTTTCCTTCATAAATCGAAAAATATACATCGTAAAAATATTTAAAAACCTGTTTCAGCTTATGCTAATGAAGTTCTTTCATATGATATCCCAGATAATACGGTTAAAGAGCTTTAACATTTGGACCCTCATTCCTTGCATCAAGACACTATTTTTTTGTGATTAAATTAAAAATTACCAGTTTTCGGATTTTTTCCTATATACTCTAATACAATGCTTCTTGCCAAATTTCAAAGTTATAGGTCAACGGGAAGTACCCCATAGGATTTGATTCCCTTGTGAGTGTCGAAATGTGCATTTTTTACGACATATTCGGCTGTAACTTTTTTTTACGAAAACTAAGAAATTTGATTTTTCTTTCTGCGATAAGATACTATGGATCTGCGTATATGGTTTTAATTTCAACACGATACCTTCACGCGTTGCCAAGATAAAGGTCTTGACACCCGGACGGACGGACAGACGGTCAATAAAGTGATCCTATAAGGGTTCCGTTTTTTTCTTTTGAGGTACGGAACCCTAAAAAGAATAAGGGATTAGATTAGACTATAGTTTCTGTAGTGAGGCTGCTGCAGTACACTGTTAATTGCTTGCTTGGTGACAGATTTTCAACTTGAGGGTCTGGCAAGCCAACATTTCTGAAGGTATTTCATTACCACCTTCGAAATTTGCAAAAAAACAATTAAGAACTGCATCTATTTAATAATACTCGTATAATGCTAAGAAGTGTATTGTTATTACAGCGATGTCAGCATACCAGAAGTTCTATGCTCTGGAGCAGGACAATTGGAAGGACCCACTCTTCCTATATGGACTAGGTCTCTGCTATTACCACTACAATGCTTTTGAATGGTGAGTCTTTTATTACCTTTTATTAGTCCACGATAAAATAAAAAATAAGAACAATGTAAGGACATCATTTTATAGTTTAAAAAACTGAAACAACCAACTTTAAAGTACGCTACTGCGTTACTTGTAACATTAGAAAAGATTTGGGTACATAAAGTTCATATCATCATGCTCAGTCAGGTAATATAATTAAACAAAACGCTTAATCGTCGAAGTAACTCTATTTTCACCTTATACACATAGGATGAGGAGTAAGAAGGTTTTGCTTTTACTAAATCCTTCACGGTTGTAAACTTTAAAGAAACCTCCCTTCACCCGCTCGTTTATTGTTTGTTAAGAATGAGATATGTCATTGAATGTCAAATGCTCTGTCTTCGAAGATTAGAAAATGTGCAGATGTTTATACGATAATCCTTAACATTTGATACTTTTGCAAAGAAAAACGTGTAGGTGGAACTCTGCTATTCTATAATCTGACGCACTTCACTCAGGAATACATTGAAAACTTTCATTTTTTAGATATTATTCAAAAAGTAATAAAGCAATGTCTATAAAATAATTATGGGACCAACTTGGGAGCATTCTCTATATGTCAATTCAAGAAACACAAAAATTGGTTTACGTATGACGGAGTAATCAGTAAACAAACATAGAAAAAAAAACCATACGGATCGAATTGATAACCTCCTTCTTTTTGGAAGTCGGTTAAAAACAAGCATTTATACAAAAAAAATATAAATTATAAATTTATACAAAAAATAAATCAAAAATCGGTTTATAAATGACGGAGTTATGTGGCAACAAATACAGCCGAACTGTTAACCTCCTTCTTTTTGAAGTAAGTTAAAAAGTCAATACTCAAATAAAGTAAAACTTAACTGACAAAATAAATTTACAAGTATATATTTGTAATCAACGGGAACTGTGATTTTTAACTCATTTCACGACAACGCTTTGGCTCCACTTTCATTGTGCGTACCGCCAAAATGTGGAATACTCTTCCTGAATGGGTCTTTCTGTATAGATGTAATCTAGGAATCTTCAAATCGCGAGTGAATAGGTTTCTTCTAGGCAAGCGCGCTCCATCGTAGACCGTAACTGTCGCTTAATACCAGATGAGTTGACGGTCAAGCGCAAGCTTATTTTTGAATAAAAAAAAACTTTAAAAAGGAGGAGGTTTTCAATTCAACTGTATGATTTTTTTGTACTTATGTTTGTTACCGCATAACTCCAAGCCATATAACATGCGAATAAATGAATGCACAAGGCAGACTTAAAAAACTGAAACAAACTACTTTAAAATGCGCAATTTTGCTTTAAAAATCAAAATACTGAACCGATTTTGATAAAATGTTGTGGGACCAATCTGAAAGCAGACAAAAACAAAAGCAGTTTACAAATTGGTTGGTAGTCGTTTGTTTCAGTTTTTGTAAAGTCCGCCTTGTGCATTAAATTATTCACATGTTATATGCTTGGGCTATACTTTTTTTTTTTTTTCATCACCCCTGTTTGTACAAACTGTCCCACTGCCGGGAACGGGCCATCTTCTCATTGTGAGAAGGGTTAGGCCATAGTCTGCCACGCTGGCCAAGTGCGGGTTGGCAGACTTCACACATCTTCAAGATCATTGAGAACTCTCAGACATGTAGGTTTCCTCACGATGTTTTCCTTCACCGTTTGAAGTTGGCGACAATCAACAATACGCACATAACTTCGAAAAGACAGAGGTGCGTGCCGCGGGATTCGAACCCAGGACCTGCGGATCGCAAGTCAGACGGTCTCCCGACTAGGCTGCCGGATACTTTCATTTGATAGTACATTATACTGCGAGGATTGAACTTGAGTTGCCCACCAGGACCTGCGGATCGCAAGTCAGACGGTCTCCCGACTAGGCTGCCGGATACTTTCATTTGATAGTACATTATACTGTGAGGATTTAACTTGAGTTGCCCACTAATATTTTAAAATGGATCAAAAAAGTATTTTATTATCTTAGTTATCATATATGACTCGGGCTGCCAGGATCGTGCGGTGCTGACTCGTGCGCTGCTTCTATACTAGGCAGCCCTCGAGTCAGCACAGACTGGCATTGTATTTTGGTTTGTGAATAAACTTGTATCGATCATAACTCGTTGTAGCTTTACGGGAAAGGATGGAGAGTAGTGTGAAAACGCCTGTTAGTTTTTTAAGCTATCTATATATTCTACTGTAAGTTGGTATAAAAACTCCACTCGCATGTCTGTGTGTGTTTTTACCCGACTGCGTAAGAAGGAGGGTTCTGTTTTTCGAGTGTATATGTATATATGTGGTTATGTGTGTATGCATATATATGTTTGCTACATACGACCACAGTTATCCTCTGAACACCACTATGAATATGTATGAAATACATTAAAATATTGTGCCATGGGGTACCGGTTTCGAATAGTACCTCCCCCTACATCCTGACCACCAAGAAACAAATATTCAATGATGTCTCAGTGATCAACATGGGTAAAACCGGAAGTGATCACCGAATGGTATGAGGCACTCTGAATATTAATGTTAAAACTTGAGAGGTCCCGTTTGATCAAGTCTACGCTCCGACTTACTCGTGCCCATATCCAAGACCATGCGAGCTTTTAGCTCGAATTATCAAATCGCTTCGAGTGCCTGGAGAGCTGCGCATCAGTGGACGAGATCAAGTCCAGGTTCGTGGAAACTGTCCGCACAGTGGGTGTCGAGTTTTATAAACCCCACCGTACAAATAGACAGCAAAAACTGTCGAGCCATACCCTTGAACTCATGGCTGAACGACGCTTATTGAAACTAATCTTTCAGTAAAGCTGAATCGTATGGGCGGCTCACAAGACGCATATCAAAGTCTATGCGACACGACATCCATACCTTTAATACTAATCGTATTAGAGACGATAGAGTGGAAAAAAGGCTCCAAAGTATTCGCAAGAGACATGTCTATAGGGCAAAGCCAGTTGAACGAAGATGAAGAGAGAAGATGGCAGTATAACGTCGACCAAAGCAGAAGTCCTAAGGGAAATCGAGAGGTTCCATGGACAGTTATACTCATCGGTCGCAAAATCTGTTGGCAGTTTGGAGAAATATCCAAGAGTCAAACTGACTCGACATTATACCGAAGATATCCCGGACATCAGCCTGTACGAGATTAGGATGGCCTTGAAACAGCTCAAGAACAACAAGGCACCGGGCGACGATGGAATTACATCAGAGTTACTGAAAGTGGGTGGAACACCACTGAAAGTCTGAAGTACTGAAAGTCCTTCAGAGGCTCTTCAATTCCGTCGTGCTTGAAGGCACAACGCCAGAAGCATGGAACAGAAGCGCGGTGGCGTTGTTCTTCAAAAAAGGGGATAAGTAACACTTTGCTGAAGAACTACAGACCCATCTCGCTTCTGAGCCATGTTTATAAGCTGTTTTCGAGGGACATCACGAATCGTCTTGAACGCAGGTTTGATACCAGGTGATGACATGGCACTTAAACGCGGTCACTTACTATGGGCCTATAAAGAAGCTCAAAGTCACGTAACGAGCTATGGAGAGAGCTATGCTCGGGGTCTCTGCGAGATCGTATCAAAAACGAAGAGATTCGTAGACGTTAGGCCGAAAAGTTCTCCAATGGAGGCCAAGAACCGGCAAGCGTAGCATAGGAAGACCAGCCACAAGGTGAACAGAGGATAATCATACAAGTGGCGGGAAGACGCTGGATGCAGGCCGCTTCCAATCGGTCTTTTTGAAAATTCATGGGTGAGGCATATGTCCAGCAGTGGACTTCGTCTTATGATGACATTAAAATATTTATTAAATTTTCTTGTTTCATACTTATTAGAGCGTGATTTTTCAGTAGTCGGGTTTTAGCTTTTGAACTATTTTTTTATATGTTTAAAAATGTTGTGATGTGCGAGAGAGATAGCTGTGCGCTTCGAACTCATACTTAATAAATTAAACAAAACAAAAGATCGCGGTATCTGTTTTTAACCGACTTCCAATAAGAAGGAGGTATTCAATTAGACTGTCAAAGTCAAAGTCAAAGTAAATTTATTTGCGTTAAACATGAGTGATAACATTTTTGGTTTTGGTGTTCTTAATTTTAATGTGCTTCATGTTATGCCTGAGGAGGCGTGCAAATCAGAGGGCGCTATCGATCTTTAAAACTACTAATATAAATACCTAATTATCAAATGTCAATTTAAACATGTCATAATACAATTATATAAAATTATTTTTTTATTTTTATTTTTATTAATTGTGTCAATAAAATTTCTAAACATTAAAATATTTTGTTCATAAGGAACGATCGTCTATATAATCTTTAATCTTATAGTAGCATTTTTCAACCAGCAAGGCTTTAAATTTCTTTTTAAATAAATTAGTTGTCAGATTTCTAAGACCTAGTACCTAATATACCTAGGTATCTTATTATATATAATAGGGCCCATTCCAAAAATGCTGTTTCTGAACAATTGAGTTTTTGCTTTATGGATTAGTATTTTGTTGTCTCGTCTATTATATATCGATTCTGTAGACATCTTAGGAAATATTTCAGAATTAGCCCGTACAAATACTGCAACCTCAAATATGTATAGTGAAGGAAGCGTCAGAATCTTATGCTGTTTAAAGTAAGGCTTGCAGCTATCAGTTGGTTTGAGTCCAAACATAGATCTTAAGCATTTTTTCTGGGATATAAAAGCATAATTTTTATCAGTTGAGTTACCCCAGAATATTACGTCATATCTCAGCACTGACTCCACAAGTCCATAATATGCTGCAATAAGGGCGTCTGAGTGAAGAGTCGGTGCTAATTTGTAAAGAGCGAAGGAACAGCTGCTGAGTTTTTTATTTAGGTCATGGACATGTGCTTTCCAGTTCAAACGTTGATCAATAATTAACCCCAGGAATTTTGTGGTTTCTACATTATTTATCGGGCTATTACAGTATGTTATGTCAAAATTAGTTATATTCTGTGGTCGTTGAGAAAAGTGCATAATATTAGTCTTACTTAAATTTATTTTTAGATTATTATTGTCAAGCCATTTTATTGTTGAGTCAAGAGAATTAATAATGTCATTTTTATAAGATTATATTTTATTACAAGCTATTGTTATGGTACTATCGTCAGCGAAAAGTGTAACTGGATGTTTTGTTGCTTTTGGAAGGTCGTTAATATACGAAATAAATGCCAGTGGACCAATCACACTACCTTGAGGTACCCCATATTTTGGAGTACGTTCTAAGGAAGTAAATATTTCTTCTCTCTTTGTTTTAGGATTAATTTTTGATATCTCAGTTAGTTGCTTTCTATTACTTAAATAAGATTTTAGTAAATCGTTACTGTTTCCTCTTACCCCGTATTTATACATTTTACTAAGTAGTGTGTTGTGATCTACGTAATCAAAAGCCTGAGTCATGTCGCAAAAAATAGCGCAGACAGGGTTTCTTTTATCAATATTTAACATGACGTTTTTTAAAAATTCGCAAATAGCCAAATTGATACTTTTTTTGTGTCTGAAACCTTTTTGCTCTTTAGAAAGTATGTCATATTTTTCAAAATTTGAATATATTTGTTTATAGATCACCTTTTCAAAGATTTTAGCAAAGACTGATATTAATGCAATTGGTCTATAATTGTTCATGAGTTCTCTGTTTTCTTTTTTAAATAACGGTTTAACTATAGATATTTTAAATCTTCTGGAAATACACCACAGCTTATACACATGTTAATTATATAACTAAGGTGTTTTGAGATGTTTTCAGCGACAAATTTAATTACTTTTGTGTGAAACTGTATTCGACTGTTCGTTTTTTTTTATATTTGTTCAGCGATTACTTCACAAATTATGAATTGATTTTGATCCTGATTTTTTGTTTGGTAGAAAATCAAAATGTATATGGACGACCCATATAAATTTTATCAAAATCGGTTCAGTGCATTGGTTTTATAAAATAATAGTTGGCATAAATGTCATCCAAGTAAGCGTTTAATGGCTTATTTTGAACTCGGTTCTTTCAGTTTTTAAACTATAATTATTGAATTAAAAATATCTATTGACCTTTTATTATTAGCGTAAAACATATCAAGATCACACATCTGCAGTGCTAAGGTACGCATTATAAATCAACCCCGGAAAAAATACAGCCACACATGGCAACACTGTGGCGAGGAACTAACCGACCTACTTTTTAATCATGATTCATTTCCGGAACAAAACTGAATGGGCGACTTGCTGAATTACTTAATTAGAACAAGGCCGCTACGTCTGCGTGTATGTTACGTTACTGTTCGGTGTTATCTCATAAGCTGTGGAATAAAGTTATAATGGGATAGACGGTGTTAAGGCCAAAAATGTGGTAAAGTGAAAAATATATCTACCCCAGCGTGTGGGGTATGATTTTTAGAGCTATCATTTATCATTTGGAGTACTGTATTTTTTTTTTTAAAGTTTTTTTTTAAACAGCCGTCGGAATCAGCGTTTTCCCCAAAATTTTGTTATCATAGGCAGAAGCCGTTTTTTCATTCTCATGCTCCAAAACAGAAGTAAGTACTGCTTCTTATCTATATGGTAGCACAGTCTATAGACTACTTTCCCAAGTCACAATAATTTCATCATCATCGGAACCAATATTTCTTTAACATTATATTGTATACAATAGTTTCATTCATGCTGGATTGTGAGAAAAGGAAAAAGATGGAATGTGTCAGCTGCTTCTTCTTTAATACTCTTTCCTTCCCAACCCAACTAATCCTAACCACGGTCAAATGTGGCGTCAAACCCCCTCATGATCTTTGATGCTGTGCCTACCCCGTAAGGGAAAATAGGCGTGATATATATTTCAACATAGTATTCGATATTTGTTTAACTTTATATTGTATATGTTACTGTAAAAGCCCGAATATTGATAAATCTTAGGTTTTACCAGTAAATCTTAGGGTTTACCAACACGAGTCGGTAAATGTAAGAATATGTAAAAAAGAAACGATTTTATCGGGCTTTTACCATTAGAATTTAGTACATGCTAGGTTTTACCAGTGACGGTTGGTAAACAATGCATATGTTACTGTATTCGGGTTTTTACAGTAACATATATAATAAAATTTGTTTGTTTGATAGGTATAAGCAATAATTTCTTCAGAGATTAGGTTATGGTTTTTTTTTAATACAAATTTATAGATAATAATTTACAAATACAGATAACTTACACTTTAAGTTTGCAGCTGCAAATAAATTTTCTGCGACAGCGCTAAGGGGGAAAACGAGGAAAGTCCCAAGAGCGAGCCGGAAATAAATTTGTATAAAAAAAAACATAACCTAATCTCTGAAGAAATTATTGCTTATACCTATACCAGGATCAACTAGTTTGGCCTTGCCTAAACTGGTCTATTATGCATTGTTTTATTTCCAAAACCAACATTTACCAACCGTCACTGGTAAAACGTAGCATGTACTAAATTCTAATGGTAAAAGCCCGATAAAATCGTTTCTTTTTTACATATTCTTACATTTACCGATTCGTATTGGTAAACCCTAAGATTTACTGGTAAAACCTAAGATTTACTAATGTTCGGGCTTTTACAGTAACATATACAATAGTTTACCGCTCTACTCAAATAAGTATACATATAATATATTACTTGCTTTTCTTTACTTCCAATTTTGCAAGTTAAATTTTGATCCACTTCCCGGTTTCTGTTTGAATTGAAATTTTACATGTATTGTAAATCAGATGATAATGCAATATTATTTTATCATAAAATCGACGTGAGTGTGCTGATAGAGCGTACCGAACAATGTGATTTGGGAACCACTTCCTATGGATTTTACGTGTCAAATGGTCTACGTTTTGTAGTAAAATTTACGCCGTGATGGCTTTTATTGATAGAAACTTATGGATTAAAACAACGAAATCGGACTAGCTGTGGATTTTTTTCTAATTTTAATAAAGCATACACCTAACAATATGCTACAAGACTTATGGGAATAACTCTGCTGAGAAAATTAGCACAAGTTGCGCGAAGGTCAAAATAGTTGTACGCACAAGCACGGTATTGTAACAAATATTGTACTTGTGTGAATTATGTGTGACATTGGTGGCAAGGCAATATGGTGCTATATAGTACCATGAAGCTGGTCTAAAAATTGAAAAACAGCATAGGAACTTCTTGTAGACTAAGAGCGGGCCCTATATTTACCTATCTCATCGGGTAACAAGATGTGAGCTATCTAGAATGACGCACATTAGTAAGGTGTCTCTAAATGTACAGGGTCGCCTAGGCTAAATCTGGAGTGTTTTGTACAGTTAGCAATAATGTGACCATTTTTTGGGGTGTCCACCACCAACGAGTAACAAGTAGTACATTCGAAAGTGCCTTTCGAGAAGTGCCAAAATCAATATGGTTGCCTCGCCTAGCCTTGGCGCTTTCATGACTCCATCTAATTTTAGGGTGTCAAAAACACGAGACTTATGCAACCATATTGATTATGGCACTTCTAGATGGACACTTTCGAATGTACTACTTGTTACCCGATAAGAACACCAAAAATTTTCACATTTTTGTTAACTGTACAAAACTCTCCAGGTTTAGCCTAAGCAACCCTGTACATTTAGAGATACCTTACTAATGTGCATCATCCTAGATAGCTCACATCTTGTTACCCGATGAGGTCCCAAACCCGCTCGCTCTTAGTCTATTGGAGATTCGTCATACTAGGATTAATTTGTTTAGTTGTTATAAGAACTTTTCGTTAGTGCTGCGTCAACATGGTTCCTGGGTTCCGTAAACTAAAGATGGAACTCCCAAATGGAAAATGATATCTTTGTCTATTTAGCACTTTTCATTACATTAAGAAAAAAATATTTTTTTACGTTTATCTAAAAAGTTATTTTTAAATTGTGGCAACCTGTTTGGCTAAGTAGTAGTGCGTCCGCCTTAGAAGCAACATCTCGGTTTCGATATCCGGCCAAGCAGATATTTCAATGTTGAATGTAAATATCTGTTTGTGGTTTGGGTGTAATTGCCCCTTATAATACCGTAACATCCCCGATACATGGAATCCCATGGAGTGGAGCTTGAAATGTGTAGATTACAGTTTATTTATAAGTGGTACCATGAATCACAAAATTTCATTATAACTTCAACATTACTCAAAAGTTACCTACGTAATAAAAAAATAAGTTGTGGTCCATGACTGATCCAATCATTTAATTGATTTCAGGTTCAAGTTCAGTTTCAGATTTAATTTCTCTCTTTCATTATGACATTGAGTTTTTTTACATACAACTACCACATATACATTAGTGAGGATGTTCATAAAATGGGGTATGTAATAAAAAATTTAACATATGCTGATTCCAAAACCATTTCGAGATTGTATGTGTATAAAACATATTTTTTTATTTTGGGCTCATAAAATGATGAGATGGCGCAAATTTTTCCGAAAATTTAAAAAAAATACCCTCAGCCGACCTATTTTTAAAGATAAAATCGTGAGAATCAGTTCTTTTAAATGATCTAATCTATCAAATAAAAATATATAAAAAATACCGAAAAAAAACTTTACATTTACTTTTACATTTTGAGACTACTGAAATTTCTATTGCTGTGGGAAATTCCTGATATTGTAGAGAATTTGATCGGGGATTTTGTGGGAATCGGCGAGAGAGATCTACTGCTTGCAGAACCAATAGATGTTGTAAAGCGAGTGTATTTTTAACCGACTTCCAAAAAGAAGGAGGTTATCAATTCGGTCTGCATGTTTGTTCACCGATTATTCAGCCAATTGTGCATTGATTTTGATGATTATTTTTGGTCGGTCATACTTCAGAGGTGATCCCATATAAATTTTATCTAAATCGATGCAGTACTTTGGTTTTTATAACAAAAAACTAAGATATAACTGGCTTAGGGTGTCTTTATTAACCCCTTTGGATTATTTACCGAGATATTCACATTTTTTTTCTACTTTTATATCTAGTCTGTGGCTTAAGTTTGTGTAGCATCTCTTCATTGTCTCATTTCACAAAAATTCTGCAGTTATGTTTTCAACGAAAGAAATCTTTGAGTTGTCAACATTACCTCTGAAACAAGGATTCGATTGTTTTTTTTTATGGTAGGTATTTTTTTGTATAGATTGCATGTTTTCGCAATTCGCAAAAATATTTTTCGTATAACCTCTTTTTATTAACATGCAAAGAAAAACATTGGAACTTTAAAAGAATGTATTTTACCTATGGTATTTATATAAAATCTAAGTGCTGAGGTTGTGGGTGAACGCGTATCTCTTCAACTTCAGATTTATCTTTGTGTTTTGTTCAACACATACAAAAGAAAAGGCTAATTACCGTCCATTCTATTTCCAAAATAGTTCGGGCTGAGAGGTTATGTGCGTCACTAAAATATTTCACTCAGTCTCGAATTAATATGCCATGTAAATAGACGCGTTAACGAGCTTTTCTTACGCTTCGAAACTCGAACATTTTGCTTTTAATAATTTTCGAAGGTTCGTTGTAAAAAGCTTCTAACTCTGTTCGTCGCACTTTCCGTCCGTGTTCGTGTCGACATCGTGATTCACCGGACGTAGGACGAGCGCGACGCGCGGGGGTCGGCGGTAGGGCCTGTGTGCGGGGCGAGGCGGCAGTAAGGGCGCGCGGCGGGTTGGTGGCGCGGGGCGCGGGGCGGTGCACGCTGCAGCGCGAGGTCGTCGCTCGCTCGCGCCGCGTACTGCCAGTCAGGAGCGGGATGCGGTGACGTAAACTGCATCGGCGCGAGCCGCGAACGTAGTGTAGGACGGGACGTGTCGTGTTTATATGTACCGAGTGTGTGACTTGAACCATTCTGTGTGAACGATTGCTTGTGCTGATATTCCTGACGACGTCTCCGCTCTTCACTACGCGGGCCGCTGCGGCCGCACACCTGTCAGCTCCGGATCTGAATATCCCCAAAATGGTGAGTGCGGTCGAAGCTCCCGATCGCGGTTTGTTTACGTCGGCCCTAGTGCCAGCTCTCTCTCTCTCTCTCTCTCCGCCTGCCGCCCCTATCACTGCATCGCGTTCGCACGCGACTCTTTCTATTGTTTTGTTTCCAAAATGCGACAAAGACACCTACGTCGACGGTACTGGAGCTGGTCTCGTCGAGAGGTAGTGTTTTGTTTCCTTGCATTATTTTGTGAATGTTTTTTTAGTATTTTCGCAGGTAGCCCGTCGAGGCCGTTTTTGCGATTCATCCGATCGACCCATATGAAGTGTCACCCAAATATTGACGGGATTTGAGAGGATAATAAAAATGTAAGGGTGCCCAGTGCGTGAGGAGTTAAACTAGTAAATAATGAGTTGGCCGTCGCATAAAATGTAGGTCGGTAGAGTGTAGTTATTACCACGGTCGCCGCACGCGATGCTATACTACCTTGCAGCCATAGCGGAGCTCTAATGCATTTTGTGCACCGCTATTGCATTCTTTGATTGTTCTACCAAAGCACGTACATACATACTTACAGTTACTCGCGAACGGTAAACTTGCATGAAACAAGGACATTCTAGGTTTTTCCTCCGTTATGCTATGATATGCATCAGGATTTCCCCAACGAAATCTGGTTACGTTTCACACAGCTTCCGGGTCACATTTGAGTCATTTAGTGATTTGGCATTGATGAGAAACTGTGATCAGATTGCCTTCTTTGTCGCCTTACAGGAAACTGAACCCATGTGAGTCATGAATTCGATAGCCATATCAGGTGGAATTCGCGCACTTTTGTATTGCGTCACTCACTGGTCGACAAACCGGTAGTACAGAGCTGTTCGGAAATTTGATGAGTGAAAATGAACAGAGCATATTACCACTGTTTTAATCTATCACTATCCTAATCATTAGGTTTCCTGGTTATTCTTATCAATATATCCTATTTTTAACACGCTTTTATTAGGTCGAGCTTTATGTAACTAACTATGTAATGAAATCTAAGGTAACTAATTTAACCATCTTCCGAGGATCGTAGCGTCATGAAAATTGGCAGCTGCATGTAATTCTGATGACAATACAATAATATGGTACTGTCGAACTGATCTGATGATAGAGCCGAAAGATATGAACTAGAACTTCATGATGGTACATTGTATTGTATCATAGCTGTGTTTGAATTTGTTAGAAAAGTCTTGTAATGAACTTTGACCACAATTATTTATATTACTATTAAATCCAGTTAACAATACTGAGAATTCCCTACAGTAAATTGTTATCAGGCCTCTTTGGTAATGTATATATTTTTTTATGCAAGATAGATCTACGATTGACCACCAACTCGCCTGATGTTAAGCGATGGTGTGGCCGAAGATGGAGCACGTCGATCTAGAAGATATCTGTTCACTCTAGCCTTGAAAATTCCAAATATGTTTTAATACACTATTCATATTTAATTACGACTTCGAGTTGCTAAGGCTCGTAATCTATATCTAGTTGTACGTGAGTCGCAAGTGTTATCAATTTGTCATGCATCATAATATTAGCTATCTGCCGTGGGCCGGTCCGACGTTTATCTACGCAATGCCGCTAACCGCTCCGAGTAACGGTACCTCTCTCTGGAGCCCTCCAGTTACTTGTTAGACCCGCTCGGCCCGTTTCGCAAACTTGTTCATCAATATGCTAGTTGAATCCTTTCTCGTTGGAATAAGCCGGAAATAGTATATCCATTCGCAATTACTTTACTTACGTTTGACGACACAATAACACGCTTCTATTACGCGTATTTTGACTATAATAAATTCCAAATAACGAGCCTATGAAGTACTTCCTTAATTCAGTATTATTCTGAGTAGACATATCAACATTCATTTATTCATGTTATAAAGAATACTGATCGAAATTCAGAGGTTTCTCGGTACACATTAATATGTATTGTTTTTCAATGAATAAATCACATGTTCAATGTTCAATGTGGAAACTTCTCAAATTTTCTATGGTTTACGATAACTATTTCTTTGTTTTTCTAAGTGCACGTTTTTTTATTAACATTTGAAAGTCAGCTGCTTTTAAAACCATGTTTGAAGTAGAAGTTGTTGGGTATCGATTATTTTATGGATATGAGTAATGAATTCTATTTAATTGCTAGTACAGCTTGCGGTGGCGCGTGCCGAGGGCAGGTGTATGCCGGCTGCTATAACACCTGTCATGGCATGACATCAGCTGCTCCTGGGCTGCCTAGCCATAAGACTATCCGTGTCATCAAGATATCATCGACATAAGCAAACAATAGGCAAACCAAAAACCAAATAGCTAATAGTTAAACATGCAATGTATGAATGTCATATTTGCCATATATTGGGTCAGGCGATCATTATATTTGAATAAGATAATTAATAGTTCTAGCTCAAAATAAAGATATAATTATAATTAGAACTGATGATTATGACTATGTCAATTTGCCAATATCTCTCGCCTAAATCCAAATTATTTAAAGATTTCATGACAGAAAGTATGAAATCTTCTAAGAACTTCTTGAAAATTGAACCTGAAATGTTCGCTGTACGCACGCCTGAAGAAAATACATGAAAAGAAACCGCCCTTTATCGGACCATTGTTGAGTGTTACTACGTTACCGTAGTAAATAAACGGACGTACCGCGTAGAAAGCGATAAAATTTCTCGACGTGTTTGCTTACTCACTAGCGCTGCTTTACAGCGTAATTGCATTTCGTAGTTAATTTCTCCGTCAACGGTGAACTTTTCCGGTGGTCTAAGCATTGGAAACTATTCGCTCAATGCATAGATTTCTCTTTATGTAGTGGTAAACGACCACATCAGCGGTTTCTGTTTTCTTTCTTAATTATGATGATTTTATAGGGTTTATATATAACAAGCATGCAGCTGTAGCACGTGCCTCATTTATAAACATTATACAATATCATGGTGTAATTATGTTCCATGCATTTTGATGTATTCCTGCTTCAGCGATGTCGGTCTTGTAACTAGTTTGTTTTATAATACATATTTATTGGTAAACGTTAAACAAAATGTCTGCTTTATTTACATTTGAGATGTATTCTGTTCTGGTTCATATTTTACATCATTCAACATTTCGTAATTGACATTATCTAAATAGCATCGTTCAATTTATCGTTTTTGTTCGAAATTCAGTTTTATCGTTCTGATAAAAGTCAATGGTTCCCACTCGAAATACCTTTACCATTTACGTATGAATCGAAATATATTACGTCACAGTGACTACGTTATTTATAACTTGCGAGAATAGCTTCGCGAACCAACACCGCATGGTAACAGAATAGCGGCGAAACCGGAATTTGTTAACTCTTCGCTTGTCTAGTCACGTTACATACATGAAACTACAAATTTAGAAGTGGTACTAGATGTTGATAGTTTGTATGTGAATTAGGTAGAGATGAAAACTAAATAGCCTAGTAGCGGTGTGGTTTGCGGTCTCCGACCTTAGTTTGAAGAGCGCATCTGAGTAGAGGTAAAGATGTGCGGGCGGGGCTCGACCTCATCGCCCTTCGTCCCGCATCATGAGCTACGTCACGTACGCACGGGCCCTTTCACGCACACAGGGACGCGCCGCGCTGCCGAGGGCCCGCGCGCGCATCCGTATTTCGGCTTGTCCCTACTGAGCCTGAAGGGCGTTTGCATTATTAGCACCCCCCTTCTCCCGTCCCCGTCTCGAGCCTATTTAAGCTTTGCCGGGGCTTAGCACTTTGCTGCTCCCCCACCCCTACAGCGAGCGGGTGCGGCTTTTCGATTTCGACTCGCGGCCACCCCAGGCATGCCATAATCAATGTTTTTTTTTAAATAATCTAGGTCACGGATCCAAGAGTTGAGAGCAGAGCAAACGCGATGGTGACGACGTCCGGTCGTCGACACTAACGGATCGCTATTTATACCTGCCTCGTAGTGCACCGGAACTCGCTCGGTGCATTCGCTGCATCCGCGCCACCCGCCTCCGCCCTGTCAATGACCTCCCATACTGGCTCAGCTCACCACTCGATGGGTTCATTTCCTTATTCCAGAAAGCAAATCAACATTATAAATGTTTAGGATTAGATACGATAGTTAGCTACAACACGCTGTTACAATAGCCAAAGGGCGAGCGTTGCGAAACACTATGGCAAGCGGTCGCCCTTCGGCTTTGTTAAAGTTACGTAAGTGAACCCGCCTACATCAGTAGGGCTGCCAGCCCGCCACCCACGTAGGGCATGAACTGTGTCAAGCAGCCTGTCCTACTTTTCACACTAACTAGACGAGTTTTTCACGTGCAAAGGAAAAGCTGTCTCTTTTATTATGCTTTCAGTCTCCCTAACTCTCGGTTGATAAGAGCTTGCTTTGTGTTTCGAAGTTCTTTCCTTTTAACCTACATTTTAAATTGGAGCAGAGTAAGGAAAAATCTCCCTTTGTTATTCACAATGTCTGAATGATTTTGTTTATTAAAAATGTTGATCTAGTCATCTCAAATGATTATATAATTTATATTTCTTTATTTAATGTAGTAAATAAATCATTACAATATTGAATTATCCGTTGATTGAATTAGCTTGTTATAAATTTGGATCATCAAAAAAAGTCGAACTTGAGATGCGAGTGAGCTCTGCAGACGGTATTCGCGCTCCGCGATCGTCGCCCGCATCGGAATTTGCGCGAAAAAAGCTATACGTCACGAGACGTCACAAGAGCGCACGGGGCGGGCACGGGCGCAGCGTATCGTCACGCTCGCAAGGCCACTGGTGAGTAAGCAACTAGCAAAAGCTACTTGTTTACAATTACACCGATACCTACGGTCTGGTGTGATTAATGTATGGGATGATTTAAAACAGTGAATCATTAGAAAAGCCTTGGTTATTCATGACATAAAACGAGTACATATATCTAAATTGAAGAAAGACAAAACACCCGATTGCAGAAAAGTAGTTTATTAAAATCACTTGTTTATTACGAAAAAGTTTGGTGGAGGTTACGAAAAAACGCATATTTTAATTTTTGCTAGAGATTTATTATTACATAAAATATAGCCTATGACACTCAGGGAATGAAGACGAATCTAACGACACCTTGCACATCAAAATCGGTCATGCCGTTTAATCTGTAGGCACTCGTATATAAACATACATACGTACTCGCATACATATATAAGCCACTTTTTTATGCAGTCGGGTAAAAACTTGACGTGAACAAATAATACTCGTAGTACTCGTATACGGGGTGAAATTAATTTATGAGAATCCTTTAAGCCTGGGTACCTACTGACTACTGATGACATGGAAAACAAAATTAATGGAATCAAAATGATTGATTTAAGTATTTATAATGATAGCGTAAAATATGATATTTCATTTAACCGGTTGCTTTTGTGCATATTTTGATTCATTTTGATCCCATAAATTTTTCTTTGTTCTTGTTAAAAGTAAAGTTCAGAGAAAAGATTTTTTTATCAGATCGCTTGCTTATCACAGGTCATAAAATCGTGTAAAGCAGTCACGGATTATATGTTTCTTGTTAAACAATCGAAGGTGCCTTTAACACAAGATTCATGGAAATCCACAAACTCCAGTCCACAGCACGGCTTTCCAAGTAATTTGAAGGCGTTATCGTCAACACTCGGCGTTACACATGGGAATCACGTCTGTTTCGCGCACTAGTACGCAAATTACATAAATTTGTACGTCGAGTAATTCACACATAGCTTGTGTGCTTAGAGATAAGAGTGCGAATTGATACGAACAACGTCAGCGGTCACCAGTATATGTATTTGTATCATTTCCATGTGTTGTACGTATAGCGATAAGGCCATTTGTATGAGCCATCTGTCGTGGTTCGATAAACCTCATTATAGTTTACCCTCTCGGTGCCCTCATTATAACAAATAGTAAATGCTGTAGCAAATACGGTATAAGCTCAGATGTTATTTGCCTGATCTGAGGGCATAGAACTTGAGGTGTTTTAACAAGGCTGTTTTCGCTTTATAATTTTATTTATGAATGCCTCGAGATTCTTCCGAGCCGCTGCACAACGTCGCCCGTATGGTCTTGTGTGGTGGCCACACACGTGAGCATACGTAATTAGCGGGCAGTGGAGCGGTTCTCACGGATGTCGATCCATACTTACAATCTCGCCGCCACGTCTCTTTGTACGCACAATGGGCATTAGAAAGCGGCCGGCGACCGCAAAAAGGGAGCAGTGGAAAGGGCTCCGTTCTGTATTCCGTGGCTTCGTGCTTGCGAGATGACGTTGCGTCACTATTGAGCGATAACCGTTCCCCTGCCCTCCCCGTCCCTACCCAAGGCCCCTGACCCGGGGAACAGAACGCACGATGTGCGTGTCGCAGCCATTCTAACTTGCACGTATGCGCTACTGCCCTCGCTTTGTCTGTGACGTCGTCTATAGCTTCCAAAATTTAGTTCTCAAAGGGTCCAACCCTTCTAAATCGCATCAATGGGGCTGTTTTTTAATTCTACATGTAAATAAGTATAAGACTAGTTCATACACTTGTGTGCATAAATCGTATAGGGTGTATCAAGGGCACTCCATCGTTTGAAATGTAATAATAGTGCAGAATGTCTGTCCTTTCAATCGTTCATTGGGGGAGCATATCGTGCATGTTCTATGCGTGTTTAAAATGCATGTTTGATGCCTATATATTTTTTACATTTTAATGAATCTCTCAGATTGCGAAACATTACGTAAATGTAAACAATCGTCACCGCGAGATGTTTCATTTGTATTTAGTAAAGTAAACGGTGACGTAGCGTTGTTGGTTATGTTGTGATAATGATAATGGTCCGTAAAATCTCGCTGTATGTCCAACCTCGCAAACCTGTTCACTCGCTCGGTAGTGTATTGTGACATCAGGTTCAAATCAGGTTATATCGACATATCTAGTATACAATGCGGTGACATACCTCCGTCCATCTGCAGTCGCCGCTGGCAACCGTCGTCGTTTCCGGGTTTTGGCGACGCTTTTATCTTTCGATTGGCTCTTCTCGTTTCAGTCTATTTGCAATGTTATTATTTTGCTTTGCATCTTTTGATGTCTATTTTTTGGTGTATTACCCGACTACGCTAAGGAGAGTTGTGATTTCAAGAGATTGGTGAAAAAACCGACTTCAAATACGCATCTTGTTTACTTCGATGATATTTTCCAGTTACTTTGTTATAAAAACCAAAGTACTGAACCGATTTTAATAAAATTTATATGGAACCACCTCTTAATGATCTACCTCTATGATCTACCAAATAAAAAAAATAATCATCAAAATCAATTCACAATTGGCGGAGTAATAGGTGAACAAACATAAAAAATAGACGAATTGAGAACCTCCTTCTTTTAGGAAGTCGGTTAAAAATCGGCTTTAGGATAGGAGGAAAATAAAAAGAAACGGCGTTCATGATATTTATACACGTTCCAAATGTATATATGTAAATCAACCAAACAATTTTGCAAGATAAAGACGATGGTCTGATTTTAGTTTATGATTCTTGCTGCTATAGACTCATAAACTATGATTCAAGAGATGAAGGTTTATCTTCATCTTCGTCTCTTACATTTGCGGTGGCAATTGCGTTATAACATTCCATTCCATTACCTTGAATATAAACACAAACGAGCATGTCAAGTGACTTCGAAATAATAATCATCAAACGACATTACCATACAATTACTCTGTCCGTAATCGTCTGTACATTACCCTTTACAGTTTGAAAACTTGGCGATACTTGAAGCGTATTGATTTGGTTTGCGATACCACTTATATCGCGCGAATTCGCGCAGTGCCTAGAATATACGTTTTTTTATGTTAGATAGATTTACAATTGACCACCAACTCGCCAGATGTTAAGCGATGGTGTGACTGAGGATGGAACTCTTTGATATAGAAGATATCTATTCACTCTAGCTGAAAATCTAGATAAGAAAATCAGTTTTTTTTATCAGCCCTGTTTGTACAAACTCTCCTATGCTGGGAACGGGCCATCTTCTCATTGTGAGAAGGGCTAGGCCATAGTCTGCCAGTCAGAAAATCAGTTAGTTTGCGATATTACTTAGATATACTTATCGCTTTTAGGCAGCGATTACGCGCAAAATCTATAAAAGAAAAGTAGTAGATTCATATTATTTAGTTTTGATATTACTTATATCGCTTTTAAACATGTAGAATATACCTAGGATATAAGCGTAGAAGTTACATGTTATTCAAAATATTGCCTATAACCGGGTCTGTTTAGAACTTATTTTGGGCCTATTTTATAGGGCTACTTTGGCTACATACTATCGTATATTTTGTTTGCAATACTGCTTGTATCGCTTTAAACGTGCGATTCCGCGAAAAATTGTTTTGTGACTTTTTGGATAGAAAGAAACGTTTGTGTTTTACCATATTTAATCGCGTGACGAACAGGACGTGAAGTTTTTATCGTAACTAATTGTACAGAAAGTAACTGCAAATGTAATTGATGATAATTTTTACGGCATCGCCCTTTGAATTTGAAAGTGATACAAGTACTGCGAAGAATGATTAATTGATTATTCGTAGAACAAGTATAATAATAATAAATAATAAATATTTGTGGACATTTCACACAACACCATCTAGCCCAAACTAAGCAAAGCTTGTACTATGGTACTAGATGGCTGATAGAATACATATATATTTTACATATGATACATAGAAACACCCAGACACAGAACAAACATCCATGCTCATCACACAAATGTTTGCCATGGGTGGGGATCGAACCTACGACCTTTCAGTTCAGCAGGTAGACGTAGACACACTACCGACTGAGCCACAACGCCAGCATCACGCTCCATACCAAGTTATATAGTAAGAATCTACGAATGTCAGTTTGTCTGACCCTTTATCTATTTGTTTTATTATCTATTGGACGTACCTGCATGAAACCTACCAAACGTTTTTGCTTTTTCTACATAGATCGTGCAACGTTTTGATAATTATTTATGCATTTACATGCCTCATCTTCGTGTTGACCGGTTATGCAGCTTCTAAATAGCTGTTCTCTTACATTGTACTACAACTTGCACAGTATAAGTAATCGTTTAAAAAACTAAAAAAACCGACTTCAAAATACGCAATTCGTTTACTTGGATGACATATTTTTTCCAGTTATTTTGTTATAAAAGCAAAAATACTGTTTTTTTTTCTGTTGTAACACTTGTTTTTAACTTCCAATATAAAAAGCGTTACCTTTGCACGAGTTAGATCTCTCATAAGATCATGTCAGGTGTTAGGGCTAATTTCCGTTAATTTCAACCTTACATGCCGGGATATATGCCTATTTTTACCCAACTGCGTAAGGACCGTTATGTTTTTCGAGTGAATGTACGTTTGTACGTATATATGTAATGAACAAGTGAATTTTACTATAATTATTCAAAAGAATGCGCATTTATAATTTTTTACAGCGATTTTACGCATAATTTCACTCACAAAAACGTACACTCAAGTTTAACGGAATCGTAAGTTAAACTGCAAGAACTGCTTTTTGCACTCTGTTATTTTGTTTTTCTTTTAATATAGATACTTGTTATCACAATTCTTTTAGGTTTTTTGCTGATCTCATTCAGATTTCACCGGATTTAAGGATATCTTCTCTGTATCTGGTTGGCGGGCTGTTCAATAGCTCGTTTAGCCCCATTCTTGCTTGCGCAATATGTCTTGTTCAATTTCCACACCTAACATTGTATAGGACTGTGTTACCAAGAAAGGTAGGTATAATAAACTTATGAAGTTCGTGTGGAAAACAGTTTCATGAAATAGTCATGATAATGCAAAATACATACCGACAAATGGACGGTACTGAAGCTGACCTTACCCTGACATCGCTCTGAATACTTCTGGTATGCTCTGACATACTTAGATTGTTTTCAATCAGCGTTATAGGAAGGCGCTGGGTTCTGGCATTCAGACAGACATGTGGCATGACATGTGTTTAACGGTGATGGCTCGGTGACTGGCATGTTAAAATTCCGAGCTGTAGACTACAGGTTCAAAATACAATATTTTGAGCTGATATGAGAGAAAATATAAAGAGCTCCTTAGTATATCGCGAAATGGTACTTTTAATTGCCCTGTTTGGATAGCTACCATCTTCAAGTTTATTTGTGGAAACTTGTCGTTATCTAATAGAAATGCCAGTTTCCATGCCACTCTCCCAGACTAGGTGTTAATATAATCGACTACGCCGTTATCTACTTAATCATCTAAGATGAGCTATCGCCAAACGTCCAGACTTTGATACAAATGTGTTATTTTCGTTCAATTGAAGACCGGATAACCTAGAATCTAGATTCAGAAAATAAAAGCGTTCGAAAATAAACATAGACGACCTAAATCCTGAGCACCTAGTGGCCTTAGAGCGAAATAGAATTGGAAATGAATTCCTATTTTATGAGCACTTGATTCTAACTCAGTAGTAGCAAAATTTACTGTGAAAATAGCCGGCTGCAGAGGAATATTGCGTTCATGAGATCATATCATGTAGGTTACTCTATAAGTGGTATCGAATAGGACGTAACTGGGTCAACTAGCATGACGCCAGCGATAAAAGAGCCCTTGCTCGTTCATTATCAATTTCGTACTACTGCGATCGTACACTGTTACTTCCCATAACGTTTGTGTTGGATGAATAAGGAATCTTTTTCAAACTATAAAGGTGTCAACTATGCTGCAGACAGCAAATCCAGTGGTTGCCTAGGAGTCCACAACATTGATGTATTTCTATAAAATAAGTTCCAAGCGCCGTAATTGCTAACTGCTATCAAAATTTTCAGCTAAAGACTGTGGACTGTGGTAGATACTCCGCCTATTTTAGTAGCAGTAGACCTCGCTCCATACCTTTGGTTATTTCCCCAATTGAGTTGCTATTCCCAGTCAGATCGGTATATGTATGACAGACAACCATATAGACGTTTAGTAAATTCTTCTAAATGGTTAGTTTCGTAGTTTTTATTGACATTCGCTAAATCTGTCAACATCCATCATCGAATCTAACAACATTTCGGCTACCAAAATCTGTCGGGTACTTGGGCGTTTCGTACCGCAAGCGGTTCGAACCGCGGTCCGAATCACCAAAGAGCTCTTTTGTCAAGCCATTTTGACATCAGTAAAATAAAAGAAATTCGAAGTTAAAATGCGATGCAAACAGCTTTATTCTCTGATTCTAGACTACTAGAGTTAGGGATTAAAAGTAATATTCTTTGGACCATATCGTTTAAACTGCGAATCACGAAAACCTTGAATCTTTTCGTAATTAATTAAAAATGCAACAAGTTTCATTTATATAATTTTGATATACTTGCGATGTTATTAATTAATGTGTAAGCTTTGCTATTATTTTGTACGTTAGAAATTACATGGTTTACGGCTTTCCGCAATAAAATCAGTTGTAAATAATCATGTAGTGCATAGAATTGCAGTTAGCAGTGCATTCTGCAACCTCGCTACCAAGGCCGTGAAGCAATGTAAACGTACCTAGGTGCATAACTATTATGCATCGGATGATTGCGTCACTTGGTCACGAGCATAAACTTCGTAGAGTTTTAATAGCTCATACTTTGCGCGTTTATTTTGTTTCACTTTATCGTGTTTCATTTACTTTGTTCTGCTGGTATAAGAAAATAACGGGAGGGAATCATGATTCCTTTCAAGAACTTATAAATAGATCTGGTTGGGTAGCTTCGTGTTGAAAATTTATCGCCAAGCGTCTAATGTGCGTGTTCCACTGTATCACTTCAAATTAGTTTCCATTCTAAGCCTTACAATATTTTCGATAACACCACCACACTACACCTCCCTGTTACCGTCACTGAGCTGTTAAGTGTTAAGATAGAATAAATTAGACACTAACGCTGTCGGACACAAAATTTAAATAACATTATGGGTTACTTATCGTATATTGAATCAAATCTCCAAAACAGAAAAGGAAGAATCGAAAGAGCGCGAGACGGAAAGTTTTCTGTTGAAATAATAGTCTGAGAATAATTCAGCTCTAGAGAGACGTAATTCAATAGTAATGCATTGTTTGTTAGAAGGTATTAGGACGAAAAGTCGACGATAGACGTTCCCGCAGATCCGCA
Source organism: Lycia hirtaria (assembly GCA_947563715.1). Classification (NCBI taxonomy): domain Eukaryota; kingdom Metazoa; phylum Arthropoda; class Insecta; order Lepidoptera; family Geometridae; genus Lycia; species Lycia hirtaria. The sequence continues at coordinate 6,489,520 of OX387383.1, forward strand.
GACTTTGGAGGACAACATATTTAATAACTAGCGGTGCCAGCGTAGTGATCAAAAACGATAGAGCCAATGAAAAGTGATGATGATAAAATGTAATCTATGTCCGTCTCTAGGCTCTTTGTTTGTTTCGTACTTCGTTGTATATACACTTGCTTGCTTCGTTCACTTCGTTATAATTTTACAGGATGCGGTGATTGAACGAGTAAGAATTGAAGTCGCCTTACAAATATGAGCGTAACCTCATTCATACGTCAATCTCAAGGATTCTCGGTGTTAATAGAGAAATGGGTTATTTGCTCGACTTATCCGTTCCCCTTCGCTCTACAGTTCCGTGGGAAAATATGCAAGGCGAGGAAACGGTCACGTGTCGGGACACACCTAGCGACTACCTACTTCAGTTATGTAAAAGTGCTGTGACGACGAATGAACTCTATAAATAGCGGTCGATCTGTCCTTGAGCCGCCGCGTCTAAAGAACTAGGTCACGCCGAGGTGCCTCATGCCATGCCCTCTACATCAGCCATTATGGCGCATAAACATGCATCGTTATACAAACTCTTTATAAAACCAGAAAATAAGTAGAAAAGATAAAAAATTACAGAGGAAATAAATTACACGAAAAAGAAAGAAAGAGAAGAAAAGTTTATTTTGTTCTAACCAGCGATAATTTTTTTCTGTCCACGTTTCCTAGATTATTTTCGAACTGTTTCATGGACGTTGTCGACGTAACGACCTAAACTATAGCTAAACAATATAACGCTACATCTCACGTGTCTTCAGGATGAATCAATCAACACCTCGTTTATTAAAATGTGACAGCTGTTATGGGAGTACGTCATAAAAACAATCGTTTCCAACAGTCATTAATGTTCGCAGTAAAGAAAGAAAAAAAAACTCATCAAAACCATCGAACACCCGCTGGTGCTGGTTCATTCATGCAGTATCTGTACAAAGAGCATTTGAATAGCGCAACGAGAACATTCTTTGTACGAGTCGAGCCCATAATTCCCTTACCTGACTGATAATGGCCAAGGTTGCGAGCTCCTCGCAGGTAGCGAACCGGATTATAATCGATCCCTCTGAAGGTACAGGACGCGTTCAAACATTTGTGTTTCAATTTTAGTATTCAAATAAGGGGTGTTGTTAAAGCGATGGGATAACATCTCTCTCTAACTTCATCTCTCGTATCTCACAGGAATATATTAAAGCGAGCGAGATGGGATAACATTTCTACCTTCATCTGTCGTATCTCACAGGAATATATTAAAGCGAGCGATTGCTTGCTTGTCGTTTTTAATATAAAGTTATTATATAATACAATACTATATTAGTTATCGCAATACTACTCGTATATTCGCTATCGCAATACTACAGTGTTTGCAGATATCTGTTATCAGTAGGAGTGGGTGTGATGTGTGCGCCAGCGAAGTCGCTGATGTTATCGCTTTAAAAGCACTGCTATTTATTATCTACAAAAGAGATGATTTCTAGCACTTCAAACGCACAACACATTTGTTTTTAAATTGGATAGTCTAGTAGGTATTTCCTACGTCAACAAAAATGTATAATTTTTTTATTCTTCTCAGCAGGTGCACATGGTTCTTCCGCTCCTTCCTTTTACGGGCCAGTAGGATGTAGAATAGCCTTCCTTCGAACGATTTCTTACCGATTTTCAACAAAAATCGTTTTAAAAGGGTCTACAAACTCTTTTCCGGGATTGCAAAGCTTTAGTAACAGCTATTGTTGCTGTTGTTCATTGGCATATTGTGTACTTGATTTCTGGTCTTTCTTTAATAATACGCCACCCACTATTAGACATAAGGGTTCAGCCTCTCCCAATGATCTCCACGATAATGTGGAATGCGCTTCCTGAATGGGCCTTTCCGAATAGATATAATATTAGGTGTCTTCAAATCGCGAGTGAATAGGTTTCTTCTAGGCAAGCGCGCTCCATAGTAGACCGTAACTGTCGCTGTCGCCGTAACACCAGGTGAGTTGACGGTCAAGCGCAAGCCTATAAACGAATAAAAAAAAAAGATAACAGGTCTTGTGCCACCTGTTCAGCAACTGCGTACACTATTAGAATGTTTGTAGTTTTCCGTCTTTAGAAAATCTCAGCTACTATGATAATCCGTTATGCAGACCTCAGTTTCTACCTTCGGAAGTAACGCTAGGAAGCCGTACGTTGCTTGGAATTTCGAACGTTGCGTGACGCCCGGCAAGAATAGCTCGTTCCGCGGAACAATGAATGTGAATAAGAAATAATGTGGTTACCGGGTACCTATAATATTATGTCGAGCATAGCTTCGGGCGACACGGCCGGTGAAAGCTCTCTACGGCACGCTCGTGTGTGTGTAATTCTCATTTATTTTTGTCGCAGCCGCCGTTATTGGGGTGAACATCGGACGGCACCTGCCTCCTTTGTTTCGGCTCGCAAATGTCAGTAGAGGTCATCTAAATAAGGTGTATAGGCGTCGTCCGTCGGTTTGGGAGTGCGATCGGTGTCTAGACGTTGTATCGTCCGATCGATTGCACGAACGGGCCTGAGACGGTCGTCGACCCCTCGGGCGCATCGGTGACGTTACGCTCCGTTGATGCGCTCTTCAACAACCTTAGCGGACGTTGTGCCTCGACTCGATGCACTCTTCATTAATGTGTAATGATGGTATCACTGCCCTACAAATCGATTTTCACGATGCTGCTCCATGACAGTTACGATTTACAAAATTCTTCAACTTACTACTTTCATACCTTGTAACAATCTATTTTCGAATCATACAGATTTCTCGTGTTCTAAAAGCGCTCTGAGATTTGATAATAAACGACATTCTATAGCTGTTCTTACGTTGAATCCACATGGTAATGCAATCTGCGTTTAAATCTTCACAAAGTAGAACCGGTTTATATTTTGGGAGTTTCAAGTCGAAAAAAAAGTCTCGCTTTGATTATCCATTGTTGTGAGGTCCGTCCGGCTGCACGAACATTTCTAAAGCTTTCTTATGATCCCTTGCACAAAAAATACAGATATTCGAAGTTTTATTATCGTCTACTATTCCAAAGCTCTGTTTTATGTACGTCGGCGAGCATTCAACGTTTTATTGAAAGTACTCCCTTCATAAATCATGATTTACAATTGTACCACCTCGTCCGCCCGTCAAGTTCAGGCCACACCGGGACATTGTTTTCTAGTTTGTTGACAGAAAACACTACAAATTTTATGCGATATTTCAGACTCGGATCGGTCTGTCGAGCCGAGATCTTTTGTTTCGCAATCGACGGGGTTCCGCTAAACAATAGGCAGTAATAAAATGGTACATTTACGAGGGTGTCGGTATGGGTCGGTCTGGTCGGCAGGGCGACGAAGGCGTTGCAAATGGCGCTGTACGTGTCACCGGGGTTCTCGCGTGCCTCCGACGCCCACCTGCGACTGGCGCTGATGTTCAAGGCGCGCCGGCACTGGGCCGCGGCCGCCGCACACTTCCGACGCGCACGTCTCGCGCCTCACCAGGATGCTACCTTCACCCGACTCGAGCTCAGCTTCCACGCTGCGCACCTGCTCGAAGCCCGAGGCCTAAGGAAGGCAGCTCGAGACGCGTACGAGAGACTCCTCAAAGAGCCGCAGCTCTCTTCCACACTAAAAGCTGACGTCTGCCGACAATTAGGTATGTTTAGACTTCGTTCACATCATACTTATTACACAACCGACCCATTGTTTCTCATTTTACGTAGGTATACGTATTTTAAAAAAGGAATTAACAACTTTGCTACTGAAACTTTTTGACCTTTGCGTAATAGAAATGTATTTCGAAACATGAAACGAAACAACGTAGGTAATACATCGTAATTTTCCTCGTCGAGTTTTTACTTTCGTTAGCCGTCGCCGTTTTTGATTCAAGAATGTTTGTCAACAAAACTTTTATTGCCTGAAAATGAGAATATATTTGGCAAATAGCCCATTACGAGATTGACAGCAGATTCCAAAGTCAAAACAGACCAAGTTCTCATTTTACATGTAATTCAACAAAACAGGTTTAGAAGTCTGTTCTGGTAACAGGTTGGCTGTATCACCGGTGTGTATCCCTGGGTGAGGCGGCGGGACGCGCGCGCGCCGCCATCTGGTGCCTTCAACGTGCAGTCTCGGCGGAGCCTGAATCTGGGGCAGGGCTGTACTTACTCGGCCGGTGCTTCGCCGCGCAGGGCAAAGTTCACGATGCCTTTATCGCATATAGAAACTCCGTCGAGAAGTCTGAGGGAAACGCCGATACTTGGTGTTCTATTGGGTATGTATGTCGCAAGTCACTTGGTTATGCTTTTTTAATCCATTCTTCCGTTTTTTAGGATGCAGTCTTGGAACTCGATCTGTGTATTCTAGATTTGAACACATTTACAATGGTAGGATCGAAGCGACAATCTGTTAGATTTTAATGAATAAACTAACGTAGTTGTCGCACATTTTAATTTATGTCATTCACGTCTATTTTGAGTCGAAAACTCGGGCTATACTTTCAATTGGCGGTCTTTTTTAGAGAAGCAGCGCAGGCATTACTCCCAATTAGTATTGTGCTTTGCGCTACAGATCAATTATATTTTCTTTTGTTATGTTAGGACTCTTCTTTACAGAGTATTATATCAGCAACAAAACCAGCCGATGGACGCGTTACAAGCTTATATTTGCGCGGTGCAACTGGACAAAGGCCACTCAGCTGCGTGGACTAACCTGGGCAGCTTGTATGAGAGCTGTCAGATGCCGCGCGATGCATTCGCGTGCTACAACAACGGAGGTACTGCGGCGACGGCGTCGAACAACGCGCTCAGGCAGAGGCTAGCTTTCTTGAAGGCACACTTGGCTCACGCACCTATGCCGTCCGTCACTGGGAAGTAAGTTATTTTTTTCGCTCTAGTCTAGAAAATTCCAAGATGTAGCTCTCTGGAAACAGAGAGGGCGGCAAAGAATTCAATTCCTGTGCAGTACGCATAAAAACCTAGACTTATATCGCCGAGTACGTTTTTATTACATTTCAATGAGAAATTAGTGGTACGGCGCCAACTTTGGAAGTTAAACATTGTTGGACAAATAAGCGATTTGTAACAAAGTTGTTTAAGCTATAGCTAAATTAGGGATATGTTGAATATACTATTTTTTGTCATAATATTATTGAAATTTATTGTTAAATTATTGAAATGGCATGGCATGGCCAGATAGCAGGCCAGTGACCTCAGATAATTTGATTTTAATTGACGATATCGATGATATATAATCTAGAAATATATAATCGCAGCTTAAAATATAGATACAAGCTTTCAAGTGAGGTAGCTGGAATATATTGATGCGATAGATTTTCAACGTAAATGTAGCATTCTGAAGGTCGCGGCCAAAGCGACAGTGACGCCCGGATGATAGCTGGTCAGACAAGTACTAAAGTACTCTTCCACCATGCTATGCTTTTCTCATCACCTTTATTTTTACATTATGAGCGTTTGGGCCTAAGCCTACAAGAACAATATGTGAAAACAAGACATCTCAACATTGCTATTATCATTATAATTTTTATTTCATGTAAAATGAACAAACCACGCAAAGAATCCATCCGCATACCTTAGAAGCTGGCGCGCATTTTAATTAAAAGGATTTTCGTTGAAAATATTTTAGAAATCACCTTTAACATTGTCGCGATCGCATTTATTTGTTGCCGTTTCAACATTTGCATATTTAAATCGGTAATGGACTTCGAATAACCGACCGGTATGGCTGGGGTATCGAAATTACAACTTGCCGCTGAAGACATTAGCACTGTGATGAAAACGCCAAACGGCATTTAAAAAAAAAAAAAATATACATATATATATTCAAGTGGATCGAACTGTGTTCTGTTCTTGGCCTATAGTGCACGATAATCCTAATCCCGCTTGATATTAGACATTAGTCTAGTTGATTATGACTAATAAAGCCGCGGTTTGAATGACATAATAAATATTAGTGTCGCCGAATTCGGGTGTCGATATCGGTCGATGCCTTTAAAACTGAAGCAAGTCACTATTTCAAGCGGCTTTTGCTTGTGTTCGGCTCGAGTTTTGTGTGTGTGAATGGCGTTCGTTTGTTCCAGCAAACACACACACACAAACGCAATATCTATGTAGTAATCAACAAACGCAATATCTATGTAGTAATCAAACATGTAGTAATCGTAAAGATCGACGCGCGCTTGTGAATTGCGGAAACTATAAGCCAGCTCGCTATAAAGGGGACGTGCCGTTTGATTAATGTTCTTATGATATGCTATTGTTGGACGCTTGGATTCGTCGTCAATACTGACCACCTATTGTAATGTTTCTTTGTCTCATCACGTAGTTAATTTTGGCAAATGGATATGAAATAAATTGATGAAATGAACTCAAGGCGTCGCCGTGGGCAGTAATAATCTTGTCTCGTTCGCTTATACCAATAAAAATATAAAATTACTTCATATGAAAAATCTGTAATGATATAAACTTTAAAATAAGATAATAAACGCGATTTGTTTTAACACAAATACGTTTTCATGCTTAAAAGTCACATTGATGCCTTCACACAGGTGTCAGAAAGACGCTGGTTGCAGGTTGAGATGATGATGCTTAAAAATAAGTATTTTTTTTCCCGATTGTTAAAAAAAGTTGTTTATCGATGAACCAAAATGAAATTTTCGATGAAGATTTTATAATTACACGTTAATGCATTAAGGAAATTTCAGGAAAAAATAGTTATTTGTTATGCAAGGCTGCAAAGTTGGTTTTTGGGGCGAGTACTTGTATTGAAACCTGAGCGTAGCGAGGGTTTCAAAAGTACGATATGCAAAATAACTTTAAACACAAAATTTTTCACCTCACTACAGCGAGGAAAACGCTAGTCCAGTGCTGCCACCTGTGGCTGGTCAGTGCGATTATTCAAACAAATGAGGTTGGCACACTGACATGAAATAAGTATTTAATGCATTTTCAGTGGACTTGCGGTATAGAAAAGTATGGAATAGAAAGGTTCGAATTTTAAAAACTCTTTCCACGCTAGCGGACAAAATGCACTTTTCCACTCAGATTTCTAATGACAAACAGAATCTTTCCGAGCTTGTTAGGTGAAAATATTTTTGTGGGGCATATTCAGTAATTTTATATCATTGAAAATGTTAGAATGCGTGATCGAGACTATGTACAGCGCCCTTGGCAAATTTAGCCCACGCTCTGATCTGACCTCTCTAAATCCCTGAATACCAAATTTGTCTAACTAAAGGTTGTCTGGAGGATATCTCTTTTATCTATCAGGCTGCTAGTTTTATCAGATTTTCAATGACGAAAAAGTATTAATCTTACAATTTTATCAAATTATAAGTAATTACGAAACAAACAAAAACCGGACAAGTGCGAGTCAGACTCGCCCACCGAGGGTTCCGTACAAACTAGGAGATAAAAGGGGGAATTATATTTTTTTATATTTGTCTTCATAAACCAAATATTAAACATCGTAAAAATATTTAAAAATCTGTTATAGCTTGTGCTAATGAAGCTCTTACATATAATACCCCACCTTAACACCTCGCATATCAAAATCCCTTAGGCCACACTAGGTAGGTATATAAATACAAACACCCTCCTCGAGTTATGATGTAAAAGACTGCGTACTTAATTTATATTTAGAAAAGATACAATAGTCAAAAGTAGTTAAAGGTTATCGTTCAAGCAAAGGTCGTAGTGACGGGGAGGATCATAGCCCTTCCTACACTACCACAAATAGAATAAAGGTTATCCTTTAAATAAAACATTTTCGTTTCGCAGACGTCGTCAGCTCCCGTCAATAGAAGAGGCGTGGAATCTCCCCATATCCGCGGAGATGTCGTCCCGAGCGCCCAAGTCAGCGCCGCCGCCCTACCCCGGCAAGAGACCGGAAGACCCACCGCCTCTGACGCCGCATCAGCTGCAAACCCTACAGTACCTTCAGAAGAACTCGCACAACCTCTCGCCGCAGCAACAAGTACTGTCATAATCTCGCTTTCTTAAGGCTAGGCATTTGGTCACAGCACTCTTGTTGTTAAGCGACGGTGTTGGAGATAGTAAGCACATCTAAACTAGAACAGGCACTATAGCTATCAAGTGAGGCGGTTGAATCATAGTTTTGACCACAATTTTACTTGCACCACCACGCTATGCTAGTTAAAAGCTTTGTTTAATGGTTAAGCTTAGCAAGCATGCGAATATTTTTTTAATGACATGTTTACGATTGACTACCAACTAGCTTGGTGATAGGTGACGGCGTGGCCGAGGATGGAGCTCTTTGATCTACAAGATATCTATTCACGCTAGACTTGAAAATTCCAAGATCAGGAAACAGAGATGGCGGCAAAGAATTCCTTTCCTGTGCAGTACGCATTTAGTCGTGGACCGATATTGCTAGATAAGGATTTTTAGTATTTTAATGAAAAATGGGTGGTTTGGGCATTGGATAGGTAATAAAAATTGGGGGTGCGCGAAAACAATTAAACAATTTAAGGATCCGTTTGCGAAACATTAAGCTTTGAAGATATACTTTTTGGAAGAGTCACGTGTGCACTCCCTCTACCGGCTAAATGGTTGACTTTGGAGATATGAATAAATTCATGCTATTAGAATATATGATGAAATTAAAAGGACAATTATCACGGCTAAGTAGGCTTTACAAGTTATCGAGTTAGTCAATTAACTTAAAATCATTACTTAGACAAGTAAAAAATGAATATTTCATTTAAATTAACATAAGTTATCTCATATGTTTGTAGTATCAAACAAGAGACCCTATTTAAAGGTCAGATAAATTATGATATGTAACTACGGAAGCCTACATTGCGCGTGACATGACACGCACTAGGCCATTTTTTTACAATTCTCAAAAATATTCTTGCTAGCAATATTCAATACATAAAGCAATTACAGCGCGCAGTCTGAAGGGACTCTACCGCGTACTTCCCGCTCGATCACGTCATGTTAGTTTCCTCGTGGAATTTCGGATTTTCAATATGGAATTAACGTAAAGTACCGTTTAATTAAAGGTTGATAAAGATTTCCTTTTAACTTCATTCATTAATAATTGCGTAATTTGAATTGTCCTTATACAATTAACTAATGCTCTGTCTAGATTAACGCTCGTATATTCGCGTCCGGTTGTCGTAATATAAACTTGAACTTAATCTTGAACGAAAAAATATTTTCTACTCGTAAATATATGTATTTCGATAATTGTTTTTTTTATATGGTTGGAACTATTATTAGCTATGTATCTACGATTTGCTTTTTCAAATTCAATTCAACATGACAGATAAATAATTAAATCATTATTTACATTTTTTTAAATGTGTCGATACGTAATAATGACGAAAGGAAAAACATTTTTTTTTTACAAAGTTTAATTAATTAATTTACGAATCCTAAACTGATTTCCAAGAAAAATGAAACGATTTAAAAAAAAAAAATTGTGGAAGAGAAGCCTTTGTCCTGCAGTAGGACAGTAACGCCTGAGAAAAAAAACGATTTAGGCAAGAAGGAAACCATCATGAACTAACTGTTATGGTCATAATAATTTCAAGTTTTATTACACTTTCAAAACTTTTGTTGGGATGCTTGAATTCGGATAAATATAATAGGTTCTTACCAATTAATTAAAAAATTTCAATACGAAATAACGATATTTTACTAAAAGCACATTGAAATGCATTACTCGTTTTCACGCGAATGGTACGCGAATACACTACGCTACGACACTCATCGCGACAATGCGAATATTCGCCGCTCATGTAACTCCAGCATTACAATTCTGACTACATTTCATCAAACCTAAAAGTAACAATGACGTCAACTCAGATCAAATATATTTATGAATTTACTAACAATTTGCTAATTCTTTGTTTGCAGGCGTTAATGCAACAGCTGCTGACACAGTACCGTCTATCGCAAGCTGCGAGAGCACGATCGGTTTGTAAACTTTCCAATGTTCACGGCGGCAGGTCTTAGGCTCCCAAATATGAATGTTAGGCATTTTAAACCTTATTCCTTGTGCTAAAGAGCTCTTATTGATTGCAGGTGACGAAAAGCGAAGGCAGCGCGACCGGCGGCGACCAGGAGTCGCTAGCTGAGGACTTACTCAAACGATTCTCCGACACGAAGCCGGAGATAAAGAAGGAGCCTGTTTATAGTAAGTACCTGTATTTTAGATTTCGTTACAAAATAGATACACTTCAGTTCGTTACATTACAGTTTCGTTACATAAAACAAATGTATTGAGAGTTAAATTGTCGTATTAGATCGTTCTAGTCTGAACATGAAACTATGAAAAGTAAGCAAACAAGTAAGTATGCAAGTTTGCATGGCCATGACTTTGTCAAGAAAGATGTTCAGAAAGAACGAACAGTAAGAGCGTTAAGTTAGGAAAAAAAGAAAATATACCATAAGTAAATATACCCATTTCAAGATGAAGGCAAATCTAATCTTCACTTAGCTTAGTTTTTGCTGCTTGCGGGAGCTGGACTGCTCGGTGTATACACGTATGCATTTTAGTTAACGAGATACGATACGTACGCGGCGGGAAATTCAAATTTCAAATAGTTTTTTTTTATTGTCGCCAAGTTAAGTATCTATAGCAGTTGATAATAGTATTTGCGACAATCTAAGATTATTTTTCATATTATCAAGTCGTTTTGTTTACCAATAATACATCGTGTTAGTTATATATTAAAAAGATAGACACACAGATGCAAGGGCCAGCTCATGGCCCGGGGGGGATATGAATTGTAGGTACAGATACAATTGCACGGCTTCAGGACTGGTACATTTTCTAAATCTTTAAGGGAGGGGGGGGGGGGGGGGGGCAGGGGGGCAGCTGCCTGCCCCCCTGCCCCAAATTTATAATATATCTCATTTTGGATTGGAGGTTAAAAAATAGGTCATGGTCTATACTTAAAACCGTACAGTATCATGATTGTAAGTGCATGTTTTTATTTATCAATTTCGTATTCAAGAGGTCAAAAGTTAATATGAAGAACCTCGAATAAATGAACATGCCCGAATCAACGGATGTTGTTATCGCAAGTCTGGATTCGCGTCAGTGAGTTAGGGTAGGTCTTTCAGGTCAATTTGCTTGCTAACAAAGATAACATAGTGTTTTTCTGTAGTACTCAAGGATTTAGGTCACCTATTGATAGCACAACATATTACATTCAGTGTCTTATCTCAAATGTATTTGAATTTCATTTGTAGTGAAAAATATATACTATTTGTAGGAAACAAAACATTGACCTTTTTAGATAATGAAACTGATGTGTAAAGTCATTGTCATTGTCACAGGATCTCCAGAGCTGTGGAATCATGACATTATTGTAAACTAATGTGTATTATTTATTTTTAACTTAAAACTTACAATATTAGCTGTAATTGGAAATAACGTTCACAAAGTTACCCGTAAGTAACATTAAATAGGTCGTCGTACTTGGCGTTGATTCGTTATTATGCCGTTTGCAAACACTCACGTTTGTTTTGAGTCGAAATATTTGAATATAGTTCGTGAGTGATCCGTAGTTTTTATTTAAAAATGCGTGTAGTGTTTTTAATTGTTTCACTGCTGAAGTGCATAATGTGATATATCATTCGATGGGTGCGTTTTTAGCAGACGAACTTTGAACTGTTTTATTATTTTTGATTTATTGAATTACTGCTACTTTAGTTTTATGCAGTAAGCGTGACTTACGAGTCGTGTTATTACCAGCAGAGAGTAGCGGCGGCGGCACAGCGATGACCAACGAGGCGGTGCTCGGCAGGCAGCCCGTGGTGAAGCTGGAGCCACTCAAGACGGAGCCGCTCAAACCAGTCGTCTTCAACATCGGCATGAGCGCCAAGCAGATCATTGACACCTGCAAGTGAGTATACGTATCGGTTGAGAACTCTCTTTCGCCTTCACTGTAAGAGCTCAGCCTCACCGAGATAATTCGCTTTAGGTCGTCACTGACTGTGTTTGATCGTGTTCCGCAGAGAGAATGCGGGCCCGGCGAGCGCCTGGTCGGTGCTCGGCGACGGTCTCGGTCCGCCGGAGCCGCCGCCGGTGCCGCCGCCGCGGCTCACCGCCGAGCAGCTCGCGCCGCCCGCGCCCTTCGTCTATGTGGAGGCGAAGCGCGACGCGTTCTCTCCGCAGCTGCAGGACTTCTGCCTGAAGCACCCGATCGCGGTGGTGCGTGGCCTCACCGCTGCGCTCAAGCTCGATCTCGGCCTCTTCTCCACCAAGACGCTGGTGGAGGCGTGGCCCGAGCACGCGGTCGAGGTGCGCACGCAGCTCATGCAGTCCGCCGATGAGAACTGGGACGCGAGCGGCCGCCGGCGCGTGTGGGCCTGCGCCAGCCACCGGAGTCACACCACCGTGCGCAAGTACGCGCAGTACCAGGCCGGCTCCTTCCAGGAGTCGCTGCGCGAGGAGCGCGAGCGGGGCGGCGCGGCGGGCGGCGGGGCGGGGGGCGCGGCCGGCGCGCCGCCGCACTCCGACTCGGACGGCTCGGGCCCGGCCAAGCGGCGGCGGCAGGCGCGCATGCTCCGCTTCGGCACCAACGTGGACCTGTCGGACGAGCGCAAGTGGCGCCCCCAGCTTGCCGAGCTGCAGAAGCTGCCCGCGTTCGCGCGCGTCGCCTCCGCGGCCAACATGCTGTCTCACGTGGGACACGTGATCCTCGGCATGAACACCGTGCAGCTGTACATGAAGGTGCCCGGCAGCCGCACGCCAGGCCACCAGGAGAACAACAACTTCTGTTCGATCAACATCAACATCGGCCCCGGTGACTGCGAGTGGTTCGGTGTGCCGGACGCGTACTGGGGCGGCGTACGCGACCTCTGCGAGCGACACTCGCTCTCCTACCTGCACGGCTCTTGGTGGCCGGATCCGGCGGAGCTGCGCGCGCACGGCGTGCCCGTCTACCGTTTCACGCAGCGGCCCGGCGACCTCGTCTGGGTGAACGCGGGCTGCGTGCACTGGGTGCAGGCCACCGGCTGGTGCAACAACATCGCCTGGAACGTGGGCCCGCTCACGGCGCGCCAGTACTCGCTCGCGCTCGACCGCTACGAGTGGAACAAGGTGCAGAATTTCAAGTCGATCGTGCCGATGGTGCATCTCACGTGGAATCTGGCGCGCAACATCCGCGTCTCGGACCCGCGGCTGCACCGCGCCATGCGCACGTGCCTCGCGCAAACGCTGCGTGCCGCGTGCGGCACGCTGGCGACGGTGCGCGCGCGCGGCGTGCCGGTGCGGTTCCACGGCCGTGCGCGTGGCGAGGCCTCTCACTACTGCGGTACGTGCGAGCGCGAGGTGTGGCACGCGTTGCTGGTGAGGGAGCACGAGCGGCGGCACGTGGTGCACTGCCTGCCGTGCGCGCGTCGCGCCGAGCCCACGCTGCAAGGTTTCCTCTGCCTCGAGGAGCATCATCTGGACGAGCTGGCGCAGGTGTACGACGCGTTCACACTGCACCGGCCGCAGCCGCCGGCGCCGCACCACCACCTGCCGCCCGCGACCCACCACCTGCCGCCCGCCCCCGCACCTGCACCTGCACCTGCGCCCGCGCCGCCTTCCACGCCCGACTGAGCGCCGCTACACGACACGCCCTAAGCGTTATATAGTTGTGTGAGTGTGTAGTGGTGATTTAGTTTTGTTCGAGTGGCGGGCGGGCGGAGCGACCGCGGGGAATCCCTCGGCTCTCGATGCGGCCAATCCGAGACGTTCGGTTCGTTTGCGCCACTTTTATACAGTATTAGTCGCTAGATAGTTCCGGACGTAATTTGTACACTTTTTGACCGAAATTCACGTCGCCGAGTAGGGATCGACGTCTATTTTTACTACACGCCACGTGTATATGAAATTGTGCGATGGTAAAAGTATTTTGGTGATGAAATTGTAATTTTGTACGAAGTAAACTTTTACGGTTTTACGAGCTCCTCGATCACTTTTGTAATTGTGCGAGATATCGATATATATAGTGAGTCAATTGGATAATGTATGTCATGTCATGTCGTGTAGTGTAACGTAATGTTAGGTTAGGTGAGGGCGGCGGCCGCGGCGCGGGGGTAAAGGTAGTAGAGCTCGGTAGGTAAATGTATTAGAGTAAGGACGGTCGCCGCCGGCGTCTCAACTGCTCACGTGTTCACCATTTTAAAATATGTTATTTTTGTATAGAGGCGTATTATTTATTTTTGACGAAAGGGAGTTTTAGTTTCATTTATTTACGTGGTCTTTTATCTAGAAAATAATAGTATTTAAGTATATATTGCACGGATTGGGGCCTTGCGTTTTAGTAGGGTCCGGCGAACAGTGCTGCGATGTCCCAAAGAATGTTATACTTGTGTAGAGAGTTGCTGCTGGCTGATGTTCGGATCGTATTTGCTTCTGATGTATTTGTGTCTGGAATCTATAGTCGATGCTCTCCAAACATTAACACGGACCTAAAGGTTAGCGCATATTGTTAACGGGTTGTTTCTTATAATGGTTGTCACTAACCGACGTTTTGTTAGAATTCTTCCAGAGTTTGCCACGAATGGAAGATTTATTTGACCATATCTTTTTCATAATATGCGCTTGCCTTGGGGCTTATCGATTGAGTACATTCATTTCAAAAATAGTTTATTGACACTATCGATCAAAGTCGGTAGTACATAACTGGTTTTATTGGGATCTGACATTAAATTAAAAATGTAAATTGCCTGTTAAATATCACTTCATTTGACCTGTAATTAAAGTAATTAAAATTGTTTCTTGGATTGATGTAAAGTTACAAAGTTAAATTACGGGTCACTCACGGCGCGTCGACAACCTTGACGCGTAGGTTTTGACAAAGACCGTTGAATGCGGTTGAAACAGTAGTCGTGACATTTCGATGCAAAGTAGACGTGAGTGAGGTGTAATTTCACTTGAAAAGTTAGAATGTGTAGTTGGAGTAGGTAAGCTCAGCGCTGGCAGTAAGCCCGGCGGCTCCCGACTCTCGTTTGTTGGTTATATTTGGAGTTTTATTCATGTGTTGTGAGATTTCAATGTTGAATGTATTATTTGTATTGTCGGGGGCGGCCGCGGCGAGGAGTGACGAGGAAGCGGTTTGTCGGATTTGTGCAGCGAATACCGATATTTTATAAGTAATTGTAACATCACTGCCATTTATGACCTTACAAGTTTGTACTATCTTATAATATTACATTTTAATAAAGAAAATTACAATTGTATATTTTTGGTTTGATTTTAGTTTAGTGTCCTTTAGTTTAGTTGATTCGCTTTGAATAATTCAATTACAATAGGAAATGTTTTTATTGGGCAAGACAAAACTACATACACTACTGCAGAAAAATGTAATAGGCAAATCAATACTACAGTACCTGGTTGACCGGTTTTTTAATAATAGTTTTACTCACAAAAGAAGGAATTTGGAAAAATAATACCATCTATCTGGTGGTAATAATCGAACCGAGGTGGTCTTCTGGATTCCGAATCGCCCGATTTCCCACCCGAGCTATTACAACCTTGTAGATGGTAGCGAAATGTACCTTCGTATTTGATATTGTAGCAGTTTTTTAGGGTTCCGTACCTCAATAGGAAAAAACGGAACCCTTATAGGATCCCTTTGTTGTCCATCTGTCCGTCAGTCGGGTGTCAAGACCTTTATCTCGGGAACGCGTGAAGGTATCGAGTTGAAATTAAAACCATATACGCAGATCCATAGTATCTTGCTGCAGAAAGAAAAATAAAGTTTCTAAGTTTTCGTAAAAAAAAGTTACAGCCGAATATATCGTTAAAAACGCACATTTCGACACTCACAAGGGAATCAAAACCTATGGGGTACTTCCCGTTGACCTAGAACAATGAAATTTGGCAAGAAGCATTGTGTTAGAGTACACATATAGGAAAAAATCCGAAAACGAAATTTTTAATTTAATCACATAAAAATAGTGTCTTTATGCAAGGAATGAAGGTCCAAATCTTAAAGTGAATTAACCGTATCATGTGGTGTGTCATATGAAAGAGCTTCAGTAGCATAAGCTAAAACAGGTTTTTAAATATTTTTACGATGTATATTTTTCCGTTTATGAAGGAAAATATAAAAAAAAAAATGTTTTCCCCCTTTTATATACTAGTTTGTACGGAACCCTCGGTGGGCGAGTCTGACTCGCACTTGTCCGGTTTTTTATTGCCTGAAAACGCGGATAAAACGACGTTTTCTAAGAATGAAACCTAGCTAGATCGATTTTCGCCCCCGAAACCCGCTACATTCTAAATTTCATGAAAATCGTTGGAGCCGTTTCCGATATTCAGATTATATATATATATATATACAAGAATTGCTCGTTTAAAGTATTAGATAGAGTGGGAAGATCAAATTAGTATAAGAATTTTAAAAATATCAATACTACCTACCATTTTTTTTAATATTTCTTTTTTTATTTAAAAAAATTGAGCTCCACAGACTCCAGGGTCCGTGTCTTTTATAAGCTTTAACATTTAATTTTTTAACTAAGTTTAAATAATTTTTTTTAAACTTGCATACAAGAGGAAGACGGATATAACATTAACACTTAACTAACATGCATGCGTGTGTACGCCGAGCAGTCCAGCTCCCGCAAGCAGCACCCGTTCACGAGTTGACGCATGTGCCAGCCATCGCTCTCCTCAACCATATTTGAGGGAAGAGGGCGACCCGTCACACAACGCCGCCGCAAGAAGAAGCCTTTAAGCGAGCGTGAGTGCTCTGGCACGCTTTCCTAATACTATATGGGACAGAAACTAATTTTCCTATTCAGGGCCTCCACTACCGCCGCGTTACGATCTTTGATAACATTTTTTGCCTTTGGTGTGGCTGCCATCACCCGCCGTACAAAACGGCTGATGGCATCCCCTTCGTCATCGGTGTAGTAAATAAAGGTTCCGGTGTGCCTCGAAATTGTTACGACTGCGTGCGAGACACTGTCATGCAGCTGCAGTTTGCCTTTGGTCCTAATGACGATAACCGACTCGTATGTGAGACCTTGAGCTTCATGGATGGTGAGGATTCGTGACCCTGTACCTCTCCCATAACCCTGGTTACTAAGGATTAACTTTTCTTCTTGAGTGTGGACCAAGAAAAGTGTTTTAGGGACGGCTTTGGGTATTTGGGAACCCGTGAACCTTCTCTGCTCTAGTGACTGGATGTGAGCGACTGAGGAATATATTCCTGAATATATTTCTCTCAGCGCATATAATATATATATATATATATAAATATGCGACGTCCATTGGATTCCGATGCGTGTATAAAAACTCCTGGGTGATGTTGGTTACCAGATTTGGGCGATGGTACCTTAACTCGAAGAGATTTTCTCTGTCGATGTAAGGCAACTGGTTGATATCTCCAATGAGAACAATCTCGAACAATACCTACCATTAAAACTATATTATCTAGTTAAATATTAATTACATAATCTACACCAAGGGCGTCGCCAGCCCATGGCCCAGGGGAGGCAAGTTAATATTATGGAGGATGAGAAAAATATGAATTGTAGGTACAGGTACAATTGCACGGCCATAGGACATTGGTTGCTTTGCAGTTAGCTACATTTTTTAATCTCTAGGGAGGCAGCTGCCCCCCCCCCCATTGGCGATGCCCTTCATCTACACTAAAACAATATTTAAAAAAATAATTTAATGTAATAATGGAATTCTTTGCCGCCATCTCTGTTTCCTGAGACCTACAATCTTGGAATTTTCAAGGCTAGAGTGAATAGATATCTTCTAGATCGACGAGCTCCATCCTCGGCCACACCGTCGCTTAACATCAGGCGAGTTGGTGGTCAATCGTAGATCTATCTTCTATAAAAAATAAAACTAAAACGAGGTATGTATCTCCCCGCCCAAAGGTGCCCATTGCTGATTTCGATACATCCCGTTGTAAATTAAAATAAAGATTTATTTATTATCTAAGTTTACTATGATCAGTTTAAGATTCTGTAGTTGACTTGAAACATGCAAAGATGTTATTACCTAAGCTAAGCTGATATTTCATCACTGAAACAGTTTATTTTCTTCAGGAATCGCTCAATAAGACTTGTTACATCGTCGTACTTTAAGAACCTGTCTACTTGAATTGACTCAGAGCTACGAAGCAGAATATGTATGTACATGAAAGGTAAGGACAGACGACGGTGAAGCCAGAAAAATTATAAACAAGATGGAATTGAAGAGGCGCAGAAATTCCAAACAAGCATTAGTATTTTCACTTTTATTGAATCACAATATTTAAAAATATATCAGGTTTACATGTATTTATTGATAAAGGTATTGCATAAACTACACAACTATATTTTTAACACCATTTTTGAAATATATCTATTGAATGTTTCCAATAAATCTTAGTAGGGTGCAAGATTTTGTAAATAGTGGCGAAATCGGCTGAGAACAATCTTAGTTTCTCAGATAAATTCAATGAAAATCATAATGTCATGATTATGGACATGGTATGGAACGAATCCGGAAAGTTTCCGAAACTATAACAAACGTTACACCAAGTTTTTGAATACTTGTTACTTCGAGCAAGTGATCTGGGGGTTACCTACCACAATCCTAAAAGTAATCTTATTTCAATATTACTTTGACCTTTGTCTGATGTTCTCACAACTGTAGAAAGAACGAGACAAAAATCAAAGTAATATTGAAATAAGACTGCTGGAAAGCTTGTGGTACGGCCCCTAAACGGGTTGCTGTCTTGTCGAGAATAATGCATTTCATTGGCTAGTGCGTCTTCGTGCAATAAAGTTTACAAACAGATATGATAATGTATACGTACTAGCTATTATACATATATTAGATGAATTTAAATTTGAGTAGGTTAATTATTCTATAACTAGCAAAGGTAAGCGAATAAGCGAATTTTCTCATCACTTGTTCGCTGAGTTGATGTTTATGCTTAGAAAAGAGCAAAAAAATAATTTTACTCTGCAAGGTATGCTTTATTCACCTGAGTTGGCATGCGATACTACTACTAAGGGTTCTTAAAGCCTCAAATGTCGATTTCAATGATACAATAGTCTCACTCTCGGGCTACTTTTTTTTAAATATAAAATTATTAAAAGTGATTTTAAAAACATAAGAAATTGTAACATCAGTATTTTTTTCATTTGTGATAGAATAAAAATGATAAATTTTGACAGAGTTGATTATATTGACTGAGATATATGTGAAAATGTTTATTTAATTATTAATCTAGAAACAAGTAAGATGGCTGTAGAACCTAAACCGGCGCGCCGGTTTAGAACTTGCGAATACTCACATACATTCTATGAATGACTGATTTGAAGCAAAATAAATATTATACACTACTATCAAGAAACCGGAATCATTTCAATTCTCTGTCGACAGACAATTAGATCCAATAATTAATAGTTAACTTAGGATACAATTTCGCAATACCTACTATAACAGTCTTAAAATAAAATTCATATTTTGTGATTTTGGCTATATACATGTCATATTACATTCACTAGCTATGTAAATATCTTATATCTAAAATTAAGTAAGCCATTATTAGCACCTATATGTCACCGAGTTTGGTGGTAAAAATATAATTAAAATACATATCGGAGAGAGCTTCGAGATAATTATTTTAATAGAAGAGTTTTGTGTAAAATATAAATTAGTTCATTATAGCAAAATATGTCTTCATAGATAAATAAGACGAAACAAGTTTGGCATTATCCATTGCACAGCAATTCATAAGCTTAAATATAACCTATATTTAATTAAACGTAAAGGTGAATCCAGACAATATCGAGGCATGTGCCGATGCTCCTGCTCACACTTCATTTGCTTGCTTTGTTCGTTCACAATTATTTCATGACCGATATTTGGTTTTCATTTTTAGTAAAAGTAAAAATATCATACTGGCATAATTAACCTGAAACAGATGGACCCAACATCCGAAATCAGTACATACAGTTTGGCAGAACTGTGTCGTGAATTAGAGAATAAAAAAACGTTATTAATAAGTTATGGAGGACATCGGACACTAAGATTTTTCTTTTGAAAATACACATATCCGTCACCAGAGGATCCAGCAGTATTCTAGATGTTAGTTTTTTTTTACATTCCAGTATTCAATATCAGTATTCGTATCAGCTTGTCTTTCTTTTACTTCCATTTGTCCAAAATTGCGAGAAATACTAAAAAAAACGATACCTATGGCAACACATGATACATTATCATATCAACCAACATTACAGTTAAATAACTGTAACTATACGGTAATGCCTTCTGTTCATACAGCGTGAGTCAAGCCGCATGAGACGCGATGTCTGGATCCACACTTAAAATATATATCAAGTTACATCGACTTGAATTACACAGCTCAAAGTTATATCAGTAATTCGACTACTGTGTAATGTACTTGCCTTTGGTAAATAATTTAAAGTTACAGTCAAAAACTTACAAAAAATTCTGGAATAATTCGATTAAATGCCTAATGTGATTTTATTGGAATCGATCACGACATTACTTACAAACTATTTTATTTTAGCTTATATCTAATTGTGCTATAAATATTGTAGTGTATTCGACTACAAGGTGTTTTTAAATATTTAACTAAGATTGGAAGTATAAGTCACAGAAATCACATAAAAATTGGGGCCATAATTGCGTTTCACACAATGTACGTTCCGAAGGCCGCGTACGACGCATCTGACGCGCGCCGATATAGCGGAACTCCACTCGCTGCTCACGTGCGTTTACCAATTGATTTTTATTTATTCCCTTATTCTATTCTATCCTTGTTTCAAATAAAATAACTGATGTATGTCTCGCATTGTACTTTCGGCTCTCCTATGAAAAAGAGCGCCGAATACAGTTTAAATTAGTCAAGAGTCGTTTGTTTACATACGTTTGGTTTTCATGACTCTATTTAACAGAACACTAAATACAATTACTACAAGAAATTATAACCACTACATATGCATGCATAGTAAGAATTATGTGCTTTTACATTTTTAAGCCAAATTAAATGTACGTAACTACCATGCAAGTTTATTTTTTTACTTGTGACTAGCTACGCCCGTGGTCATTTTATAGACGGTAACTTAATCTTATACTGCTATCTTAAATTTTGATTAAAATTTGACCACACACATAAAAATATACTAGACAAATTGCACAATGGGGTAGATATTTCTTTTATGCTTTCATTCGAAAGATTGATTTATTTTAACAGACTAATTCACTATTTTCTGATTGATTCGTTTTAAACCCTCATCGAAAAAACTTATAACATCCCTAAGTTTGACGTGTGTATGTCAGTCTGTATCATCGTAGCTCTCAAATGGATGGACCGATTTTGATCTAGTTTTGAGTGTTCTTAGCTGTTTCAACAAAATCAATTCAGCCGTTTTTTCTGTCACGAGCTTTTTAAGTTTTCTAAATTGAATAAGTAATTTACTATTTGTTTGCACAATTGCACGCAAATTGCACAGCGTAGGAAGACCAGTCACGAGATGGATGACCCTTTACAAGTGGCGAGAAGACGCTGGATGCAAGCCGCTTCTAATAGGTCTATTTGGAAATCCATGGTCCAGGCTTATGTCCGGCAGTGGACTTTTTATGGCTGAGATGATGATGATGAATAAGTAATTTAAAAAAATATTTTTAGTATTTTTTTTATACATATATTTATTTATATTTTTGTAGGCATCCTTTTGTCTAATGAATCCCATTTAGTACCTGTATTTTTATTTAACAGATTTCATTGCCACGAA
This sequence comes from Lycia hirtaria, assembly GCA_947563715.1. Lineage (NCBI taxonomy): Eukaryota > Metazoa > Arthropoda > Insecta > Lepidoptera > Geometridae > Lycia > Lycia hirtaria. The sequence goes on from OX387383.1 coordinate 6,511,290, forward strand.
AATATGTACTTAGACAGCTTTTAACATCACATTGTAAGTAAATAACACATAGCGCCGTATGCCTACGTGAGTGAGACCATGTTATTTTATAAAGCTTAATCAGGATATCTCTTTCCCACGGTTTTTTTTGTGTAGAAAATAAAGTCTCTGGTAGAAAAATATTGAGGGAGTCATTTTCGAAACTCGCAAGATTGGGTAAGCCGCGGGACACAGCTAGTCAATTATATACCTGTGTGGTATCACCATTACAATTATAATGACAATCACTATACATGTCATAAAATCTTCGTGGAGTGTTTAGATTAATGTACAATATGTTTAAGTGTTATACTTCGGTATTCATAATATTATAGACAATAAAAAAATCTACATCTAATAGGATTCGAACCAGCACCTCCTTGGCTACTACCAGGAATGATCATAAAAATCAAACCACGGAAGTTAGTTACATGGGGTGTTGAAATTTCTGAAATGTTCAAATCAACCGATCAAATCAAATCAATGTTTAAAACATGTTACAGGTGTCGCCACCTGTAACATGTTTTAAACTTTACACTAAACATTGGAATTTACAACTGTACATTACAGTTTAAATTTAATGTCAAGTTTTACGTTATGCCTTCATTATGTACCTGTTATTTTTATTAGGGTGTCAATAAAGTGTTTTTGTATTGTTACATATCCAATAATGTCCCTGTTACTAATATGGAATGTGCGTGTTCGAGCCTCATCGGATGTTGGGAATTTTTGAACTGTCTACAAAATGATGTAAAGTTCAATTTCTACTTGTTAGGAAGCGTGTGCTTCCTGTGCGGCGTGCCTCAGGAAGCGGAGCGTAGTACGGGTTTGCGGAGCAGCAGGGCCGAGTCGGCGGAGACGATAGGCAGCTCGTTCGAGCAGTGGTACTTGATCAGGTGCGGAACACTCTCGAAGACGCGGTCTTTTGTTCGCACCTGGATATTGAAAAGTAACTGATAAGAAATAGCATACGACATAAGATCACGAAGTCTAAGTTTGGAACGAAATGCCATAATCATCATCATCATCTCAGCCATAAGAAGTCCACTGCTGGACATAGGCCTCCTCCATGGATTTCCAAAAAGACAGAAAAAACAAAAAAAAAAACAAAATGCCATAATAACAAGGAATATCATGCACATAACACAATTTTGCATTGCAAAGTTTGTGCTCGAAAGATCCACTGTTCCCAGAACTACTAGCAATAGATTACGTTTGGCGTTAAGAGTAAGTAGTCCGTAGTCCGACCATCGTACGTCTCGCTCACGCATACCCACATTTTTGAATATATAAAATGAATGCATGAACTTCGACAAAACGAACACAAATTTCAATTCGATCCAAGTCAATTTTCATGCGTAAAAATCTTTTTTGAGTTATTAATTTCTAAAAAAGATTTTTATGTATGAAAAACTTGGATCAAATTTAAATTTTTGTCTAATATTTGTGATGTTGTTTTCTAGTTTTACAAACGGCGATTTTTGTATAAGTTCATGCAGTCATTTTATGTCTTCTAAAATGTGGGTATGCGCGAGTGAGACAGTGTGTCGTTGTTCAGTAATTTTGTTTTATTGGGACGCTGATGCGACTGTAATTTTCTAAACCATTCCGCACCCGTTATTCATCATTAAGGAGAGTTGTGATTGTGGGCACGGCATCTAGCGGGAAATGTATTGGAAACCAGTCAATGGGTGCGATCAGTGAGCGCAGCGCAACACTAGTGTAGCGTGAGTATACTCACCACCCCGTTGGGGTCGACGAGCAGCAGGTGTTTGTGCGCACCGCGGCGCGCGCCCGTCAGCACGAACTGTCCCGGGCACGCCGCGCTCTCACGCACCAGGAACTCGCCTTCCTCAACCACCAACTGAGATATAGAATATATTACTTAAATTGTAATAAATCATTAACACTAACATCATATCAAACAACTAACAAAACTATAATTATATGGAATCATTAATTTATTTATATTTTTAAGTATACATTTTTACATATTTTTTTTTATAAAAACCCACAGCTAGATAGCCACCGGGAGCGGGGACAGCCTTTTGTATTCAACACTAGACCCAACCATCAACCGAGAGCCTCTTGATACGTTGGTTGAGGCTCTTCGCTATAGGACTATTAAGTGAAACGATTATCTTGGAATCACTAATAACATACTAAATCACTAACATTACTACTATATAGAATCAATAACATCAGCGTATGAAATTACTAACAGCATAATATGAAATCACTAACATCACTATAATTATGGAATCACTGACAACATTATATGAAATCACTAACATAATTATTTCATATCATAAATATCATGCATATTAAATTTAACTCCATTAAATGGCGTTACCTTTTCAGCTGTACTCCTGGAGATAGGCCCGTGGAACCAAGGCTCGCGCGCGAGCAGCGCGGCCTGCGCCCGCGCAGACAGCGGCTCGGGCTCCACGGCGGGAGACGAAGCGCTTGTAGACGAGGTGGAGGCAGCGGATGACGACGTCACTGGCGCCGCTGTGAATGGCTCTGGAAGTAATAGGCAGAGTTTAATCGTTAATTTAATAAAAAACCGGACAAGTGCGAGTCAAGACTCGCTCACCCAGGGTTTCGTACAAATATAAAAAAAATATATAATTTTCCTCGTTTATCTAAAAGGGGGAAATTATATATTTTCCTTCATAAACCGAAAAATATACATCGTAAAAATATTTAAAAAGTTGTAAAGTTTTAACTGTTTTAGCTTGTGCTAATGAAGCTCTTTCATATGATATCCCACATGATAATATTGGTTAGAGCACTTTAAATTTTGGACCCTTCTTCCTTGCAAAAAGACCCAATTTTTTGTGATTAAATAAAAAATGTACAATTTTCGGATTTTTTCCTTTATGTGTACTATATGACAATGCTTCTTGCCGAATTTCAGTCATAGGCCAAAGGGGAAATACCCCATAGTTTCTGATTCCCTTGAGAGTGTCGAAAAATGCATTTTTGCGACATACTCGGCTGTGATTTTTTTTTACGAAAACTGAGAAATTTGATTTTTCTTTCTGCAGCAAGAGACTGTGGATCTGCGTATGGTTTTAATTTCAACTCGATACCTTCACGCGTTCCCGTGATACAGGTCTTGACAGACGGACAGATGGACAACAAAGTGATCCTATAAGGGATCCGTTTTTTCCTTTTGGGGTAAAGAGCCATAATTACCATATACGCGATAAATCAATATATTCAATGAAATTAAACAATAATAGTAGATTGTTATACAAGGGGCTAAAAAGACCCATTGTAACGAGGTAGATTTAGCGAGGGAGTCAATAGAAACCGAGTTACAATGGGTGTTTAGCGCCGTGTGTTACACTCTACTATTCACTACGATTGCGAGAAAATAAAATAATCCAATACATTAATTCAAAGTTTATTTTATTAAAAATTTAATGTACAATTTGTACAATTCTGGATATTTAACGAGATGTTTGCAAAGAGAATGTAAATATATTCCAAAGAGATTATTCTACTTTTGAATAAAGACTGTTTCGTGTATGTAGGCTCTTTGGTAACAGATAAAAATTAAAAAAAATAACTTTTTCCCCTAGAGCTTAATATGCTATTTTTCCCCGCTTTAGTACGCTACAATGACGGATTTTTTGAGCAAGAGGAGTGAAAATTTTGTTTAATTTCAATAAGTTATACTCGTACTGCAATTGCTTTATCAAAATTAGAAGTTTTATGATACTATTTTGACCGGTTCCTTTCGGCTTGCTTACCATATGACAAAAAAGCAGGAATCTCAAAAACCTAATCTTGGATGTAGTAATTAGTATTGTTCTATGGTGTGACTGGTTACAGAGTAACCAATATTTGTAAAGGTATTAAGATTGTAATATACAAATAAGTACGAAATAAAAGAGTTTCAATTGTTCCAACTGATCCGCTTTTTATGCTGGTTCTTTCGCATTCATAATTAACGTGTTTTATTAGATTTAATTATGAATGCAAAATAAGCCATGCACCGCGACGAACTTAATCAACACGAGATATAATTTTTTTGATGCCCCAGTGTATTATGAAGATAGACATTACATTAAATACTTTCCTCTGAAACTTTATTTAGTGCCCGTTAGTTGCAGGAGAATTTGAGAATCACACGCAACTGCATGAGATATGTCAAGCAGCAAATTTGTGTGCAACTTACGCATGTCGAATATATCTGTGTGGTGATTGGGCAGCAGCGCGGTGGGCGGGGTCCGCGGGGGCGGGGTTTGGTTCACGTAGTGTCGTACGCTTTCCTCGCAGCTGAAATATGAGAGCAATTATTGGAAACTAATGATGTAATCACAATATCTAAATAAATATTTATAACTAGATGACCCGGCGTACTTCGTATCACCTATCAATGAGTGGACCCGATATTTTCTCAACGCCTTCCCTGGACTACGACAAACATTTCAAAACCAAAATCAGCTAAATCGGCCCAGCCGTTCTCGAGTTTTAGCGAGACAAACGAACAGCAATTGATTTTTATATATATAGAGATGAGGTCAGGTCTCTCTACTTTTCTGCGCCAAGTCAAACAATCTTGGTTATCAGTAAGGACAATTGAGCTTTAGACATGTCTAAATAAAATCTGTTATTATTACCTAAATTATTTTTGAGATATAGCTATTAATCCGTCAAAAAAGTAACTAGGTACAGTACAAAAATTTCATCTTTTGATTTGAAGGTTTGAGGTGCATTGATCTTTTAGCAAAATGGTCTCAATGAACAAATTCAAATTTAAGTGTATACTTGTATAGTGTATAGTTATCGAATTAGCTAGGTAAAGGAATTCTATCACATGTGTGTCTTGGCCATTTACCCTTCTCATTGTTGTCTTTCTATTAAGGTGGTCCAATACATTATGTGGAAAATATTTTAAAATACTTTTCCACAAAATGTAATAAATAATAATAATGTTGAAATAATTATTAATTTGTAATGTTACTCGTTCCAATAAATGTTCTGAAATGTTCTAATAAGAGAAGATTAACATACATATTTAAAGAAAGGGGAAAAAAAAACATAAAAGGCTAGGCTAAAGAAACAAACAGATTCGCTTTTTTAAATGTCGTCATAGGTATAATTGAAGGAAAAGTTGAAAACTTGAAGTGAGAACAAACATATAAATAAAGAGTCAAAAATATAATTATTTTAGTAGCAAACAATTGTTTCTGTTATATGGAAAAATGCAAAGTAGGTTCTGGCAAAATTGTGGTCTGACTAAATATCTTAATCAAAATTAAGAGAATAATTGAAATTGCAATTTCCATAATAGAAGTTAATATGAAAATCAGGTTAGCCCAATAAATAATTTATTATGTTTTTTCTCCATTTGGTAATATGTTTTATGCCAAAAACACTATTGGGAATCCAAACAACAGGAAGTTGGATTATTTTTATTCGGTATGTATGTATTTGCATGTGAAATCCGGAGTCACATTTTCCTGTTTTGTTGCTTTAAAAATCTAATTTCCATGCTGATATTTTATAAACAGCATGATATAGGAAAATAATATATGATTTGAAGATACATGTAAGCGTAGTATTCTTGACATCGAAAGATATGCTTTCGAAATAAAGAATATTATCATCATCATTTCAGCCACAAGAACTGCTGAACATAGGCCTCCACTATTTCCACTTGACAACTTTTTGGTCCCATATGAATATTACAAATGTCGAAAAATTTCATTACTCAGGGTAAAATCTATTTTATTGTGTATAAATGTCGAAGAAGCTTGTTTTATTCTAGGTAAACAATGAATAAACATGTTTTCTTTTCTGGGTAAATGTGTAAGAAATATGTTTTTACTTAGGTAAATGTCAAAGGAATCTGTTTGATTTCGGGTAAATGCCAAATCCATTAATCATCTGAGCAGATATCTGTTTTATTCTGGGTAAAAGTTGGAGAAACCTGTTTTATTGTAGGGTATATTGAAGAAATCTGTTTTACTCTGGGTAAACATTGACCAAACGTGTTTTACTACAGGTAGCTCTAGAAGTTTTTTTTTAAACATTAAGTTGCATTTTTACTTGCATTATCCGATTTAATCTAGTTATGTACTTACGACGAGATAGGTGCGAGCGAGGCGAGCGGTGGCGGTGGCGGGTGGCGGTGCGCATGCGTCGGCTCGGGCGGCATTTTGTCCGGCATGTCGTTATAGTACTCCCGATCTTCTAACAATGCCGTACCGGCGGCATCACAAAGTGCTCGGGATCCGTTTAAATTGAACCTGAAATTTGTAATGATAATGTACTTATAATTCAAGAACTGAAATTATTTTCAAGTCATAGAGATAGCCTTATAATTTTGTGATTCCTTACTGAATGATGAAATTTCTTACTGGAGGGTGTGGGTTTAAATCCCGATAATGAGCTTAACTTTTTGGTGTTTGGAAATATCTTGAAAAACTAAAGCATGGAGGTCAAGTATCGTCTAGCGACTGGCTGGCTAACTACCATATTCAAGTGGAAAATCTGTCATCAAGAACTTAATGGTGTATTCCAGCCTAAACATGCTTACCATCTTGGACATTATCACTTACCACCAAGTGAGTTGTAGTCAAATGCCTGGCCTGTTGAGCATATAAAATTACACAGGCACACCCAGACTAATCTAACTGGAAAAATCTATGAAAGTTTATTATGACTCATGTATGCAAGATGACTCATGTAGGCATATCAGGAACTTTATTTTGAATATATTTCTGTCTAAAAAGTCACCATAGCTGTAGTTTATATCGGTGTAGATCAGACAAGGCTGATATTTTAAAATAAAAAATTTACATAAAATCGGGTAAGTTGCAGTCAAACATCTTAAAATAACATGCTCATGTTTTGTTGAGCTTTCTATAAGAAAATATAAAAAAAATCATAAGGATCTGCATAACAATAAATAATCCTTAATAAAAAACTTCAAAATCAATACACAATGATGGAACTACAAAGAAAAATAATATTTTGTATAGGATATCTCAAAAGTCGATGCAACTTATGAAATATTGTTATGAGAAAGTTTGAATGTGTGTCATTGTGTGTTTTATATTAAAACAGCTCTAAACAGCATGAAATTTGCAGTAAAGATTGCTAATAGTCCATATTAACACAGACTACTTTATTTCACAGAAAAAATATTTGTAAATAGCTGTGCCCAGAATAGAAGATAGAAGTGAAAAGATAGAACTGCCAATAGAAGTGTTATCTTCAAAATATAGTCCATTCATTTGCATTGAACAAACAACTCTATCAAGTGTGACACATACTTAGATCCTATTTGGTTGGAATTATGACTGTTCATTTTGCAGTATTGATGTGCTAATTAATGACTTCATTTTGTCTGAGGAAAAGTGTGAAATTTGATAACTATATTACATGTAATTTTGGATTCAGTCTCTTATTTCACAAATTACTAGTTGCACCCTACAGTTTCACCCATATTGTGATAAAATATATTGATGATGATGATGATAAGTAACCTAAACTCTGTTCAGCTTTTGTTCTCTTTTGGTCATGAACAAATAATAAACTGTAGAAAGAAAATACTATAGAAGCAAAACTACTTCTCTTTTCAACCTGCATGATGGAGAGCAGTGTACCTATTTGTCACAAAAAGAAAAAAGAGAGCTTGCCATTTTTTGTCTCTTAACATGTGTTAATTTTGTTGATAGATCAGTGGGTGGACTTATATGGATAGTTGTGACAGTTGAATTTTCAACACAAGTAAACATCAAATATTCATAAGTAAAACATATAGTTACTTAGACTGTAAGTCTTTTGTCTTTATCACTGACACGTACTGTAGTTGTAGTATATTAGTCTGTAGCTCTATGTAATAAACAGACAGACTTACTTTCGCTATAATAATATGAGTAAGGATGAAAGATCTGTCACTATATAATTAGAGAAAAATTTTCAGATGATTCTATCAGTTTGACAATTATTTTTTGTGAGATCAAAATGCGAACTTGTATATTACGAAACTTGCAGATCGATGGAACCAATTCTGTTACATTCTTACTAATAACTAAATTGTCAGGACTAAAAAAACCGGTAGTAAAAAATGTACTTAAGATTAATAGTCATATATACTATCAATAAGCTAATTTACTTACGATGAAGGTTTTGTCAAAAACTCTTTGAATCTGAGTTCAAATGCCTGTCCGATTGTGGCGATAACATCTTGTGCCAGTCTTCCTCCACATTCCAATACATAGCAAGCCCTCCATTCAGCAGGAGGCACAGACTTTGCTACATATGCTACAAAGTCCAAGGAGTCAGAGTCTCCTCCTGATGCAAAAGATACCCTGGGCATGTCATGTTTAGCAACTGTTTCTCCTCCCTCCAATGCAGCGAGTGTTATTGCTTTGGAAGATATTGTGAGGGCTACATTGGAGCATGAGTGTGCCATACGAGGCCTTGCAGCAAGGGCACGGGCAGCTGCTTGACATACTCTCCTCTTCTTATCAGCTGTGCGGAGGCCTGCTGCAGCACATACTCTGGCAATGCACTCTCTACAAATTAAAACAAAAATTAGATAACTTTATGATATGTTGTTAATAACTTCCTTATCTGGATGAAATATTATTTATTCATATTTTTTTATATGGATAAAAGTATATACTTACTTTGCCACTTGAGATCTTGTTTCAAAATCTAATTTCTTCATTGATGTTAGGACTTCCATACAGCCTATATACTGTAAAATAAAAATATCATAATTGTTGATTATTTTAGTAAGTTTTACATACAAATCCATTGTTTTATGAAAAGCAAAGGGCATTTATTAAAACATTTTCTATTGTAAACCATGCCACATACAAAAAAATAAGCCAGGTATAACTCATATGATCCAGTAATGCCTGGTTTCGAATTGTTCAAGGTCTTAATGCATAAACATATCCAATCAATGAAACATGCTCCTTTGAAATCTATTTCATACTGTTTGTTCATTCACATTAGCATAACTATGGTCTCGTTTCCTGTCGGGAATAGACCGGCAGATTATAGATGCTTACCCTGACCGCGTATGTGACTCCATCGCTAGCTAGGACGGAATCCGGATGAAGCCAACCCCTGGGTGGCTTCGAAACAAATGATCCACAACTGCCTTCTGCCATGGCACAAAATATTAGTAACACCCTATCACACTCTTTTCTACACTTCACCTACTTCCAGTTATTTTAAATGCGCTTTCATTATGATTCAAGTGATTGGCTCGCGGACGTCAATGTTGGGAGTTGCGTTTGTAAGATACGTCTAAGATAAGCGATTAAATGAAAAATATGGGAAGTACAGAAGACAACAATTACAAAATATAATTTAATTTTCACAAACGAGACGAAAAACGCGAAAAAGTAAAATGCAAATTCCAACTTTTTTGACAAAAAGAATTGACACTTGAGTTTGAGTTGACATTGACAGGCACTTTTTGGACAGCCTAATTTTTTTCTTCTTTCTTCACATTGTTGATTCACACGTATTGTACAATTGTCATTATTTTAACCTTACTTCACGGATAACGTCTAATGAATATGAATAGTTTTATGTAGGTGTAGTTTTTATAAACAATGTTCAGTTCAGTTTATATGTGACGACCAATGACTTTTCACCACGTGGACGTAACGTGGAGTTGAATAAAGTTGAAGTCTAAACAAAATTCATGAATAGTGTCCTGGGTTGATCGATACTCATATACCAACAATGACGAACTTAAAGATTTTGATATAAAGACCCTATGTCACTGCGCTAATGCAATTTATAGACGTCTATTTTGTCGCTTCGAATTATTTAGAAAATAAAAATTATTTTAATCGTATTTACTTAAAAGAGGTCTAATTAGAGCTCATTGAGCTCAGATATTTTCGACGCTACATCCCGTTGATACTTTATCAAAGATGAAGACGCTATTTGTAGCATCGAGCTATATGCATACTTACCTACTATATTTGGTACATAATAGATCAATTATTTGTAGTTCTATCGACGTAAAGCGGAAAGCAAAGAAAATTAGTACCTAATCTCTAAAGTCATACCAAATTTTGAATTAGAACGAATTACTTACTTCAGTGCTTAGATTTCTAATCTGTTTCTACAACATTTTAGTAATAAGTATGAAAACAAATATGTAAGTATTTTCATTTAATGAGGTTCCCCATCGATTACCATAGCATATTTGGAATTGTAATATACCGAATATCATTAGCAAGAGAGGTCGATCGTCGAATCCAACTCGGCTGAGCAGCGTTTGGGAAACTCAAAAGCGTCTTCTCGTCCAATATACCTCGGTCCCTCAAGTCGAAAGTTACGACCAGTGTGAGTTACCAGTGATCACATATGGTACTAAAACGTGGTCATTTTCTATGGGCCTTATAAGGAAGCTCAAAGTCACGCAACGAGCTATGGAGAGGGCTATGCTCGGGGTATGCTGCGAGATCGTATCAGAATCGAAGAGATCCGTGGGGCGAAAAGTTCTCGAGTGGAAACCACGAATCGGCAAGCGTAGCTTAGGAAGATCAGTCACAAGGTAGACAGAAGACCTCATACTAGTGGTAGGAAGACGCTAGATGCAGGCCTCTTCAAAACGGTCTTTCAGGAAATCCACGGGGAAGGGTTATGTCCAGCAGTGGACTTCTTATGGTTGAAATGATGATGATGAATGACATTTCTCCGAAAACGTTTTAAGGGTTCCGTCCCTCAAAAGGAATAAACGGAACCCTTATAGGATCCCTTTGTTGTCCGTCTGTCCGTCTGTCTGAATGTCTGTCTGTCTGTCTGTCCGGGTGTCAAGACCTTTATCTCGGGAACGCGAGAAGGTGTCGAGTTGAAATTAAAACCATATACGCAGATCCATAGTCTCTTGATGCAGAAAGAAAATAAAATTTCTCAGTTTTCGTGAAAAAAGTTACAGCTGAATATGTCGTAAAAAACGCACATTTCGACACTCACAAAGGAATTAAAACCTATGGGGTACTTCCCGTTGACCCAGAACTATGAAATTTGGCAAGAAGTATTGTGTTATAGTACCTACACATATAGGAAAAAAAACCGAAAACTGGACATTTTTAATTTAATCACAAAAAATAGGGTCTTAAAGCAAGGAAGGAGGGTCCAAATTTTAAAGTGTTTTAACCGTATCATGTGAAAAAGCTTAATTAGCAATAACAAGCTAAAACAGATTTTTAAATATTTTTACGATGTATATTTTTCGATTTATGAAGGAAAATATAAAAAAAAATATAATTTCGCCCTTTTATCTACTAGTTTGTACGGAACCCTCGGTGGGCGAGTTTGACTCGCTCTTGTCCGGTTTTTTTTTCAAAAGACTATCAAAATCCGAAAGTTTATTTGACAACTCGTCTGCTAACCGAATCTGTGTAGTACTAAAGTTTATGTGGATAATAAAAAGAAACCAAATGAACCTAAGATAAAATTGTTATATCTGATAACCGAATCTTTGTAAATAAGAAGGTTTCTGGATTCTGAAGGTTATCATCATCATCATCATCTCAGCCGAGCCACAAGATGTACACTGCTGGACATAGGCCTCCCCCATGGATTTCCAAAAAGACCCGTTGCAAAGGGGCCTGAATCTAGCATCTTCCTGCCACTTGGATATAATATAAAGTAATAAAAAAAACAGACATCAAAACAACCTAATTAACTGAAAAGGGAGAAATAACACGAAAAATTTAATCAAAACCGGGCTTCTACATAATTAGATACGTACACCAACTTTTTTTAAGGTCGGTGTCAGGCCTTAAACTATAACCACATAAGTCCTACACACTACCGGATATACAGGACTACATATGTTCCGTAGAGGATTTCTTGTAGTGAGATGATGATGATGATGAAAAATAAATAATTCCCGGAAATGCAACACATATTAATTTCATTCACAAATTAAAAACATATTGCGTCAGAATCGCCGCGTAATTTATAGCTTTCAAGTGAAGTTAAAGTTAAGTTAAAAAGGTCGACGTCGACGCGGGAATCTGTTGTGTTTAATAAAATTACACGAATAACAAAGTTATGTCGTTTAGGAGTTTTGTCCCGCGGTGGTGGTGGGTAAATGTTTATTTTTATTGTTCAAACGTACCCCCGGACATTAATGTAATAGGCGCTGCGAGAATTTGAGCTACGGGTTCCCACTCTTAAGTATTCTGTGTTACGGTCTACAAGGGACTTATTCACACGGATATGTAACTGTGAACCGTGTGAATAATACGCACGATAGTTCAGTCAAAATAGATAAAAAAAATATGTCTTAGTCAAAATTCGCATAGAGCTGAAAATTTATATAGACGCTAAAATAAACCATTACTAATGAAATGTCAAAAATTTCAAAAATCCCCTTCAAACCTACTTCTGCAAAAAAAAAAAAAAAAAAACATGGTCAAAGGTCAAAAATTTAGGTTTTTCCATTTTTAGGGTTCCGTACCTCAAAAGGAAAAAACGGAACCCTTATAGGATCACTTTGTTATCCGTCTGTCCGTCTGTCCTGTCCGTCCTTCTGTGCGTCCGTTCGTCCGTCCAGCTGTCGAGACCTGTATCTCGGGAACGCGTGAAGGTATCGTGTTGAAATTAAAACCAAATACGCAGATCCATAATCTCTTGCTGCAGAAAAAAAATCAAATTCCTCAGTTTTCGTAAAAAAAAGTTACAGCCGAAATTTCTTTGCAGAAGTAGGATAATGGTTTATTTAACGTCTATACCAATTTTCAGCTCTATGCGAATTTTGGCTAACTTGAATGTCTATTTTGACTGGACTACGAAGGTTTTTTGTCTGTTGTTAGCATGAAAATATTTATAGAACCGCCTTATACTATTTTAGATAACCACTTTATGCACTCATCCTATCATTTTCTACATTTTCAAGCATTACATTTATTTTATAATATTATTGATTGATAATATCTCACAAAACAATATTCTCTTCCGTGATTTTGAAGAAAAAATAAAACGCTTAAGGCAAAGAAAAAATATAGACTAGATATGCGTGCTTATATCTCGAAAGTCAGCTCATGTGTAGATGGTATTCATCTAGTTCAAAATTAAGAACAATGTAACATTCAGTAGTATATTTTTGATGTTAAATAGTTGCAATAAAAAACTGTTTTACGCGCAACCGTTCTATGGTTTTTTTATATCTCTTGTAGAAATTGGCTTCACTTTTTACAACTCTGTGCTTTCTCTCTGCCATTTTCTTCTAGTCTCAATATACACATGCATCCGTGATGCAACCTTTTTAATTTGAATAAAAATAATTCTGTACGATATTAAAATTCAACACAACTTTCTACAGCACAAATAATGTTTTGTGCTACGGTGTAACCGCGTCCGTCGTAGCACTGTAGCGCGTAGCCGCGTGAGGGCGGGCGGGCGCGCGTGCGTGCGGCAGTCGGCGCCCGCCCTGCCTCGCCGCGCGTCATGCGTGCCCGAGCCGCGCAACACAGCCGGACTGCATAAACCACCGCGCGCCCCTGTAAGTACCCTCCATAATACACACAACACGCAAAAATAAAACAAAACACAAGCCATTCTTATTTCAAATATAGTGGTTGTTTTATAAAAACAATGTGCGGAAGTGGTGGTGGCACGTGGATGTTGTGAGATCGCGACGCACCAACAACGCTCGATAGCCCACTGCCCCTGTCAGCTTCCGAGAGCACTTCTTGAAGGGTTGCACTGAACGTTAATAGGTTAATAACGTCATGAAATGTGATATTTGTTTAAAGGTGATATTTGTTTTTATGTTTATTTAATTTTTTATATTAATTTTTCTATTCATGCAAAAAGATTGTCTGAACAAAAATTAAAGCCGGCTTCACAGCTCCCTATCACCGTATTGTTTACAGTTTTCATATTTTGTGTCATTTATGTACATACTGATAGTAAAAATACCATATAACATAATAATATGTTAGGTCCATGTTCAACAGAAAATAAATAATAATAGTTTGAAAAACTGAAACCGACTTCTGAAATATGCACTAAGCACTTGTTCACTTGGATGCTATTTCTTCAGTTATTTTGTTATAAAAACCAAAGTACAGAACCGATTTTGATAAAATTTATATGGGGCTACCTCTGAAGTATGACCTACCAAACAAAGCAAGTATAATCAAAATCAATTCTGAATTGGCGTAGTAATCGGTGAACAAACAAAAAATATAAAAACATACATACGAATTGACAACTTCCTTCATTTGGAAGTCGGTTAAAAAAAATATTTCGATCATTCGTATATGCAATAATTATAAATTAAAACTGAAAAACTAACTTCTAAATGCGCAATTTTAAGTTTTGAAAACCAAACTACTGGACTGTTTGATAAAGTTTCTATGGGATCAATGTGAAAGTACATAAATATCCTTTTGAACAAGAACATAATTTTTAAAATCAGTTTATGACGTAGTTATTCGGTAACAAACGTAAAAGAAATAAAATACAGCAGAATTAACCTCACACTTTTTGAAATCGACAAAAATACAAAATCGATTTATAGAACAGTAAAATTGAAGAAGTAGGTTATTTCAGAAATACAAATAACTGATAAACGAAAAAACTTTTTTTTACGTAAGATAGATAGATCTACGATTGACTCGCCCGATGTTAAGCGACGGTGTGGCCGAGGATGGAGCTCGTCGATCTAGAAGATTATCTATACACTCTAGTCTTGAAAATTCCAATTTGAAATTATTTTTACTTAATAATTATAAATAAGTACTATAATGTAACATAATATGTTGAGTATATCCCGACAGTAGGTAGTACTCGCAGGTACCCGCCTGGCCGAGACTTTACTGCCGTCTCCAACATAGTCCTTCCTTTCAGACTGCCTCTAGTTACGGAAGGAGGTTGTAACGAAAAGGCCTGCAATTTACTCCGAGCGTGTCAGTCGTCAAGAAAAATGCCCAGTTTGATTTAAAATTATATTTGTGTGTTTTTTTTTTAAATTAGAATTATATAATTATATTCGTTAGCGCCTCGTCTGTGTTTATTATCGAAATGAAACAAATTTTGAAATTCTATTTATGTATTTTATCTTATTTATTTGGACAACTAAACAGTTTTTTAAACAATGTAATAGAAAAAAATCAATTGGGCATAATGAAGCCAAACTTAGGTTATCACTTTTAATTTCCTAAAACTGATGTTAAACTGTTAATGTGCAGCAACAGAAATGCATCATGAGGGTAAAACATACATATTACTACTTACTTTTTCTTATAAATTTGGTTTCTTTGAAAACTGTTAAAAAAGAAATTAACAATCAATGAAACCAAATTTATAAAAAAGTAAGTTTAGGAGAATCTACGTCATGATCTGTCCCAAGGTTTCCAAAGCATGCTTTTAGGTACATTTTATGTCATAGAGTACAAAGTACACAGATACACCCGATAAACAGCCCTGTTCTTTGCACAGGCAGTTAACCATTCACACGTCCAGGGATAGTACAGTATCCAACTCTAATGGCGCAACCACCTACAATATGAATCTCGGTTCATTCGCTGTACCTAAAACTCGTCTATTTTGGGACACTCGTCTAGTTTTTCCATGATAGTTCAATTTTCCCAGGATGTTTTTTGGGAACTTTGAGATTTTAATTAAGACAATCTGTTACATCTCTACCAATTTTCAGCCTCTTAGGTGCTTACGTCAAATGTCTGGATTCGGACAATGTTTTGTATAATTGGTCTGTGATAAATACTTCAGTGAACGTCTTCACATTTCTCAACTTGTGAATAAAAATAAAATCGTAAAACTCCAGCGAGACAGTTGCGAACAAACAGCCGTTCCCAGACTGGAACAATCGACAGTCGTCTGGCGCGCTGTCTAGGCATTTCTACGCCGCAGGCTGCTTCGAGACTTGGCTTGAAAGCGGCCGCAATTAGCCTCAGCCTGGCTCTGTTGCTTTATACTTGGGAATTTCGTTCATAATCAAATATTTGTATCTATTTAAAAAGAAAATCTATGCCATGGCAGATTATATTCCTCCGTTTTTGTATATTTCTCCTTTCTGATGGTTTTCGGATGAAATCGACCGGTATAAAGATGTCTATCTATATGTAGGTACTCAAAGATTTAGTTATTCTTTTTATTTGGCTGAGGTCTGACCTGACAGCTCTTATACCAAATCTATGCTTATGAAAGGCTTTGTCCAGAGTGATATGGTGACAGTCTACATGTAGCCTAAGCCAACTAGTCTCAGAGACATGAAATTTGGGGATATCTACTGATTTAGATTTTTTCAATATCGGGTAACACAGTGTGATGTAGCAAGTCACGTATAAAATAACCATCTTTATTTGCACACTACGAGGAAAACATTTTCCTGAACTCCGCAAGTTATTTTGATCACAAAACAGTTTCTCTAACAAAGATTCCGTGCTCCTTAACTTTGATAAAACTCGTTTGTTTCTGTACATTACGGTCAAGCCAAGAAGTTTTGCACGGGAGTTCCCCGCGGGGATTTTCTTGAGGTCGGTATGTCCTTTCCGTAAACTAGGTGTAATGCCCTTAATGGGCCATTCACACAACCCTCGATCCGGGAGAGCTTACTAAGTACTCGACTAAGCCTTTTAATATTTAATGATTCAGGTGTGATTCCATGATTCGCCCGGATACTCTTTCATGACTCAAGAGATTATGTAAATAGCTCTAGTAAATGGGAAGGCTTAAAAATAACAGAACTTAGCAGCGCGACCGTGAGAGGTTTACTCCGAAGAGAGCGATCTTGATATGTAATAGATAATATACTAGTAGTTCTACGAACAGTAAACCTCGCGAGAGAGCTTATTTGCAGCTCACCTTGGGCCATCTGTACATAGTACCTCCATAAAGTTGGCTTAGGAGGCCGTATGTAACATTTTAGCCGATTTCGCAATTTTAAGTGATTTTACAGACGTAATTTCACGGTCAAAAACATTTTTTCCATAAGTTTAAGCACCTTGAAAGATCAATTTAATTTTAATACACAATTAATACAAAAAATAGGATATGTTTAGATGCCCTTAATTAAAAAAACAATGTATATTCTTATAAAAACAAATAATAATTTTATAAAAGGGGAAAACGTAAAATCAAGATAATAATTCAGCCCTAAAATGCATCAAGCGCATCCACGCGCCCTTACTGTTACACGCAATTTGAAGTTGGTTGTCATATCTCGACAACCACTTGACCAATTTTGTTCATTTTTGCCACGAATTGTAATACATAATTGTATACTTCACCTACCTACCAAATATCATTAAAATCGGCTGGTAATTAACGCCGTAATAAACTTCCCTCTCTTTTATGGGAACCACCCCTCTTATCAAAAATCACCGACGACAAAAAAAAAAAAAATAATCCATAGAATATATACACCAAGTTTCATCAAAATTGGTTCAAAATTACGCCCTGTACGCGAGTACGAACATACAAACAAACAAACTGACAGACGAAAGAAAATTTGGCCAGTTGATGCAGAGACACTTCGCTCGCTCGGTCAATTATTGCCCGATTCGTCTCTTGCGTAAAAATTTCATAAAGTAGCGTTTGATTTAGCAACTAAAGAAACAAGTATAGGATACATAAGTAGCCAGTAAATGGTTTATTAAACACAAGTTCGCATATTTTTTTTTAAATTTGTGTAAGTATTTGGAAAAGTAGTAAATACTTAACAATGTTTTAGCACGATGCCACGTCGTGAACCTAATGATTGAGACAAACACACACATTGGTATCACACCAACGAGTGTTAAAGCTAAGCAAGCGCTAAAATAGAACATAGGATCAATGTGACTATGTTCTATTTTAACGTTTGCTTTGGAAAACCGCTCGTACGCAGGCGAATTATAAAGTAACTCACTTCACTACTATATTAAATTACTAACACAATGTGAATCATACAAGAAAAGAGCTGGGAGTGGAGCAATGTTATTCAAAATAGATAACAAGTATCAATGTTAAAAGAAAAACAAAATACCCGACTGCAGAAAAGAGGTTTTTGCAGCCTAACTTATGTTTTTTTTTTTTTGATGTACCTAGTGTCACTCTCACAACTAAGACGAATCTATTGACACCACTCACATCAAAATCGGTCAAGCCGTTTAGGCTCTAGGGCGTGTCAAAGAAATATACATACATACATACACTCGAAAAACATAACCCTCCTTCTAACGCAGTCGGGTAAAAACAGTAGCCCATACACTATTGTCTCCTCCGTCTGATTAGTTTTTGTGGGTATAAAGCTAAGTATAATAAGTAGAGGTAAGGGGGGGGGGGGGGGGGGGTCGACCATGTCTTAACGTCGGACCATATACATGTCGGTTTGTTTTTATTTTTTCAGGGGAGGGGGTCAAAAACTAGCAAAAATAGTCTTACGTAATAAATGAATGGCCCCTTATGGGAAAACATTTAATATACCAGGTGCTGATCCTATGTATATGTCACAAGCAAAAGTCATCTTGTGAGCTTCTAAAAAGTAAAAACCGTCAGATTCAGCGTCAAACGGTCTGCCTTGATGCTCTGCCTATGCCGTATACCGTAAAGGAAAACGGGCGTAATTTTGTGTATATGCTACCACCTAAGAATGCTCATAGATCGTCACTTAAAATCAATCGCATTGGTAGTCAAACTTTACTATAGAAAAGAGATTCGGCTGTTGTTCGCCCTGACTCCCGAAATAATAAAACTTCTTCATAAAGATCGTACATTTTATTATTCAAACCGTGTAAAGACAAGGTCGATCCTAATTTTCTTGCCATATTTCCCAAGACAGTTTAGCGGGCGTTATTAGATTTTGGTCACGTCCTAGTTTTTTTACGCTCTTCCCAAACTCCATTTATCAAGGTCCCAAAGTACCTGTAAGCTGTTGCGAAAGGTTCCGCCGGTTGGGGCAAGTTTTTGAACGCGTCGTGGTCCCATCGATCTTATAACGTGCCAACAACTTTGTTACTCCATAAAACCTGAGGCACCTTTCGATCAGCGTCCGTGCTTCAATCAATGTAAGTGCTTGATGGGAATGGAAGATTGCGGGGTTTGATGTGACAACATAAGCTCATAATACGTTTTAAATACTGTCAACGTGCTTAACTTTGACGTGTCAAATATTTTCTTAGGTTTTTTTCTCCAAAATATTTGTAGTCATAGCGCCCGGTAATTAAGAAATTTGAATACAATTTTTTTGAGGAAAATCAGGAACTTTCGTAACAAGTTGTGCGCACAATGTTTAATGCAGTCTAAGTTACTCACGTTGACAGAATTTATGTCTTTATACCCTAACTTATTACTTATACATAAAGCCAAAATGAGAATCATTTCAGCCGGCTGTTTTCAGTTCACATAAATTATGAAGTACAACTACGGAACCCTACATTGCGCGTGGCACGACATGCACTTGGCCGCTTTTATTTAATTTTTCCCCCTCTGTTCTGCCAAACTCACAGGTCAGGAATTTTATGCCGATAAAGCGGATGCAAAGCGTTTCCACCGATTTAAAATTCCAGAATGTGTTTAACAATATCTACAACGGGAGTCACTCCCCTAGCATTACCGGGGTATCCTGAATAAATGAATATTTGATTTATTAATTAAGCTTTGTCAGATGTGCCGTTGCACCTTTGTTTTTGTAGCCTTCCCCAGGCTACTATGGAGTTAGATGTTAGTTGGTGAGCTGTGTTGCCAACTCAAGTTAGAAAACAAATAGTTGTTCACCTATTTTTAAGATGTACATTTGTATTTTTTTATTTATAATTTTTTTATTCTTCTTTAATGTTGTAAATAAACTGCATTTTATGTACCGTATTGTATTTATATCCTGTTATTGTTAATTGTTTGTTAACGCATAACTCCGTTATTTATATAACGATTTTAAGAATTATTTTTTGTTAAAAAGGATATACTTACAGATTGATTCCACAGAAATTTTATTTAAATGGGTTCAGTTGTTTTTGAATTAAATTGCGCATTTTGAAGGCGATTTTATCAGTTTTTAATCTACTTGTAGGTGTACTAGACAAACGCCTGGCAATTAATTAATTAAGTAATTTGACTTCTAATCTTTTGAAGATAAAACCGGCCAAGTGCGAGTCAGACTTACGCACGAAGGGTTCCGTACCATTATCTATAAAAAAGGCAAAAATTCACGTTTGTTGTATGGGAGCCGCCCTTAAATATTAATTTTATTTTAATTTAATTATTTATTTTTAAAGAAAATAATATAACTCAATATTCTGTGAATATTTCAAGCGTCTGCCTGTTGCCGTTATCAATATCGAGCAAATCAAGCAAAAATACCACGTTTGTTGTATGGGAGCCCCCTTAAATATTTATTTTATTCTGTTTTTTAGTATTTGTTGTTATAGCGGCAACAGAAATACATCATCTGTGAAAATTTCTACTGTCTAACTATCACGATTCATGAGATACAGCCTGGTGACAGACGGACGGACAGATAGCGAAGTCTCAGTCTCTAATCTCTATTAATGAGACTTCGCTATCTGTCCGTCTGTTCAGGGTTTCGTACCCAAAGGGTAAAAATGGGACTCTTCCCATTTTTACCCTTTGGGTACGGAACCCTAAAAAACCAAGAACATTCGAAAAAAGCTGTGTACAATGTTTGACACGCAGTCAAAGTTACCCACGTTGACAGTATTATGTCCATATACCGTGTAAATTATTACTTAACTGAGATGAAGCCAAAATGAGGATTATTTCAGCCGATGTCTATGTAGGTATATTAATCTGAATACCCACAACTTCTAAATTTATTATTATTATTTGATAAATGAGGTACTGTTAGTATCGCTTTTAGTACCTATTCTGTGTCTGTGGACAAGTAAATTATAAATTTCAAAGATGAATATGACACTGTAAATACCATTTTCCAAATTGCGCCATTTTAGCAGTTTTTACGCTTGATACACTTAGCTATCTTCTACAAGAGTGAGTTAGCAACACTGTTGGTGTGTGTGGATTGAATATTAAAGAGGGAGGCTCATTAAGTAAAGGTGGAGGTAAGCGCGATTTGATTAGAGACTCTAACGATGTTTAATGTTCATAGTTAGGTAATATGTGACTTAAAACTTTGTGGATAATGGTAGGAGCAATTAGGAACATGGATGTTATGGAAAAGCTTAAAGCTCAAGCTCTAGGTGTCTTCAAATCGCGAGTGAATAGGTTTCTTCTAGGCAAGCGCGCTCCATCGTAGACTGTAACAGTCTCTTAACATCAGGTGAGTGACGGTCAAGCGCAAGCCTATTTTTCGAATTAAAAAAAAAAGCATATTTTTTTTATTTTTGAGAGGGTTGCACATCAAAATCGGTCAAGTCATTTAGACTGTAGGAGGTAATATAGAAACATAGATACATGGCATATACAATTATACATAGGTACATTTGAAAAACTTAGCCGTCCTTCTTGCGCAGTCGGGTATAAAAAATTGGAGGAAAGGAAATTGTATTGAAATATACCTATAGGTACTTACATTCACTAGGCTTTTCACATCCTAATTAGTCCTAATTAATAATATATAAATGGCCAAGTGCGTGTCCTGCCACACACAAAGTAAGGATCCGTAGTTGCACATCAAAATTTATGTGAACTTAAAATAAGATCTTCTGAACTTGTCTTCGAAACCGCCCTTGGATAAGAAAAAAAGTTGGAATTAACTCATACACTGCAGAAATACGTGGCCAAGACCGTGTCGAGCCACGCATATGCATGTATGGTAGGGATCCGTAGCTATAATCTAAAAGAAAATCTTAGACTATTTTAACATACCTATTCAACGATACTCCATACAATGAGGTGGAGTGGTCTTTTTCCACCCCAGGTTCCAAAATTAGGTGATACAAATCGTAAGTTGCTTTGTAAATATAGGCTAAATAATTTTAATTAAAATTAAAATTACTTCAAATAAGGTTATATTGAATTAATGTATCCCTTGATCCTTTCTCATAATGAGAAGATGGCCCGCGCCCAGCAGTAGGACAGTTTGTACAAACAGGGCTGATAAAATAATAATAATATATATGTATATGAAATAATAAGATAGTCAACAAATATTAGGTCAACTGAATATGTATGGTAACTGACGTTATGCGAACTAAAATGATATAAAACAGGTTTATATTAAAAATCGTTATACGAAACAAAGGAGAACCTTAAACGAAACCCCATGGAAGGGGGCGCAATAAAAAAAGGGAACTAATTTTTTGAGCTGTTATTTAAATATTCGAGATGTTATTATGATCAGTTCAAAAACATAAAGAGCAGTTATTTAATTTAATGGCGGTTGATTAATTATTGCGATAGTAAAACATGGACAGTAATAAAAAATCAATTAGTCGGTTATTTTATCATACAATGTCAATTCTAAAAAAAATTGAGCAGTTCAATAACTGAATGAGCGGTAAACATGATGGAAAGTTATCTATGTATATAGGTATAAGCAATAATTTCTTCAGAGATTAGGTTATGTTTTTTTTTTATACAAATTTATAGATAATAATTTTTACCGTCCATTTAATTATTTTCCTGCTCAATTATATAATCACTGATCCATTTCATATTTTTTTATTACTCATTTTTGTTTACTTTACTGCTTAGTTTTAACTGCTGAACTAGTTATTTAACGTGCCATTTATAATTTTAACTTACCAAAACTGCTATTTACAACTGCCTCTTTAAATCAGTGCCATAAAAAAATCTGTCATACTAGTTATGACGACTTTGTAGATTTCCCTATTACTATTAGATTTCGTTTCACGTGTTATTATTTACTGACATCCAATATTCTCCTCATATATCCATTCCATTAATGCTATTGTAGTCGGACAATACAGTCTGATACGTTTTCGATTTCCCATCTGGAGTGAACCTCCAGCTTCTAAATATTGCAGGGCCGTATTGGCGTTTCCATAAATCACAGTTTTTTGCTATATCCCTGAAACTAATATTTACGGTTGTATTCATGTAACTATACTATAATATTATACTTTTTTATTTTCGCTTGATGGTAAGTGATGTTGTGGCCGAGAATAAAATACGTAGATCTAGAAGATATCCATTCACTCTAGCCTTGAGAATTCTCCGTGATTATAGTTCACAGGAAACATAGAAGTATATAAGTAGGGAGTTCCACCTCCCTGCCACCTTGCAAAAAGGCTTTTATTATAAAATGTGATTAACGTCTTGCTCGCTAAAAAGATTGACAAATGGATTTCCTATATTATGTAAGTTTTTTTAATAGTGGACACACATAGGTTTTTTCACGAGTCACTTCTATATATTATTATGTAGCAAATTTCATAACGATCGGTTCAGACATTTAGACGTGGAAAAGAAAAAATAGACAGAGAGTGACAGAGTTATTTTTGCTTTTTTAATTAGTAAGGATAAAAAAATCCGTGCGTCGTCCGTGAAAATCCGTCCGTGAGTGTCCGTCCGTGAGCGTCTCACTACTCTTGTATCGAACACAGTTCGAATCTCCTGTCTCCGACGTCATTCTAATCGAGGTGCGACATTTTTACTGGCAACACTTTTCTTTCACGCCACACTACATCCGTGTTCGATTGTTCGATGTGTCGATGTAGACGCAAACCCTTAGCGAAACGACCGAGTTCGACACTTCGCCGGCCACAATTTATTAGTTTGTTTTCGATTCATTACTCACCCTGAGGTCCCGTAAAAGGTCTTATTGTGAAGGATGGCTGTGATTTTATTGTCGTTTTTATTGAAGCTCTACGGATAGCGGTTACGAATCCGCGTTTGTTTTGTAAATTTACTGTTGGAGCTTCACTTGCTTTTCCTGTCTTTTCTATTTAAAAATCCCGTCGTAACTGACGAAATCGTTTCTTCTTGGTTATTTTCAATCCCTTTTTTATCCGACTGGTATATTATATGTCTCTTTATATAATAATAATAATAATTCATTTATTTCAGATTATTACAGAATCCATATATAATAAATAATATCCATAACTACAAATTTCAAAATCAAGTCAAATTAAATTAAAGTCATAACTGCTTTCGCATACGGTTTTAAGCATGCACGTATTGTGACGATCTGCGATGATTTTCCCCCACTGGATATGATCTTCTGCAAGGTATTCCCAGAGAGAAGAACGTACATGAAACGTGTGTACGTTTACGTAACTATGGATATACTATCAGGGGTAATTGTACCCATCGTTTTTAACAGTGTTTTTTATGGGATTCAATTTGAATTTGCGAGGAAAAATCAACTGTTCCAATTATTTACAATTTGTGGCAGGACAATTTTATTTAAGTAATTACTAAAAAAATATTTTATGTAAAATGTGATTAAAATATCATTAACATGGACGAAGTATTTAATAAATAAATTATAAATATATAACATATTTATATATTACTTAAACATTTTTTGGAACTTCGTCGTCAGAGTGAATGATATTTCAATTTAACCTTTGTAAAATATTTAATTTGCAATGTATAAACAAAATAACATTTCATAGATGATTCTCAAAAGTACTTCTGAGAGATTTTCTATCTTTAAAAATAACGATATGGGCAAATAAGGTAGGGGCGCATCGCGCATCCCAAAGAATCTTCAAACTTACGAGTATTTCACAGAAAAATAAATCTTATTTGCGCAGAAAATAACTAATTGAACCTGTGATTAAAACTTATAACCGAAGCATACACGTATTTGATAGATGTTAATTAAGATTAGATCCAATCACGTAAATACGTCTAAGATCGACTCAACCGTTGCGAATATCTCTAAATCGATAGTTAATTGGTAGTCTACCCAGAGTCAGCCGCACGATACACTTCGCCATTACAGATTCAACACAGCGAGCATGCGAAACTACGGCTCGCGGTAATGGATTGCCAATATTAGCTTAATCTCGTAACTTACTTACAATGCCAGAACTCCTGAAGCCCGCATTTTAGGGTTGAGCAAGCTATATTTTACTTTTGAAGTATTTTAGCGAGTTTAAAAAGAAGGAGGTTAACAGTTGGGCTGTATCTTTTTTCTTTTAAGTGTGTTACTGCATAACTTCATTATTAAACCTATTTGAAAAATTCTTATTTGTTTCAGATTTTTTTTTAAGTTTTGTGGGCCTGCAGTGTAGTATAAATATAGGTTAAAATTTTAACCAATGGTTAAAATGGTAATAATCGTTATTTGAATCAAAATTATCAAGTCTTTGATAAAGTATCAACGGAATGTTGCGTCAGTCCTCAAAAACGTCCGAGCTCAATGAGATCTAATTAGACCCCTTACACGATTAAAATAATTTCGACTTTCAAAATAATTCGAAGCGGCAAAATAGACGTCTTTAAGCTTCACAATATAAATTAGGCTTTAGCGTGGCAACATAAGAGTCTTTATATCAAAATCTTTAAGTTCGTGATTGTTGGTTTATGAGTATCGGCCAACCCAGGACACTATATTCGTGAATTTAGTTTTAGACTTTTCCACGTGATGGAAAGTCATTGAATCAAATATAAAAGTGCTATGTACCGAAAAATAGTTTTCCTACACCTACAATATTCGAATACCTATCCAATGACACCTCACACTATGAGGTAGGCTAGAAAAAATGAAATCATTTCCACTTTAAGTGTAGGGGAGGCATCATAACAATTTTTTTTCAATATTTTATTTTATACTTTTTTAAACTATCACGGTCATTCATTAAAACACTATTATTATTAACAGATATTTACCGTGGTTCATGTTAATTTAGAGCTCCCGATATTTCGGGATTTACGATTCGGCAGAGATTTTACGATTTTTCGGGCTTAAGACCCGAAAAATCGTATCATCCACCCGCATTCTTCAGTCGCCCATGAACATGGTGCATGTAATTGTGCCGAAATATCGGGAGCTCAAAATTAACGCGAATATTATTTAATAATAATAATAGTATTTTATCTTATTATTTCGTCGGCGTGGTAAATATGTAGGTATAAGTATTCATAATAAATTACAGCATTCCGGTACTAAATTGTCTGTAAGTAAAGCCGCGAATAGATGGACAGATGGACAGACTGACGGACATGGTGAAACTGCATATAACTGTTCCTTGTTTACTACAGAATCCTAAAAATCACTGAATTAAATTTCGCAATGAAATGAAACTGGTCAAACCCTTACAAAAGGGAATATCTAAATCAACTAACAGCTTTCAAATTTAAATAGAATTTACTTAAAGCTCCCATAGTCGCGTACTACCGATCAGTAATGGATTGCTAATATTGGCTAAATCTCGTAAGTTTTACACCCCACGCCCCTATGCCAGGGTAAGTCGACACCATTCGTCTTTTCTGCAGCTATTCGTTTCCCACTGGATTAAGCAAGGGGTGTCTATGCATTTGTCAAGTTAGGTTTTACTTTGGGACAGTTTGATTGAAGGGTGTAGAAGGGTGGTTTAATAGGTTTTCTATCGAAGTTTACCCTTGGTTGACTGTCCAGTATTAAATTTGATAATCCATTGAATTTGATTCTTAAACCATTGTATGACGATGTGGCATGTAGGAGTACCTATGTATAACATTTTAACGCCCTACCCAAAAAGAGAGGTATTATAAGTTTAATGTGTGTTGTAGCCACATAGTTTAATGTTCGCGATGCGTGATTATATGTAGAATGATAAGCCATCTTTAGGATGCATTAACATATATCTATGTTATAAGAGTATGACTGATATAGATGGGAGGCCTCTAGCACGTAGTACTTACTTAGTATATAAGCTTAGTTATTTGTTACAATAAATTAGCCCGATACCATCATGTGTCTCATTATCACCAACCCTCTAGCCACCGGCATATGTGTCTCTATGTGGACTCGTAGCTCTCAAACGGATGGACCGATTTTGATCCAGTTTTTTTGTTTGAAAGAGGATTTAATCGAGAGTGTTCATAGCTATATTTCATCAAAATCGGTTCAGCCGTATTTACCGTCGGTATCGTATTCAGAATTTTAAATTAACTCTAGTTAAGTTGTTATTTTAATTAAACATTATCAGGCTGATGGTAATCTAACTATAATCCGAAATACATATATGTTTGAATCTTGCTTGTCCGAATCTGTTTCATAAAACTGTCTGATTCGAGATGTTTTACTTTACTTTGTCGTTTTACTTGACACGAGTTTCTGATTCCATAAGTTTGTTAGACATCAGTTTCATTTGCCCAAACAGTTTTTTTTTGTATTGGACCCGCATTAAAGCATTTGTCAGTGTCAAGTATTAGGATTTTTTCAAGTTTCTTGAATAAAACAAGTTGTAAATCTTCTAGTCACAATCTAAGTCACGTATACAGTCAATTTATAAGTAGAGTCCTGCTTCAGTAAAATGGTGGCGACTTTACCTGAGACTAGAAGCTTCGATGGAGTTTTGCCGACAACGTAAGTGGCGACTTTACTAGAAGCTTCGATGTAGATTTGCCGACAACGTAAAATCACACGTTTTACTGCTTTATTTCACTTGCCCACACTCACGTACTTTATCGAACACTTAATGAATAAAACACCACCATTTTTATAGCATTAATGTTCAAAATAACACAAGTTTAGGAAAATAAAACAAAGCAACAACACGTTACTAAGACGTTCCCGACAAAACTCCGCCCGAACGGTTATCAGGTTAGATTCGTTAGGTTCCTTTTTATACACATAAACTTTCTTATTACAAAGAATTGGTTTCAGATGAGTTGTCAAATGAGCTTTCAGGATTTTGAAAGTGTGTTTTGAAAAAAGTAATATCTTTCGTTTTCGAGGAAATTATAGCTTTCGCTTATAAAGCTCGCTATATTCGCTTATAACTTATTAAGTTTCCGGCAGCCTAGTGGTGAGACCGTCTGACTTGCGATCAGCAGGTCCTGGATTCGAATCCCACGGCACGCACCTCTGTCTTTTCGAAGTTATGTGCGTATTGTTGATTGCCGCCAACTTCAAACGGTGAAGGAAAACATCGTGAGGAAACCTACATGTCTGAGAGTTCTCAATGATCTTGAAGATGTGTGAAGTCTGCTAACCAGCACTTGGCCAGCGTGGCAGACCTAACCCTTCTCACAATGAGAAGATGGCCCGTTCCCAGCAGTAGGATAGTTTGTACAAACAGGGCTGATAAAAAAAAAAAATAAGAAAAAAAACCTTTTCGAGGAAATTATATTCGGATTATAGATGGATATCCATAGGTAGGTACTCTCTGTATAAGATATCCAACCTCATAGCATAATCGTTGCACATTTCGTTTAAATTCACAACGAACACTCGTCGCGGATAAGAGCCGCGCCGCTGTTGTTTCTTTTTTTATAAGACACGCCATTGATGGGAACAGGGGGTGGTGACGTCGCCCTTTTTACGACCCTGTAGGTAGGTACAAAGCTAAAATATGACACGGGGAGGCTCAGACTTTGCATTGTGGTTCGACAGAGCACGTCTATTCGCCGCAATGAAATGACGATGACGCCACGATAAAAACATTTTGTAGTATACTTTTTTGACCGAAACGTCTTTTTTTAATTCGAAAATAGGTTTGAGCTTACCATTATTTCAGATTGGATCCATAGAAATTTTATTAAAATGGGTTGAGTAGTTTGGTTTTATAACAAATTATGTTTTAAACTAAAATAAATTATACCACTTCGACGTACTTACCATCCACTTAAAGCTTATAAGAAAAGTAAAAAAAAAACTTATTTTATTCCTCTACCATTATGAGCAGTTGTTCCATAAACTATTCCGTCCCATCCCCCAACAGGTTGTCTATAAATCGGCGTAACACTAGGTGCGAATTCATGAAGCCTTGCGAAGGTGCTCGATACAGGTTTGAATTTTTCATGACGGCAACCTTTCTCGCGATTTACATTCATGGTTTCAGTTTACGACAATACCGAGATTCAGCAGCCTATTTACGGAGCTGTGAGCTGCGATGTTTACCTGTTCTAAAATGCTGTGATGAGAGTTCTTGACACACATTTCCAGCAGAGAAATGTTTACAAACCGCGCTGAGCTACATCGTTTTAGCGCACTTGTCTTTGACCTTTTGAAGAATTTAGATTTGAATACATACTCGTCTAAAAATGTAGAATTGGTTATATTAGCTAGGATTTATACTTTTAACTGATTTGGAAACCATCATGGTCATCATTATCACCTAGTCACAAGAAGATCACTTCTGAACATAGGCATCTCCTATGGATTTCCAAAAAGATCTGCTGAAAGCGACTTGCATCCAGTGTCTCTCTGCCACCTCTCTGCTGGCTGGCTGGTCTACCTTTGTGGCTGTTCTTCCTACGCTGCGTTTGCCGGTGCGTGTTCTGCACTCGATAACTTTTTGGCCCCATCGGCCACCAGTTCTGCGTGTTACGTAAGTATGTGTCCAGCCCACTGCCGCGCAAGACAGTATATTCCACATTTCGCAATACTTACGATAAAAGTGAAATTAAAATAGTCTGTCCCAATAGATATAGTATCATTCAATCACGAATGAATCAGTTTCTTCTGCGTAGGTAAGCGCGATCTATCGTAACACGTAAAGTTATTTAAGATCAGGTGAGTCAGCGATCAGTTAATATACAAAATCTAGGGAAACTACTGGAAGATCCCGATGCTCCCTATTAACGTAGACTATTGGGCAAGAAAAAAGACTACTTAAGCAAACAAGAAATAGTCTACAGATGCATGGTGATACGAATGCAAGTTATTAACAAATTATTACATTACAGCATCGTTTGAGAGCCAATTCCCGTGTTGTGTTCTAATGTATGCGTTTAATATTCAATAACATCAACTCTGATGTGATTGAACATACAATCACGCTTGATCTGCTGTCAAATGCCTGACTCGCAGATCATAAGGAAGATAAAGTTTCTGTTTTTGTTGTCAGGTGCCGCCGTAGGCATGCTGGGCGCGCGGCTCAAGTCATGGATGGAAGCGCAGCTGGGGCGGGCCAAGAAGCGCAAACAGAAGCAGCCACGGGTGCCCACCGCCAGCACCACAGCGGGCCCGGTGCCGCCGCCCCACCTCTCCTCTCCGGAGAGCGCGTATAGCACAGGGTACTCCACTGATGGTACCTCGCCGGGCGCTCCGCCCTCGACCCTCGCAGCTCCGCTTGTTGCTCCGCCGCCGCCACCCGCGCCGCCTACTACACACCTTTACCATGAACCTGCTAAGGTGAGTGAATATTACAACTATTGATTTATTAGAAAACGCTAAAAACGTCTCAGTATTCACGAAATGCCATAAAAACTAACATTGTCTAACATTCATTGACTCAGTTTTGATACAACAATTTAACTGATATTTCACACAACACCGTCTAACCCAAACTAAGAAAAGCTTCTACTATGGGAACTAGATGGCTGTTAGAATACATATATACTTTTTTTTTTTGTAAATACAATACTGACTTGTTTCATTATCACAAACCTATTACGTTGTAATTAGGTTGTAATGATCAATACGAACTTGATATTTTGTTGTTTATATATTACTTTACCACCTCATCAGTATTTATAATATGTACATATTAGTAAGTGTAGGTATTATCAATATTTCCTAGGATTTTTGATTATGAAAACAGTTTTCGTGAAATTCTTACATTTAAATCAAATTTAAGTGGAGCAATCGGAGTGGGGCATTGTGCCGTAAATTGTACGGCACAATGCCCCACTCCGCGTTATATGAAGGTAGGCGGGAAAGTAATTTTTTTTTTTTTTGTACCTCCAAAGAAAGCAACACAATTGCCGACCTACATTTCTTTAGCAGCCGCAGCGTTTTCAATAAACCCAATTACATGAAGTGCTTCATCATTGCTTTCCACCGCAGCCCTCAAGAAATTGGATTTACAATGGGAAATATACGCGCATTCAGCGAAAATCAAACCTCAGCTTTCCTTCTGCTGAATCTGCTAATATACGAGTACAACATTTTCACAATGCTTTTCTTTCGATTTGTAATGGATTTTTTATATAGAATAAGTGGCCAAGTGCGTGTTGTCCCACGCGAAAAGTAGGGTTCCGTAGTTGCACATCACAATTTATGTAAACTTAAAATAGGGATGCTGCCTATGAACATACGAGTTAACTTATGTACGAGTATAAATGAAATTCGCACGAAAATTTTATGTTTTACTTCTATAAGTACATTGGTCATTCCCGTTGTTCCCCACTTGTGTGTCTCCCACTGGGACAGATGGATCATAACTTTTTACACGAAAATATAACTTTTTTACATACTGGTAGGGTAGGAAAGTGATGATGAAAATTACTATATCAACTTTCAACACAGTCAGGTGTTCAGTCAGGCCATTATATTTTCCTTTATTTTACTTGTAAGCGTAGGCATCGACCCGCGCCAAGCTTTACTTTATTAATTAACTAGACCGGATAAATTGACGAGGGGCAACCTTTTATCCTACAAAACCTTTCCATAATGGCGGCCGACGTTCATCGTAGCTCCATTATCCTCAATGATTGTACGAATTGTGTTTATTTTACCGGCTTCAGGGCGAGCTAGGTAACTTAATAAAACCTGGAGGATGATACAATATCTACTAATACATTAAGCTCGTCGAGAACTGCGCCACATACATTTTCTGTACAATGTTAGAATCATGAAATGTGTTTTCTGTACAATGTACATAATAAATCTTTGGTACAATGCTTGACTTGAATTGTAATTGTAGTACGCTTATCTAAATAAAAAAACCAATTCACGCCGTAATTAGAAGGTATCATTTATTTATTTATAAAAAGCTCATTGAATAAATGTGGAACCAAAGCGGATTTTTGGAACATCCACCATGAAACAATCCAACATGAGCTGTATGAACTTACGTACGCGAGCAGACACCACTCATAGCTACTTTGTTACATTCAACTGCGGCGAGAGCGCCGCACCTCACCACCGCACTAGCTTACTAGTGAAGCGAGTGCTTTCGATGAAACACCATAGATGCAATTCTGCGTTGCAAGTACGTATCAATCGTATCGTATAATCGTAGATAAACGATGTAATTATTATTCCAACGCTGTAACGCTGTTTTGTTTACTTTACCAAAAAAATGTGACAATAATTTTGCTTCAGATAGCTCCTCTGGTACGTAAATACATACAGCTCAATGCCATGAAAGGGTGTCGCTGTTTCGCTACTCGCTACTCGCAGCACCAAATAATATTTAGGTAATCTTTTTAATCACCTCCTACAGTGTTCCAATAAATATCCTGTTTTCAAAGCAGAATTTTCGATTAATGGAAAGCTTTCAGCAATTTGTTGGCTCTAATCCCTCATTTGGCGCAAGTGCCTCGCTGTTTCAATTTAATGACGGAATTAGTTTAACGATTTAGGGACAAGCTTTAATGTCCGCTTCAAAAAATGTTAATCGCTCGGAAGCTGGATGTTAATGTTTTGGAGAAACTTCGGGAGAACATTAAATTACTCGAGAAATAAGCATTAAATAACGGAGGCAAGTAGATATATAATGTTCAGTTCTTTGAAGTCGTTCAAGCTTTAAAACTTGTCTGGATAGTTACTTATTGAAGCTAAGTTTTGCAGAGTTAGGTTGGATCTATTGTAATTGATATATGATATCTTAGTAATGATGGCAGTTAAAAAGTTGAACCAGGAACTTCTCGATGGCGTATAATATATGTATCGAGATGGAAGTCGAGTTTTTGATATCATTTTTTGCTAACAAAAAATACATGTACACGTATGCAATGCTGAGGCTGTGAATAGGGAACCGAAATATGGATATAAAACCTCCCAAATGCCAAATGAGTTTAGGCCCATTAACCGACTTCAATAAAGCAGGAGGTTATCAATTTGTAGCATATTATTTTGTATTAAAAGCTTATATCAACAGCTCAAACACAGCTTTTAAACCACAAACTAAAAATGTTGCCCTCTTTTAGGGTAATTGGATAACAATTACCCAAAAAGTGGGCTAAATTTTTAGTGAAAATTCTAATATCTCGTTCACAAAAACGTAAAATACATACTTACGGTTTTAGATTTGGATGTTTGGTTATTTTAAGTTGAACATTGAATTTCACACGTTGTGGTTATTTTACAGCAGTTGACATTTTTGGGATTACAAAGAGTTCACGATTATTTTAAGTGGAAACGAAACGATTTATTCCACTTTTATCGTGCGGACTACTAGATTATGGAATACGCTTCCTGAGTGGGGGTTTCCCGATAGATTTTCTGGGTATCTTTAAATCGCGAGTGAATTGGTTTCTTCTAGGTAAGCGCGCTCCATCGTAGACCGCAACATCGGTTAACATCAGTCGAGTTGGCGATCAAGCGCAAATCTTTATTTCTACATAAAATAAAACCGGACAGGTGCGAGTCAGACTCGCCCACCGAGGGTTCCGTACAAACTAGTAGATAAAAGGGGGAAAGCATATATTTTTTTATATTTTCCATTCTTATACCGAAAAATATACATCGTAAAAATATTTGAAAACCTGTTTTAATTTATGCTAATTAAGCTCATTCATATGATACCCCATATGATACGGTTAATTCACTTTAAAATTTGGGCCCTCATTTCTTGCTTATAGACACTATTTTTTTTGTGATTAAATTAAAAATGTCTGGTTTTTGGATTTTTTCCTATATGAGTACTATAACACAATGCTTCTTGCCAAATTTCATAGTTCTAGGTCAACGGGAAGTACCCCATAGGTTTTGATTCCCTTGTGAGTGTCTTGTTGAGTGTGAGTGTGAGTGTCCTGAGTGGCTTGTTGTAACTTTTTTTAAGAAAACTGAGAAATTTCTGCAGCAAGAGAGTATGGATCTGCGTATATGGTTTTAATTTCAACACGATACCTTCATGCGTTCCCGAGATAAAGGTCTTGACACCCGGACGGACGGACAGACGGACAGACAGACAGACAGACGGACAACAAAGTGATCCTATAAGGGTTCCGTTTTTTTCTTTTGAGGTACGCAACCCTGAAAAAAATTGGCTTTGATCGATCTTTCAGCGCCTGATCATAGATGGTGCTACCGTCGCTCTATACGCAGACCTGCATCACGCAAACGTTTCGCTAACTTCGCGCTTCGGTATCAACGTGCTTGTCCTCGCGCGATACTTTCTTGTCTCGGGGAGCATAGTGCACAGTGATCGTAAAGTGAGGGCACTGATGCTGACACCCACAAGTATAACTTGACCCGCGCCCGGCTGCCGTAAGGGAGTCCGAGTGCAATTTTTGTTCTGCCTTCTTACTTTACAGAAGGCATTTTATTCTTTTATTTATGGTTCTCCGAAAATTAGTTTCCCCCCCTAACATAAAGCTGGCGGCTTGCTGTTATGTTAGGGTTACTCGACTGCAGAAGAGCAGTAGAGGTTTTTTGCAGTCTAACATAGGATTTCGTTACGTTTGATACGGTGTTGAGTGTACGTTTTTTGTGAGAAAGTATGCACAAAGTCGATGTAAAATGCGCATTATATTGAATAATTCTAGTAAAATCACTCATTTATTACGAAAATGTTCGTTGGATGTTATATCTATATTTATTATTACAAAAATATGTAGCCCATGAGACTCAGGGTCAGGTCAGTAAAGACGAATCTAACGACACCTTATCAAAATCGATCAAGCCGATTAGGTAGTACGAGGTAATATAGAAGCATACATACAGAACAAATATTTATGTTAAAAGAAAAACAATATATGGGTATATTGTTTTTCTTTTGCAGAAAAGCACTTTTGCAGTCTAACTTACGATTTTGTTACGCTTGATATGCTGTTGACTGTTAATTTTTTGTGAGAAAGTATGCGTAAAATCAGTGTAAAAGATTATAATTTTTGCGAGAGATGTATTACTAGTATTACAAAAAAATATTACCTATGACACTCTGGAAGCGAAGCCGAATCTAACGACACCTCGCATATCAAAATCGGTCAAGCCGCTTAGGCTGTAGGCGATCATATAGAAACATGTTATGTTATGTTTTCGAGTGTATGTATGTTTGTATGACACACTCGAAAAACATAACGCTCCTTCTTACAAATTCATGTAAAAAAAGAGTAACAAACAAGTCATCAATACGCTTACCGTTTGATTCAGCGTCGATCCAGCACCGCAGTCAGACGCTGCGCTCCGGAACCCGTAGTTGTTTGCGCGACACCCTCGCCGCGTCCTCGCTGCAGGATCCGTACGAACCCATGGCTAGGAGGATCTCCGAAGCGAAGGCCACCGAACTTGCTGCACCAGCACTCGCTGCAGTGCCCTCAACCGAATCAGGGTCAACTACACCACGCGCCGTTCTCGCTCGACTCACATACGGTCAGATTTTGCAGGTTGGTACCATTCATAATGTGATATTTTTACTTTTCTATTCTACTGGTGTATTCACGAAATTAGAATCTAAAGGTTGTCTGGAAGAGATCGGTATTAGCGATACGGCCGTCTTTTGTACTTTTTTTACGCTCTAATTGTATTGTATTGTATTGTAATACCATTTGTCTAACCTCCTTAATATGTGGCCGATGCTACATTAAAACTTGTGAACCAATTCAACACGAAATATTCTTAGAATATTTTTTCGAATATTTCTTGTTGAAAGTCGACACAGCAACGATGTCAGAATAATCAAAGAACCAATAAACGAAAGCGCATGCAAGGATATTTTGAGACCTAGGTATATTGCGTACTGTATCTAATTATAAAGTATACCTTTGGAGTTCATGTAGCATGTTCTGGGTCACTGGAGCGCGAAATGGCGAGATGTACTTAATCTAATTAAGCATAGGTACTCGTAATGTGGTTTATTTGTAAGCAAACAAGGATTCTTGATCGTGGCTAACAAGAATTGTAAGAATAAATTATACCTACTTTGAAATAAAGTGCGTTCTTACCATTTTCCATAGCAATGCGATTTTGTGGTTGGTTTCTGGTCTAATTCCGCAAGGCGTATTCTCAAATAATGAGCTCGATGCCAATGGTGAAAAATATATTAATGAAACCATAGCAACATATTTCTAAATAAAATATGTTCCAGCAGTTTTCCAGCAGCATATGTTACATTTAAAACTACATTTTTTCCGTCAACCTTACGAGTTTTTATATACCTACAACAGGAGAAAACGTTTTCTACCGCTAAATATTATCTGATTTCGAGTTTTTTTTTAAGTACGATTGAAATCTTTAATGCTCTACATGCGGATTGATTTAATAAAAATAAAATAACATTTTTATTTTTAAATTGCAGCTATGTTTGGATAAAAACGAACAAAAGTAGTCAAAAAAATCGACTTTAAAACAATTCAATTAACTGAAAAGGGAGGAACAACAACTGTTCATAATACGGAATAATTAAATCAAAACTGAGCGTATACATAAGTAGGTCCATACATACCCCAATTATTCTTTTGAGGTCGGTGCTAGTTTCTAAACTATCACTAAGTTACTAAACAAACACCAATCTCAAAAAATAGTTGGGGTGCGTATGTATTAGTGGTCAATATTTAAGAAAATTTTCTTCCTCGCTAGTTGTGTTTTTTAAATATTTAGAAGTTCTCCTCAAAAAGAGAGGAAGTTTGCTGCGAGATCGGTCGATTTTCATAATAATGTAGCATAATTTATATTTTTTTTTTATCGCAAATAAGTCCACGCTTGCCATCAACTTGGCTGTTGGACGACGATGTGGTCGGAGATGAAGTACACAGACATAGAATATATCTCTATTCACTATGACCTTGAAAGACCCGCTTTGTAACACTCAGGAAACAAAAAAGCCGGCAATTAATTCTACTTTTTGGATGTTGGGATTAAAACACAGTGTGAAACAGTTTAGTAGGTACGAATCTTAGGAAAATCCAGTCACAAGTGTGTTAAATAAAATGTTGTTTGTGATCGCAACGTCTATTGTTCGCAGAACTACTGTTACTATACATAAATAATCAAGGGCATCGCCAAGGGGGGGGGGGGGGGGCAAAGGGGGGCAGGTGCCCCCTAGAGATAAAAAAATGTAGCCAACTGTAAAGCAATCAAAATCCTAAGGCCATGCAATTGTACCTGTACCTATAATTCATATTTTTCTCATCCTCCATAATATTAACTTGCCCCCCCTGAGCCATGGGCTGGCGACGCCCTTGTAAATAATTAGGTTATAATGGGTTTGACAAGTTAATGTTCGCCAACATCGGGATAGTTAAAAGTCTCTATTTGTTAAATAATTTAAAGAACATGTTATTTTATTTTTTTCAGATCGCCTCACCTATCACCGCAACCATCTCCGGAACCAACTCGGTCTCCATACCGTCGTGGTGGCGCCTCCAGCGACGAGGAATGCCGGGGTCTGAGGCCGCGCGGACGCGAGACCGCTATCCTGTCTGATGCCGACATAGACTCGGATGGAGACACGGGTTTGGATGGAGGAGACGAGGACGAGCCTGATGACTTCGCGTCGCCGGGCAGGAGGAGAGCCAGGAGACGGAGACCGCCGCGACGTCCCCCCAGATCTGCTGGTATGGTTTTTAACCAATTTAAGAATGAGGGTATTTCAGAAATGATTGATTTGTCATCTATCAAAACTGAACTTTAGGTAACTTGGTAGATAATAATGATATATGATTTATTTTCATCTTTATTAAATTGAGGGGGAAACAGGAAATGGGAGTTTTTTTTTTTGTGTCGCAGCCAACTACTAGTAGGTAAAGAAGTTCTTTCTCAGACGTTCTGTTATAAGATGCTGCTGTACGCCAAATGTATATTACTTATCTGTCATGAAGAGGTTCAGAATGTAGTTGGCTCCTATCAAAAGCAAACTAAAACATCGATCAACAAACATCTACGTGACATTGCTCGTAAAATCACAGGGAATTCAGTGTCATCATTCTTCGCACATTGTATGTAGCATAATGTAATACAACAACTTCATGATTGCGTTTTAACTAACATTGGTCGTGCAGTATATAAACGTATCTTATAATTTTTTTTTATTTTTTTTATTTTTTTTATTGTAAATGTTTTCCGAGATGCTATAATCTTGCTTAGGTGTAGTATTATTATAGACGCCTTTAAGAATTATCGTTGATAATTTATATTTGTCGTCTAATATGATTGAAGCATTCTTCATCACGGGCCTTGTTGCATCCAGTGGTATGATTTAAGCAGCTTCTTGTACTGGTTACTGGAGTTATGTATATCGTCATTGATGACCTATACCTGATTAATGACTTGTACGAGACAAGTCTAGTCGGGGTTATAAAAATACCTTATACTAAACAGGAATGAGAGCATTACATATACTCATAATTATGAATAACTTTTACCTACTACGGACATGACTCTGAAATCGAAAAACAAAATCGTATGGTCCATACATTTTGTCGTAACAAACTATTAATAGTACATTTGATGATTTTTGGAAAAGTTGAATTTGTGCCACCTTTCGGCAATGAAAACAGTAACAAAGACAAATGATGTGTCCAGGAGCAACACCACCCAGGATGCGTCGACGCAACCACGCTCCCTCAGCGCCGCCGGTGAGGGAGCGCGACCCGCTTCTCGAAGCCGACCGAGAGGCTGAGAGAAAATACCGAGAGCTTATCAGAGAGGCTGAGAAACTGCTGGTGACGGTCTCAAGGGCGCCGCTGGAGCCCCCTCACAACCCCAGGGTCAGGGAACTTCGGGCCACAGAGGTGAGGTTTGCAGCACTTTAAAAACTATCATATTTACCTATACCTATATATTGGAGTTGTAGTATCTTATTATTGTACTTTATATTTTCTCCTTCTTCTATGCAACTCTTTTATCACCGCAACAAAATATGAAGTCCCCTTATCTACTTGTCAGTCGTTATAGTGTTTAGATACACTTTGTATTATATTGATTCACATTTGACTTTGAATCTATCGCAATATACATATTATTAAACTGGAGATTGTTTGAACTATCCATAAGCTCTGTTGCCTATGTGTATTTTTAATAATCTCCAATCAGTCAGCTTTACAATTATTTATTATTTATCTATTAGTTTTAGTTTAACTTATTTAGATAGAATTTAAGAATGTTTTTATTATAATTAAATACCTAAGTTAGATGAAAATGAGTACCTAACAACATATTATCTGTATGTATATAATATATTTGGGGCTTGAATCTATTAATTTGGACGTTAAAATTGCATCTGCTGTTAATACGAGCCGACTGCTGATTAAATGAACGCTGTTTGGCTATATGAAAATGTCGTAAGACTAATTTTTGATTTTGCAATGATTATTAATTGTTTCTACAATACACACCACGATATAAAGACACTTGTCTTTTAGACAAGTCGAATTTTAATTTTGCGAACGCCATAGAGTAGAAAAGTTTATTTTTATTTTTTTTATTTGATTGAAATTAGCTACTGAAATGTCACTTGACAGTACGTCGCAGTTTGTTAGCATTTCGAAGCGTAAAAGTTTGTTGAAATAGAAACTCGGTTGAGCCCTGAATATACACACAGTAAATTATCGAAATTGTATGCGTATGTTGCCCTGTTTTTGCATGTTTCATCATTGCACAACCTACCGTTTCACATTCAAGGTGGAGGCCCCCCGGCGAAGTCCCGAGCGCACCCACATCACGAACTTCATGCGCGCCAACTCCCCAGAACCGCCTCGAAGACTGTCTCCTGTCGCTAAGAGGTCCCCGCTTGCCGCCCCCCCACCTCCACCCGTCACCAGGTTTCACCCCACCTCGCCGACTGACCGGCCGCATTCGGAACCTCCTAAACGGAAAGCGTATGCTCGAGATGAGGTAAGGCACATTTTCTACATCTATCAATGTCTGAGATCTCCCTGCTTGTAGCTCAAGTCATGTCCATTTTTTTAAATAATTATCTACTGCTTAGTCATCATCATCGTGTATAGCTTCTTACTTCTCTTTAATTAAATTTTTAGCGTGTCAATATCGTTCTCAATAGCTTTATACGCTCAAAGGTAAAATGTTCAAATGTACGAATCGATATTATAGCTACTTCCATTTCTGAGATTTGATATCCATATTATGTAACTTAGATGACTATAATATGTATGTTGATGACGAAGCCGTAAAGTAAGAGCTACTACCATATGGGTTATAATAAAATCAGTTGCGGTTGAGCTAATTTATTTGGTAATTTTCTCTTAGAAGTGCACGCAATGTCGATGTTCTATGGATGTCATAAAACGAATACTTATAGGAACTCCCAAATAGTAAATAGATCTGTCGAATTAAGCTTAAAGTTTGTTTACTTAACATGATAGTCAATAGTTTTTTTTTTTGTGGCAATCGCCTTTATTCTATACAACACAACAATATACAGACTCAACTAACTAAACTACTACACAAAAAGCACATCGATCACCCCAGACCGATAAAGATCTAAAGATAATCCAAATGCTCAAACCCACTACCAGTTGGCAGCGTACCCAGCATGCTGGCCGCATTGCCACGTTGAATGGCAATGCTTATGCGTTGGGCCAGATACGCGCCAGCACGCATCACGCGTCGCATCGATCAGGTTTATAGTTTATTGCATTCATTATAGGTTACATGGAGATGTTACAGTACATGTTTGTTTTTAATAATACCCTGGTAGGGTGTAGCAACTGGTACGGAGCGGAACAGTTTATTCGATAGTTTTTTTATCATTAAAAAACTCGTCTAAGGTATAGTAACACTTATTAATTAATATAGTTTTGAGGGTTTGGGCAAACTCCTGTTCATTTTCAATTTCTTGTAATTGTTGTGGCAACTTATTATATATTTTAATGGCCATAACATGAGGGCCAGAGCTATGCATTATTAATTTGGACGTTGGTAATATTAGGTTATGTTTGTATTGTGATCTTAATTGATATTCTCTTTTCTGGTCTAGTTTTGTAAAAAGCTGAGAATGTTTATTTATAAATTTACAGTTTTCACTTCCTATTGCATTACTAAAATCATGTTTCTATTTTTTTTTATTCGAACATATATCTATTCTAACTAGATGATTAATCCACTAGTACTGAGTACCTTT
Organism: Lycia hirtaria; assembly: GCA_947563715.1. Classification (NCBI taxonomy): domain Eukaryota; kingdom Metazoa; phylum Arthropoda; class Insecta; order Lepidoptera; family Geometridae; genus Lycia; species Lycia hirtaria. The sequence goes on from OX387383.1 coordinate 6,552,338, forward strand.
ATATGTATGTACAGACAACAATACCCGCATAACAGCTTGATTGGACTTGCACCCATATTTGAAGCATTGATGTATGTAAGTATGTGGGGTTTCCCAGTCGTCTAACGATATCTTTGGGTTCTTCACCAATCCATGATAAAGGTACAGAATGAATAGTTATGTTAAAGGTTAAACAAGTATAAGTTCAGAAAACTCTAAAACCTCCGACAAAAAAAACGGCTGAACCGATTTTGATGAAACATAGATATGAACACTCCCGACTAATTCACCTTTTAAACAAAAAAAAAACGGTTTATCCGTTCGGGAGCTACGATGCTACAGATAGACACACACAGACACGTCTAACTTATAACACCCCGTCGTTTTGCGTGGGGGGTTAAAAAGACAATTAGTAATCAAATAATCTATGCGTTTCCGGCGCAAAATTTGCCATACCTATTTTCCGCGCTGAAAATAATGAATATGCAATGGACATTCTTTGTATTAGGAATCAAGCGAAACGGCCATCTCTTCCTTTGTTGTAACTCGTTATAATTGTTAGCGATTATAATATATGACTCTAACTGCGAGATCGCAACTAAAATTAAGTGATTCGTAGACGTACAAAAGTCACCGACACAGCGGATTAGCAAGTTAGAGTGGCACTGGGCAGGGCGCGTAGAACAGATGGATGGGGTCGTAATGTTTTCGAGTGGAGCTGGAGATCACGTATCGGTAAACATACCGTAGGAAGACAAGCTATATAATAGACAGATGACCTCGTACAAGTGGTAGGAAGAAGTTGGATGCAAGCCGATTCCATCGGTCTTTTTTTAATTCAAGGGGGAGACCTATGCCCAACTGTGGACTTTTTGTGGCTGATTTATTTATAAAATGATACATGCCATAAGTGGGATCTGATGATAATGATATTATATTTGATTTACTCTGTTTTTAGGAGTTTAATAGTAATTAAACTCTTTTCCAGGTGTTGCAGACCTTGGAAGGCCTGCGCAAGAGTCTGCAGCAGCAGTCAGCGTTGCTCGCTGTTCAGCGTACGAGGCTCGACTCGCTATAGTCACAATATCTTTTCAAACTGGGTCTTTTCGTACAGGCGTTTACATAAATGCTAGTTTTTTTGTATGATAAATATTAATTAATACCGCTAGGCTTTTTCGTTTTCATTTCGTTCCTACGCCTGTTATAGGGCGCTGTGGTTTATGAATGCTGTCTCGATCATGCATCAAAACAAGTATGCATGATCGAGACAGTGTACTTAAACTTAATACTAATAAAAATATAAATTAGTATTCTTAGTCTAATACTAATAGGAGAATACTAATTTATATTTCTAGATCTTTAGATTTTGATTATTCTTTGTAGGTATGTGATAGGACTGATTGATAGCTAACTAAGTTTTATAGTTCAAGTTTTTTTTCAAGATTTAATATAACATCACAATCCAGAAATTTAAAAAAAAACACAAAAATTGCTTATGAAACTTTTTTTTTATAGTATAGAAATTTTCGTTTATTTAAGAATAAGAAGGGAACTTAAGAATACAAGATGTTTTAAGTGTTTTTGATTTTATCTTTAAAAAAAAAAGTATTCGAGAATGTTTCTTCTCTTTAAGCTAAAATGATATTACCGTTTCTTGAACGCCAGTGCGAAAAGACCTAATATTGTGTCATAGGTATCCTATACTTTCCCGTCCCTGCCAAACCCTTAAACCTAGTTTCCCTTGGTAGTTAAATAGGCCGCTTCACTTGCTGTTGTTTTTTTGACATAAATATTTCTTTATATTTATTCCCATAGTGAGAGGCACTTAAAATATGTACAAAAGAGAGAGATAGAGTATGAGCTACATATCTATCATCTACATCAAAAAATATAAAGCACTCGACAGCAAAAATGTACGTACAAAAAAATTACGTAAGTAATTATTTAAAAAGAATTGTACGTGTAAAAAAAATTTGGTACGTCGAGTAAAGGCTGGGACGCGTCGCGCACGGCGGAGGGAAAGCGCCGGCATTTTGAGATTGTTTACGTATTTTAAACGGCTTACGCTTGACTGCCAACTAGCCTGATGTTGAGCGACGTTGCAGTGTATTTTTTTGGAAGTTAAAACTTCTTTAGCGGCGTTCTGCATTTTTGGGATGGGTAAAAAATGTTACACTCGCGTCAGATCGTCCGATCGCAAGACGGACAGTCAGAAACCTATTCTAACGTTCTGCATTTAAAGTTCATTATTGTATGTACAAGTTTGTCCAATAAAGTTAGTTCCAGACCAACGTACTAGATGGCGCTGTATAGTCTTAAAACACGCTAACGCTTCGCTTACAGCGATGAGTAGGGGTTGTTAGTAAAACACAATATCTTTAATCCATAACGAGTCAGTCCTTATTGCTATTTTATTTTTTTAATTTCACTTCTGCTGGCACTCCCGGAGTGCAACCCGTTGTTTTTTTTGTTTTAGTTTTACCGTTACTTCATCTCAGTTTAAAGCAGACAATGCAATCTAATAATAACCTTATCAGATAACTAGGTATGCTAATAAAGATCGCAATCTATCAGGCAAAGTAGGTCACTGGAAGAATACTGTTGGATAAGGCTTATTATCGAGGTTACATATTACTACTAGTGTACACTAGGTATTCCTGATGCGTGACTCTCCGTCCTCGTTAACCAACGTCTAGTATTTTGTACGATTTTACAATATTTGCAATTTTTTACACTTTCAAATGTATTTTGGAATATAACCTGAAGCCGACACTAAATAAAATGATCAAAGATATCACAAAAATCATTCTAGTTTTTTTTCTGTAACGCCTAAATTTTGTTAGGCGCTGTAAGTACCTACTATATGACAACGCAAGACTCGAAGCGGCCAGTAGATCTTCCATTTTGTACTTTTCTAGTCCCTCCAAAGTTTTAAGTTTTAGTCTAGTCACAATTTGTAGAGTAGTTACTAGTTATCTTATTTACCTTAGGGTTATTAGTGTAGTCCTGTTATCGTTCAGGCGAGGCCGTTTTATTATCTTCCAGTAACTATTGTAGTGACTTTTATGGTGTATTCGGTAGTTATAGTGTGGGCTGGGTTACCAGTTGGTGAATCTGAGGTTTTATCCGATATATAAAATATCGAGCTTTCTGTTTGTTGCTCTCAGTCAGTCCAACCAACCATTATGGCATATATGCAGATCTGTAGTCCATTGTAGCTGTGAAAAAATCAAACTTCTCAGTTATCATAAAAAAGGCACAGCCGTGTGTATCGCAAAAAACTACATATTTCGACACTCACATGGGAATCAAAACCTATAGCTTCCCGTTAACCTAAAACTATGCGGCAAGAAGCTGTAATTTTTTTATTTAATCACATAAAAATATTAATTATGTAAGGAATGAGGGTCTCAATTTTAAAGTGAGTTAACCGTATCATTTGAGGTATTATATGAAAGAGCTTCATTAGCACAAGCTCAAACAGGTTTTTAATTATTTTTACGATATATAATTTTCTGTTAATGACAAGAAATGTAAAATAAAATATAATTTCCCTATTTTATCAATGACTAGCTTCGCCCTAAGGTTATATATAACAATAGTTATATAAACATAGTTATATAAACATAGTTATATAAACATAGTTATATAAACATAGTTATATAAACATAGTTTCCGGTTTCGTGGGATTTCCTGAACACTCGGTGGGCGAATCTGACTCGCACTTTCTTTTTGTGTATTTTAATCTCGATGTTTTTATATTTTCAATCTTATTGCACTTTGGTTGTTAAAAGGTTTTAAAAAGAAAACAAGTATAATTAACCATATATTTAACGATTCGTGATTTCAGTAGTAAAAAGAAAACAAAATCAAGTAATGTTTATTTTTAGATAATAATTTTACTGTAAGTTCTTCTTACGGTAAAATAGGCGATAATATGCAACGATCCTCTATCCAAAATGCAACGATCCTCTATCCAAATTAAAGTACTTTACGTGGTTGTTACATATTTTTATTTAACCAAACGAAAAAATAAATAAATAACAATTTTTTTGTGATTAAATTAAAAATGTACAGTTTTCGGATTTTTTCCTTTATGTGTACTATACATATGACAATGCTTCTTGCCAAATTTCACAGTTATTGTTCAACGGGAAGTACCCCATAGGTTTGATTCCCTTGCGAGTGTTGAAATATGCGTTGATTGCGACATATTCGGCTGTAACTTTTTTTTATGAAAACCGGCAATTTTGATTTTTCTCTCTGCAGCAAGAGACTATGGATCTGCGTTTAAGGTTTTAATTTCAACTCAATAACTTCACGCGTTCCCGAGATACAGGTCTTGACAGACGGACAAAAAAGTTATCCTATACGGATTCCGTTTTTTTTGTTTTGAGGTACGGAACCCTAAAATGGAATATGATAAAAATAATTTCATATTATTGTTACAGTTACAGTTAATTTTACATATATCCCAGATACCACTGGTAGCCAGTTAAATGATTACTCTTAGACACAGGTTAGACGTGTCAGTTAGGACAATGTAGCGAACAATGAGTAGCGCCGTAGTATAACATTAGTCAATGGAGCGATCTTAATCGATAGGGTAAAGGGTGTACGGCGTACTAAGACTGCATTAAATGATAATTTGTACGATGTTTACTCGTTGTAATAATAATAATATTATACCTGAAATCTGTGGCTCTGAATAAATAACAAGTCTTAAGGACAATACGAGCTTATGTTATGAACGCAAATTCATAGCGCTCTTTGAATTATTAATTAATTTTTAAGACTTGATAATTGAATAATGATATCAATATTTTAAATTTAATCAGCTGTATACATAATGAAGAATTAAGTTATTATGTTATAAGTCATTAAAAATCAGTTTTGTTTACAAAGCTCAATGTTATAATCTACCATAAACAGGAAAAACAATAAAATTGACGGAACTTATGCCAGTTTTTGTATTTAATTTGACAGATGATAAATAAAATTACAGATATTGATAAAATTATGTGAAAAGCTTCTCTAATAGGGATGACCAATTATTTGCTACTAATAATATAATTGTACGCTTGAAAAATTGTACACATGAAACGAATACAATTATCAACGTAATATTGTTAAAATGTGTTATATTGAAAGTCTCTTCAAATGTGTATTATTTAATGAAACAATTTTCTAATGTGCGTTACATTGCGTATTGAAACAGTTTTACGTTCCAAGGTTGTTATATTGAAACATTTACAGTTGCTACAGATTCCGAGGTATTGGAAGTAAATCGACTAAACACTCAACTGATTTAGGTATTTAATTGTATCTTTATTTGGTTAAGACGATACCTCGCACGATGTTCACGGGCGAACTAGGTAAATGGTTGAGAGTGATAGAACTATGCGATAGCAACGTAAATAGATAGAGAGAGGAAACATGCAACCTGCTCGAAAAAAATAACGTAAGCGCCATACTAAATAAAAAAATAATTAAAAATTCAATTTTATGTTTCTTTAAAAACTGATTTCTAATTAATGTTTAATAAGATATTATCTACATTCTTCATTATTTTAATGTGACAGAAAGTACATGACTATTACGTAGAATTCATAAAATGTTATTTTTAGATGTAAGTTCTGATTTTTTTTCTATCTAGGAAAGTTACTTGTTTTATGTTTCTGTCTTGGTATTAATGCAGGTAATATAGTCAACAAACACACATTAATAAATTGAATTATTCAAGCAAGTATTCTCAAAATAAAATTAAAATTATAAAAAATTTTAATTACCAGGTAGCATCTTAACACATTACGTAACGTCGGAGAACGAGGAAGGACTATTTTAAGTATTTCGAATAAAAATAGAAAAGACTCAGTTCGGTCGATATTTTAGATGTCATTTGTAGTGAAGATTGTTTCAATTTTGGGAACTTTAGTATTTATTTAATTTGTAGTCGATTCGCAGAACCTTAAAGGCCGTCACAGACATAGCTATAATTTATATTAATATATTTTATAGCTAAACATATTACCATATATTTTCTATACAAATTTTCGAGTGACCGCACACGCAGCTATAATATATATTTCTATGACGTAACCAAACTATACCGTAATTTATATTATTGCATATTTTTATATTATCGCATATTGATATAAATTATGGTATAGCAAGACATATTTTGAATATACAGCATGTTTCAAGAGAGTTTTGGCAGGAACGTCATCGAAACATGTTGTTGCTTTGTTTTTTTTTTCCTAAACTTGTGTTATTTTGAATATTAATGCGATAAAAATGGTGGTGTTTAATTCAAATACAGATACGTTTATTTCCATAAACTTAAAAACATTTGTAACTACCCTCAGTTTAATTCATTAAGTGTTTGTTCAAGTACATGAGTGTGGGCAAGTGAAATGTAGTAGTGAAACGTGGTCATTTTACGATTTTTACGTTGTCGACAAAACTTCATAGAAGCTTCTAGTAAAGTCGCCACCACTTTACTGAAGCAGGATTCGACTTATAAATTGACTGTATACGTGACTTAGATTGTGACTAATTTTTATGCCTGACAGGGCAACTAACATCTCTAAAGCAACATCAGAATCGTCGTCTGAAGAACTGTCAATTCCAATAACAATGCACTTGTTGAATTCATAATCACTGTGTTTTAAAATCACCCTTTATTACAAAACACGTGCAAACGCTAGGCCGACCATCAATGAAATGAAGGCAAAATATATATTATAGCATCATCTCCGTGTGTGGTAGCTTGCTATAATATATATTATAGTACGGTATATTAATATATATTATAGCTGTGTCTGTGACGGCCTTAATCTGTAATTAAATATTCCCACTGACGGGGTAAGCGGGTTTTTACTTCGTAATCATTGTACAAATTCAAATATAATGGAGATTTCGAGACTAATTAATCCCGGTTAATTAAGAACTCAAAAATAACGAGAAGAAATGTTTCCAATGATGAAATGTATATGTATTAACAAATTGATACTGAGATTTTTACCTTGATTTCCAGAAATTATATTAATGAAGCTCTAATATTAGTAGGTATACTACTTTAGGTATATTAATTTAGTGTGCTTATTTGTCTGTGAAAGTAGTAAAACATTAACAAAGACTAATATCTAATAATATATATATGTGAATAATATCTTCTATGTTTTGATTTTTAACATTTTTGACCTAGCTAAGAACAACATTTTTAATCTCGCTAGCTCTTATGATTTCTAATTTAGTTGGGATAATTTTATTAATCGCGAAATCTCTATTGGGCTTGTGAATAACGTAGTAATGGGATTTTATGTTTGCAGGAACATAATTCTAAATTTATAGGCCAAATAATAATTTATTTATTTATTGATTTATAGGCTAAATCTATATTTATTGCTATCCGATTTTTCGTACCCTATCGTTGACAGAGTTGTGTAAAAAGAGACACAAAGAGTTCCCGACCTCCATAGCTTTATGACAGGCAGTCGATAGTTCCCCGTGAGTATAATTGCTTAGTCGATAGGCAGGGCCCGAGAAACCGGGTTGTGTAATAGGCATTTTAATAGTAATTGCGGTAACAATCCAGCAACTTCGAAGCCAAATCGGTATGTGTGACTGTTTACATTTTCTGTAAACCAATAGAAGCCAATTTCAGTTGAGTGTGAGTGTTTTAATAATGTATTTTTGTTAGTGCAATTTTGGAGTGCATTCAATATGCATATTGTACTCCAGCTATGTAAATATTTACCACTTATAACTTGTTTACCAATTGTAAGTAAGTATAAATAAGATTTATACATACGTTTAGTTGAATTTTCATTAAAATATTGATACGATGTACCTATTGGTGTTTAGTTAAACTTCTTTTAGATAAGTTTTTCTGGGCAATTAAAAGCTGTTTTACAAGACTGTTTAACAAGTAGGATATTGTTTTTCAAGTGTATATAAGTATGTTTTAAGCTGATAAATGGATTTATTATATTCTTTTTTTACGTAAGATAGATCTACGATTGGCTATCAGCTAGCCTGATGAGGATGAAGCTCGTCAATCTAGAAGATATTTATTCACTCTAGCCTTGAAAATTCCAAGATTTCTCTTTCGATCTTTATCTCCTAATTAAAAGTCATATTTTGTGATTTTTGTGATACTGATAGTACGAGTACCTACCTACTTAATACTTATGATTGAAGTAATTATTTTAGTTGTATTATTATGTTGGATTCAATATTAATTACAACACAACAATATACAGACTCAACTAACTAAACTACTACACAAAAAGCATATCGATAAAGGTCTAAAGATAATCCAAATGCTCAAACCCACTACCAGTTGGCAGCGTACCCAGCATGCTACCCGCATTGCCACGTTGAATGGCAATGCTAATGCGTTGGGCCAGATACGCGCCAGCATTTTGGTCACGCGTCGCATCGATCAGGCGCTCAGATAAATAATAGGTACTTAATATTAATTAAGTATTTCTATTGTCGATAATATCATGTTTTTCTGAACGTTTTGTATTTTTCACAATTCGTTCCATAAAATGACAATAGATGGCGCAATTTAACTGCAATAGTCATAAGTCTATAGTGTAGATGGCGCTACATGGCAATTTGTGTAGTTAAATTGTTACGATTAATATAATGTTCAACTAGTAGTATTACTGATTATAATGTTCTCTTTGTTACTCAATAAAATCACTGCTCTCATTATAAAACTTGAAAAAAAATATTAATATTAAACCAACAAAATACCAAAAAATAGTACTTGTGGAGATGCTGGGATTTGAACCCAGGACTTTCAGCATGCGAAGCAGACACTCTACCACTGAGTTACATCCCCGGTAAATACGTTGTTGAAAATAGCTAATAGATAATATTGTATTTTATGTTCTCGTAATGGTCACGGACGCCGCTTGTAAGTAGGTATGTACGTACGCTGCCAATCGATAGTGTGTTAAACCATATTTGGTCTTATCTTTCCTCCTGCATCCAAATGAGATTCCGTTTTCTTGTACAGGTACTAAAATATAATTTTTCACTCCTCTTGCTCAAAAAGTCCGTCATTCTAGCGTACTAAAGCGGGGAAAAATAGCATTTTAAGCTCTAGGGGAAAAAGTATTTTTTTTTAATTTCTATCTGTTACCAAAGAGCCTACACACACGAAACAGTCTTTATTCAAAAGTAGAATAATCTCTTTGGAATATATTTACATTATCTTTGCAAACATCTCGTTAAATATCCAGAGTTGTACAAATTGTACATTTCATTTTTGATAAAATAAACTTTAAATTATTGTACCTATTGGATTATTTTATTTTCTCGTAATCATAGTGAAAAGTAGAGTGTAACACGGCGCTTTAACACTATTGTAAATCAGTTTCTATTTACTCCCTCGCTACAATGGGTCTTTTTAGCCTCTTGTATAACAATCTACTATTGTTGTTTATTTTTATTTTTATAGAAATAGGTTTGCGCTTGACTGCCATCTCGCCTGATGCTGCGGTCTACGATGGAGTGCACTTACCTGGATGAAACCAATTTACTCGCGATTTAAAACACCCAGATTATATCTATCAGATTATTATTATCTATTAGACCCACTGTTTGATGAAAACCCTTACTTGCCCACAGGATTCCAGACATTATAGCCCATTATATTTAAGAAATTATCAGAACATTTTGATATTCAACAAAGACGATATTCTTGCATTATTTTGAAAGATAGCATTGTCAGTAAGTAGGTATAAAGTATACTTAATAATAATATGTAAGTATATGACAGGCCTCATGGCCCAGTGGGAGTACAACTGCCTCCTGAGCTGTAGGTCGTGGGTTGGATCCCCAACCAGGGCAAACATAAGTACGTATTTACAAAAAAAGAATAGGTATATGTATTTTATCAACCATCTAGTTTCCATAGAACAAGCTTTGCTTAGGTTGGGGTACTTAGATGGTGTTGTGTGAAATATCCACCAATATTTTAATTTTTTTATGTCAAAATATATTAGCATGTCCACCGTCAAAGTTAATTGAGGTGTCTCACCAAGCTTTGCTTAGTTTGGGCTAGATGGTGTTGTGTGAAATGTCCACATTTTTTATTTTTTTATTTATTTAAATAATAGTCAGGTACAGAGGTGGGCAAAGTATGGCCCGCGGGTCAACTCCGGGCCCGACTAGCTTTAATCCGGCCCGCCAACACCTTTTTCAAAGTATGAATACTATATTTACTTAGGAATTTACGTTGACAAAGTTAATTTAAATTAGCTTCGACAACATAAATACAATATACATAGGAAGTAGCAGCTTCGTAGATGCTAATGAATTTAAAATTAAGTATTAATAAATGATTTTTATTTATTAAAAATAATTAATAATAATGAATTAATTATTTTAATATGCAAAAACATAACAAAATATTTTATTAAATCGTTAGAATCGTTTCCGAGATACGGAATTCTAAACAAAAACATATTTACATAGATAACATTTTACTCTGGCTGGTCCACCGTAAAATATGTTTTATTTCTGGCACCTTGTGGTAAAAGTTTACCCACCTCTGGTCCACCACCAGGTATATATCAATGTAAGTTGTGTCGCATCGTACATAGAATGTTGAACTACCTAAGTCATATCAGGCCACCTAGTTTCACCTGAACTACCTGGTGAAGACGGTGACTGAACTAAATTTAGACCGGTTACGGACATCGCCCTTCTGTTTCCCTTTACAACACAAAGACAATTATTCATGTTATCATTTAAGGTTTTAAAGGTATAATGTACGGAATGTTTTTGAACTTGTAAAAGCAAAACCAAATATATTGGAGCTATAAATAACATTGTTCATTGATTAAGTAAATATTGGAATTACGTAGAACCGTAATCAAATAAATGTATATAAATAGGTATAACCGAAACAAACCAGTTATAATAAGAATGACCTGACTGGTTGTAATGTAAAATGCGATCAATGTTACATGTTTTTTTATATTTAATAAATAAAAAAATATCACCATTATCTCAGCCACAAGAAGTCCATGCCTGGACAAAGACTTCTCACATGGATTTTTAAAAAGACCTGACTGTCTTTCTTGCTCTTGAATGCTCTGTTCATCTTGTGGCTAGATTTCTTACGCTGTACTTGATGGTGCATCGGCCATGAGTTATGTGTACTATTTGCCTTGTTCACTGCCACTTCAACTTCCTGGGCTTCAATTAATCCGTTGTACTATGTCGATGACTGCCGTATGTTTACGGATATCTTCATTTCTGTTTTGATCCAAAAAGAGAGTACGTAGTTTAGTAGTAGTTAAAAAAAATGAAAGTGACGTACAAGTAAAAACATAGTAATAAATGTATACATTTATTTAATTTAAATCTAACAAGCAAAAAAAAAAAAACAGTTGGAAGTTGAGATGAAAATAAAAATGAACGTGAGCTGAATTTGCACGGTTTTAAGAGATTGGAGTAAACCTGGAGTGTCCTCGTAAAGATTAAAAATAAATAATTTTCTATTTTGTAAGACAGGAAGTACATATTAGAATTAGTAGCATTAGGTTATAAGGGCATTTATTCCCACTATTCAAAGCTAATTCTGGCCTCAGTGCCCCTTCTTTGTTAGTTATTTAAATACAAAGTGTTTTGCAACTAATAGAGCGGCTGCCTTTGGACTTTGGACGGCTCGAGTAAATGTGTGTCTTTTATAAATATTGTATTATGTATATATACATATTTGAATAAAATACGCATCATAGCAAAAATAAATATTTACGTGGAATAATGATTTTATCATTAAAAGTGGTTAAGGGATAATAACGCGCTGCGATGTACCAGAAAACTCACAAGTGTTAAAGTCCCTAAAAAAATAGGGTCGCAGCACTCCAGCCGCAACGCCACTCTCCAAATTCCTACTGATGATTTTCTCCGCGAGTCGCCTAGTCGGCTAGACTTGTAGTGTTGCCTCTCTCTTCCTGAGCATGCTGCCCGCTCTGAAGGGCTTGTATCCTCGACATGGACGGGCCCCTTATAGCTTAAAAGACAAAAATAACTGACTCTCCTCTCCTAAACTAAATTACATACTGTATAGATAATTAAGAAATCAAAAATCCAAAGCTTCTATTGAACCTTTGTCTGGCACAAATACCTACGATCAAAGGTCAATGCAAAGTCGGTTATGCCGTTTGTGCCAGTGGTGTGGTGTGTCCTTTTGCCCAACTTCAAGTGAGCTTAGGTTCACTTTTTAGTTATATTCAATGACTTTCCATCACATGCACGTAAAGTCTAAAACAAAATTCATGAATATAGTATCCTGGGTTGACCGATACTCTTAGACGAACAATGACGAACTTAAAGATTTCGATATATAGACTCTATGTCGCCGCGCTAAAGCCTAATTTAGACTGAGAAGTCTAGATTCGTCTATTTTGCCGCTTCGAATTATTTTGTAAATCGAAATTATTTTAATCGTGTATGGGGTTTAATTAGATCTCATTGAGCTCGGACGTTTTTGAGGACTGATACTTTATCCCGTTGATAATTTATCCAAGGTTATCACTTTTGAATTCATATGTATAAATAATATTGCTGCTAAAAGTTTCCTAGGTAAAGTTTTATTTATAGTAAATTGTATATTATTTTTATTATGTACGTATTTAGTATAAACATCCGTTAAGACTAAAATAGATGGAAAATTTGGCAGCTTTATAGACGATCTATAAATATAATGTAATAATTCATAAACCAGTTTAAGTGCTTTTTAAATAAGAACCACTTTTTGTGCGTTTTACTAGAACCTACTTATTGCGTAGGTCTGCTATAAATAAATCTTTATACGTATGTGCTTAGGTGGAAGTCTCCACATTATGATATGTATATGTTACTGTAAAAGCCCGAATATTGGTAAATCTTAGGTTTTACCAGTAAATCTTAGGGTTTACCAACACGAGTCGGTAAATGTAAGAATATGTAAAAAAGAAACGATTTTATCGGGCTTTTACCATTAGAATTTAGTACATGCTAGGTTTTACCAGTGACGGTTGGTAAATGTTGGTTTTGGAAATAAAACAATGCATATGTTACTGTAACATATATACGGGATTTTACAGTAACATATATAATAACATTTGTTTGATTGAACGATGTAGCTTGGTGCAACGCAGTCTTAGGTATAAGCAATAATTTCTTCAGAGATTAGGTTATGGTTTTTTTTAATACAAATTTATAGATAATAATTTACAAATACAGATAACTTACACTTTAAGTTTGCAGCTGCAAATAAATTTTCTGCGACAGCGCTAAGGGGAAAACGAGGAAAGTCCCAAGAGCGAGCCGGATATAAATTTGTATTAAAAAAAAAACATAACCTAATCTCTGAAGAAATTATTGCTTATACCTATACCAGGATCAACTAGTTTGGCCTAGCCTAAACTGGTCTATTATGCATTGTTTTATTTCCAAAACCAACATTTACCAACCGTCACTGGTAAAACCTAGCATGTACTAAATTCTAATGGTAAAAGCCCGATAAAATCGTTTCTTTTTTACATATTCTTACATTTACCGACTCGTGTTGGTAAACCCTAAGATTTACTAGTAAAACCTAAGATTTACCAAAATTCGGGCTTTTACAGTAACATATATATCTCATTATGCTATTTATATTGTAATTCGCCAAAGAAAGTTTCAAACCTACGCTATAATTATTCAACTGCCACGCATAAAAGTACAATCATAGAATTGTAGTTTTTTTTAATTATTAGATTTACGATTTACCACCAACTCGCCTGATGTTAAGCCACGGTGTGGCCGAGGATGGAACTACAAAAAAAAAACAGACGAATTGTTAACTTTAACTTTCTTCTTCTTATTGAAATCGGTAAAAAGGAATTAATTAATTTTCAAGGCTAGAGTGAATAGGTATCTTCCAGATTGACGAGCTCCATCTGCGGCAATACCGTCGCTTAACATCAGGCGAGTTGGTGGTCAGTCGTATCAATCTTGCGTAAAAAAATGTTTGTATAAAAAAATCCAGGTATTACGAAATTTCACAGAACATTTTTAAGCAAGTAATAGCAACAGCGCATTTAGAAGTTCGAACTATTGAAGTATATAAATCCGGTTGGTATCAGAGAGAAAGCGAGTGATTTGCCTTTTTAACCGACTTCCAAAAAGGAGTTTTTCAATTCATGTGTGTTTCTTTTCTTTTTTTGTATGTATATATGGTGAATAAACATACATAATAGAATTTTTTTTTGAATCGGTATCAGCACTGAATAAGCTAATTAAATTAAAATTATTTTTAATTAAATTGGTTGGCTAAGGTCCAACAAGAACAAAAAACGGCTGAACCGATTTTGATAAAACATGGGCGAGGAGCATTTTCGATGAAATCCTTTTTCAAACAAAAAAAACTAGATCACTCACACACGCTAAACTTATAACACCCCTCTTTTTAAAAAAATATCAAGACTTCCACTGCACGTTATTTATATCGAACCTAGTTTGCGAAGAATGTATAATTTTTTATTACCTTGATCAAAATATGATCTATTATGTAAAACGACCTTTGCATTAACATAGAGTCTAGACGAAAGTGACGTCACTTGCTGAACTGGATGGCAGATAGATAACTAAAGCCGAAAACTGGGAAGTATGAAAGATGCATTAATCCAAAGAGATAAAAAAACACAGTCACGGGAAAGTCAATGTAAGGCAAAAAGTTCTTTGATGATGAATTTATGAAGGTGTCCGATTTTTTTCTGTATTATAAATCCATTGTATTAATTATAATATAAATGTTTCTCCTTACTTAATTTCAGTTGACTGACCGGCTCACTTTGAACTATATTTGTATAGTTCAATGTGAGCCGGTCAGTCATTACGAATACAAATTTCAGTTTTTTTTATTAATAATTAAGTACGTGGAATTTTCACACGTAGAATATAAAGTAGTATAGATATGCAATTTCGTGATATGTAATAAATGTTACCCCAAGCAAGAGCTTAGGCATTTCGCGTAGGCATAGTTCTAACCATTATTTTTTGATCTTTATGTGTGGATTCGAACTAAATAGTATAGCTATCATATTTATTCTACATCTGGCTGAAGTTCAAAGAATAGTAGGTATCTGCGCTGACTAAAAGAGGAGTATCATAAATCCTTCATTCAAGCATGTTTTCCTTCACAAAAGTTTACCTAACTGTGTCCTAGCTACGTATGTATCAATGGTATGACAAAATAAGTAGGCATGTGTAAACTAATATGACGTCTAGGAGCAAATAAATAGAGTGACATCATCACGTCATCATTCTAAAATATGAATGATTCGCCAGATAGTGCGATGTCACGGTGATTCTGCGTACCTTTTTTATGAATACCGCCCCTCACCAGAACCCCCCCTGGCGGCCAGTATTACTTATAAATGGAGGACTTGTGGTTCTTCAGACGAACGCATTGCAGGTTTATGCGACACAGTTATTTCCGGGACAGCTGGTATGTTGTCCTCAGATTCCTCGGTTTAGGACTGAGTGAGCCATTCCATAAGGACATACATATATTGATGTTTCCGGCAGTCTAGTCGGGTTACCGTCTGACTTGCGATCCACATGGTTCGAATCCCGCGTCACGCACCTCTATCTTTTCGAAGTTATGTGCGTATTGTTAATTGCCGTGATCTTCAAACGGTGAAGGAATACATCGTGAGCAAGCCTACATATCTGAGAGTTCTTAACGTTTTTGATGATGTGTGAAGCCACAGAATTCGCCCTATTACAGTCTTTGTGTGAAGCCTACTAACCCGGACTTGGCCAGCGTGGTAGACCCTTACCCTTCTTACAATGAGAAGATGGCCCGCGGACTGCTGTGGAATAGTTTATACAAAACAGGGCTGATTTTGAGTCACTCCATGTGGTCATCCACTTTGCCCGCGTATGGATGTAAGGTCAGGGTTCCATTCCCGACTATACCCATGGCTCAAAGCGCAGCATACACAACTTTTTTTAACAGTACAAAAAAAACAATAGCAATATTATTTTTGTATCTTGTTAGTTGGCAGCTTATAATCGTCTGTTTAAAATTTGTGTCGATACTATTCCAAATTATTGCGGAAAGCACAACATTGCTCCCGCTAGAGTATTAGTTATAGTTTGTAATAAAACCATCATGTATTACCCGATTACGTAATAGAGAGGCTTAACAGTCACCATAATATGTATGTGCACGTAAGCCGCATACACAAAGAGACATTCAGATCGATAGACAAATTTATTTATTATGTTGGATAAACGGTAGAACTAAAATATGTCTTCAGTTAGATGTCGCTTCCGATCTAAGGAACCGATTATAGCGCCCCCATTCAATTTATGGATAAATCAGTCACACATAAGTATAAACGGAATTTCCGATCATTTTAAAGCATTTAGCAGCTCCACAGTACTAGGATCTAATATGTTACTGTTAATTTTCAGAACCAACACTTCAAAGACGTCTTACGTTTATTTCTTCATCTCTTTCGTGGTCTGTATACTTGTATTTTTCTACCGTTTTCTCTTTGTGATATAAAAAATAAGTTCATAAACTAAAACCCGACTACAGTAAAATCACGTTCTAAAAAATATAAAATAAGAATATATTCTCATATGAAATCGTCATGTACAAACTATTCCATATGTATCGTATGTTAAATAAACAAGTAACATACAATAAATATTTTATTGTATTTCATACATATTCACAGATTCCAGAGCTATTCTTGGAGGCTACGAGATCGAATAAAAAATTAGCAAATATTTAGACAAACAAAAATCGCCGACATAGTACAGTGTTTTTAGTAAATTGTACGTTTTTGTGATTTTCATTACTTTACTGAAATTAAATATATAGGTACGTTATTTTAAGATCTGGATCTTTGAAATACTTTACAATGAAGTGACTGTGCACTTGCAACTGAAGAATTATTTTTCTTTCATCAATCATTTCGTTCACTTCACTCATTTAAAATTTGCATTCCATTCAATGACTTTCCATCACGTGGACGTAAAGTCTAAAACAAAATTCACGAATCAGTGTCCTAGGTTGACCGATACTTGTATACCAATAATGACGAACTTAAAGATTTTGATATAAAGACTCTATGTCGCCGCGCTAAAGCCTAATTTAGATTGTAAAGTCTAGAGACGTCTATTTTGACGCTTCGAATTATTTTGAAAATCGAAATTATTTTAATTGTGGAAGGGGTCTAGTTAGATCTCATTGAGCTCGGACGTTTTTGAGGACTGACGCTACATCCCGTTGATACTTTATCAAAGATTCCATTATTTTATTTTATTCATTTAGCATACAATAAACAATTGACGTTAACTTAAGATTATTTTAAAAGTTATTAACGCATGCAAATCAGTTTTATTCACTAAGCTGAAAAATACAGCAAAGAAAATTCAAATTAGGTATTGTATCACATTTATAATACTTATTATGTATATTTAGTCTTTGTATAATTTATAAGTAGGTACGCATTTACAAAAAAAGTTTATTATGTATTCTATCAGCCATCTAGTTACCAAAGAACAAGTACAAATACTCGTAGTTTGGGCACAGAAGATAATATAATGTTCGGGCTAGATGGTGTTGTGTGAAATGTCCACCAATTATCGTTGGTTTTTGCCTTTGAGTGACTGAATAGTTGAGAAATATTAGAATTGCATTAATATTATATCTAACAATTCTTTCTTAACTATTATATAATATTATAACAATTTAATTATATTTGTATTATTTTATTAGTTAATAATACAAATATAATTAAAAAAATAATCAAATAACCCAACCCTAACTGTTCCTGGTGCAAAGGTATACTTGCGGCGTTACTCCGCTCAATGGTGACAGCCAGACTTTGCACCAGAACCTGTCTTATCCATTATTCTGTGGCCCAACTCACCTATAAGCTGTTATAATATAAAAAAAGTTATTCCATTATTACCAACAATGTGAACACATTGGTGGTAATAATGGAATAACTTACAGAATACGTAATGAAAACAAAAAACATGTTATATGAAAAATAACTGGATGGATGAAGTCGGTTAGTAAGTATTTAATAGCTTGAATCAGGCTCTTTTATAATAATATGCCTCTTTTATGTATATCTTTTATATGGTTAAAATACAATAACAAAAAACAAAAGAGAATCAGACCTTAATGATTTTGTTTGTTTTTGGTATAAAAATACTTAACTCTTTATTACAATACGCATTCGTGTCGCACGCATTTACATGCCCGTGGCTCCTGATATGACTTTTACCATACCTACAGCTGTGATACTAGTAAGCAAGCATTTTGACAAGTACAACAAATAAAATAAAATAAAAAATTGTAAGAAACAATATGTTGATAATTTTTGCTATAGAATGATCCAGTGATATGCAGGGTGCATGGTCCAAACTATAATGGCCTTGGTTACAAAAGTTTTTATTTTATTTTTTGCTATGTATAACATTTGTAGAACAAAATGTCGCTTATGATATTTAAGAAATACGAGCGATCTACTCGTATCGCAATTTCACTCATATACATCGGTTTTTAACAAGGTAAACAGTTTTTCAGTAAAGTTTTGACCCTTAATTTTTCGCCGTTTAGCCATGTCCGATTTTATGTCGCTCTGTCTGTCTGTCTATCTGTACGTGGCTTTGAGCAAAGCGACAGACAGACAGACTTGTAATTTGACATAGCCACAGAGACTGTAAATAGGACCACGAATTCTGTGCATGGACATAATATATGTACATATTAATCATGCCGAAAAAGTCGTAGAAAACTTTTAAAAATATCTTTTGGGTACCTCCTGTAAACATGTAAAGTGAGGATGAATTATTTTTTCTCATTTACTTCATCGTGTAGGTAGATGATATCGGGATATCGTTGAATAGGCAATCAAAAAACATTGCGGGTGTGCGTTTTTTTTTTCAATTTAGGAATCCGTTTGCTTTGAACTGATAATAATGTCATTGTAGAAGGCAAGCGGTAAAGATAATCTAAAGGCTAGTCAAACAGACATGTACATGAAATTATTATTGAAGCAAGTATAATCTAATTTTATGCCCATTCACGGAAAATTTGCAAGATTTGTTTGCAAACACGCGAGATTACTGACGCAATCAGAACACTTTAAAATACACGATTCGTCATTCAGATCTTTACTTTGTTTTGGTGCGATTCTAATAAATATTTTGCTCAACGCGCAGAACGATGTTTATAAGTAATGTCTAGATCAATAATACATTAGAATTATCATTATTATGAATGATGCAAATATGACTAAATTTTTCAGTAAAGTTTTAACTCTTATTCGCGCAGAGAGGAGTGTCAGATTTGGCAAAGTTAAACTTCGTGTGGAAAAAAGTAAGCACCAGTTGGACATTAATTTTCAATAGTACTTTATCTTAAACACATACCCTAATCCTGAGACTCGTATCTTGTGCTAATTCTTCTTTTGATGTTTTTTAGTTAATTTTTTTTTATTTTCAAGATTTGTGCGTTAGAGCTTTAATATATATATATATATATAATTATATATTTTTATTAAATTATTTAACAACAGAAAATTTACATTATAAATCATTATCTCTCGGAGTTCGGTGTGCCTGCTGGTATAGGCCTCATCTAACAATTTCCATTGTTTTCTGTCTCTTGCGACTTGTAAATTTTCATCATTCCATCTTTTATATGTTCTCCCTCTATTTCGTTTGCCGTCCTTAGGTTATTCAGTTCGGTCAGGATTTTGATCCAGCCGGACATGAGAGTAGGTACGTATTCTACCACTGTGCCATGGTTTCTTTAAGTTGTATGTGTTCACCGAAAACTCCAGCGCATTTTTGAGATTCGAACTCCCGACTTCACGTGTCACGATAGAGTTACGTAAATTATGTAACCAACCTTCCATCTTTGAAATCGGATGTTCCTACATCCTGTAGTGTAGATTACACTAGATTCTACATAGATATTCTAAGAAGTCAATGCATACACCACAATGATAACTATTGGACATAAGTACACATACTATCATTAATTTATCGTTAAATAAATTATTGAATAAGTAATTAAAACCTATTTTATTGTTTTATATCTATTATATAAGTGGTTGCACGTTTTTTCCCCCAACCAATTTCATACTGTAGTATCTTTGAAATCATTAAAGGAACTTGCAAAGTGGCAAAAATAGTGTTATTAGTCCCTTCAAAGGTACTATCTAGACACGCGGTAGCGTGTCAAGCAATCATATTATTATGGACTACTGGGAATAAACGAAAATTGTATAAACCTCAATTAAAAATTAAAATGTATGGGATAACATTATTTTTTTCATTATTTAGGTTTTTTTTATTCATTAATAGGCTTGCGCTTGACCGCCAGCTCGCCTGATGTTGAGCGATGCTGCGGTCCTTAAACGAAACCTATTCGTGTTTTGATCACTTCAAAAATCTCAAGTGGAGTAGGTAACTAGAACATTTGGTAGTCTCGACCAAATAAATGAAGCACCTAGAATCTAGGTTATCTATAGAGACTATAACGAATCTAGATCGTTCATCTTTTAATAGGGCTATAATTTGAAGTGCCCGCCTTGTAGCATTTGTTTATGAGCAGTTTGTGTAATGATCCATAGAATGCATTTGTTTGTATCATAATGAATTTGCACTCTGAGTAAGAGGTCATACTAAGAGTGTGTTACGAGTAAGTTTATGAAACTTTCCTGTGCTAAACAGCTTACTTAGGTACATAAGAGCAGTGTATTATTCATTTGACACTAAACGCGACGACCATTTAAAATAATTTTACTAAAGATTTTTTTTCCGAATAAAAATGTTAAGATTTTTTTGAACTGAAAACTTCTTTAGCGGCGTTGTGCATTCTTGGGATGGGTAAAAATGTTAAACTCGCGTCACAATTTGTCCTTCTAGCATGACGTCATTTCATTGCGCCAAATGCTTATTTATTTATTTATTAAAACACTATTATTATTAACGGGATACTTACCGTGGTTCGCGTTAATTTTGAGCTCCCGATATTTCGGCACAGTTACATGCACCATGTTCACGGGCGACTGAAGAAGCAGGTGGATGATACGGTTAAGGGTAGACATATCTGTCTACCCTCTTTCTTTGTCTTTTACTGCGAAGAGCGTTATCACTGGCACTCGAACTCGATCGATAGTCCCGTCAAAACACACTCACAATATCACTGCATGTCTTTTGGACACATTTTGGACGCGTATCTTTATTTCTAAGATTACCTAATACTGGATTCCATGCACTGGCTAGTTGAAACCCATCACCTCGATTGAAATTTGGGCATTTTGAGATTTCAATGGCTTCCTTCACCAGCCTAGGTATGTAGTGACGTTCAGTAGACACGATTTCCGGCTTGTGAAATTCTATCCAATGATTAGGTCCTGAGTCCAGCAGATGTTCAGCTATGGCAGATTTGTGCATTTGTGTCTACTGACTACTTTGAGATAGCAAAAATATATAAAATTGTAGGTACAAAGATTCGTAAAAAAAAAGTTGAAAAACAAGAATTGTACGCGAGTTTGCAAAGCAAATTTTGCCTGTTGATGCAGAGATGCAATAAAATGTCTTCATATTATTATACTGTTTTTTTACTGGCAAGTGCCTTTATTAACTACAACACAACAATATACAGACTCAACTAACTAAACTACTACACAAAAAGCATATCGATTACCCCAGACCGATAAAGGTGTCTTTTCATTATATTGTTATGGGTCAGGTTGCCGGACACACTTTGAACAATTTTGGACTTTTTTGTTTCGAGCTTAAAAAAAATAGATGAATAGGTAGATAAACTCTTTATTGTTTACACCTTACAATAAAACACAAATTACATAGTAAGAAAAGACTGATCTGAAGGCTGGATGGAAAAATAGAATACTCATAAAACTTTCACTGTTAAAAAGTAATTAATTCTCATGAACAACGGTTAGATGATGAAAGTTACAATAAAATTGTCGTAGTCTACAACTAATTTTAGCTTTCATAAACTTCAGAAACTCTACCTATATTTTTAATGACACTCAAAGATCTCCTTAAATTTGGGATGGAGAGTCAAAATAAATGGCTTTTTTTGTTTTTAACGTGCAAATCGTAGCTTGATTATCAAATTTCAGCTTTCTAGGACTCCAGGACCTTACAATTTAATAATAGTGAGGTTTTAAAGATCCGAAATCTTTTCAAGAAAAGGTAGCCCCGGTGCCGGTGCTCGTAGCTCCTTGGTGGTGGTATGGCTTTATCCCCAGATATCGTATTATATAGGTAAAAATATGAAATAAAATGTCAGTAAAATACGTAAAAATAAATCCCGTGCAGTTTATTCGTATATACACAAAATGACGTCATTTTGTGTAGTTGGATAATATAATTAGGATCTCAATGGATCGTGCAAGTGTGTCAATCGGATGTAACAGCATCATCTCTTACGTAACTACAAGCACCTTGTATCAAAGAGACCTAGCGGCGTTTCTCCTATTATTTAATCTGTGACTTCACGATATTTCTATAGGCTCGAATTGTAAACTCTTTAAGGCATATACACACGTATGTATAAAAAATCGAGCAGTTAATCAGAGAAATAACGTAACTGTGCGAAGGAAAAGTTCTTTCGGTTCGTGTGTTTTCGAATGTTGTTTATTTTTATGCGTCATTAGAAAACGGCGTGACCAATAATAGCTATATATTATTTATTCGTTGTGGACCAAATAAGGATTTTAAAACAGAAAATTAATCCAGTAAGGTATAAAAGTTTCACTAGCACACCGAGGCTTTTGTACTCCTAAACAAGATACAATACATGAACATGAACACTGACACCAGGGCTACTCAACACAATACAATGTACTTAATATCTTAGAATATTTGTAACATATTATTTTCTACAGTAGATTCCTACTGTAACTCCTCCTGTCCTAGCTTGAAATGCTAGGCGTTTACTTACAATATCAACTTGACACAAGACGTATATATAGTATAGTGACAGACCTATTTTCTTTATCCAAAGAGTTTTTATCACTACCTATAGAGTAACTCTATTGTTTATGTTTGAGTTTTGGCGGGAACGTCTTAGTAACGTGTTGTTGCTTTGTTTTATTTTCCTAAACTTGTGTTATTTTGAACGTTAATGCTATAAAAATGGTGGTGTTTTATTCATTAAGTGTTCGATAAAGTGCATGGGTGTGGGCAAGTGAAATGAAGCAGTAAAACGTGTGATTTTACGTTGTCGGCAAAACTCCATAGAAGTAACTTCTAGTAAAGTCGCCACCACTTTACTGAAGAAGGACTCGACTTATAGAGAGGGTACTTGCCGTGCTCAATGTTTACATTAGCTCATCATATTTTTAAATAAATAAATTAAAAAAATACTTAATATTAGAGTAATTCATCATTAAAGTTGAAAGTAAACAGTGCAAAACACGAAGATACTATAAATTTGTGAAACCATATGAATAAGAAACACATATTCTATTTTCAAAAGCTTAGAGATAATTATCTACCTGCTATTTGTCAACGAATAAAATGTGTCGATACAAATATAGAAGAAACAATATAATACAGAAATAAAGGTCAGTTAGTGCAAATACTATTATTATAAACATACAGAGAAGGATTTTTTATGAACGAACTTATAAATTATAACCTCAAAACCAGACATTATTCGACTGCTATACTACGATATTTGTAAACAAAGGTTTTTGAAATTGGTATTTCCCTTATCTATAATGGCTTTGAATTGTGCAGGATGCCATCAACCTGTACCGGATAGACAATACCTAACATGTAATTTCTGTACGAAGTTGTATGATTTATCGTGCGCAAATGTATCAACGACGCGCTTCTATGGTACGATGACGGCCGAACATAAAAAAAATTGGAAATGCCCAGCGTGCTATTGTATTATTCCTAAAACTGGAAATGCAGACACACCTGTACGAACCAAGGATTCGGATGGAACCCAACTTAAGATAAATCCGTCTGACAAAGAGTACATTACTACAAGACAACAAAAGACTATAATACCTCACGATATTACAACTGACTCAGAAGATATTAGTATATTAGGAGATACACTCCAAGAACAACATAATAGTACAAGTACATATATAGAAACAGAACTAACATTACAAACTTTAAATGATCTTATAATACTAAGACTGCAGGAGAACAATAAAACTATAATACGCGACTTGCAAAGTACAATAACATCGGAAATAAATAAAGCTATATCACAAGTAAAACAGGAAATTTACAAAGAGACCGACTTCCTCTGTAAACAAAATGATTTAACAAAAAAGGATATACAACAAATAAACAGCAAAATAGAAACACTTACAACAGAGAATGAAAAACTAAAAAATGAACTCAAGAAATTAAAATCACAAGAAGATAATAATATACAATCTGAAAGGATACACTACAGTCCTGAAAGCGATAGAAAGAAAATAGTATTATATGGCTTGGAGGAATATTACGGAGAACCTGACCATGCCTTGCATAACAGAATAACGGAATTATTTAGAGACATCTTAAACATAGATTTATTGGGATACATTGAAGATACCTACAGGATTGGACGAAACAGGAATGGATCGCGACCGCTTGTTATTGAGCTGATAAGTAAACGCATGATAAAGTATATACTAGAAAACAGTTTCCAATTTGTAGGAACAACATTAAATATATCTGGATTTTTAGACGCCCAAGCAAGAAAAGAGAGAAAAATAATGAGAGAGAAAATGTTTGACGCACGACGGCAAGGTTTCTACGCTGTAATACGTGACAATCAACTGTTTATAAACGGAAAAATAAGCAACACAAGCGATACAAAATATAGTATGAATAAATTACCTGAAGCACAGAAACCAAACAATATACATCCCATCCAACCGGATTATAGTAATGATGCTAATACAATGAATACCTCCTATCGACAAAATTGCTCCTTTCGACAATAACAATCAAAAAAACTTTAATATACTTTTCCAAAATTTTCAAAGCCTCTCGAATAAATTGCACCTACTGGAAGCGTTTATAGATCAGGACCCATCCTACCAAGCTATATGCATATCTGAAACATGGATGACCAGAGAAAAGCTAGATATGATACAACTGCATGGATATAAAACTGCTGCTTTCTTTTGTAGACAAAATCGTTGCGGCGGCGGAGTATACATCGCTCTACAAGACCATATCAATTTTAAAGAAAGAACGGATATTATAAATATGTCAATAGAATATATACTAGAATTATGCGCAATCGAGTTAATTAATATGAATACTATTATAATAATAATTTATTGGAATAGAAGAGAGGAGGAAGCTTTCTACAAACAATTGAAAATAATGTTAGATTACTTATATAAAAAATTTAAAAACTATAAAATAATATTAGGCGGTGATTTTAATATAAATATCCTTAAAAATTGCACAAAAACCGACGCATTATTGGACTGCATGTCACAGTATAATTTTGTACAACGTATTAATAAGCCGACTCGGATAACAGATAGTACATCTACGTGTATTGACTTAATATTTACTAATTTTTATGACAAAAACTCAAGCGCAGAAGTGGTAGATTTAGGATTTTCGGACCATTTAGGGACACGTATAAGTATATCACTACCTATACAATTAAAACAAACAATTTGGCATACGGAAAAAAGACTTTATAATATAAAAAATATAAATAAATTCAAAACAAAATTAAGTGAGATAAACTGGACGAGCTTAATAGATACAAACAAAAATATAAATGAAAACTATAACATATTTTTAGAAACGTTAACTAAAATTTTAAATGAGTGTATACCTAAGCGCCGAATTAAAATAAAAACTGGTAACAAAAAACATTGGCTTACAGTAGGAATTAAAAAATCTTGCAAAACTAAACGACTATTAAAAATATTAACACTACGATCCAATAACCCCATTTTAACTCAATATTATAAAAAATATGAAAAATTACTAAAAAAGACGGTCAACTCAGCTAAACGATTAGAATATATAAAAATGATGAAAACTTCTACAAATAAATCAAAAACAATGTGGAAGGTTATAAATGAACGAGCAAACAAAACTTCAAAAATAGAAAAACAAAACGTATGTCTTAATATAAATAATACTCTAATCTCAGACCCAAAACAGGTTGCTAATTCTTTTAATAGCTACTTCGCATCAATAGGGGACACTCATTCACAATCGGGCACCACCTCTCTCGGCCCGCAGAATAACAAACCGGCCTGCCGGTTGTCAATCAAACCCAGAATACTATATTCTTATCTACAGTAACACCGCACGAAATAAATAAGATCATTAAAAACCTAAAGAACAAAAGCAGTTACGGGATTGACGAGCTTCCGCCTAATCTAATTAAGCAATGTGCCGAAGAACTTACCTTACCTTTTTATCTTTTAGTTAATCAATCTTTTGAACAAGGAGTTTTTCCAGATCAGCTTAAAAAGGCAATAATAAAACCTGTGCATAAAAAACATCTAAAAACAGATCCTAACAATTACCGACCAATTGCCCTGTTGCCAACCGCATCTAAAATATTCGAAAAAGCCATGAGTGACCGCGTTTATTCCTTTATGGAGAAATATAACATTTTTGACGACTGCCAGAACGGGTTCCGTAAAAAAAGATCCACAACTCTGGCTGTCTATACATTCATGCAAAAAGTACTAAATGTTTTAAATAAAAAAAAGTACGCTGTAGGTATTTTGCTCGATATGTCAAAAGCTTACGATAAGGTTAAATTTGAAATTCTTTTAGACAAATTATATGGAGTAGGAATTCGTGGGATAGCTCATGAGTGGTTTAAATCGTACCTAAAAAATAGGGAACAGTTTGTAGAAGTCTTGTATTATAATCTTAAGAAAAAAATCATCCAAAACATACGCTCGGACCCAACAAAAATAAATGCATCAATACCTCAAGGAAGCGTCCTTGGATGCCTGTTGTTCCTAATCTATATAAACGATCTCCCAAAAGCTATAAATGAACCATGTGTTTGCTTTGCTGATGACATATCCTTACTTACTTCATCAACAGATAGTACAGATATAAATTTTAAACTCACTGCACTGCTCAAACAAACTACTGATTGGTTATACAATCACAATATTATTTTAGCTAAAACTAAAATAATATCATTTCATCCACATCAGAAATCTCCACTTAAGTTAAATTTTTCATTCCGCGGCACCAAATTAGACGTTGTTAAGGAATCTACTCTGTTAGGTATTGCAATTGACGCACACATAAACTGGAAATCACATATTAAAAAAACAAAATCCAAACTTTCTTCGCTGACATACGCACTTCGCGAAATAAAAAAGACAACTGACTTGAAAACTGCAATTACGACTTATTTTGCAAACGCCCATTCGCGGTTTAGTTACGCAATAGTCTTATGGGGGGCCTCTGGCGCTGCCATCGATCTGTTCATTATCCAGAAAAAATTTATTCGTATACTAGCTAATATAGAACAAACTGTTAGCTGCAAACCCTATTTTATAAAATACAAGATTTTAACTTTAGCATGCATTTATATATTTGTTCAAGTTAATAGATATAATGCAAGTTCGTTAGATATAATCCACATTTATATAAAAAAAGACAAGACTTGTGCGTGAACAACAGATTACGTCATGGCAATAGACTGGTGTTACCTACATCCCGACTGCAGCTACACTCGTCCAGTACCCTACCTATGTCTATAAATATTTTTAACAAATTACCTATGCAATTAGTAAATGAAGAAAATGACAAAATGTTTTGTAAGAAATTGAAACAAATTCTAATAAACAAGGCTTACTATACAGTTGACGAGTTCATGAAAGACAAAAAAATAAATGTATAATAAATATGACACTTACACTAAATGCATAAAAAAAGAGAAAACATAAAAACATGACATTAACTATTAATTGTTTGACTGTATTTACTTGACATCTTATGACTTCTTATTTAAATGTTGACATATGATTTGTACCTATTTTAATTTTATTTTTTTAAATCTTAATTGATGTGTATTATTTTAGAATTATTGAATGTTTCCTCTTTTGTAATGCATAAATCGCGGAATCTGTTGTAAATAGCGGTCCTCCTCTCTTGTAATATTGCTGCGCCCGACGGGGTCCATATGATACTTGAACAGTTTGTTTTACCACCTATGTAATATACTATGGAAATGCAATAAAAGAATCTGAATCTGAATCTGAATCTATAAATTGACTGTATACGTGACTTAGATTGTGACTAGAACATTTACAACTTGTTTTATTCAAGAAACTTGAAAAAATCCTAATACTTGACACTGGCAAATGCTCTAATGCGGGTCCAATACAAAAAAGAAGAAGATTGTTTATGTCACATGACACAAAATGTCAACGAAGTGTTGACTTATCATATTTCGCTTCTTTTTTTGCGGAATCGAGAAGAAGGGTTTATCTTATGCACGAGAATTTCCCATTTTTTCAAAAATCAATTACACAATTTGTCTTGAAATTTTTAATTTAATTTAGTATTTGTTAATTTAAAAAATAACAAGGAAAACAAGGTAAACGTAAAAATATCATGGCAAGAGCATATATGTTGAAATGAAAAGGAAAACTATCACAACTAAGACGGCTTTACAAGTTAATGTGTAGGTACATAATAGTCGGATCAACTTAAAAATGTAATTAGAGTAGAAAAAATAAATCTTTCTTGACCACATATTTTGATGTGCAACTATGCAATTATACACTGAGCATAGTTTGACACACTCTTGGCCGGTTTATTATATAGGCTAGGTTAGGAAAGGTTGAAATACGATAGGTAAAATAAAAATACGGTAACTATAAAGATAACATGACATATGACGTCGTGACGCCGGAACGTCTGTCGTAATCGGAACAATATCTTACATAACATGGCATCAACTATGCGGATATGGCCTGAAACACACGCATACTACCGAATTACTTGATTTTGATATTAGCTATTGCGATAAAACATCAAGGTTGCACGTGTATGTAATGTTCGGTTTACGTAATATCATGGACAAGTTCTATATTGGTCTATGGTATACAAAGGATTTATGAAATGAATTAACAGTTAGCATTAGCAATTAGCTTTCAAAGCCGTTGTTAAAATAGCTATACGTGTAAAAATAGCGATTACTAACATTTAACTATTTTTTTTTGGTAAGTAATTAGTTCATAATTGCCCATAACTCCCTTTGTCTGAGGTTATCATAGT
This sequence comes from Lycia hirtaria, assembly GCA_947563715.1. Classification (NCBI taxonomy): domain Eukaryota; kingdom Metazoa; phylum Arthropoda; class Insecta; order Lepidoptera; family Geometridae; genus Lycia; species Lycia hirtaria. The sequence continues at coordinate 6,581,633 of OX387383.1, forward strand.
TAGAAGGAAAAATAACAATTTAGCAAAACTTTAGGTAAATACCCGGGTAAATACCTGGTGAAGTATCTATATGCCACATTAATCGGCGAGATAGGGCCATTGATAAATTCTATAGTTTTTACTATAATAATATTATATTACAAAAATATATAGCCTATAACACTCTGGGAGTGAAGACGAATCTAACTACACCTCTCATCAAAATCACTTTAGCCGTTTAGTCATTGAAACATACATACATATCCACATACATACATATAGATATGTACAAACACTCAAAATACATAACACTCCTTCTTGCGCAGTCTGGTTAAAATATAAATATTTTTTTCACCGTTCGTGTGCACACGCCTCAAGCCGAGATTGTCCGTAATAGGGATGTGAATGACAAGGGCTTCCTGTGCATCATACGATGCGGCGTTTCTATCAAACCTTCTAGAAAGTTCCTAATTGTATCACTCCTCGTTCGAAACGTTCCGAGGGGGCCTACTATAATAAAATTATTGCTTGAAGGGGCTAAGCAAAATCGTACGGCGATGGCTGAAGTTATGACTGAAGATACGCTATCTCACTTACGTATTATCAAATTTTTGAACACAAAAATTGACGTGCTTATAACCTATCTGTATGTAAGAAAACTACAATATTATTACGCAGCTTATGACCAATCTGTATGTAAGAAAACTACAATAGTATTACGCAGCTCTAAAATAGGTATCTAATTATCATATCTCGAAATATCCGTTTTGATTTAGTTTTTTTAAATATTTACACATAAATAAATACCACCTCAAGATCATTGAGAACTCTCAGACATGTAGGTTTCCTCACGATGTTTTCCTTCACCGTGTGAAGTCTGCCAACCCGCACTTGGCCAGCGTGGCAGACTATGGCCTAACCCTTCTCACAATGAGAAGATGGCCCGTTCCCAGCAGTGGGACAGTTTGTACAAACAGGGCTGATAAAAAAAAATACCACCTCACTCTATGTTATTAAGGTCAGGTCAGTGTCTGTCTAAGACTTGGTTGGTGACGGTTTATTATGTAGGTATGTATGTATGTGGGTATGTAAATATGTTTCTATGTATATTGCCTCCTACAGCCTAAACAGATTGACCGATTTTGTTGTGCGAGGTATTGATAGATTCGTCTTTACCCCCTGAGTGTCACAGGCTATATTTTTTTTGTAATAACAATAATACGACTCGCCAAAATAAATAAATAAAACCGAGTAAGTAATAAGTGCGAGTCAGACTCACCCACCAAGGGTTCCGTACAAACTAAATAAAAGGGGGAAATCATATATTTTTTATATTTTCCTTCATAAACCGAAAAATATACATCAAAAATGAAAGAATTTGAAAAAAAAACTATTTTCGTAATCTTTACAAAAAAATGGTATTTTAAAAAATTCCTAATTTTAATTTTTTAAGGTCAAAATTATCCTAATACAAAATCTAATCCATCTTTCCTGTCTATCTTGACTTACAACTATCGAGAATTAGCGTGCCCCCAAAAAAGAAGTGACAAAAAAAATAGTTGTCTGTAAAGTCGGCGAAGGCGGAACGTGACAATGAGTCATGCTTTTTCGTGCGTGCAGCCGGCGTTCATCGATTTATAAGACGTTATCACGTCAAAAAGGCCCGGATGTCAATGTCACGTCAATGTGTACATATACACAGATATACAGATACACACGTCAAACTTATAACACCCCTCTGTTTAGGTCGGAGGCTTAAAAAAAAGTACCGTTAAATGATTCGCAGGTCCTCCGTGACATCTGGCCGAACGGCGCGGTGCGTGCGACCTCCCGGCTAGGACGAAGCGGCCGCGCATGTACTGTTGCGACACGCGACCCTCGTGTCTACACTAACCTCCTATTGCAATATCATATATCTAACTACGCTCTTCATATCAATGCTTTACTTACTTAGTTTCCTCCAATGAGATTTTATCTATAGAGTGATTATACTCATTGAATATGAAGTATGCATGCCAAATCTCAGTTATCAGTACTTTCGAGGACAAGACCACATCCTCAAAGACTTATAGTATCTAGAGGTTATATATCTTGTTGTTGCACTTTCTAAACACATAGGATGGCATTGTCACTGTTTACAAGTCACGACACTCAACTCAACGACAAGCAACGCTGTTGAAGAGTCGGGCGATTACCTTACTTGAGGTTTGCCATATAGAGTCGGGAAAACCTATCTACGAATAATACATCATTGGTTTCCTCGTTATATAGGTACGGCTAAAGGACGTAAAACTACCCAATTTCACGGGCCCTGACAATCTAGTCCCTGTTTACATGAACGCAATCAAGCCTGTTTAATATAACAGCTTGTACTAAGCTCACTGAGTAAATTAGTTTCGACACTATATCGACTTCCCCATAGTCTTTCCGATAAAAATACAGCGAAATCGATTTTGATGAAATATAACTAAGGACTGCTCTTCTCTTCCATATACTAGTGTTATTTCAAATATTAATGATGTAAAAATGAATTTTTTTAAATATTTTTTTTATTTTATAAAAAATCAGTCACGGCCGTGTTTGTACACCCGATTGCACAGATTGTTTTCCGAAGTATGTGCCCGATTGTTTTCGAGTTGTGGAAGAAACTTCTAGATTCAATCGTGAAGCAATCGTGTCAAACGTACTGTACCTACAATCTACAATAACGTACACATCCACCAATAATGGCAGTGGGTCACTCTAACCTAAAAACAACAACAACGTCAAACGATTTTGAATCTTAAATTTTATCAAAATCTAACTCTTGATAATAAATATTCCCCGCAATAAAAACATAATTATAGTGAGATCAACAACTCGCTACCACTTATGAATCTGTCTAAAAGCGCTGTAATTTGTTTGGTGCTTCGCGTTGACGTCAATGCTAAACCTCTTTTGTTCGAGAACTTTCTAACAGAAACCGCAAAAACACACATAAGCTTTGACCGCAACTACTTGATGGCTCAAATATTTAAATACGCAATATTAGTCTATTTTGGGCCTATAGCAGGTATGACGTGCTTTTATTTCACCTGTATCGTAAACGTAAACATATTTCTCTTCCATGCTGGACTGAGAGAAAAAGAATAACATAGAATGTACCAGCTGCTTCTCTTCCCAAGCATACTGTAAAAGTCAGTTAAGGGACTTGAGTGAAAATGGGGTTTATGTAGGCGATAGACTGACCCCCTGTCACTGCAATCCAATATTACATCTTACCCTCTAATCTCCTCTAACCCTCTAATATCCTCGCCCTTCCATATAACCCTCTAACTACGGTCAAATATGGCGTCAAACGGCCTCATGGCGTTATTGTATGTATGTAAACATATCCGTCGTTTTTCACGATTCGTGATAGTATGAAAACGATAATTTAAAAAACATTTAATTTTAATCCATAAAATCCCGATCACCAAAAGACCAAAATCACTAAAGACGTCAAATAATTTTTTTTAGGTTTCTTCTAGGCAAGAAATCTCCATCGTAAGCCGAAATACATGTTAATATACATCTTAATAAAATTAAAAGACACCATTATTTGAGTGAATCGATTTCTAAGTAAATCCGGTTTCATTGTATAACGCGCCATTGTTTATCTTAATGTAAATTGGCGAATTAAGCTCAAGATGAACTTGAATAGTAAAAAAAACTTTTTCCAAGGAAATTAATTCCAAACCACAAAGTAATTCCAAACATTATAATAACTTACTTCTAACTTAACGTATTTACGAAGTCGTCTAATTGCCACAGCAGAAGTCAATGAGGAAACGTATTCTGAATAAAGCCATAGTATATTCCATGTAAGTAGGTATATAGGGAAATAAGCGCAAAGGTTACTTCTTAAAGAGGTCACGGAAAACACTTACGTGTGCCCACTGTGCTAACTATGTACATAAACGGTTTCCGAGAACGGTCCAAATAATTATGAAATAACCTCAGTTATACCAACTGCCTAGTGTAATATAGAAATATAGTAGGATTTAAATTAGTTACTGATCACAATTCACAACACGTGACACGAATCTAACGTGTTTATCACACATTTTTAAAATTACGGATTCCGATACTTTGGAACAGCTACGTTTGTGTTTTACCAGCTTTAAATTTAACTAGATTGGCATTGCCCCGTCCGTTGATGTGCAGCAAGAAGAGTGTCGCAGAGAGCATTGCCCCCTGAGGAACACCGGCATTTATAGCTATACGATCGGACGAGCAGCCGTCAATAATCATTTGTATCCAACGAGCCATCAACAAGTCTGATATCCATGCAATATAACCCGTGTATAGACCATACGAAGGAAGTTTGCTAATAAGGATACCATGCCAGACCCTGTAAAAAGCCTTCGAAAAATCGAGGGAAGCTGATAGTGGTTGCCCGTGCTTTTCGGTGGGTTCACTTCAGATGTGAGTGACCTTAGTGTACTTTGAATGATTTATGAACTTTTATTATTTTTATAATTACTACACATTTAACTAGTATTTAGTTGATTGCTTGTGATACCTGGCCACGAAAGTTCTAGACGGTTCGGTCACGGCAGTTCAAACAAGTTTACTATTTGCACTGAACAAAGCGTCGTAAAACTGGATAAATAAAACGTTGGATAAATATAAAATCTGTGTGCTTACTTAGTTCCGGTGATGTCAGTAAATAGGATGATAGAAACGTGTGACTGAGAAAGCATAGGCGCTTAGGCGGTATTGGTGATGGGGAATAGTTTGATCTTTTTAGAAATGTTCTTTTGGTTTTGAAATGAGCTTTTCTGGAACAGTGTTTCTGTTCTAATTCTACAAGCTAAGGTTGCGACCGCGTAAGTGAGCTGATACTCTTAAATTTTTGTTTAAACTCAACGTCACTTATAAAAATGTACTAGTTTTTTTTCCTTGATTAACCCGTTCCTTGTGCACCACTCGGATCCGGGGTTAAAATAGCGGCGCCTCCCACTCGGATCCGAGCGAGCTTCCCGTTCATTTTGTAGTAGTCAGTAGACCGCCGGCGTTTGAGGCAGTCAACGTTGCTTTGCGCGGCCACTCTGTACTTAATCAAAATTCGCCTAAAAAGTTATGGTTCCCAGCTATTATTTTTTTATTTTTTGTAGACAGTGAAAAGGTTAAAATTATATTTTTTTTGCTCACACAAATTTAAATTATTACATTTAAAGTAATATTCTTGTTGTGATGATTTTGTTGTTTGAATAAAATATGGTACGGCTGAATCATCGAAACTCAATAGGAGAAAAATAGGAAATTTGATTTGGTTATTTCTTTAATTTTAAGGTCATTTTTGGCGCCGCCTCAAAATTACTTAGATATACTTACATTACTTTAAGGACTTAGTTATTAAAGTTAAATAAAAAAGGTTTATTATTTTATGCTTTTCAGTTTTTTCGGAGGTTGATCAATCAATCCCTGTTTTCCTACCCTTAGGGTTGTTTTTTTTTTTTCAAATTTATATGGTACTTCGATATATACCCTATCCAATAAAAAAATAATTATCAAAATCGGACTACTCTGTAAAAAGTTAAGCGTTATCATTAAATACGCATCGACTTGAGAATCTCCTCCGTTATTTTGTCGGTTAAAAATGCAAAGTATCGAATCATAAGAGGAAACCACAGCTTAAATACGATTACTCAACATGTTGACATTTGCAGAAAAAATTCAAGTTGTTGTCTCTTCTCACCTGTACGGATACAAGCTCACAGAATATACAGACGAGGAACTTGACCTAATACATTTCCAGTCATATATTTAACATGTTTATAAGTATATCAGAAACTATTTTTAACCTACTTCCAAAAAGAAAGAGGTTATTAATACGATGTATGTTTTTTTTCTTCTAAATATTATCAAAATCGGTTCAGTACATCATCGGTTTCATACTTAGAATATAGTTTTCTATATTCTAAGGTTTTATAGCAAAATAACTGAAAAAATGTCATCGAAGTAAATAAGTAAGTAAGTTTTTTACTTACTTTATCGAAGTAAATGAATTGCGTATTTTGAAGTCGGGTTTTTAATTTTTTTAAACTATTATTATTATAAAAAAAATGTTTTTTTTTTCTTTTTTTATGAGAACTAAAACAATATATTCTGAGACACATACGAAACAATAGAAGCTACATAATATATTGAGTACCTATTGCAGTCTATGTATTAAAAATACTCTGTTATTTTTTTTTTAACAAACCTGTTATGATTTTGTTTCGAAACGATAGACGTGCATTGGCAAGTGAGCTTTCATCCTTACCCACTTATGTATAATAAAGCTCAAAAACTTTAATCTAACTTATATATCTAGTGTGTTTCCGCTTCGAGGTCTCCAAGCTGGTACTCTTCTGCTTCGGTGTCTTCTATCTAGCTGGTACTCTTGTCGACACGTGTTTCACCTCTTCACGAGGCATCCTCAGGACGTGACAGTGACTCTTCGAGCTCTTGCACATGCAAGACAATACAGTCAAACCTATAACACCCCTATATTTTTCTGGGCTCCGTCGCCAATATCAACGATATCTGTTTTTTTTTAATTCTCCTATCTAAATAAACAAATCTGTCTTTCACTTTTCTAATATCCACTCAGTGATTTTATATGCGCGAGAGTTGCTTTGATCTTCTTAATCTTAAGCAATCTTGTGCACGCTTGCCTAGAAGAAACCTATTCACTCGCAATTTGAAGACACCTAGATTATATCTATTCGGAAATACCTATTTAGGAAGCGCATTCCATATTTAAAATATTGTTGAATTATGGTTAGGGATAGAACTCAGATTTCTAGGTTTGTTGGAGGCAGACGGTAATGAATCGGTCAAAATGTGCGGACAACAATTCTCTCAACACGCGAAGTTTGACCATACTCAGTAGATACAAAGTATGTTTACGCGCGAATAGTACACGAGACACATGCAAATGGCATATAATAAAGTAATTACAATTTTGCGCATTACTGCACGCCACGCTTGAATAATTCAAATAAGATAAGTCATTATAAAAATTTAACGACCACACGCGATATGAAGATTGTGTTAGTACGAGGAAGTAATAAGTATTAAGTAAGTTAGTAGTACTCATCTATGCAGTTGAACAGAGGTCAGAATAATATTTGAATAGGGCAACCTTCTCGAGGTTGGTACTTTGCTCGTACACACCTGTCGCGTGGATAGAGAAAGTGCATGTTCTAAGAAGTACGTTGGGGTCGTATAAGAGATCGTCTGAGAGCGTAGCGCATTATCCCTACCACACTTAGGAGCCTATACAAATGTACAAATAGAGTCACTGTCTGACTCATGTCCACATTTTTAAAGATAGCTTGTACACATGGCATGAATGTATGTATTTCTTACGTCAAATAGGTATGTACTGCGTTTAATCTCACACACGATCGGAATTAAGTTCGCTCCGAAATTTTTTGAAGGTTGTCTGCTTCGGAGCGAACATTTCGATCGCCCGTTGGCTCTTCACATTTTTTATTAAATTCAGTTTTTATGATTGAAAATTTTAATCTAATTATATGAAATTTGTGGAACATTGGTTACATTGGTAATATAATTGTGAAAATTCCTTGCCTTCAAGTTCAAACAGACTTGTCGTATCACACTAATAATATTATAATGTGTGTTTGTATGTTTGTTACTTTGAACCGATATTGATGAAATTTGGTATGAAGGTATCTGACAACCTGGATCAACACATAGGCTTCTTTTTATCCCTAAAATGGAGTGTTCCCGTCGGATGACTAAGGCTATAAAACAGCGGGTAATACCGCGAAGCGTAGCTAGTAATTCATATATTACAATGTTTAAGCCAACTACATTCGTCTAGGCCTTTAAGGCCTAGAATTAGGTAGTACGTTTATTGATTTTATGTCTAGAAAAAGAAGTATCGCGTGCAAGCTACAGCTGCACCGTTCGATTCTGCGCCATAATATCACCATTTCATTCTTGACTCTTAACGAAAAGGGTGGTGGAAATCGAAGTAAATCTATTTTTCTCTCCTTTCCTTCCTTTCTTCTGAGATACGAATCCCTACAAAACAACAATTCTTTCCACAATTTGTGGGCACATCAAATCCGTTATCGGTAGTTATAGAATATTTGGAATTGTAATCACAACACATCATAATATTGTAATTAACCTTAAAGACAGTCGTTAATTAATTTCCAATTTCATTATGACTTCTAATGAATAATTGATGACACAAACTGTACCTAATGGTTTGCTGTCCAACATTCGAAGATAGATCATTTATTTGGCTAGATACTCAAAGCATATCAACAATTTGTGGATGGCATATTTGTGGTGAATACACACGCAATGCAATCGTGATCCGCTAGTCTAGTCTAGCAAGGCCGGTCAACCAATTTTAATAATTATAGTTTAAAAAACTGAAGCAACCGACTTCTCATGGATGACATCGTCAGAACTGGACTAAATTGAAATGGGACCTCACGGAAAGCACCAGCTTTCAAATAAAAAAAGAATCATCAAAATCGGTTCACCCAGTCGAAAGTTCTGAGGTAACAAACATTAAAAAAGTACAGTCGAATTGAGAAGCTCCTCCTTTTTTGAAGTCGGTTGAAAATGGTCTGTATTCTGGAACTTTTCTTTCGTTGCAGGGACGATGTGATACACCCGTTTACGACAGTTTTTAATATTCCATAAAATTAAAAAAATATATATATTATATAAATTTTAAAGCAGTACATACATACACATATCACACCTATTTTCTCTTTCGGGGTAGGTAGAGCGTCAAAAGCCATGAGGCCGTGGTTAGAGGGTTAGAGAATAAGATGTAATATTAGCTTAATATATTAGCAGTGACAGGGGGTTAGCCTATCGCCTACATAAACGCCAATTTCCCTCAAGTCCATTGACTGACTTTTACAGTATGCCCGGGAAGAGAAGCAGTTGGTTGATTCAATATTCTTCTTTTTCTCCCATGGAAGAATATCAAATCAATGATTATATGAACTGTTGTGATAATCTATTGCTTATACAGATTGTGACGTTATTCAATGTACTATTATTATTTAAATAATTGGCAGTTGACGTAATTGGTATAACCAAATAGTATCGACTAAATATTGCCATAACCCGACTGAATAAGAAAACAGTATTTATGGCACATAATATTACTTTTTGGTTAAATATACAAATTAATATCATTTCTAATTTTATATTTTCTTTAGAAATTCTTTAATTTTTTAACGGTTTTCTTTAGCTTGACCTGTTTGTTTATTTATTTGTTTGGGTCAAATTTAGTAATTGAAATTTTACCCCCTTGCAGTTGACGGATCGATCTGAAGTTTGGTATATGCCTTTAGTCCTGATGACAATACAATTTAGTATATTCTGTATTATTGTAAATCCAAGATGGCCGCCGCCACAAAATGGCGGATTTCATATTTTAACACAACCCCCACAATATGGGTATCAAATGAAAGGGCTTTTCTAGTAAAATACATTACCTATATCATTATCTTTATTTTCAATAAAACCGCTTAACTTAAAAAAAGACGTGTGGCACTCGGAGACTGCCGCGGTAAAGCTATTGCATAGCATTTTTTATCAACTTATGTAATTATAATTATTTATTTATTTTATTTATGCAGTATTCCTAACACCCCCCACTCCGACCGGCACAGCGGTGATACTTTTTAGTTTTGCCATCTATCGATGAATAGCAGAACTTTTAATGACTTTTTGAAATATCACGCTTGTCTCTTTAGTTCTGCAAATCGCCTCTAGGTGGCATTGGTTGTATCGGCGTTACTGCGTTAGGTTATTTTCGTTACGGAATTTCTGGATTCGGTCTCCACGCTCAAGGCCCGCGATAGAAGCTATGCAATAGCTTAAAAGTTTTTTTAAGTAAGTACTCGTTTATTAAGATAAGAGGCCCAACTTACACAAATAAATTGATAATTATTATGTGCCTAACTGCGGTACAGAAATTTTGTTTCAAGTATAGTGGTATGTTGGAGGGACGATGGAATGAGGTAGCCAAGTCCGTCAGCTTACTAAATAAAAAAAACGTACTATAAGCTGCAGTCTCAAGCATAGATATTGGGCTATCTATGCAATCTATTCTCAAAAAGCGATGTGTGAGCGGGCCTATGGTTGAGCAGATTGGGTTTGAGTATCTAGTCTGCTATAACTTCCGCTACAGATTTCCTTATCCAATGATTGTGGTCTTTGAAATTGTCTTACCACGATATACGTTTACCAGAAGCGTTCTGGAAAATGAATTTTGACGTGCCTTTAGTAGTACTTCTGGTAAGGTTTGATCCAGTTGTAAAATTTCTAAATTTTACAATTTTAATACTGACTTTCGCGCTCTGATTAATATTGTAAATACCTACTATACATAATAAAAATATAGGCATCTGCCTTATTAATTAAACTTAATCTGGATTGCGAAATTGTTACCGTCCCCTACATACAAATAATGGCGGTGGGTTAGAATATACTTAGTGTCAAATCTACGTTAATCTACTATTCAACTTCTGTTGAATTGTAGATTAACGTATACTAACGTAACTATTGCTTGCAATAACTTTATCAGTAATAAATTAAAAGAGAGTGAGATGGAAAGATAAAACTAAATTGACAGGATACTCGAAGAAGGTCCTGGGTCCGAATCCCACGGCACGCCCCTCTGTCTTTTCGAAGTTTGTGCGTATTGTTGATTGCCGCTAACTTCAAATTTAACGGTGAAGGAATTTATCGTGAGAAAATCTATCTAAGTAAAGTCGCCACTACTTCAGTAGTAGTGGCGACTTTACTGGAAGCTTCTATGGAGTTTTACCTACAACGTGAAAAGACAAGTTACGCCGCTTTGTTTCACTTGCCCACACGCAGTTGATGAAACACTTAATGAATGAAACACCACGTTTCATTGCGTTAAGGCGAGGCTTCCCCAGAACTTTAGGTATTTTACGCTACCTCAGTCCGCACTTCTTGAGCGCGGTATTTTCATGTACGTGGCACAGAAGTACGTACGACGCTACCGCGCCGCGTGCCGCGGGACGGGTGATCGCAAGGAAAATTATTGTAAAATAAATTACTATAAAATAGTGCACTAAACGTATCAAAATCTATACTAGTATAACGCAAAAAAATTTAATAGCTACTTAACATAGTAACTTTGGTGTTGGTGGCTTTAAACAACTTGGAGATGAATTAAAGAAAAATTTGGTTGTCTGTAAAGTCGGTTTACGGACGATAGTTTAATGTGACAACGTCATAACAACATATCGTCCGCGCCCGAGCTCCGAGGAATGTTGATGTAATGAGCTGAAGCGACGGTTGGGCGCGGCGCACACCCGCCCGCTTCCTCAGCCACCGTGCGCGGTTGTAACGGGACAAGGAGCGTAACGGGGACAATGAGTGTAACGTAACGGGACAATGAGTCATACTTTTTCGTGCATGCAGCCGGCATTCATCGATTTATTAGACGTTGTCACGTCAAAAAATAAATAACATGGCATATTTAAAAAAAAAGCTATCAAGACTTTTTTCATCTATCGTGTTTTTGTACCAGGAGTACCCTAGGCAACAGACCAACATTTTACATACTAAAAATCTGAGCTAGAACTAATAGTACAAGATTTTTTTGTATATTTGCAAAAAGCGTGTTTTTTTGCTTTTGTGGACAAGCATCGCCTTAATCAATGGCACTGATATTCAACATAACATAAGTTTAGGAAAATAAACTAAAACGACAACGTTTCCATGACGTTTCTACCTAATACTATAAATTACGGATTCATTATTTACTTATTTCACGCATAATGAGTTTTTATACAGGCTACACGCTATATTAGCACGACAAAAAGTAACTAAATTGAATTATGCGCAGTAAAGTGAATTTATGAATATGTGTGTCTCTATCTACATCTGAAAAGCAACATAAATTTAATTTTTCTTTATACATTTCAGTGACGAGACGTATAAGTAGCTCGTTTGCTCATAATCACAGATTCCCAAAATTCCTGAGTTTGTGCTCAAAACATACACATGCCAATCTTGGATGCTTTGGACCATAACAGTTTAAAATCAGGTGTGTTAATATACAGTGCTTGCCATTTTGAGATACTCGATATTGAATCTCGTTATTCATTTTTTTTTATCAATGTCGTTATTGCCATATATTTATCTGGAGACATTCAAACCGGAACACATCTTTGTACACTACTGCAGTTGTATAATAAAAGACAGGGTTTTCTCAGTTTTATTTGCGTTATTTGATCGATATATTTAGGCACAGTGCGAAGTTCGGAAGGGGGGGGGGGGTTACAATTATGGGTACAATTATGATATTAGAAAGACTTTTTGAATCCCTCGCGTAGCACCCGTTTGCCATCCAAATGCACCGATCACAAACCATTGTAAGATCTTAAATATCAATTTCGGCAACGAATCCATGAATTTGTGGGTCACCAATAAATTGGTTGTTATAAACAATTTATTCGCCTAATTAACAGAAAAAAAAAATTGAGCCAAAATTATAATTGTCAGATTGAAGTGACGTAATGATCACTTAAAAAATTTGAGTCAAAATTATAATTGTCAGATTGAAGTGACGTAATGATCACTTAACGATTTGACATTTGAGGATTGAGGATTTTAATTAAATGCATAATGTGGATTGTGTTAGTATTCTACCTAAGTAAAGTATGCGTTAGTAAAAGCTTTTAAACACTTGAAACCGAATAATTATGTAGGGGAAGTCCTGTAAAATATGTGAAACGTAATAAATATGTGTACAGAGAAACGATAGTTTTTTCTACTATGGAAATTAACGTGGTTTTCACACATTTTTAAATAAAAACTACGGGTCACTCACGTCTGTTTTGGGCCGAAATATCCGACTATAGTTTCAACCGCATTCGGCGGTCTTTTTCAAAGGAGCAGCACACACGTCACTCTTGGTCGGTGACGCACCTTACACACGTAAGTGACCCGTAGTTTTTATTTAAAAATTATAGTTTTTTCTTTGTCTTCAGCATTATCAGAGAGAATTCAGAGAACAATAAAGTTAATAGGGAATCGGTTTGTTTTAGTTAAGCGCCGTTCCATTGTTGTTCACGATGTAGCGCAACTTAATATCAGCAGGTGTGTTGTGGTCAAGCGGAAACCTATTATTAATAAAAAAAACTGTACTTAAAAGTTACATGCTTATTTACATCAGTATTAAAAATCGGTATTGAACTGGGGTAAGGTCTGCCTATAAACCAAGGTAGCTATGTCTTTCTAGGGTTCCGTACCTCAAAAGAAAAAAATGGAACCCTTATAGGATCACTTTGTTGTCCGTCTGTCTGTCTGTCTGGGTGTCAAGTCTTTTATCTCGGGAACGCATGAAGGTATCGAGTTGAAATTAAAACCATATACGTAGATCCATAGTATCTTGCTGCAGAAATAAAAATAAAATTTCTTAGTTTTCGTAAAAAAAGTTACAGCCGAATATGTCGTAAAAAACGCACATTTCGACACTCACAAGGGAATCAAAATCTATGGAGTACTTCCCGTTGACCTAAAACTATGAAATTTGGCAAGAAGCATTGTTTTATAGTACACATATAGGAAATAATCCGAAAACTGGACATTTTTAATTTAATCCAATGAGAATGAGGGTCCAAATTTTACAGTGAATTAACCGTATCATGTGGGTGGGATATCACATGAAAGAGCTTCATTAGTATAAGCTAAAACAGGTTTTTAAATATTTTTACAATGTATATTTTTTGGTTTATGAAGAAAAATATAAAGAAATATATGATTTCCCCCTTTATATACTAGTTTGTACGGAACCCTCGGTGGGCGAGTCTGACTCGCACTTGTCCGGCTTTATTTCGTACTAGAATTGGTCATTTATACCCATTATTCATAGGTCATTCATGAATGATTCGTTGGTTATCTTTCATTGGTTGGTTTTTTTTTTTTCTTTTTTTTTTTGGTCAACAAAAATCTGTAGAAATGTGGAGCGTCTTTCTTAGGCTCGACACATCCAACCAGTGACATTGTCCATGACCGATCTAGCGTCATCATGTTCCATCGACACCAGACTAATGTAAACTAACCTTAAAGCTTACTTAATTCAGTAGCATATTTTAAAAGTAAACCAATTCAATAACATAGAGATCAAAGTCCGCGTCAAGTCGATGACTCGGATTTTGTGAATTTTGCGCAGTAGTCTCTGTTGGACTTTGAACATTTATTTTGCTCACCTTGATTATTTGATTTTGGAGATTCTTGTGGTTTTCTTCAGAGTAAATAGTGGGAGTCACTAGGTTTATTACACTGTTAGATAATGTGTCTAGTTTAGGATTCATAATGCGGAAAGAGATCTATGGTTATTATTATTGATTTATGGTTATGGTTATGTGGGTGGAACGAGGTTGCTTTGGTGATTAATACGTTCCATTTAATTTTCTACAAGCCGCAGTCGTACCGCGATCATTGTTTCCTGATAGACATCTATATTATTATCGACTTCACAAGCACATGTTGCGTCGATCCCCATGCAGCGTTTTTGGCTGTACGTCGACTCGTAGTAGATATTTATGATAGCCTTTTGTACGTATGGAGATTATCTGCGTCCCGTGTTTCATTCTCTATTTAATTTTAGCGGTTTAAACATAATGTTGTTAATTTAAACTAAAAACGTTGTTAACTTAATTTAAACGGTTTTTGTACTTACTTAATGTTGTTAGATAAATATTTATATTACATAATCATTGATTGTTTATGACAGCGCGGATACGAATCTAAAGTGTCAAGACAAACCAATTGTGGTTTTTTGACACTGTATTTGTTTAAATTAATATTAACTTGTTTTAACATTAAAATTTGTTTAAAAAAATACTTTTTAGCTTGCCCTGTTTGTTGCTTTTTGGGTCAAATTTAGTAATCGAAATTTTACCCTCTTCCTTTTGACAGATTGATCTGATATTTGATACACAGATACACCTTTAGTTTTTATCCATGCTTTGCCCTAGATTGATGAAGAGAGTGGTGTTATGACTGGCACCTAAAACCTACCCAATATTTTATTTTATTTTTAGTATTTTTTTTTTAGGTAATTGACTCTATATTTTTAGGGTTCCGTACCTCAATAGGAAAAAACGGAACCCTTATACGATCACTTTGTTGTACGTCTGTCAGTCTGTCTGGGTGTCAAGACCTTTATCTCGGGAACGCGTGAAGGCATCGAGTTGAAATTAAAACCATATACTTACGCAGATCCATAGTATCTTGCTGCAGAAAGAAAAATAAAATTTCTCAGTTTTCGTGAAAAAAAGTTACAGCCGAATATGTCGTAAAAAACGAACATTTCGACACTCACAGAGGAATCAAAACCTATGGGGTACTTCCCGTTGACCTGGAACTCTGAAATTTGGCAAGAAGCATTGTGTTAGAGTACACATATAGGAAAAAATCCGAAAGCTGGACATTTTTAATTTAATCACAAAAAATAGTGTCTCTATGCAAGGAATGAGGGACCAAATTTTAAAGCGAATTAACCGGATCATGTGGGGTATCATATGAAAGAGCCTCATTATCTTAAGCTAAAACAGGTTTTTAACACATTCTTCGCCCCCTGGAGACTCACTTCAGCTGGGAACCAAAACTTTTTAGGCGAATTTTGATTAAATACAGAGTGGCCGCGCAAAGCAACGTTGACTACCTCAAACGCTGACGGCTTACTGACCACTACAAAATGAACGGGACGCTCGCTCGGATCCGAGTGGGAAGCGTCGCTACTATAGCCTCGCTCCACTCGGATCCGGGTGGGGAGCAAGGAATGTGTAAATATTTTTACGATGTATATTTTTCGGTTTATGAAGGAAAATAAAAAAAATATATAATTATTATTTCCCCCTTTTATTTAGTTTGTACTATTCAATGATTTTATATGTTTAATAATGTTGTGATGCGCGAGAGAGAGATAGCTGCGCGGTTTAATCTCGACCTTAAATAAAACTAAAATATGCAACTTAAATAAGGATAACTGAAATTTTGAAATTTTAGTACTTTATCTTTGTATTCAATAAAACCGTTCAGCTTTAAATGTTTTTTTCTTATTTGTTTTAGTTTTTTTTCCTATTCTATCCCACAAAAGCAACAAAAACGAGACGAAGGGGATCATAGATGAATAAACCCATCTTTGACTTAGTAGAACTATTAAGAATAAATGTTCTACACTACGTTAAGATCTCAGTTTTAACAGTATTTAACCCACTAATTGATATATATATATATATATATAATGAGATACCTATTCACTAGAGATGCAAAAAAAAATATATATATATATTAGACAGCTATGCAAATAAATGTAATTATTTAAATCTGAACCGCCTTGAATTTTCGGAATTTACGTCTTAGTAAAAACTAAGCAAAAAATATGAAATGTAGCAATTTCCATACCTAATACTCGTAATAAGGCACACTTAAAATATATAAGTTTCAAGACAAAAAAAAATGTATAAATAATATTATAAAGGGTGTCGTTTTTTAATAATATACGCGTTAAATTCATCTTCATCTCAGATACAAGAAGTCTACTGCTGGCCATAGGCCTACCCTATGGATGTATTTATTTTACCCCAAAAACGCAATAAATTATGTAGTTGAGAGTTCATTTATTTAAGTCCATCAACATTGTGTACATTAAGAATATTTACAATAGTTTTACATACATAAATAATATAATTACAATTGCCACAATAATTAAATAGTACCTGGGCGACAAAGCTCCACTCGGATTTTTTATGACTGAAAATACGAGCAAACCCGGGTTCACTAACCTAGCAAGATCGATTTATCGTGCTCTAATCTTCCTACAAACCAAATTTAATTAAAATCGTTGGAGCCGTTTTCGAGATTCAGATTATTATACTCGTATAAATACAAGAATTGCTCGTATAAAGGTATTAGATAGATAGAGACAGCACGCATTAATGGAGCGAAAAAATAAACACAGAATTCGTGGCCCTATTTACATAGGGCCATAAATTATAAAATATTGTACGTCAAAAAATAACACATAAAAATAATCTAAAATTGGACAAATTAATTGAAAATACTAGATTGGTCAGAATTATATTAAAGATACTGTTTAATTTAATTCTGACTTCTGAATTCAATTATTTAAATAGAATTAAATTAAAGATAGTTGTTTATGTACCTATAGAATCGAATCTATCTTATTTTTAAAGGTAGGTATATGTATTTATAAGACATCCGCAATTTGTTTGCAATCGGCGAATATACTTCGCCGAACAAACACACAAAGAAACAATCTAATCGAGAACCTAAATTTTTGGAGTCGGTTTTTTTATCAGCCCTGTTTGTACAAACTGTCCCACTGCTGAGCGCGGGCCATCTTCTCATTATGAGAAGGGTAAGGCCATAGTCTACCATACTGGCCAAGTGCGGGTTGGCAGACTTCACACATCTTCAAGATCATTGAGAACTCTCAGACATGTAGGTTTCCTCACGATGTTTTCCTTCACCGTTTTGAAGTTGGCGGTAATCAACAATACGCACATCATAACTTCAAAAAGACAGAGGTGCGTGCCGCGGGATTCGAACCCAGGACCTGCGGATCGCAAGTCAGACGGTCTCCCCGGTCGGACGGACGCAGTCGGATATAAATTAGCTTAATGATCAAGATAACCTTATACTTAATTTAATTTGAACACGATTATAGATAGCAGAAGATTGCTTTGTAAACATCATTATAAAAACAAACACTTTATAGGAATTATTATTTCATACATGTTTCATATACATAAAATACCTTCCGCCTATAACTACTTACATAATTTAAAATTCTGATCAAATAATGAGTTTGCCATCAGGTTTCACATAGAGTTCCCACATTACGACCTGTTCAAACATAGGCGATATCCCCTGTTGTCTCCATCGGTATTTTGTACTGTGAAATATAAAGTCAACTGTAGACTTTTATATATGTATTTATACTTTCTTTCCTAAAGTTTCGCTCTGCTCAGAACAGGATAGCTCCCTCAGAAAATGATTCCCCATTCGTCATTTTTAGGGTTCCGTACCTCAAAAGGAAAAACGGAACCCTTATCACTTCGCTGTTGATCACTTTGTTGTCCGTCCGTCTGTCTGTCTGTCTGTCCGTCCGTCCGGGTGTCAAGACCACCATTGTGTCTGTTGAAAATTATTGTCAACAGACTATTAACAGTACCAACAGTCTTAAATTAAGACTGTTGGTACTGTAATATGGTGATCATCTGAACAGGCCTTAACTCGGCTGCATGTTGTACCTAACTGTTTATATTTGCATTTCATCAGAATTGACTTTTGCATAGTCCTGTTGACAGTTTAGTAACAAAACTTACGATGATTCGATAGACGACAAGGTGTAAAAATAACCAAAAATATACAAAAAAGTTTCCTTCGCCAAAAAAGTTCCACATTTGACCGTTTATTTATATTTCAACCACGCACATAAATTACTAAAAGAAAAATGGTTCTGAATAATTTGTGTATTGCTGTTATAATACTGACTGACTGATTTGCAAATTTATCTAACGTGGGTACCTATTTACTAATTTTATATTTAGATAAAAAGCTATCGCGTGTGAAGGGGAATGCTGCAACACCCGATTATGCTCCTCAAAGTTATTTTTTTCCATAGACGCACTTAGCAAGCGTGGTGTCGGCACAGCATGTTTCCTTTCGTCACATCACGCTACACACACCCTCTCACACACATGTCATCTTTCACACAGTTTATACACACTTCTGAGGGCTAAGACATCTAGACTTTACCGGAAATGGGGAAAAACTGCTAAATTACGTGTAAAACCGAAGGTTATATACGTATAACTTGTAAAAAAAATAAGATGGCGTGCGAGAAAACAATTTGCGCAGACAGGGAATCCTAACAAATATTGAATTAATTGGAAGCCTGAGAAAGTATATGATTGCTTTGATTATTGACCTACTGCTTTATTGTTTTTGTTTACTGACATAAACTTTTTTAATAGATTGAATACGAAGTAACAAGTAAGGTTTGGACAACTGTCTAAACAAAATGCTACTGCATAAGAGAGACTATACGTAATTTGTTACGTAGTGTAACTTACGCTTGTGTTTGCGCTTTTTAAGATGTTGAGTGTACGTTTATGAGAGAAAGTATGTGCAAAGCCACTGTAAAATGTATTTAAATGAGTATTATTGAAGATAACGTGCATGGTTGCCTGGAAGATGTCGCTCTAAGCGATAAGGCCGCCAATTAAAAGCCTAGCTATAATTATGTTTATTCTGTATTTCTTTTTCAGTATTTGTGGTCTTTTAATAAAGAGTGATCTATCTATCTAATAACTCTTACAAGAGTTATAACTTAAATAATCACTTCTTTGTATCAAAAGTTCATTAGAAGGTAGGTATTAATAAGTGCAATTTTAAATTTTTGTGACAATAATACACACATAAAATCACGTCTATTTTCCCGTACAGGGTAGGCTGTATAGCATCAAAGACTATGAGGCAGTTTGACGCCACTTTTGACCGTCGTTAGAGGTTAGGTTAGAGGGTAGAGGTTAGGTGGAAGGGAAAGGCTAAGATGTAATGTTGGATTGTAGTGATATCATATCTGGGGGGTCACCCTATCGAGTAAATAAATAAGCCAATTATTATCAAGTTTCTTTAAGTATCTGGCTTTTACAGTAAGGAAGAGTTACTAAGTTTATTATTACAAAAAATGTAGCTTATGACACTTGGGAAGAAAATACCTCGCACATCCACTGAAAGAAACTGAAATAATGTTGTGACCACATAATTCGCCCTATTACAGTAAGTCTTTGGTTGTGACAAAGAAGATACCAATATCCAGCAATATCATGAAAGCTGAAATGATGATGTTATAATTGCAAATAATAATTATTCTATAGAGAATACAATGTCATACGATATGTCAATTGTGCCAATAAACAAGTATTATATCGGATAGGGATAAAAAAATATCAACAGTTGCATATACAAATGTATTTTGTTTAAACTAAATAATAATTTTGAATGAAATAGCCAATTTGTTCAAAATTTTGCAAAAAAACTAATTTTGTACCTTTCATTGTTACATCCGGTATAAATTGGTCTGCTAATGCTATTTGGTACACTTAGTTCTATCTATCTCAAATCGTCAGAGCATAATAGTCTTTCATAGTTCCACGTATAAATTAACGTAAATTATTTTATAATTGGCTAGATAATTATACAGATAATTTTCCCGCCGCCAGAATCGCATACCCAGACGTGTTAGCGAATTCGGCTTAACTAACCTTTTGGTCTGTGAACTTTGTTCAACAAAACAGTATCGTTAGTGTAGCACTGACGCAGTTAATCTGATTATGCACACGGTGTAAGTTAAAACATGGTAAAAACACTGGTTAGTAACTAGTAGATTTTTTGCGTTGCTCATTTGTTTTTGGCGATATTTTTTGTCAGGTGACGCAGGCAATAGGTAATCATGAAGTAATCACGACTTCATCACGGTAAGGTATGCTGGTGAATATTACTTTTTATCTGCGATGTTAGTTGGATTGACGTCATAACTTTTTAATTTTTATTAACCTTTCAACTTTCCTTACACAATACATACTTTTTTGTACTCTTAGAAAAAATAACAACGTAACCATGACAACTTTCAGACAAAGCCTGAACTTTGAACTAAAGTTTAAAAAAAAGTGCATATTCTAAGCCGTTACACTTTTATTATGTACAGATAGAAAAAAATCAAAAAATTCAAAATTCTTTATTTTTGCTTGTTAATGTGTATACATCATAATGTCTTACAGCTAAGTTTGAAGAAGAAGATAGGTATTTGGGCAATAGAAACTACCCACTGAATCGTTTTGAAATACATACATACACAGAGCAATATTTGTTTGAGATGTTTTTTTAAATGTATTGTGTATCTAACTTCTAACTAAATATTCCAGAACTTTGAGAGCAACAAAATTGTTAGAGACTTAGTTATATCTGACAGGTATTCGATCACGTATCAACGAAGTATATATACCCTTGACCTCATACTGACCTCTCCGCTTACCTTCTAATACGTTTGGTCACCAATACGTAATACTTTCGTCATTCCAAAAATTCTCGAGATTGTGGAAAACGGTAGTTCAAGGTGAAATAAACCCGTGGCCTCGAAATATCTTAAATAGGCCATAATAATTGTATCCAAGAGTTAATAATGTACACAAATGTCCATACAAAAGGAGAAGACCTGTTCCTAACACTAAATATATTATACGA
This sequence comes from Lycia hirtaria, assembly GCA_947563715.1. Taxonomy (NCBI): domain Eukaryota; kingdom Metazoa; phylum Arthropoda; class Insecta; order Lepidoptera; family Geometridae; genus Lycia; species Lycia hirtaria. The sequence continues at coordinate 6,602,948 of OX387383.1, forward strand.
TTTCGATATTTTGTTTGTTTCATCTGATTCTGAATCACGAAATACGCTTACGTGTTTTGTTATTTATTTTCTTCAAAATTAGTAGTTGAGCATCGAAAATAAAATGTAAAAAAAGAATATGCAGAACATTTACTTATGTTATTTACATTACAAGCTTTTTATATTATATATTTCTACTAGCTGACCCGTACTTCGTATCACCTATCAATGAGTGGACCCGATATTTTCTCAACGTTTAAGCCTTCCCTGGACTACGACAAACATTTCAAAACCAAAATCAGCTAAATCGGCCCAGCCGTTCTCGACTTTTAGCGAGACAAACGAACAGCAATTGATTTATATATACCTATATATAGAGATAGAGATTAACAAAATAAACAAATTAATTTCTCACTTTTTTAATATCCCCAACTCAATGATTTTATATATTTAAAAAAGTTGTGAAGCGCGAGAGAGATAGCTGCGCGCGTTGAAATTGTTCACAAATTTTGATAATCCATAGATTTTTGGCAAGTGTAAAAAGTAAATAAAATCCAAAATAAATAAATAAGCAATAGTAATAATTGTACATACATTACATTACTTAGTATAATTCCTGTCAAAACTTTTTTTAATGAAATAACATCTACTAATAGTTCACTAACTCGCTTGATAGTAAGTGATGGCGAGGATGGAGCTCGCCGATCTAAATGATATCTATTCACTCTAGGCTTGAAAATGCGACTGTATTTCGCAGGAAACAGGTAAACATAAAAAAGCAGACATAACTATCCAAAACAAATATGTGATAAACATAATTATAGTTCGAAAAACTAAAAAAAGACGACTTCAAAATACGCAATTCGTTTACTTGGATGATATTTTTCAGTTATCAAAAAAGAATCATCTAAAACAATACCGAATTGCCGGAGTAATCGCTGAACAAACCTGTGGAACAAACATACATAAAAAACCACAGACGAATTGAAACCTCCTTTTTGGAAGTAGGTTAAAATGATACAAATTAAACAAATTTTAACGGTTTTATCGCGTATATTTTACATAATTTTATGACTTGACGTTTCGAACACTGCACTTTTAATTTCAATAAGTAGGTAATCATCCCAAAAATCTTAGAAAACAAGTAAAAACGGTTAAAAGTTGTTTGATTTAAATGAATAAATCGAGACTAAGATATCATTAACTTATACCAAGCTAATAAAATAATAAAAAGCGTATTTAATTATAAATTATAGTGCAATAAAATAACCGTTATAATATTTAGAGGTTAAAACATTTTATTCGTGGTAAAATGAACTGTTACATCCGAAGCTCTCAGAGCCGGGTTGTGGACTTGTGGTTGTGGTTTTGTTTAAGTAAGTGAGTTTATTTTAACATGATACAAAACTATTTAAGCAAACGGTAGGTATAATAATGATGCGTTTTATTGTATAAAGATGCATTAATCTTATTGTAAATTCGAAAAACCTGTATTACTAGTTTTCTTGCACTTTTAAAGTTCCGGATTGAGCAAAATAAAGTAAAGTTATAATGTTCTGTTTTATGAAAAATAAAGCAAAAGGTTAAAAGCTAATCCAGTTTTTTTTCTGGTCACAGTTCTTTTAGCAGACATAACAGTGTACATTAACACAAAATGTTAAGTATTTCTTTTTCGGTGGTCACGTAATTACTAGACTTCAGTACGTAGGGTGCGAGAGCCTATTCGTGAGGCTATGGTGTCCTATGTATTGACCGCCTTACTTATAAACGCATGTTAAAATCTTATTCACTGAATAAGGACTTGTCACTTTCTGTCAGACAGGAACTGTCACGCGCGAAAACGGAACAATACATTGTTTAACTAAAATGCACTTATTCAGCGTTTATAAGTAAGGCGGTGAATCTGTCTGTCCTATACTTAATCGGCTGTACCTTTTGAACGGTAATACCTATCTCAAAATTGGCAAGATCGTAGGATCGTGATGTAAATCAACAAATAATAAAATGGTCAATAGACAAACTTGCTTAATATTTTTAGAATTATAGTTTAAACAAGTATACGTTTAGAAAACTCAAAAACCCCCGACAAAAAAAGGCTGAACCGTTTTTAATGAAACATAACTAAGAACACTCCCGACCAATTTACCTTTCAAACAAAAAAAAAAAAACAATTACAAAATTGTCCATCCGTTCGGAAGTTACAATGCCACAGACAGACACACACACAGGCACGTCAAAGGACATTGTCCACTTGTTCACTTGGCGTGAACAGTGAGTTTCAACCTAAATAAGATATGTATTCAATGGTTTAGATCACTAGGTAATAGAATATTGTAATAATTTTGTAGCAGAGTGTTCGGTGAGACTGTTTTCCTATATGTGAAATATGTTGTCGACTAAAGGGTTTTTGAGAAAAACACTACTAGATTTGATTTTGACTTTATTTTTAATCTCAATTGTACGTTAATAACACATAATCCAGAAACTGGGCAGGAGGAGAAATGTTATTCTCGTACCTTTCCCAGCTTAAAAACCATATCGGCATTGAGTTGAGATGCAGGTTATGTCTCCTTCGATCTGTAGCATTTGTGCCACAGTTGATGCATCTAGACTTGTCCGAGGGAGTGATTTCCACGGTTTCCATGTCCATAATCATGCCAGGGTCGTCATTGTAAGCGAAGGTAACGGAGTCCATAGGCAGGCCGGGTTCATCGAGATAAGCAGAAGTATCGGAGTCAGTGGGCGGGCCAGGGTTGATGTGAGAGATGTCATCTGTTAGGAATAAGGTTTTATTTCTTTTTATTCTAAATGAGATACAAATTCGAATTTTAAAAATGATGTTTGCCAATACATTTTCCAATATGGTAGCAGAGCGTTGAACTAAAATATGGAAAAAATACTAGATGGTAACGCAGATTCACGTGCTGGCTTAAGTATGCAGCACACGTCTGGAATGCTTCAAGGTATAGAAAAACTGGATGGCGCAACTAACTATGCGACATGGAAGACTCAGATGGAGTTATACCTAGTAATGGAAGATTTGTGGGAATACACGGAGACCACACCATCTAGTATCGCTGGTCTCAAAACAGATAAGAAGGTTCGTGCGAAAATTCTTTTAATGGTAAAACCACATTGTTTGGTTCATGTAAAGAAATGTACTACAGCTAAAGAGAGCTGGGACTCACTAAAAGCTGCTTTTGAGGACCGAGGCGTGAATAATAGATGTCGTCTGCTGGGACGACTGGTGAGCCAAAAGTTGAGCATGTTTAGTAGCACTCGAGCTTATGTTACTGAAATATTATTGATAGCAAACCAGTTAGCGGATCTTGGCAAGGAAGTAGATGACGAATTGCTGGCAGCATTAATGTTGCAAGGTCTTGGGGAGCGTTACGACCCGATGAGAATGGCTATTGAAAATAGTAACATAACATTAACAACAGATTACGTTAAGACTAAATTGTTACAAATTGACGAACCAGTAACATCAGAAGATTCGACACAAAATGCTTTGAGCGCAACCAAGAAGAAAAGCTATAATAAAAGCAAAGACAAAGCAAAAGGAAACACAGCTGCTAAGAAAATTGAATGCTATGTATGCGGAGAAAGCCATAAAGCACGTTTTTGTCCAAAGAAGCATTCAAATCAAGCACTCACTACTCATACGGCGCTGCAAGCTTATGGAAATAATTCGAACGAATGGATTTTGGATTCGGGCGCGTCATTTCATATGACAAACCATAAAGATTGGCTAGAAAACTTTGTAAAGTTACAGGAACCAGTCCAAATATCATGTGCGAATGGAAATAGGGTGCAAGGTGAAGGCCGGGGTGATGTTCGTATAGATGAGTTGAATGTGAGTGTAAATGGAGCTGTATATGTGCCGAAATTAGCTGCGAATCTGTTGAGTGTAAGTACGTTAGTGAATCGTAACTATGAGGTAGTATTTTCAAAGAAAGGTTGTGAGTTGCGTAAGGACGGTAAGGTTAAGTTATTATGCAAGGAGGAAAGAGGAATTTATGTAGTGAAATCTAATTCTGATTCTCAAATATTTGCAGCTTTGAAAACAGACGCTAATAATGATGCAGGACTATGGCACCGTCGTTTAGGGCATTTGGGACTTCAAAACATGAAACTACTACGTGACAAACTGGCTAAGGGTGTAAGCTTCAAGGATCCAAATTCAGTGCAGTGTGAGCCATGCTTGAAAGGTAAGCAAACTACATTACCATTTCCAAAACAGGCAAGTACGCGTGCAAATGAAATTCTTGAACTGATACATAGTGATGTGTGTGGTCCAATGGAGATTGACTCATTTAATGGGTATAGGTATTTCTTGACGTTTATTGACGATAAAACTAGAAAGACTTTTGTTTATTTTTTGAGGAACAAAAGTGAAGTCTATTCGAAGTTGGTTGAATTTAAGACACTGGTCGAGAAACAGACTGGTAAAAAACTAAAGAAAATTCGAACAGACAACGGAACAGAATACGTGAATAAACAGGTAAGTACGTTTTTGCGGAACAATGGAATTATTCACCAGCTAACTGTGAGTTATACACCGCAACAAAATGGAGTCAGTGAAAGGGCCAATCGATCAATTGTAGAAAGAGCCAGAAGTATGCTTGAAGAAGCGAAACTTGACAAAAATTATTGGGCTGAGGCGGTTAATACATCAGTTTATTTAAAAAACAGATGTCCCACACGCGCAGTTAGGGGAAAGACGCCTGAAGAGGCATGGTCCAACACAAAAGTGGATCTAAAACACTTAAAGGTTTTCGGCTGTCGGGCGTTTATGCATGTTCCGAAACAAAAGCGAAAAAAATTTGATTCGAAAACCAAAGAACTTGTCTTTGTCGGTTATTGCGAAACAACAAAAGGTTATAGACTTATAGATTCTGTGACGCATAACTTGTTTATAGCGAAAGATGTTGTGTTCTTTGAGAATCAAATTACGAAACATGAAAACGTCACTGATAAAACAATGGAACTGGTGCCATTGGATAACATCTTGGAGAAACCTATATCACTAAACAGAGAAGTTGAAAATCCTAGTGAAGTTCATCAAATTCAACATGAAATTCGAAGAAATGATGAATTTTTTGACTGTGAAGCTGATGAAGAACAATGTGTGGATAATATAACAGATGAAGAGTTGCAAACAAATGTACCTGATATTAGGAATGAATCTGAAACCGCATACCCCAACGAAAGAGTAGAAAACACTCATGAAGTTCCTGAAAGAAGATATCCCCTTAGAGAAAGAAAGCAAACTAACTTTGATGAGTTTGTTCTCTATTATGCTGAAGAGGATATGGATATGCAGGATGTTCCTTTAACTATTGAGGAAGCTTTATCAAGAGAGGATAAAGATGAATGGCAAAAAGCTATTCAAGAAGAGCTTAATGCAATGAAGAAGAACCAAACTTGGGACTTAGTAGAAAAGGCTAATGGCTACTTCGTGGATTCTAAATGGATATTTAGAATAAAAAAGGAGGCAGGGAAAAGAAGGTACAAGGCAAGACTCGTAGCCAGAGGTTTTACGCAAAGAAAAGGCCTAAATTATAATGAAACTTTCGCGCCTGTAGTACGCCACTGTACCCTGAGACTACTGTTAGCCCTAGCTGTAGAAAATAATCTTAAGATTGATCAAATGGATGTTGTAACCGCATTTCTTAATGGAGATCTACAAGAGAAGGTTTATATGAAACAGCCTAAAGGTTTTGAAGAAAAAGGTAAAGAAGGTCATTTGTGTCTATTGAGAAAAGCTCTTTATGGTCTAAAACAGGCTCCCAGGGCTTGGTATGAAAAATTAAATCAAGTTCTGTTGGGCATGGGTTTCAAGAGATGTGAAACTGAACCCTGTGTCTATACAAGAAAGAAACAAAACTCGATGATGGTCATTGCAGTTTATGTTGATGACATTCTAATATTTTGGAACAACTCAAAGGAGAGAATATTAGTGAAGAAAGAACTTCAAACAAAGTTCGAAATGAAAGACTTGGGTAAAGTGGACGTTTTTCTTGGCATGAAAATAAAACAAGAAGAGAATTCCATATATCTCAATCAGACCGATTATCTTGAGAAGGTTCTAAAGAGATTCAATATGAGTGATTGCAAAAGTGTTAAGACGCCTATTGAAAATGGAATTAAACTTGTAAAACCAAAAGAAGCCGAGTATAAACCACCTAATGAACTACCATACAGAGAATTAATTGGTTCACTCATGTATCTCGCTGTCTGTTCAAGGCCTGATATTGCGTATGCAGTCAGCTATCTGAGTCAGTTTAATAGCTGTTTTGATCAAACTCATTGGACAGCTGCAAAACGTGTGCTTCGATACTTGAATGGAACCAGAGAGTTAGGATTGGTTTTCGAGAAAAATGGGAAGAAGCTTATCGGTTTTGTAGATGCCGATCATGCAGGTGATGTATGTGACAGGAAGTCTTACACTGGATTTGTTTTCACATTTGGAAAAAGTCCCGTTTCTTGGGAAAGCCGAAAACAAACAACGGTGTCTTTATCCAGTGCAGAAGCAGAATATGTAGCGCTTTCAGAAGGAAGTAGAGAGTCAGTTTTTCTGTCTGCATTACTAGCGGAACTGACCGGGATCACTGAATCAATAGAAATTTTCAGTGATAGTCAATCTGCAATTAAAATTGCAGAAAACCCTATGCATCATCGCCGAACAAAACACATAGATGTGAGGCACCATTACATCAGAGAAATGGTACGAACGGGTAAGATTAAACTTAGTTATTTACCTACGAACGAAATGCCTGCAGATGTGTTTACAAAGGGACTAAATAGAGAAAGACATGAGAGATGCCTGAGAGGGATGAGTGTTTGAGAATGAAGTGGACTGGTTCCAGGTATCTTATTTAAGGAGGAGTGTTAGGAATAAGGTTTTATTTCTTTTTATTCTAAATGAGATACAAATTCGAATTTTAAAAATGATGTTTGCCAATACATTTTCCAATATCATCGGTGTCCGGGGCAGGCGAGGGTCAATATTAAAATCCATTCTTCAAAGCAAGTACAAAATAAAACAAACAGTAACAGCACAATCCACAAAATAACGCCGAAAACAAAATAACGTACACAATGACATTGAACTTTTTAATTCACGGTTGCTGTGTTATCAGCACACAAAAACCCAAAAAATCGATTATCAAATCGAATTCATTTTTGTAACCGATTATTTCGAAAAAAACTATATTTTTATTGTCAGTCAGCCATTATAATATTATATATTGTGACTAAAAGTGTCTATAAAGCAAGGATATGGAGCATGTCAATCCCTAAAATATCTGTTTAGTAAAAAATCTTAAATTGAAGCTATCAACAATCGATTAAGTCATTAAAACCCGGAAGTAAGAGAATAGCAACACTGTTTTAATGTGAGCTATTTAAAAAATAAATAATGGTGCGGAATAGTAGAATAATTACTAATTAAATGAACTTTTAATAATTTCGCCTGGATACAAAAATATTAAACGACAATTATTTTTAAAATTAAATATGCCCATTGGCATAAATATATTTTCGTGAACATCTTGTTCATGCTGAGCCGAAAATGGACAATGTCCTTTATAACACCTCGTCGTTTTTGCGTCGGGGGTTAAAAACTAAAAAAAAACTACTATAAAATGCACAATTTTACTTGGATGACTTATTTTTCCAGAGGCTAGTTAGTATCCTCAGGATACTCAGTTTTATAGCAGTAGACCTGCGGAGCACATCTTTTTGCAACTAGTATCTATTGTTGTTTAATAGATTATCATCATCATCCTCTCAGCCATAAGAAGTCCACTACTGGACATAGGCCTCCCCCATGGATTTCCAAAAAGACCGATTGGAAGCGGTTTGCATCCAGCGTCTTCCCAGCGTTCTTTCCAGCGTCAGGTTTAATAAATAAAAAATATCCTAATTTTTTTAATGTTTTTTTTTATTAACCTTAGAACTTCATTGGTATAGGGTAATCTGATTACATTTTATCCGACTGTGTAAGAAGGAGGGTTATCTTTTTCGAGTATAATGTATGTTTGTTTCTATACTGTAATGTTTTGTCTTTCTTTTCTAATATAATATTTTTATTCTCCAATATTGTATACAAAAGAATATGCTAAGATGTAAATAAATTAAACCTATGATATTTTCTTAAACATTCATTCGCTTTCTGAATCACTTGAGTCTAAATCATCTTCCAAGTTAAAAAAAAAGTCGTTTTTGCATGGATTCCATATTTCTATCCATGACGTTCATTCTGGGTTACACTACTTCTACCACATGTACAGCTCTGCCACTTGTTGCGTTGAATGTAGTTTAAGGAAAGGTATTAAACATACATGTTTAATACCTTTCCTTATGATCATCAGTAGGTAAGCCAAATCACGAGGAAAGCAGGAATCAATCCGATAGGCAAGCTAAATCACGAAGTAAGTAGGGACCAGTCCAGCACCACACCACACGTCCGCACCGCTCAAGAGACAGAATAGGACTGACATTTGCTCGCAACGTGTACGCGCCTTAAGTCCCTTATCTCCGGCCAATGACGTTCAGCGCTGAATTTCCCTATGAAGTATATAGCCTAAACGCTTTTGATGCCCACGGTGCTTGTCTACCGTGGCGAACGTAAAAACAAACAAAATTCCGGGCATTTAATGTGTTCAAAAAACATAGTAAGAGTGAGAAATCCGTCCACATGCTCTTAACGATACAGTACTTACGTCAACAGAAAGATTTACTAACCGCTTCCGTAATTTATAACTGTTTAATGTAAATTTTAATGTTCAAAGTTGAAAGAATTAAGGAATTTATGATAAACTAAGTAGGTAAGCATCTATTCAATTCAAAACGAGGAAAAGAGTCAATATTAGAGCAGATGTATTATGTGTAATAAATTATGCCTAAACAGGGAAATACCAATGATTAAATAATATATATATATATATATATATATTAATTATTTTTATAATATAATATAAATTTAGTTATTTATATAATATTAATCACAGAAATGGTGATCGATGGGGCCGAACAGTTCTCGAGTGGAAACCACGCACCAGCAAGCGCAGCGTAGGGCGACCAGCCACAATATGGACGTACGACCTCATACAAGTGGCACGAAGACATTGGGTGCCGCCTGATCACATCACATTGATGTGATGGTCAGCTAATGATGAATGGTCATAAAGATTTTCACACATTCATCACATCACTCTGTTTGGTGATCGATTCGATGAAGCTCACCAATGCTCATTGCTCATTGGCTGTAGGCAGTTGTCTGGCAATTAGCCAATAAGGCACTAGGTCGCTTCCAAACAGTTTTTTGGAAAGCCCACCCCCATGGCTTTCCAAAAAAGACGGTTTGAAACACATACGCACATACATACCTACACGCGAAGAACATAAACCTCCTTCTTACGCAGTGGGGTAAAAAAAATTGTCATCAAGTCATCTTATACAATGGTATAAACAGTGACGGCACGTCAATACATACGTGTGCAATAGTCTGAAGTCTAAAGTACACACTACACATCTCTGCGTTGAAGTGCCAACGGCCTAGGTCAATGAAATACACAAGAAACATTATATAAACGTACGAGTATATGCAATGACTTTGCATCACGTGGACGTAAAGTCTAAAACAAAATTCACAAATATAGGCTCCTGGGTTAACCGATTCTGATATGCCAACAATGACGAACTTAAAGATTTTGATATAAAGACCCTATGTCGCAGCGCTAAAGTCTAATTTAGATAGAGAAGTCTAGAGACCTTTTGACGCTTCGAATTATTTTGAAAATCGAAATTATTTTAATCGTGTAAGGGGTTTAACTGGATCTCATTGGGCTCGGATGTTTATGAGCATATATAGATAGATAGATAACTCTTTATTAAAAGACCACAGTATACACGGAAAAAGATACATAAAAAAAATAGATTTTTAATGGCTTTTTAATGGATTTTTTAATAGAAGGCTTTTAATTGGCGGCCTTATCGCTTGGAGCGATCTCTTCCAGGCGTGACGCCACATCCAGTTGATACTTTATCAAAGAGTATAATAATATGTACCTGTATTGATAATAACCACAGACACTTTTTTTTTTCGCTACTCTCAGAAAATCTTTGATAATAACGAATATACGGAAAAGTAAAGGTCGAAGGACTATTAGAAAAAAAAAATACAAAAATAAATGTTAGTAAAATAACATGTACTAAAGCAGAGTTAATTTTTTAGTCATTCATTTATTATTGCGTGAACTGATTACAAATGTGAAAATTATACCTCATGTCCTTTATGAAACGGTATTTAATATTTTAAGTCATACTACATTTTATATCACATAAAACATATTATTATAAGCAGATTTCAATGTAGGTATAAATAAATTTTTCATTACTCATACTCTGACCTTTTACCTTTTTAAATTAAAATTAAAAAACTGGCTCGTTCAAAAATCTTTTTTATGCGCTTGACGAGTTTTATACAAAACAAATTTAATATTGTTGACATAAGACGCTTACCTAATTAGTATACTCATTTATTATTTGACATTACTGATTATTATCAAATTGCAATTGACAGTCGATGACATTTTATTTTATAATTTTCAAATAATTATTTGAATTTATTTATTTATACGATTCTTAGAATTTTATCTTAAAAAATATATTTAAATTTTTGTTGATTATCTTTTGAACTGTTACTACATGATGTGTAGTGTTACCAAGGAAATGGAAATTATGACGTATAATTGTACAAATTATCAATAAAAATGTTTATCTGTTTATCTGAAAGTAGGTCTGAAGTTGCCTGAGGAGCGGGTTGAAAGTAATACTTTTCAGCCCTAGGGAGAATCACTTTCAACTGCCAGCTGTCAAATAAAAAAAAACTAGTTCTATTTTCACGTTTCTATTGAGCCATGTCCAACTTTCTTTAAAGCCACTCAATTACAGCGCGATGTAAAATTTAAATAACATAAAGATAAGTATTGATTAAAGAATATATATTTTTTAAATAACTATTATAATTTAGTTTCAACAATTTCTTTAAAATAACATAGATTTGAACAAAATAATTTTTTTAATAATGATGAAAATGAAAAATATTGGCTGAATGCTTACCAAAGTTTTTGATTTAAGTAAAATAAAATTTACTCATTTTTTCTGTAGCTAATTCGTGTTTTCATTTTTACTTTCCTTGTATTCGTAATGAAAAGCACAGTGTTTACCTCGGGTTAAAGACTTATTTTGTCCCTCGAACTATTGGCGCCCTCACTTCGTTCGTGCGCCAAACCCCGTCTCGGGACTAAATAAGTTACTTTCACCCCTAGGGTAACAATGTACTATTATTTCATACATTGGTAAAAATATATATCGCCGCAACATATTTTTGACATTTGGTTGTGTCAATATTATGTGTTTTTTTACCAACTATCGCATGAAATAACACTGACATAGTTATAAAATCGCGTTTCGTGCAAGCAATGGATAGTTAAAAGATCGATTTAACCTGGGTTCGATTGAATATCGACCCAGGACGAATAAGATACTGAAGTACCTATCTAATAAAATCATTTTAACTCTAATACTTATGTTTATATCTCTAACATTCGTTTTTAACATAAAGGAATACTTTATATTATTTTTAACACTTCAAGCAAACATATGCGTGTCAGAGACGCAGTTGGAAGCGAATTACTAGAGTCGAGGCCGATTGCTCAAACTGCTTCCATTGCTCAACGCATCCGTGCGGTCGATTTTAATTATTTATCTAGTACTACATACAATGATATAGGATAACATATCAATATGAAAATTGCTTATGAAATTGGACAAAACATTCCGACACGAATGTTAATCTGAAAACTGAAATATTTGGACTAAGCACTCATATGCACGAAAAAGTCGCTCATGTTATTCACAAGTCATGCGGACGTGGGGCCGTACCACAAGCGTTCAAGAAATATTATTTAAATATTACTTTGACTTTTGTCTCATTATTACTACAGTTCTTTCTGGCCTCAATCTCTGGTGGCTCAGTTGGTAGTGTGTTTACGTCTACCTGCTGAACTGAAAGGTCGTGGGTTCGATCCCCACCCAGGGCAAACATTTGTGTGATGAGCATGGGTGTTTGTTCTGTGTCTGGGTGTTTCTATGCATCATATGTATATATTTACAAAAAAAAAGTATATATGTATTCTATCAGCCATCTAGTTCCATAGTACAAGCTTTGCTTAGTTTGGGCTAGATGGTGTTGTGTAAAATGTCCACAAATATTTATTTATTTATTTAACTGGGCAAGACAAACGTCAATGTAAAATTGAAATAAGATTGCTATTTAGATTGTGGTGATTGTGTAGGGGTGGAGATTTTATTAATTCACTAGCTGAGTCCAACAGTTCCACTCCATTACTAATTACAAACGGTGATTAGATATTTTTCAAAAAAAATCTTTCATTGACAATCACAAACAAACAAAAACAAAAAAGTTGCAGCCGAATATGTCGTAAAAAATGTACATTTCGACACTCACAAGGGAATCAAAACCCATGGGGTACTTCCCGTTGACCTAGAACTATGAAATTTGGCAAGAAGCATTGTGCTATAGTACACATATCGGAAAAAAACGGTCATTTTTAATTTAATCACAATAAATTACAGTTTAAAAAACTAAAAAAACACGCTAGAAATTATTGTGGTCAAAGTTCATTACAAGACTTTTCTAACAAATTCAAACACAGCTATGATACGATGTTCCATCATGAAGTTCTAGTTCATATCTTCCGGCTCCATAATCAGATCAGTTCGACAGTACCATATTATTGTATTTTCATCAGAACTACATACAGCTGCCAATTTTCATGACGCTACGAACCTTGGAAGATAGTCTAATTAGTTACCTTAGATTTCATTACATAGTTAGTTACATACAAGTCGACCTAATAAAAGCGTGTTAAAAATAGCCTCATTCCTTGCATAGTGTCGTTATGCAAGGGATGAGGGTTCAAATTTTAAAGTGAATTAACCGAATCATGTGGGGTATCATTCATATGAAAGAACGTTAAAACAGGTTTTTAAATATTTTTACGATGTATATTTTTCGATATAAGAAGGAAAATATAAAAAAAATATATGATTTTTTTTCTTTTTATTTTTCTCTTTTATAAATTTTATAAATAAATATATATTTCCCCTTTTATAAATAAATATTTCCCCTTGTGCGAGTCTGGCTCGCACTTCTCCGGTTTTTATTTACCTCGAGACGTGACTAGAGCTTTATTGGCGTCATGAGACAGGACATAAGACAAAATAAAGAAAATTTTTTTTTTTTGCATTCAGTAGTCGTAAAACCTTATAAACAAAAACATCTCGGTCTGGGAAATATTCCAGTCTTTTATCATACAATATCACAATATATATTAATATTCCAGCTCCGATATCGCTGGAATATTTTCATGATAACATGTTATACGTATATCGATGCCAAGTACTTTAAAACTAACGATTTCAAATAATTACATTGAGATATGAATCATGTTAATCACAGTTAAGTACTAAACTAGAAAAACCTATGGCATAATCTATAATAGGCTATAGATTATTCTTCATTTAAACCGTGACGTTTTCTTCGCATCACAAAGCCGTATTGCCTTCGATTACCTAGGAAATAAATGTCCTTTGTTCTTAATATGCGTATCTGATAAACCTGGTTAATAAATGGAAAATTACCAACACCGTGGACCCTTGGAATGTTGCGTAAAGAAACTCTGTGACCTACATAGTATTCAGTTGTAAATTTCCTTTATTATGTTATCGCTGCTTTTTGTACGCGTACTGTCGTTTTTAAAAGCAAATTGCCGTATTTATTTCAGGAAATAAGTATATTCTAACTCTTTTTCGTTAAGATACGAAAAACCAAAAGTAACTCTGTATCTGTCTCTGTCTATCATTGTCTGATCAACCGGTTGATCTGATTGCTGTAAAGTTTGGTACTTACAGAGATAGATGAGAATTTAGAGAAAGAATACCTATAGGCTACATAATAATAATATACCATTTTTAGAATTCCGTAGTCAACAAAGGAAGTCTTATAGTTTCACCATGTCCGTCCTTCTGTGTGTTTGTTCGTCCGCGGCTTAGCTCAATGACTAAAAAGTTAATTTAAAAAGACCATTAAGTAGCACTAGAAATTTATGCTTTGGTATGGGTATTATTGGGTATACAGAATAATTATTAATCACGTCAATAAAGTGGTAAAATATTTTACAGGGCCACCCTACACATAAAGTGGTGATGATTTTTCTACCCCTTGGTGTAGAGAATCATTGAAAAAGTAACTTAAAAATTGTCATTTTTCAATTTAGTGATCCATATACGAAATATTAAGCTCTAACTAAAGTGATAAATTTTGATAGAGCTTAGTGTCTTTCTCCTATTCCAACTAAATGATTGGGAAACTTACGGCAATAGGTCAACTATAATGTACTTTGAGAAATTAAAATGAAAATTTCGTGCAAATTACGTTCAATTAGTATGTTCATAGTATGATACAACAAGACATATTTGTATTTACATAATTGTTATGTGCAACTACGGAACCTTAAACTACGCGTGGCACGACACGCACTTGGCTGGTTTTTAACTAAATTGTTTTACATTTGTAACACAATAGAAAAATTACCAGAAATAGTTTTGTTAGAATAGTTTTATTTCTCAGAACTGTTTGATTCCAGATGTTTCACTTGAGATAAGTTTCTGATTCTTTTAGTTTGTTAGCAATAAGTTTATAATTTATACAAACAATTTTAAATGTTTTTGAACACAGGAATTGTCAAATGAGCCATCGGGCATTTAATGATGCGTCTTTTTTTTTAAAGACAGTTTTCTTGCAGTTTAGGTATTTATTGGAACATAAATAAATAATAATAATAAACAAATAAACTGCAAGACAGGAGATCAGTCCATCGCGTATATAAATGCCAATACGGAAATCTCGGCGTTTGACATAATCCGTGTTTGGCCGGTTTTCTTTAAAACCTACCATAGTTGTCTTGTTTATCATTTGAAATAGCGGGTTATTCTATTTTCGAGTCGAAATCTCTGATTTTAGTTTCAACCGCATTTGGCGGTATTTTTCAAAAGAAGCAGCGCAGACGTGCATACGTCACTCCCGAAGGACATCTCGTCTGGTAACGACCTAAGTAATCCACGGTTTCAAATTAAAATGTGTTAATAACAAAAGTTAGTTTTAACTAGTGTAAAACAATAAGTTAGTTTCTACAGCTGTCTTTACCAGTACCGGACAACGTCACGTGCGTCTACCGTACAGCCAGACGGACATCAAGACATTGTTTATATTTTTTTATCACAACACTCCGCTCCAAAGTTCACTAAAGTGGAATCGGCCGGAATTGGGAGGAGTGATCGTCACATGCACTGCAGCTGCATGAAATAACGTATTAGTAAAAAATAATTACATTTCATTGTTATATCTATGCTTTGAGGATACAGCTTCTTCTTCTTTTTTGTATTGGACCCGCATTAAAGCATTTGCCAGTGTCAAGTATTAGGGTTTTTTCAAGTTTCTTGAATAAAACAAGTTGTAAATGTTCTAGTCACAATCTAAGTCACGTATACAGTCAATTTATAAGTCGAGTCCTGCTTCAGTAAAGTGGTGGCGACTTTACTAGAAGCTTCTATGGAGTTTTGGCGACAACGTAAAATCATACGTTTTACTGCTTTATTTCACTTGCCCACACTCACGCACTTTATCGAACACTTAATGAATAAAACACCACCATTTTTATAGCAATAATGTTCAAAATAACACAAGTTTAGGAAAATAAAACAAAGCAACAACACGTTAATAAGACGTTCCCGCCAAAACTCGAGGATACAGCTTTCGGATATTTAACAATGCGGGCAATTGAGAGAATTAAAGTTTTAGAACCTGAAGCAAACCATATGATCAGACGAAAATTGATATAATTTCTATTTTTTACCTAAATTAATTAAAAATTACATAATAATTTCTAAAGTTCTTTCATTTGCCTTCACCAAAATTTGTACTTATATTGTGTATCCACAATCCACTTTTTTTTTTTTAATCTTTTGGCGTCTGTTGGCTGGGAAAAAAAGAAAATCAGAAACTGTACAATATTTTGAAAATGAATCTATTAATTTTTGCATTACTTTTTTAAAATAATATAATTAAAATAAATAGATATAAATAAAAACAATGTAATTTGTATTTTAGGCAAATTATATCAATTTCAGGCCATCATATAAACGTATAATGTAATAATAGCTTTCTTATTGTACGAATTTATGAGCCACTCCATCAAAATTATTTATTTGACTTTTATTTATTGTTAAAATACCATTCATTTACTTACCATGTCTGCCATCTATGTCCATATTGTGTGTTTTGGATACCTACAAAACTAGTCGTGAATCTACATAATTAATTCAGCTCTATATTTATTATTTAATTATTTGAGTTCAAAGTAAATAAGTCCTTGGGTTCATTCAGTCTTACTTCCTATCAGTTTCTGGTTTGCTTCAAATAATTGAATATAATTACCCATACTTTTTGCCGCTATATCCGGAAAGACGACTTCCGGATATCTAGTTTAGCTTGTTCTATTTGTCGTGGCATTGACTTATGTAATAGAATATGGATTTCGGGTACTCATTTACATTAAAATAAACATAACGGGCTACCTAGTAAGGTGTCAAATATATGCGATGGTGAACTGTATAAAAAATAAGTAATCATCAATTATGTTGTGTTGTTGTGTCTCATGGAAGTGATGTAAATATCTTTATATGAGAGTAAATAATTTTTAAACCTAAGGTGTATCGAATATACTTATTCTAACCAAATTAATCGATGAGGTAGAAATGTTATAGAGTGGATACCATGCACCGGCAAGCGCAGCGTAGAAACACATAGGAACAAAGTGGACAGAAGACTTCATAGGTACACAACTGGCAGGAAGATGCTGGAAGTAGGCCGTTTCTAATTGGTCTTTTTGGAAATCCATGCGGGAGGCTTATGTTCAGCAGTGTATTTCTTGTTGCTGAGATGATGATTATGAACCATATCAATATCTAAAGTAAGCTTGTACTTAGAAAATTGACAACTTTAATGATAAACTAGTTGCAAAGAACCTAATCTTGCCTCATCTGATCAAAAAGTAGCATGTCTAATTATATTATTCTATAGTATTCATCTGGTTGCTTTTATTACTCGTCACCCCAATCCCCACTCCAATTCAGGACATTGAAATGCTTAAAATCCCTATCAGATTTGGTCCGCATTCTTGTTACACAGAACTGGAATTCCCTGCCTCTTTCCTTGTTTTCTGAATACTAAAATAGCGAGTAGTTAGAGTCGTCCTCATCATCTCAGCAAGAAGAGGTCCACTGCTGGACGCAGGCCTATGCCTCCCCCGTCGATTTCCAAAAAAAACCGGTTGGAAAAGGCCTGCATCCAGCGTCCCCCTGCCACTTGTATGATATCTCCTGTCCACCTTATGGCTGGTCTTCCTACGCTGCGCTTGCCAGTTCGTGGTCTCCATTCGACAACTTTTTAGTCCCATCGGCCGTTAGTTCTACGAGCTATGTGCCCTGCCCACTGCCAGTAGTTAGATTACTTGCAATCATCATGCTCTATCCTCGGTCATATCGTTACTTACTCTCAGGTATGTCAGTGGTCATAAGTAAAAATGAGAGAAAAAAAAACATTCGCATGTCGTTTTCTCTTATTTAGGTTGTAACAATTTTCTTCTTCTTTCTGTTATAATATAATAAGTTTTATTACAGTCTTATTCTATCTATGGTTCAGTCTATATATAGATCAGACCATAGACTTCTTCTTCTTCTTCTTCTCCCTAGAGTTTGAGCAATTTACTTACTTACTTTTTTTTTTATTTACTTGGGTTAGCCCTTCTTGTCTTCTTTATTGTACAATAAATAAGTTTTGTCTTCTTTTGCCATTAACCACGATTTTGACCACAGATTTAAGTATTATATTGATAAAAATCCATGACGTGATTATAAGTCAATGTCTTCTGGCAGTGTTTTTTTTATTTGCGTGCATGGATACTTGACACCTTGTTTGATAAACCGGCTATAACTGAGACCGAGTTAAAAATAGCATGCTTTATTATAAAACAGCGGTTCTATTTCTGTCCTTCTAATATCGCTAATTCGGTATGTTATTTTTTACTCAATACTAAACGGTTGTGTTTATTAGTATAAATATAAATAAATATAAATGTTTGTGGACATTTCACACAACACCATCTAGCCCAAACTAAGCAAAGCTTGTACTTCGGAACTAGATGGTTGATAGAATACATATGTATATACTTTTTTTTGTAAATAAATAAAGTATACCCAGACACAGAACAAATATCCATGCTCATCACACAAATGTTTGCCCTGGGTGGGGATCGAACCTACGACCTTTCAGTTCAGCAGGTAGACGTAGACACACTACCAACTGAGCCACAAGGACAGTCGAAGTAGTAGTTCTTAGTATGTACATGCACAAAATATAATGATCTAAATAGATTCTTAACAGTCTTAAAACTTCAAAAATATGTGACGATATTTTTTTATGCATTCTATAGAATATTTATGAACCCGGCTCCATGTCATCCGGCATCAGATTCATCAGATTCCGGCGCACCGGCTTTTGTTACCAATCGGGCGCCGTGCCGGATGATATGGGGCCACAGCTGTTTACGCCGGTTGTGATACTGATATTTTAGATTTCCATAGTACTATAAGGTACCCTGTACCCTTATAAATTCGTTATGTCCATGTCGTCTTACGCTGCGTCTTACGAGATCGCATGCTCAAACAGTGACTATTTCCGAAACTAACATTTTATTTTAGATCATAATTGCGCCTAGTGTTCGCTCGTAGGTACGTTTATTGCAACAACAAACGTCATAGATCTGCGATGTACGACCTTTTTATTTATTACAAACAGAAAAATAAAACCTAAGTGCGTATATAAGAATCAAAATGTCTATATTGGAACCAAACCATACAATTTTTTTTTTACAAATTAATTTCTTTACCTACAGTACCTACTGTAGATATACCACGTCGGATGTTCAAGTGACTACTGGAGTATCAGACTCATAAACATTCATGCATGGAGAACATTCAGATAAGGTCACTGTTAGACAATGCAATCTCATAGTAAGATTTTCAGTGTCCGTATTTGCGAGATTTAACAAACCTAATCTCGCAAGATCTCAGCATGTTGCGCTTATCGCATTTTTGCGAATAAAAAAAAAAAAGTATGTATTAAATAAGTATGTATATTTAAAACGTAACAAAATATTCGTTCTATCTGAAATTTCTTATTATAAGGATAAAAAATATTTGTAGGCAACGCAAGAATTAACTTTTGGTCTCATCTGTTGCAAAAATGACTTACAAATCTCACATATATTTTGATGCGTAATATCGTAAATATTACGAGATATCGCATGAATTTAGATTCAAGAATAACCGTGTAACACAATATATAGGTATTTCAAGGTCTCGGTGTACTGCGATTGCATTCCCTAATCACTGTATTAATAAACACCACATTTACTATTATAAAAGCGAAAGTAATTTTGTCTCTGTCCTTCTGTCTGTTACCTTTTCACGGCTGAAACAATTATATTGAAATTTGGTATAGTACCCTGGAGAAACAGCTGATACCCTGGAGAAGGATATAGGTTAAAGCTTACTATCATTACTGTTTCATCACTATGCGGATGAAACTGCACGGCACAGTTAGCCTTACATACATATAACAAATTATAACAGCAATGGTAATTTTGAGTCCTCATTACGTCTTGTCTATACTTTTTGCATCGATGATCATCTGCACAAAAACACGCAAAAAAAAACTGTTCCGTTAAAATGGTTCGCGGGCGTTTGACAAGTATTGAGGTCGAACCGTTTGAGAATTCGCAAGCGTCATACGATGTTGAGTGATTGGTACAGACAGCAACAAAAGATCACGATTTATTGAGAAAATATAATTACGATAAGATATTTCTAATGGTTTATATGTAAACAATAAATAAACAAACGAACGTAATTTCCTACGTTCGTTTGTTTTTTTTTATTGATACCAATATTATAACGAGATATATTTATTATTTTTTTATGAGCTCTTTATTATATTTTGGCGTTATTTTATTACTTTGGCTGACTTTATTAAATAAGGAGGCAAATGCGGAGAATAAGCAAACAGAAGTAAGCACTTGAGATTTGCACGTATCAAGTAACAAGTATCTATATTAAAAGAAAAACAAAATACCTGATTGCAAAAATGCGGTTTTTGCACTATAATTTACGATTTCATTACGCTTGATACGCTGTTAAGTGTACAGTTTTTATGAGAAAGTATGTATAAAATAGCTGTAAAAGTGTACAATTTCCCATTCTTTACAATAATTCTAGTAAAATAACTTGTTTATTATGAAAAACTTCGTTGGAGGTTATAAAAAACGCATTTTTTTTATTTTTGCGAGAGATGTATTATTATTATTACTACAAAAAATATAATAGCTTAAGACACCAGAAGAAGAAGTGAAGAATCAAACGACACCACGCACATCAAAATCGGTCAAGCAGTTCAGGCTGTAGGTGACCATATAGAAACGTACATACATACATGCATACAAAAATTACGCATCGGGTCGGGTGATGGAAGAAAATGGAGAATTTGCCCAGCTTTGGGATCTAACAGTTAAAAAAATGTTTTTAGAGGTAACGACTGCAGTTGATATAAAATTGCTGCGTTGATTGTACATTGTAATTTAGCATTGTGGTAGTATAGCCGTGTGATCGTTGGAAGATATGGTTTTCTCTAGAATCTAAAGTCAACGCCATATTGTCTAAAGTCTAGATCATTTAGTGCCTAAGAATTTTACAGAACAATTTGTTCGATGTTTATTACTCGCAAGGTAAAAATATCGCCTAAATTAAATATTTAGGTCTGACAAATCATAAAAACTGCATTTTACTTGATCGGGGATCTGCGAGCATCGGTTTTATACCTAACAGAACAATGCATGATCGTTTGATTAAACAGAAATGAATTGTTGACAATAGACACCAACGCCCACAAAACTGTGATAACGTACACCCAGGTAGACAAAATTGAAATTCATTAATTTATCTGATTACAACAGAACATAATTCTAGTTTAAAAAACTGAAGCAACCGACTTAAAATTGAAATGGGATCACACGGGAAGCACCAGCTTTCAAATAAAAAAAAAAGAATCGTCAAAATCGGTTCACCCAGTTGAAAGTTCTGAGGTAACAAAACGATTTTTTTTTTTACAAAATACAGTCGAATTGAGAACCTTCTCCTTTTTTGAAGTCGGTTCAAAACAGTTGAAATATGTTACCGTAAGAATAGTTATCAGATCAAAATAAGTAAATGTATACTAACGTCAACTGCGAAAATAAAACATCATATTAAATATATCCACATTCTACTTTTAATGTACGTAAAGTTATTTTATTGTAAGCATACTTCATGAAACTCCGGTTTTTTAGATTGTTCATCGTGTTTTATCACCTTGTCCGAAAGGTATATAATAAATATAATGAGATCACAACACAGAAAACCTGTAAGGACACAAAGGACAAATATAAAAATAAATAGAAGCGAATCGATATTGTGAATGCGAAATGTTTATGAGTGTATTTGTTACTCGAGGTTCCAACAGATACTCACCCCACACTCGGAAAGTTATAGGAAATCATTGAGAATGTACGAAATGATATGGCGAATTAACGCTATCAATAGATATTATTTTTAAAACTTTCAACTCGATATACTTGAGTTAATACACTATTAAAAATCAAGTGTGAAGCATAGATACGTACAACAGACATAATTTATGATCTCATATTTTTGTTTCCTACTTTGCTATAAAACCCAGTTCATGGTACATCTCAGCATTAATATCAAGAGAAACACTACACATTATTTACCGCCTAAGCAAATGACCGCCACCGTGGCGATGAGCTATTGTCACCCAACTGTCCAAAAAAGAAGGTAAAGGTAAGATAGAGTCCGAGAGGAACCGCAGATCAAAGTCGACTGTATTTCTAGCTGCAGTCGTAGCAGTTTCTATTCTGAGGTAGACGGCAAACCGGTGCAATTGGTTTCTCTGGTTTCAATCAATCAATAACACTTTATTGACACCACATTAAGTAATAAGACAATAAACACATAAGAAAATGTCACAAAAGGCGGTCTTATCGCTAAAAGCGATCTCTTCCAGACAACCTTGGGATGTGATGGAAAAATAGTTTCAATCAATCAATCAATCAATAACACTTTATTGACACCACATAAAGTAATAAGACAATAAACACATAAGAAAATGTCACAAAAGGCGGTCTTATCGCTAAAAGCGATCTCTTCCAGACAACCTTGGGATGTGATGGAAAAATAGTTTCAATGAATCAATCAATCAATAACACTTTATTGACACCACATAAAGTAATAAGACAATAAACACATTTATAAGAAAATGGCACAAAAGGCGGTCTTATCGCTAAAAGCGATCTCTTCCAGACAACCTTGGGATGTGATGGAAAAAGTCTAATTAAGGAGTAAACTAATACTCGTAGAGTAATTAAGTAAAAAAAAACTATACACAGACAGAACGCCATCCATATACCTAGGCAAGGAATGAACACTCTCCATGGTCGATGAGCGTTGAGCGCTCTACGATACCTAAGTTGTTGCGGCAGGCCGCTGCAATTTCGCTGTGCATCCATTCTTTCAACTTTAATAGCAATGTAAATATCAAAATTTTAAGTAGGATCATTTGTACTTTTGTCTCACTCTCTTGATTACAGAAAAATCAAGATAAAAACAGGCGCTGAGCGTACTTTCCATCGCTGAATAGAATAGAATAGAATAACTTTATTGTACATCCATACAGAGTAACTTAAATATAGATAATAATTGGAGTTGAAAATACAACGGCGACCTTATCGCATAGAGCGATTTCTTCCAGGAAACCTCAGGGAGAAAAATACCCCCCCCCTCCTCCTCCTCCTCCTCCTCCTCCTCAAAGAGAAAAAAAAGAAAGGTCTCCTTAAGAGGTGAGGAGTAACCCTGCTGCTCAGAGCTGCTCGGAATCATGTTTAGTGAAATTCATAGGAACCGCGGGTGGGGTAGTGTCGTTTGCAGTCTGCGGCTGCGGCTAGAGTTTGCAACTTGCATTCCATCTTTGTTTTTGGAATGTACATAATATGTGTGTATTTCTTATTTTTGGCACGTTTTACAACAGTTTGACGCATTTCAACATACATTTAATAGAATTTATGAGGTGTCAATAAATTCCTCTCGATGAGATTATAAACTGTTTTTTATAACTATCCGTCTGATAATTGGAGAAATGTATGTAATAATATAATGTATACTTATGATAGTGTGTCATACAGGGAGTGTCATCTTGATTCCAAGATTACACATTCTTAACACTCACTGTAAGTAATATTATTTTCTGTGTGCCTAAGCATTGTCTTGAAGTGAATCAAGGTCATCAATTCAATATTTTATTATTAGTTTTGACTTATGATGTGTATTTAGTATATACATAACAATAATGTTATTGAATTATGCAGTTGTAACGGGTTCGTTGTATTAAATTCTTCGTCAATGACTTTTTCGATGATGATGAGTAAATAAGTATTAGTTTGTTCAGTTAGAGAACTAATGCGGCATTGAGGGCGCCGCTGTCCAGATTTTCATTATTTTGTTCAGTTGTGACCACAGAATACCGTATTAATATATATAGTACATAGATCTATCTTACATAAAAAGAAAGATTGACCACTAATAACTGTAATAACAAGCGATGTTGTGGTTGAGGATGAAGCACATTGACATACAGACTATATCTATGTATTCTTGTCTCGAAAATTCTCATATTGCAGTTCTCAGCAAATAACAAGAATAAAAAAATTAAACATACACAACACAGGTAAACTGTAAATAAATGTCTGATCCGTTGACCATAAAAAGAATACGTCATGAATTTAGTACTAAGTAGATCAAAAGTGACGAGACCTTCTCTATAATAAACCGCAATGCTCTTTGGTGGTGTCAGACTACAGAACAAATTTACATCTGCCACATCTGAGGAGCCACTAAAGCGTTGTTTGAACAAAATTGACGTCATCTCATTGAAATCGTTTAGTTCGGCCAGATAGCCACTTGTACAAGTAATTTGGTCGGTATGTAACAGTTGTACCACGTGACCACATCACGCCATGTCGCCGACCATTCGGCAAGGCAGCCTCATTGGCCGCTTCAACTCTCATTAGGTACTTGTTCAACCGGCTTGTGGATTTGATGAGGATCATTCTGGAACACCAATATGGGATGTAAAATACTTTATTGGGTTTATTTTTATCGAAGTTTTGAACTGTTTACAAAAAACAATTTGCATATTTTTGCGATTGAAGCTGTTTTTAATTGTTTTTAAAGTTTTATGTTTAGGGATGCTGTGACGTCAAAACTTGGTGTAGTCTTTTTGATTAATTAATCCCATTTAGTTCATAAAATTATGGAGTCTTACATAGGTATGGATATGGTGTATTTTATTTACTTTACAATAATTTTCGTAAAAGTATAGTTTGTAAGTGTAATGTAGTTTGTTGTTGTCGAGAGTTGTATTATTATTATTACAAATAACTACAACGTAAATTAGACTGCAAAAACTGCTTTTCTGCAATCGGGTATTTTGTTTTTTTTTTAATATACTTACTTGTCGAGCCACTGCCTTACGTATATTGTCTCCATCGTGGGATATTAGAAACTCATGATTCTGAGATATCTCGTTATGCCCGGAAATTTTGCTGGATAAATATATACAACAGTGGATGAGACTGGCTCAAGACCGGAAAGAATGGCGCGCTAAAGAGGAGACCTATACTCAGCAGTGGGTGGACAATGGTTGATGATGATGCTATTACAACGCCTCTATAACAACAGAATAGACAATGGCTATAAGCGTACTTTTTTGAGAAATCACAGTCGTCGTGAGATCGACACGTTGCAGTTGGTGTCTTTATTTAGTAGTTTATAACATAATGCTTCCAATTTTAAAGGATCAATTTTGCGTCGATAGTTGTAAAAAAAAAGGTTAAAAAGGCGGACTGGAAGTAGCTTTACTCAATTGTTCAATTGAATTACATGCCAAGCGTGCATTTTAGATAGATTAAATATATTGTTTTGATAGATTTTTCGTCATAATATGCTTCGAATTAGTAACTAATAAAATACCATCAGTTTATCAAATAGTAATAAACTGATGGTACTTTCAGATTTATTTAAAAAAAAAAACAAACTAAATGATAAAAGGGTAGTGTTTGTCATCATTATCTATTATTATATTATAGTTATAGAGTATTATAGAGCTTAATCTAAATAAAAACAAGTTAAACATTACAATAATCTAAAAATTATGTTGATGCAATGCGAAATAACCGGGATACAATCAGCCGAGACGAGGTCGGTTAAAATAATCGGACGTTTTAGGCATTTAACTACCTAACCGACATTTTGGTTGTGGTGAACACTAAAAACTACTTTACCAAGGGTTAGAAAGATAATACCTATTATCTATAGTACCTATTATGCTATCATAATATAACTTAAGTATTTGTATCAATAATTTAAGTGATTAGTGAGTGTATGCGTGTATGTAAGTGTAAATATAAAAATATGTATATATAATATTACTTAGATGTCTGTATTTGTATTTTCATCGATGATAACTTTAGTTTAACTTTATATCCGCCCATTTCATTAGAAATTATTAAGATAGACCTATTAATTTTATTAATTCAGTATTTATAAGTTCCTAAAATGTAAATAAGCTGTTGGTCTTAAATAAATAAATAAAAAAACGTGTTGTTAATATTATGTTGGTAAACTACACCCTAAGAGATCCATTTATACATAAATAAAAAAATACACTGATTGGGTTTGTGGATAGCTGATGATATTATTATACAGTTGGATATGTGCGCTTAACATCAGGCCAATTGTAGATCCATCTTAAGTGTAAAACAAAAACCGGACAAGTGCGAGTCGGACTCGCCCACCGAGGGTTCCGTACAAACTAGTAGATAAAAGGGGGAATTTATATATTTTTTTATATTTTCCTTCATAAATTTAAAGATATACATAGTAAACATATGTAAATAAAAACCTGTTTTAGTTTGTGTTAATGAAGCTCTTTCATATGATACCCCACATGATACGGTTAATTCACTTTACAATTTGGACCCTCATTCCTTGCATAAAGACAATTTTTTTTGTGATTAAATAAAAAATTACCAGTTTTCGGATTTTTTCCTATATGTGTACTCTAACACAATGCTTCTTGCAAAATTTCATAGTTCTGGGTCAACGGAAACTACCCCATAGGTTTTGATTCCCTTGTGAGTGCCGAAATGTGCGTTTTTACGACATATTCGGCTGTAACTTTTTTACGAAAACTGAGAAACTTTATTTTTCTTTCTGCAGCAAGAGACTATGGAACTGCGTATATGGTTTAAATTTCAACTCTATACCTTCATGCGTTCCCAAGATAAAGGTTTTGACACCCGGACGGACGGACGGACAAACGGCAGACGGACAACAAAGTGATCCTGTATAAGGATTCTGTTTTTTCCTTTTGAGGTACGGAACCCTAAAAAGCATGATGTGCAAACTTTTATGTTTTTAAGTTTCTGTGCTTGTGTTGCAAGCAGTGGCATCGTTTGTGTCAAGCTAGTCAAAAATTCGTTCGTTCTATTAGTCAATCTCACAAATCTACAATTCAATACTTTCGGCTATTAAGAGTTAGCTACTATTTAGCGCCTGTGCGACCTGATTTGCGCTTTATTACTTTGTATAAAGAGTCGCTATTTAATTAAGTGTTGATGGATTCTTCTGTATATGTACTATTAATTATTCTATGTGCATGCGCGAAAATCAGTAAATGAGTCAGACTGTAGGCGCGTGTCAGGGATCAGTTACTGATAGCGTGATCGAGTCAAGATTTATATTTATAGCAAATTTAGATAATTTTATAGGCAAAAAACATGCGTATTGTGAATGATAGATAACATTGTATGTATGTACATATATTTATGTTTTTATCGACTTTTTCGACTGGTGATAATGAGTTAATGTATAACTATAACGTAGAGTCGTAGACTAATTCAAGTAATGTAGAACAATAATATGACAACAATAACCAATATACTGAGGCCAAAGAATGGCGTCAAGTAGTACCCCGATATTTCCATGGGGCTAAAGGAGACCCCTGTCTTCCAGCTTGCCTTAACTGGCCGCCTGGTGGCAAAAATTGCTATAATCTAAGCTCCGAAGTATCTATTCTAGGGCATAACACCTAGCGTTTATTGAAAGCGCAGCACACCTCTCCTCCCTGAGCCATCAACGCCAATGTTGCTTCTCCGGTGCCACTATCTGCTTTACCGAAAAACGTTACTTAACTTTGAGCAATGCTTAACATATTTTGTCAACTTCTAGCTGACACGTAATGACAGTTGCGGAAAGAAGACATAGAACTTAAGACATTGGTTAAAGTTAAGTAACGTTTTTCGGTAAGGCCCTATATGTATAGGTATATGGTCCAATTTTAGTGAGTGCCGTATTATTCATCAGTCTCATTTTTTTTGTGTAATAAAATAAATATTGGTGGATATTTCACATCACACCATCTAGTTTAATAAAAGCAAAGTTTCTTCAATGGGAACTAAACGGCTGATAGAATACGTATATACTTTTTTGTTGTGTATATCCCCACCTAGGGCAAACACGCAAATGTTTGCCCTAGGTGGGGATCGAACACATGATCTACAACTCAGCAGGCAGACATACCTACATAATTTATCTTGATTGTAAGTTATATTAAAGAGTTTATCTATATCTGACTGGCCTTGAGGCTCAGTTGGTAGTATGTCTGCCTGCTGTGCCGTAGGTCATGGGTTCGATCCCCACGCAGGGCAAACATTTGTGTGATGAGCATGGTTGTTTGTTCTGTGTCTGGTTGTGTTTCTATGTATCATATGTATATATTTACAACAAAAAAAGTATATAATATGTATTCTATCAGCCATCTAGTTCCATAGTACAAGCTTTGCTTAGTTTGGTCTAGATGGTGTTGTGTGAAATGTCCACAAATATATCTATCTACCTACCAACTGAGCTACGAGGCCAGTTAGAGTGAGGGTCAAAATTTTAAAGTGAATTTACCGTATCATGTGGGATATCATATGAAAGAACTTCATTAGCATAAGCTAAAATAGGTTTTAAAATATTTTTACGATGTATATTTTTCGGTTTATGAAGGTAAATATATACAAAATATATGATTTCCCTCTTTTATCTACAAGTTTGTACGGAACCCCTCGGTGGGCGAGTCTGACTCGCAATTGTCCGGTTTTTTCATTGAAATACTCAGATTATATATTGCTCAGGAGTGGAAGTCTCTGTCGCTTACTATGTTTCTTAAGCTCTTAATTCTTTAGCTAAAATTTTGAAATTTTCAAAGCTAAAGTGAAGGTATCTTCTAGATCGACAAGATACGTTCTCAGATTTCTCAGTCACACCGTCGCTTACCATTGTGAAGTGACTTGGTGGTCAAGCTTAGATTTCCTTTGCACAAAAAATACCTTGGATTGCCTGTGGCATTATTGGCTGGCTCTTTCTCTTACGATGAACTCCATTATCATCGAACACAAAATGGTTACTGTGAGCTCCAATATCCTTTTCGACTGGTTGATTCCTCGAAATCATAATGAAGTTCATTGTCAAAATCAGTTAGCCAGTAAGGGCCCGGCCCGGCTGTAGTCATGTGGCACCGGCGCCGGAATCCGACGTTTTTTTAGTAGGCGAAATCGTCTGATTCCGGCGCCGGGCCGGTCTTTGTTTCCGATCCAGCGCCGTGCCGGATGACATGGGGTCACAGCCTAAAGCCGTGGGTCTTGCTTTTCATGTTTCATATATCGTAGGTTGATAAATAAATAATTTATCTAATATGCTCTGACATTATCCTGGAAAGACTTTAGATTTCAACATGTTCTATCACGTAGCTCTTTCTTCTTTCTTTTGGCATGTACTTCTACTTTGGTTCTGTTTGGTGTGCGTCAAAGTACTGAAGTGGCCAGCCTTGTTCGAAAATCGCTTTACAGAAATACATATACCAAAACAACGAACTGCGCCAGGCTTGGAATAGGTCACACTTTGTATCACTTTTTACCCGACTGCGTAAGAAGGATTATATTTATATTTCTTTGACACGCCCTAGAGCCTAAACGGCTTGACCGATTTTGATGTGAGTGGTGTCAATAGATTCGTCTTAGTTGTGAGAGTGACATTGGGTACATCAAAATTAAAAAAAAAAACATAAGTTAGGCTGCAAAAACCTCTTTTCTGCAGTCGGGTATTTTGTTTTTCTTTTAACATTGATACTTGTTATCTTTACTTATTTAACTTGTATTTGAAACTCACCTACTGTACATGTGATAGTCACGACAATGATGAAAACATTGTTTAGTTTTGATACATCGATGAGTAAGAAGTAGTTTTATTTCATCATTCGAGATCCAGTAACTTGATCTTTATTATCTCATTTTTTTGTCTGCGTCGCAAATTTGGTTATTTCATAGTTATTTTTTAAAATTTATTTTTCTTTAAAAAAAATATTTTTCCTGTCTGAGTTAGTGCGGATGACATTTCATTTCGTATACGATCAAGAACAATGATTTTAGATAAAGAGAAGTTTTTTTTATTGTACATAACATATTTTTCACAATTTTAGACGCAAGTTTGTAATTAAAAGAGAAGGCATAAATTTTTCGAGATAAAAATTAATTTGAATAAGATACGGCGCAGCTTAAGGACATAGCCGGACTTTAATTTTTTTCTGTAGATATTCATCTCAGCCACAAGAAATCCACAGATAGACATAGGCCAAAAAACTGGTTAAAACTGATTGCATCGTTTGGAGTCTTCCTGAATTTATATGAGATCATTTATCTACCTTGTGGCTGCTCTTCCTACGTTTCGCTTACCGGTACGTGTTCTCCATTCGAGAAATTTTCGGTTTCATCGGCTGTTCTACGTGATATGCGCCCTGCCACCTGCCACTTCAACTTGCTAATCCGCCGCTGTGCTATGTCGGTAATTATCGTAAGTCTCCGGATCTCTTCTATTTGATTCAATCTTGCAGAGAAACCATGGACATAGCCATTTCCATAACTCATTGTTTGACTTTGAGCTTCCTTATAAAACCCATAGTGCGTGCTCATGTTTCAGTAATATAATATAATATCACTAGTAACACTGGCCGAAATTTTTCATCTTGAGGCTGTAAGCATTGTATTCACCTCAAATATGTATAATAAATATATGTCAAAATTAAATATAGAAGATAAGAAATATACAACATGCTTCCAATATGCATAAAGATGTTTTCTAGTCTACACTGTTTTGGGTTTCCTTGTCAATAAATTGTTTAGCTCTTTCAATTTAGGAAATTGTTAGTTATGCCACGTGATAGTAAAGGTGTCTACCATATGTAACGTGACTACAAGTAGCAATATACCTACAGACAAGTGTACTAAAGTAAGTCTTTTTTTTTTTGAACTTGCTCGATTTTCCTCACTTAATAGGTAATGAAAGTATAGAAAAAACTAGTAGTATACTCGTAATAAGGCTTTGTCTCAAGTGACTGACTAACAGACAGACAGACAATGTACACCCGAAGCCGTTTCACATAAGACAGGAAATTCGGATGATGCCATCCTTGTAAAATGGTAGATTTCCACAATAAAATAATTTCTCGATAGCTTCGCGGGTAAAACTGCAAAATGCGGGTAGTATAAAAAAACTGCAAAACCCACTTGAATGAACATTAAACAACAAAATTACTTTTTCCTTAAGTACGTATGGTCTGATTTGCGAAGATTTGATGATAATCTTAATGGCTTTTTATGACCAGCATTTGAAATTGATAGCCCATAATGTGACCGCACGTGGTGATGACGTCAATCAGTCACGTTTTCTAAGCGTGGAGTCTCATCTTGGGATTCAATGATTCAAGATTGTATGTATTTTCATTTCATTGATATATTATGAGCTCTATAGCTGTAGATAGTACGGTAAAATAATATTTATTTTGCATATAGGCACGCTCTATTAACAAAGTATAGTTTTAAATGAGTTTTTGATAGCTCGTTTACCTGAGTATGCAAGAAGGAAGGTAACTTTTCTCGCTGTACATATCGATAATAGTAATATGAATCTATTTTTTACGTAAGATAGATCTACGATTGACCACCAACTCGCCTGATGTTAAGCGAGCGACGGTGTGGCCGAAAATGGAGCTCCAAAGAGCTCCATTGAAAATTCCAAGATTCTCAGGAAATAGAGATGGCGGCAAAGAATTCCATTCCTGTGCAGT
Organism: Lycia hirtaria; assembly: GCA_947563715.1. Classification (NCBI taxonomy): domain Eukaryota; kingdom Metazoa; phylum Arthropoda; class Insecta; order Lepidoptera; family Geometridae; genus Lycia; species Lycia hirtaria. The sequence goes on from OX387383.1 coordinate 6,634,473, forward strand.
ACTCATCTATGTCGTAAGTATGGTTATTTACCCAAGTACTTTAGTACCAGGTTAGTGTTATGTTAGCTACATATTTTTACTTCCCGAATCTGCTCATTCGCTACTTATTTTATTCATTTTTCAGTTACGTATTCAGTTTTTTTCTTCTTTTAATAAACGTACTTGTTCAAGCTCGTAATTTCTGTAATTGGTGAAGAATCAAGGTGAAGTGATATAATATGTTTTCCAAATAAGTATGCCCAGATTAGAAGCCAATATTAGTACGGGTGGCGGGATCCATATAATTTTATATCAATGACTGAATTTGCATTTTAGATTATGCAAGTGATAAAATAAAAAGCATGAAGTACCGGTTATTTAAATATTAGAAACATTTTGATTTTGTTAATATATACAGGATAACGTTACTGGTATTTCGTCATTTAGGTTTGATTTGACATGAGATCATCTTTTGACCCGACTAGGACTGCGCAAGAAGGAGGGTTATGTTTTAGAGTGTATGTATGTATGTATATACTTATGTTTGTTTCTATATGACCGCCAGCAGCCTAAACGGCTTGAACGATTTTGCCATTCGTGTCATTAGATTCGTCTTCACTCCCTGAGTGTTATAGGCTATATTTTTTTGTTAAATAATAATAATAGTACGTCTCTCGCAATAAAAAATGCGCTTTTTCGTAACCTCCAACGAACTTTTTTTGTTTATATTCTTTATTCAATAACATATGCGACAGAATGCAATAAGCGAAAGTATACATTGCAAATAAGTACATATTAATGAACTGTATCTTTCTACATCCCAAAATTATTGTTATTAAATTATTATTTATTTTTGTAATAAATAAGTGATTTTACTTTATTCTAGATAATACACATTTATAATCTTTTACAGCGATTTTACACATAATTTCCCACAAAAAACGTACACTCGTAACAAGCGTAACGAAATTGTAAGTTAGACTGCTTTTGTGCAGTCGGGTATTTTGTTTTTCTTTTAATATTATTTATTTATTATTTACAACTTCTATTAGTTCGATTTTGATTTATTACCATAGTTGCATAATAGGAAACCTTATAAATGATAACTTTATTTTTACAGATGTGGACTTGTATATAATATACCATATTAATTTAATAGCATATTAGTTAGGCAATTTATTATTGATAAAATAATCGCGTAACAAACACACACAAAAACATACAGTCGAATTAAGAGCTTCCTCCTTTTAAAAGTCGGTTAAAAATACAAACACTCCCATTGTATCTGTCATGTGTATCTGTGTATGTGGTATGATAGCTCTCAAGCGGATGGATCGATTTCGATCTAATTTTGTTTGTTTGAAAGAGGACTTGGAGAACTTAAGAGTGTTCTTAGCTATGTTTCATCAAAATTGGCTTAGCCGTTTTTGTTGTCGGGGGTTTTTGAGTTTTCAAAACTTATACTTGTTGAGCTTTAAAATCTGAAGATTTGTATTCAAAGTGGGCCAGTAGGTATATGAATTAAATTTAAAACCCCATAGTTAGAATTACCATAACAAGAATGGATCCGGTTCGTCAGCGCCAGCGCATAGCAACGAACGTGGTATCACTATCGTGTCCTGTATACCCTTTAAAACGAACCTGATAAGCTATCACCGCCGATACAGAATATCATTTATTATTGTTGATATCTCTTGGAATTTGGAACCAAAACAAAGAAAATATATTCGATTTATATTTTCCTTATGGCCAACAGTACCCTTTTCAAAATATATTCGATATTGAAGTGATTTAATTTCACTAAAGGATATTCACTTAAATAATTTATATATATACATTGTCAATAATCTAAAACTAAATTTGTCAAATAGCCCGCCCCTAACTGTTCCTGGTGCAAAGGTACCCATAACACTCGCTGCGTTACCTCGCTGTATGGCGATTGCCAGTCGTTGCACCAGAAACATGCCGGAGCGGGAGTCACCTGTCCTATCCATTATCCTGTGGCCCAACTCACCTATGAGCTGTTTGGCCTCACTACCCCAACAACCCATAGTCTCCACCGCAATTGGAACAAAAGAATACAAAGGTTCCATCCCTGCATACTTCTGCCTCTTCTTGGCAGCGGCATCATTCGCAGCTGCTGCCGGCGAGTGGACGGTGCGACCCACATGACTGGCGGCTACAGTGCTGACGCACGCACGTCCCAAACCAGGCACTTACCGTTCTTCCAGGGCACGAGGGTCAGCCCGTCCGGTCTCTTGCCGTCAGATCTACACAGACCAGGGGGTTCAAGCACGCAGGGGACGTTTGCTGACACAAAGGCTCTTCGGACAATGTCGTTTAGGGCATGGTGCCGCGGAAACCTACCTGTGCAACGACGACAACTCAGCGCATGATGGCCATTGGCTTCCACCGTGGAGCCGCAGGTGCATCTATGGGGTTCACACACCTTGCAGCCCAGACGGAGGGCCACCGCTACGCGCAAAGAGGTGTCGTCCAATAAGGTGCCTAGGTGAGGCGTATTCAATTTATATTTTCCTTATGGCCAACAGTACCCCTTTCAAAATATATTCGATATTTATTCAATTTATATTTTCCTTGTGGCCAACAGTACCCTTTCAAAATTTTCAAATATTCAAAATCATTCGTTTGGAATCGGGTTGGAAACTATATCTCCATCTTATCTTTGACTGGCCTTGTGGCTTAGTCGGTAGTGTGTCTACGTCTACCTGCTGAAAGGTCGTGGGTCCGATCCCCACCCAGGGCAAACATTTGTGTGATGAGCATGGATGTTTGTTCTGTGTCTGGGTGTTTCTATGTATCATATGTATATATTTACAAAAAAAGTACATATGTATTCTATCAGCCATCTAGTTCCATAGTACAAGCTTTGCTTAGTTTGGGCTAGATGGTGTTGTGTGAAATGTCCACAAATATTTATTTATTATTCTTTTATTCTGCATGGAAATGACAGAGATGGAGATATAGTTTCCGATCACATTCCGAATCCGACAAGTTAAGAATAGCCCTACAGGTACAGCATTTAAGAGAAGTGTTGTCGCTTTATCTCCCATACAAATACGAGAAAAATATTTCTACGCTTAGTAATTAACCGATTTTGATAATTATTTTTTATCTGATTTATGACATAAATGCCTGTTACTACGAAATTTTTTTTCTTCAAATTTCGATGAAATTCCGAAGTTAAGAAATTAAAAGTGTATTGTAGTGTATAGTAAAAATGTTGATGTAACTAACCATGCTAAACATTGTTGGAAACATTATGCATGGTTGGAAACATTAATGGTCTAAAGCCATTAATGTTTCCAACCATAAAATATATAATATTCTTTTATCGAAATTGGATAATATTAATTTTCTGATATGAGGGCGTGGTCCAAGGTGGTGGATACAAGTAGCCTGAAACGGGAACTGGCTCTCAAGCAGAGCTGCTGGAATACACGGTTAGGTTCATACAGATAGATTTTCAAATTGAGGATGGTAACTAAACATTTTTCAACTCTTAAAACATATATTAATACAATTGAAATCTATACTGTAACTATATATGTATAATCGTGAAAAGTAGAGAGCTAATTTTTTTTTATCAGCCCTGTTTATACAAACTGTCCCACTGCTGGGCGCGGGCCATCTTCTCATTGTGAGAAGGGTTAGGCCATAGTCTGCCACGCTGGCCAAGTGCGGGTTGGCAGACTTCACACATCTTCAAGATCATTGAGAACTCTCAGACATGTAGGTTTCCATACAAGAGAGCTCATACTTTTATCAATAGATAAGTAATTCTACAGGATTAAGTCAGATACAAGGAACGATAAGGAACCCTTATTTATTGTACTTACTGAACCCCAAAAACAATAACTTTACAACAATTAAATCCTTATCAACCTATCTTAGACTTAGACTCACACGTTCCTTAGTTGGGAGTTTTTATTGCTATGACAATGTATATATAAAATGTATGCATTTAACACATGAATTGAACCGAGGAAGTCGCAGGCCAAGGTTGAGGACGTGCTATTGTTATGATTTATTTGTAAACAAAGGACTCAGACTGGCGCACAATGAGAAAAAAAGATGATTGTTTATCAGGAACTTACTCGTATGTAGGTTACAATGACACCGCTACTGGAAGAGTCCAGGGCCTCAAGGCTGCTAAGTGAACATCACTCGTTCGCTGCTCGCTGATACGATTCAAACACAATTTAGACGAATTGCTAGTCTATTATTTTAAAATAGACTAACAATTTGTCAGAATTGTCTTTGAGCGAGTGATGTTCACTTAGCAGCCTTGAGGCCCAGTCGCTACACAGAAGAGCGACGTGATATTATAATATAATAAAAACGTATATTTGAACAAAATTATTTGGGTACATAAATTTTGTGAACCCTGCATCCCACACTAGGAGAGTCCCGTGTCGTGGAATGCAGTGCCTTCCTTATAATGACAAACAATGTTACTAGGGTACTAATTTATATTGAATCTTAACAATTCATTGAAATTAGCCGAAGAGATACAGCAAAATGTATGTACATTGGAAAACAATCGAAAGAAGAGAATACTTAATTATTATAGCTTGTTGTTTATATTAACAGGCCTCATAGCTCAGTGGTAGTACGGCTGCCTCATGAGTTGTAGGTCTTGGGTTCGATCCCCACCCAGGGCAAACGTTTGTGTGATGAGCATGGATGTTTGTTCTGTATCTGGGTGTTTCTATGTATTATAAGTATGTATTTACAGTAAATGACATATTTTTCCAGTTATTTTGTCTTAAAAACCATCTACCAAACCGATTTTGATGAATGTTACAGCACAGGTATGTAAATATAAAAATTACAATTTTCAAATTTTAATAATTTTTTATTCCTTTCAATTAAAAAAAATATTTTTAAGATTGGTTTATAAATGACGGAGTTAAGAGGTAACAAATATAGAAAAAAAGTACAATCGAATTGACGACTTCCTCTTTTTACCGGTTAGAAAGTAGATATGTTCTTTACAAAGTCATTCTAATTTTAAATGATAAAATGAACAAGTATCTGTGTTAACTGTTAATTGTGTACTTGGGGTATCTATAGAAGTCTATGGCTTCGAGCATAGTATGCTCGAAGATAATATGAGATTAATGTAAGGACCTTGCGTCACTCAAATTTTAATCTTACTATGGCATGGAGTTATTGCAAAAATAACAGCAAGAACAAGTTTAATACACATCAGATACATGTTCCTAATAAATATTAGGAACCTGTTTTACTTTGGCGCAGATTTTGGTAGGGTTTGGAAAGTCCAAACCTACATAATTATAATAATGTAAATTAAATAGCATTCAGGATTTGGATGATAAAGGCTTTGATACTTAACGGGTCATTTAACTAATAATTCAACAGGGGGGTTATTGCCAAAGACATTATGATCTTTATTAGTGTCTCTGCTATTGCACACCCGCTTTACTTTTTATATAAATTGATCTCCATACCACGGTTGCCTGGAAGAGATCGCTTTTATTTTAGCGATAAGGACCGAGGACAGACATTTGTGTGATGAGCATGGATGTTTGTTCTGTGTCTGGGTCTTTCTATGTATCATATGTATATATTTACAAAAAAAAGTGTATATGCATTCTATCAGCCATCTAGTTCCATAGTACAAGCTTCGCTTAGTTTGGGCTAGATGGTGTTGTGTGAAAAGTCCGAAAAGAAATAAATAAATATTTATTTATTTATTTACATGAATTCAGTCACCAAAATATTCATAAGCCCTTACAAGGGCGTCGCCAAGGGGGGGGGGGGGGGGCAAAGGGGGCAGCTGCCCCCCCCCCCCCCCCCCCCCCCTAGAGATTTGAAAAATATAGCCAACTGCAAAGAAACCAAAGTCCTAGGGCCGTGCAATTGTACCTGTATCTACAATTCATATTTTTCTCCTCCATAATATTAACTTGCCCCCCTCTGGGCCATAGTCTGGCCCTTGAGCCCTTACCCTTACTAACAATATTATAAAAGCGAAATTAACTGTCTGTCTCTCATCTGCTTGTTACATTGTCATGACCAAATGGTTCAAACGATCGTTATAAAATTTTCCAATGAGATGGCTGTGAAACAAGAGATGGACACGGGCTACTTTTTATCATCATCTTCATCACCATTTTACATCACTACGCGGGTGAATCCGCGGAGCGCAGATAGTCGTAAGTAAATATTTACTAAATGTATTATGAGAATCGATGTCAGGCAATCTTTTGCCAGAAAATTACACGTTTTTCATATAACAGGAGATACTCATACTCAAACTCATACACGATCCACATTCGTGTTGCGTACTGCACAAGAATGGAATTCTTTGCCGCCATTTCTGTTTCCCGAGACCTACAATCTTGGAATTTTCAAGGCTAGAGTGAATAGATATCTTCTAGATCGACGTGCTCCATCCTCGGCCACACCGTCGCTTAACATCAGGCGAGTTGGTGGTCAATCGTAGATATATCTTGTATAAAAAAACATACTCTAACTCGTACTCATACTCATAGCCATACTCATTCTTATATTCAGTTTGAGCGTAATAAAGTATGATGGTATAAATAGAGGACATAGTTGAAATTAAAATTTTACCTCTTAGGCGCATCGCCCACACGAGCTGGAGTCGAGGCGGCGTCGAGGCACGGGCGCACAAGCGGCGCGCCGCTTCTACGTTTCCTTCAGGTTCACATTGCAGTGCGCCCACACTCTAGAGTCGCGTCGCAGGCGACGTGGAGTCGAGGCGCGGTCGCGGCGGCGTCGCGGCAGGGGTGTAGTGCGCGACCGCGCCGCGACTTCACCGTCATTTTGTTATTTTGTTTCGTGCATAGACGTGTTTACACTGTAGTGTGCGAATGAAGCATAGCCGCCCGCGCCTCTACTCTAACAAAAACGCCACCCCTCGACTGTGCCGCGACGCCGCCGCGACCGCGCCTCGACTTACCAGTGAGTGACGCGCCTTATGATCCTAGTTTGTCTGCGTGGATTATAGTTAGAAACGAACTGATTGTCCGTTCTATCGATAAGTTCCCGATTAGGTAAGTAAAGCTCAGTGTTTATCTCATCAAAACGAGCAGAAACAATAACAATATCTGTATCAATATCTATGTCTTTGAAAAACACGCGATATAGATCTGTATGAATAACATTGGATACACGCGCCGGCTATCTACGATCATACATACCACAGATCGTCCGATGTTCCTCTCACTGACTCACCGTTAGCCGAAATTATGACTTATTATTGCACAGTTAGGGTTGCTATCTGAATGTTTATAAAAAAAATACAGAATCGATTGTTTACAGGAAATGCGTTAAATTAGAATAGACCCAAAATAGTATACGTATATTTTTATACGCTAATAATAAACAGGTGGTGGGTGAGTGACCGTATGTAAAAAGAAAATATCCGACTGCAGAAGAGCGATTTTCGCAGTCTAACTTACGATTTAATTACATTTGATATGCTGTTGAGTGTAGTTATACGTTTTTGTGAGAAATTATGCGCAAAGTCGTTTTTAAAATTATAATTGCACATTCTTTAGTATAATGCTAGTAAAATCGCCTATTTATTACGAAATTGAAATTACTAGATAGGGAAAGAAAGGGTATAGAAAGGGAATTATAATTTAATTGAACTTTTTAAATCATACGAGGTGGATAGGTAAACGTGCTAAAAACACTCCGATTGTCACTGGTCTATTTGAAAATGGGGTCGAAAATTGCTGATTATGATGATGAGGTAAGAATATAGATGGAAGGAGAGACTGAATTTCTTTCGCACACACATTCGCATTACACATTTGATTACATTTCGCATTTACACATTTGATAAATTTATTCAAATTGCTCATAGCAAAAAAAAACAAAACATGCAATAAGTGGTAAGCTCTCTATGGTGGTAAGTAACTATAAATAAGAAACAATTCTACCCCATAGTGAGTTAAGAGTTAATTTAAGTAAGTCGAAGTGACAACCCTACACTCTGAAGTCATAGTGTGCGTAACGATTGAAGTATTACGGAAATGACGTTTGGATTGACAATTTAAGTCAGCGTCGAAGATATCCTTACAAATATTATAAAAGCGTAAGTAACTCTGTCTATCTGTATGTTACCTTTTCACGACTGAATGGCTAAACTGATCGATATAAAATCCGACACAGAGATAGCTCCTTAGCCTATGTCATTCCTTAATGACATAAGCTGGAGACGTACATAGATCATCATTATCAACATCATCCGTTTTTCCTCAGTTCACAGATGAAACTGCGGGGCACAGCTAGTCAATCGTCGCTACATGTCGTAGGCCAGCCGTTATGTGGAACGAGAATTAGCATAATAGCATTACGCAAGAGCACACACGTAAGGACAACGGCCGGTTATCTTTTACATGCCTATACCTACTCAAATACGGCACTGATGCCAAGTTAGGAGGGAACTTAAAGCAAATGGGGAACAGATTTTTGGGGGGATTTTTGGACATGATCAACCTGACAGCTGTCACAGGTATCTGTAATTTCCACAGATAAGTGGACAACATACCAATTCTCAGTGTGGCTAAAATAAATTATTTTTCGTTTGTAATTTGGTTTGCTTGTACCGTTGTACAAAGTAATTGAACTTGAGCGTTAGTTTCATTTAAAATTCTGTTCGCGGTTGAAGCCGTAATAAAATAAATAAAAATTTAATAAATAAAAAATATATATAAACATAAATAAAAATATGTGTATGACCATCACATAATATGTAATTATTCTCTTTGACACGCATAATACTCGTATAAGCGTTCGAATGACATTTAAAGTAAATAGGCAATTCCATTAAAATACGGAAAATAAAATATGGAAATTAACGTGGGTTTCACGCATTTTTAAATAAAAACTACGGGCCACTCACGTCTGCGTCACCGACCGAGAGTGACGTGTGTGCTGCTCCTTTGAAAAAGACCGCCGAATGCGGTTGAAACTATAGTCGGATATTTCGGCTCAAAACAGACGTGAGTGACTCGTAGTTTTTATTTAAAAATAAAATATGTAAACATTTTGCATATTTGACATGCAAATGCATGACATGAGTGACGTACTTAGTCTTAGAAGGCTTACTAAAAGTTTCTTCACTGAACTAGAGACTCGCATTCTAAGTTTATTACTTCTATGGCACTGCTGTGTGAATTACACAAAAAAATACTCGAGATTCGGATGAGTTAAAAAAGCTATGTATTATTTACATTTACGAAATTTTGAATTTGTTAAACAAACATTATATGTGATAATTATGTGTTTATTGATTGTAAATTAAAGGCTCGTGAGCAAATGTGGAAACATAAAATTAACATGTTACAATTTCCTATTTCTTATAATTTTTACGTACGGCGAATATACAGGAAGGAGCCTATAATATTACGATAATTTTATCATAATGACTTGCCACTGATGTTCTTCTTTATTATTATATGTTGATTTATATATTACACAGTCTGTTAGGTTAAAATAGGGCGTGGTATATGCTCCTTGTCGTTGAGCATGAAGCAAAGAATGTAATATTTAATTATTAATATTTTTAATACTTCCTTTTATTAATTGACATGTAACATAATATTTGTTATGAATAAAGAATATGAATATGAATGAATATGATACCTATTATTTATAGGTACCGAAAGAATTGTTAACACAGATGTTAATCATAACCTCAGCCACTTAGTCCTATGTCCTATGTCCTAACCTATGTCCAGTAGTAGACTTCTATTGGACATAGGCTTCTCCTATGGATTTTCAAATACATCTGATGGATGCAGTTTGCATCCAATGTCATCCTGTCACTTGTATGAGGTCTTCTGTCCATCTTGTGACTAACCTTCATAAACCGAAAAGTATAAAAAAAAAAACAAAAAAAAAAACATCGTAAAAATATTTCAAAAACCTATTTTAGCTTGTGCTAATGAAGGTCTTTGATATGATACATGATACAGTTAAAGCAATTTAAAATTTGGACCCTCCTTCCTTGCAAGACCCAATTTTTTTGTGATTAAATTAAAAATCTACAGTTTTCGGTTTTTTTTCTTTATGGGTACTATATGAAAATGCTTCTTGCCAAATTTCACAGTTATAAGTCAACGGGACTCGCAAGGGAATCAAAACCTACGGGGTACTTACCCCGTAGGTTTTGATTCCCTTGCGAGTGTCGAACCATGCGTTTTTTCGACATATTCGGCTGTATTTTTTTTTATGAAAACAGAGAATTTTGATTTTTCTCTCTGCAGCAAGAGACTATAGATCTGCGTATATGGGTTTAATTCCAACTCGATACATTTACGCGTTCCCAAGATACAGGTCTTGACAGACGGTCGGACGGATAGATGGACAGACGGACAGACGGATGGATCCCCTTTATCATTTTCATATTTATATCGATCATATCTTTGATAAAGTATCAACGGGATCCGAGCTCAATGAGGTTTAATTAGACTCCTTACACGATTAATATAATTTCGATTTTCAAAGTAATACGAAGCGGCAAAATTAGACGTTTCTAGACTTCTCAATCTAAATTAGGCTATTTAGCGCGGCGTGATAGAGTCTTTATATCAAAATCTTTAAGTTCGTCATTGTTGGTATATGAGTATCGGTCAACCCAGGACACTATATTCGTGAACTTTGTTTTAGACTTTACGTCCACGTGATGGAAAGTCATTGGATCAGATAAAACCAAATGGATCGTTGGATGACAGCTGCATATCATTATATTTCAAAGAGCTTGCCCGACCTCAATATCGGTCGGTCACAAGTTGTCACAACGTGATATGACGTAAACTGCAATAGGCTTTAGATAAACAATATATTAATAAAACCGGCCAAGTGCGAGTCGGACTCGCGCACGAAGGGTACCATTATCAATAAAAACGGCAAAAAATCACGTTTGTTGGGAGTTCCCTTAAATATTAATTTTATTTTAAATATTTTAATTTAATTGTTTATTCAAGTAAATAATATAACTCAATATTCTGTATAATGAATGAATATTTCAAGCGTCTACCTGTTGCCGTTATCAATATCGAGCAAAAAAATCACGTTTGTTGTATGGGTGCCCCTTAAATATTTATTTTATTCTGGTTTTTAGTATTATTTGTTATAGCGTCAACAGAAATACATCATCTGTGAAAATTTCAACTGTCTAACTATCACGGTTCATGAGATATAGCCTGGTGACAGAAGGACGGACGGACACTAGATAGACAGACAGACAGCGGAGTCTTAGTAATAGGGTACCGTTTTACCCTTTGGGTATGGAACCCTAAAAACCGTAAAATCGATTACACATGGTATCAGTCATTTTATCTGACCAGAAGCTGAACGGAAAGCTGCGTTCACTTCGTTGTTTACCCACACTATCACTTTGGTTGTTGATGATGATAAACGATGATGAGATGCATATCGAAACCAAGTGGAAGGCTGAACAAAACCTGTTTGGAGATGAACTTTCCTGGTAGAGTTGAATTTAGCAGGTGATCGCTCCTTCTGGAAAATGACAAAACAAAGTTTATAAGACTTATGTATAGGTATGAGAAGTTTTACGTAAATAAAGTATAGGTATTTTATTACTTTACCTCATAATTATTATAATAATAATAACATGTTTTACCCCTGGCACCTTTATCAAATTCCTCGCTTCGCTAAGGTTAAAAAACTAGCTGCACCCGCGACTTCGTTCACGCATTACTTTAGAGTCCTTCGCTGCACTCTGAATTCAAACATGTAGCATTTTGATTCTTATTGGCTCTCAAATACAGTAAGAAATAGCGAGCTGATGCGTGAAACTACTAGACCTTCAAACGATGGTCTTCGTGCAATATGCATGAATATGCATGAATTTTGTTTCATAGGAGTAATAATTTTATTTGATTACATTAAAATTTAATACCTAAACTAAAAAAATATTTAAATCGGTCAATAAGCTTCCGAGGTGTTAAAGGGGAGGGATGCTATGTCCCTCTCTCGCAAAACAACATTTTGTATGGAATTTTTCGGTGAACATGTCCCATGACGTCATCATTCGCTATTGTGTGCCTTCTGTCTAACATGAAATTAAAATGCTTGTACCTTTCTTATTTTTGAACGTATTTAAAATTTAGTTTTTGTTAAATTAATCTATTTGTGGTTAGCTTTGTTATGACTAATGTTGTAAAAAGTTAATTTAGTAGTTTGTAGTGGCAACACTCTTAGCTCTCTCTTCGATAATAAAGTAAAATGTCTGCCGGTGTATGCGTGTAAAAGTGTATCATATAATCTAAAATAAAAACCTTAAAATGCTAGTGTTTAAATATATAAAACTAAATGTTAAAAGCCACAGCCTCAACAACTAATTAAAAATAAATCATACATATTCCCTATTGTAATTGAACATCACCTACAAGGTGAGTTCGTTTAATCACTAATTATATTCACTGTTCTATATCCAGTTGTAGTAACATAATCAATGTGCATACTGTAATGTTTACACAATATCATAACATTACTTATGATTAGGTCTTACGTATTTTATTAATATATTACTTACTTTAGATAAATCGTCAATAATATTGTGTTGTTATCTTCTTGGTCACGTACGCGCTATCGCTATGCTAAATATCGCAATTAACTGCCAGTTCAGAAATTCGACGACTTAGACTCGCTTCGCTCAGGCTAAAAATTCCAGAATATTATTACTGTAATTATAGTTTAAAAAACTGAAACAAACGACTTAAATGTACATTATGTTTACTCGGATCACATATTTTTTCCAATATGTTTTAAAAATCAAAGTACTGAACCGATTTCGATAAAATTTATACTGTACCTACCTCAGAAGTATGACCTACCAAATCAAGAAAGAATAATTAAAATCAATTCATAATAGGTGATATAATCGCGTAACAAACATGCAAAAAATAAAAAAAAAACAATTGATCCAATTGACCCAATTGATTGAATTGTCCAATTGAGATTCTCCTTCTTGAAGTCGGTTTAAAATAACAAAGAAATATCGAGATCGTTCCAGTATGTTTCAATTGACCCATTTACTAATGAACACCATGTGATTTCTATTTTATATATACTATTATAAATTATACTAAAACTAATCAATAAAAAATCGTGATTGGAGATTATTTAAAATATCCATAGGCAACAAAGATTATGGATATTTCAAACAATCTCCAGTTTCAGGCAGAGTGCCAAAAATGCAGGCGGCATTTCCTCTCTGAATGGCAATGCTTATTTTTTGTCCAAAGTAAAGGCCAGCATTTTGGGCATGCAAAGAATTTTTAAATTTTTGAATGTTTTTGTTTCATATTTGTTTTTTTTATCAGCCCTGTTTGTACAAACTGTCCCACTGCTGGGAACGGGCCATCTTCTCATTGTGAGAAGGGTAAGGCCATAGTCTGCCACGCTGGCCAAGTGCGTTATATTTGATTTAGTTTTAATATTTCCATTTTCATGTTATAATTATGTTCATGTACTTATGTCATTATAATACATATCTATACCGATCTAATCCTTATTTAATCACGTGATATCAGGCATTAAATACGTGTTAATTATCTGTTCCTATTCAAAATAAACAATCCGCTTCTTATCTTATTATCAATGCTTATTTTTTGTCCAAAGTAAAGGCCAGCATTTTGGGCATGCAAAGAATTTTTAAATTTTTGAATGTTTTTGTTTCATATTTGTTTTTTTTATCAGCCCTGTTTGTACAAACTGTCCCACTGCTGGGAACGGGCCATCTTCTCATTGTGAGAAGGGTAAGGCCATAGTCTGCCACGCTGGCCAAGTGCGTTATATTTGATTTAGTTTTAATATTTCCATTTTCATGTTATAATTATGTTCATGTACTTATGTCATTATAATACATATCTATACCGATCTAATCCTTATTTAATCACGTGATATCAGGCATTAAATACGTGTTAATTATCTGTTCCTATTCAAAATAAACAATCCGCTTCTTATCTTATTATTTAAGGTTAGTACATATTTTTATATCAAAATTTTCAAGGTTTTCTATTAAATTATTTAACTTGAACAAACATAGGAAGATACATAATACCCATAACAACAAACAACAACATATGAAATAGGAACTAATCAACCTTTAGATAATCAATCAGATGTTTTGACATACCTCATTTATTTTGCTCTACCTTAGCCCTATGACACACGTACAAGGTTATTACATTGACCCTGTACTAAGAAAAAAAGAGGTTATTGTAAGCATTATTCATCATGAACAACCTTTACTATAAGCACACCTCAAAATTCAGGAAATAAATCAGTTGTGTAAAGATATAGTTCGTTGACCCTCAGAAAAATAGCCCGATCCTCATGGATATAAGGGTCAGCTGATTCTTTCCGTAATTTAACTTATGCCCATAAAGATATATAAATAAATATAAATATTGGTGGACATTACACACAGACTGATGACTACATACCCCATAGTAGGACACCCCCGTATTCTAACTATGAGGTATGTATTCATCTTTATGAGGAGCCCTCCTATAGGTTTCAAAAACACTAATTTCAAGCAGGTCTACATTCAGCGCCTTCATGCCACTTGCCTGCACTGCACTTGCCAATACATGGTCTCCACTCGAGTTCTTTTCGAATCGGCTCCATCGGCTGTCAGCGTATGCCTGTCCATTGCCATTTCAACTTTCACATGTCTATAATTTTTTCCTTCTCTGTTTTGATCTCGCAAAATAACCCTAATAGTCTAGTAAAAATAAATCCGTTTGTATGGAGCACATCACAGTATTTGCAACTGGAGGGATTTTTTGAAATCATGATAGAAAAATAGCTAAAAAACATAGATCAACAATAATCCCCGATTTATAGACTAGCTGCTTTCCACGGTTTCACTCGCGTAGTTATGAAAAACGGTGATGATTATGATGATGATAAGTAGCTTATGTCCGTCTCCAGGTCCACAGCTATCTCTGTACTAATTTTCATAACGATCGGTTCAGCCGTTTGAGCATGTAAATGTAACAAAATTCGATTTTATAATATCATTATGAAATTGTGTCAAATGTATTTCAAAACACCAGTACATTCATTTAAATAACAATAAGTAGTTGTCTTTTATGTTGTCACAAATATTATTTTTACTAGACTATAAGCGTTCATAACATATAGGCTGTTAAATACCTAATTACAATTTTCATAATGACTATTCGGAAACTGTGATTAGATCCTTCATATGAACACAATATATAGCATTTTCTGGTTTTCCTGGTATAATTAAATGCGGTATATATAAAGGTATCACAAATATTTTTTCCTACGCCTTGAATTCATATTGTAGATCAGAATTCTACAACTGAAAAGTCCTTCGCTACACTCGGGATTCTACTTTTTATATCCTTCGCTAGTTTCTCTACGCTTTGAGTTCAAACAAATGTAAAAAAATAAATACCGCTGTAAAAAAATAATTTTACATGCTTGTTATACATATGTGGTTTCACGGTATTATCGTACAATTTTGATTTTTTTTTTCGAACGTGAGTTCGTATGTATTATTTCAGTCATAAAAACCGCAGTGTGATGACAATTTAAGCTTAAATATGGATTATGGATGAGTTTATTAATGTCAGTGGTTAGGTACACAAAATAAATAACCGCATTATTTACTGTATATTTATTTCAAAAGTCAATGTATTGTGGCGGGACGGTGTCAGCTTGGCTAGTTCAACCAGCGACGCTATATTGGTCTCTTGTAAGTCGGTCACACGTTAAGGTGAAACGGTCACTAGTAATTGCTCCCTTAATTTTAGAGCTAAGTATTTGATTTCGTACTTAGCTATATTCTTATATGTTATTGTGAATAAAAACTGTTGAAATATATCGATTTTGCCCTGTATTCAAATGAGTTTAAAAAGTAAATTGGTTTCTCCTAGGTAAGTGCGTACCATCGTAGACTAGCAGTGAAACATCAGGCGAATTGGGGGTTAAGTGTCAATAAAAAAATAATAGTGACTGGACTTCCTCAACTCAAAGATTGGGCAAATCTCAATAGTGTAATACTATTATTCAAATATTCTACGCATATACATAGGTATAATATAAAAGTTGGTAGGTATGTCATTTTACCAACAGGATTTAGCCTAACGATCGTTGTTTTACGAAAATTTTAATTAGTAATACTCGAAATCCGTTTTCGTACCCTAATTTTTGTCAAGATTTACTTACGTATTTTCTATCTACATATAAAAGATATCATTAAGGGAAATCTCGGAGGCGTGGAAATTCCCACAATGTATTCGCTATGCGATAAGGTCGCCGTTGTACTTTCAAATAAGTTTATTATCTATTTTTTAAGTTATTTTGTATGGATGTACAATAAACTTATTCTATTCTATTCTAATGTAGCTTTTCATTACGCCTCATTATACTTATAGCAAGTCATAAGTGCTCGACTTCTTTTCGTGTATTCAAGGTGGGTTTTATGTGTTAGTGACGCCTATACGCTGTTTTCTGCACACACACACTGTATATGTATGTACACTAGGTATACGAATATTACATGTAAATGTGTGTACGAGTTCATAAATTGCAGCAATTATACAAGGCGTATTATGACGGAGTAACGCACTTCAACTATTAATATTCTTTGTTCGGATTCTGTAATTTATACACCTATGTTGATGGAAACGTATAATTGTACGCATACTGAACTCTTTGTCTCTTCTTTGTCTCTAATAGAGACAAAGAGTTCAGTATGCGTACAACACGCGCTATTTGTCGTGTATACGTAGATGTCTCTTTATCTCTAACATTGTTTACTGAAAAGGAATTTATATTGGCACGTGGCTGTAATGATTTTTTGTGCGATTACCACACTCATCTATATATTGTGATAAATGTGATAATGCCACGTCATTTGTTACTTTAAATAAGTGATGTTGTATTTTTAGGCTTCCATAGTAGCTATGAGGAACTTTTATAAATTCGTCAAGTCCGTCTGTCTATCTATCTGTCGGTATGTCGCAGACACTATACTCAGTCAATATTTTTATACATTTTAATTTTTATGGTAACATTGTATCTTTTGGAAAAAAAATATTTTGTATTGTGTAAAATTAGCAGAACATAGACTTAACTTGGCTGATGTCCTGTGAACCGCCATAAAAAGGTAAAAATTAGGGGTGGCACTCCATAGATGTAAAGAAGGGGTGATTCTTTTTAAATCACACCTCTACGTGTGGATTATCCTACGCTATTGTTGTTTATATTATAAGACAGGTGAAGAAACACAGTTTTTATTGACGCAAAATACACAATTCGTTTACTTGGAAGACATGTTTTTTCCAGGTTATTTTGTTATAAAAATCAAGTACTGAACCGACTTTGATAAAATTTATATAAAATTTTTAACCACCTCTGAAGTATGACCACAGATCACAAAAACAAGGGTTTTTGTAATCTGTAAGTATGACTTACTAAACAAAGAAAGAATCATCAAAATCAATTCATAATAAGTGAAGTCATCGCTTAACAAACAAAAAAAATACAGTTTAATTGATAACCTTCTCCTTTTTGAAAGTCGTTTAAAAATAAAACGGTTATTTTCCTGTGCCTTTTGCAAGTGATTTTGTGCCTTTCCAGCTTTCTTGTTTCTTTAGTTCCCTGCAAAGGTGAACGTTCTCATATTCCTTACTTAACCAAAGTGGTAATTTCCACTGGCTATAATAAATTCACAAATCTGGTCAGAATTTTTGCCAGTACTTAAATGGCCACAATATATATTGTTTTTGCTAAACATCATGAAATCTGTCCGAATTTAGCTTTTTTGGAATTTAAGTATAAAATTTTAGTAAGTAATTAAAAGTAAAAAGTATTATATTTACAATTATTATATCCTGATACTTTAATAAAAACTATAAATGCTATACTTATGTGAATTTATTTGTAATTTTTTCTTTATTTTTTGTGGGCGTTTCCCACAACTATTTTATAATACTTAATATTTAATTGAACCTAACCTAATTACATTTTTTTTTTTAACTTTTGAGTTCCACAGACTCCGGTGTCCATGCCTTTTATATAAACTAATTACTTACGTTTGTTACATATACCTATAGATGTTGTTTTCTAACTTAGTATACAATAAGAAAACTTTATTTATTTATTTAAAATATCTCAAAGATTTTCAGTTATACAAAACAAAACAAAACATGTAAGACAAAAATTGTATACCTAACCATATAGGTACATGCATGTGTGTTTACGCCGACTAGTACAGCTTATGTATATTTTGCTTCAGCAAGTCTTTATGTTCCTATTTTTTGTTTTACTTTTAAGAAACAAACTTTTTTTTTATTCAAACAATACAGCGCGAATTTAACAAAGTAAGTAACTTTTTTTTTTTGCATTGAATAAAGTAGGAGGCTACTGCGGCTGCTTCTGGAAGCTGCTGGAAGCTCTTTAGATTTTAGCTATTTTCGATCAAATTCTAGATGTTTCGTGTCAATTACCTATTCGAATCTTTTTAGTACTAATAAATACATTGTTTGCAAATTTTTTATTTCATTTACCAACGCGTAGATTTGACAAGGTTAAATAGAATATTCTAACCTGTTTATCAGGTTTTCGCTTAATTATAAATCCGTATGAAGGCTACAATTACATATTTTTAAATCATTCATTTGAAGGCCGCTGAGCCTTTTCATTTTGCTAGAAAGGCAAGCAAAGTTCTTTGAACTTCAAGAATTCACGTAATGAAAACAATGACGTGAATCAACTTTATTGCTAAAGAGAATAAGTGGCCTTATTAATAATATTTCTAATTTCTTTTCCGGCAAGTTGTTCTACCCTCGGTAATGTAGGTACATTGCGTTGTCAATGAACCCGTATATAAGCCGCGGATCCTTTCTTATCGAAGGGTCATTATTATTATTTTTACCCGACTGTGTAAGAAGGAAGGTTATGTTTTTCGAGTGTATATATGTTTTTATGTACATATGTATGTAAGTATGTGAGGGTATTATGTATGTATGTTTCTTTATGATCATATACCTACAGCCTAAACGGCTTGACCGATTTTGATGTGCGAGGTGTCTATAGATTTGCCGTCACTCCCTGAATGTCATAGACTATATTTTTTGTAATAAAAATTAAGTAGTATTGTAAAAAGTACCTAATACTTCGTAAAAATAATAAATAAATAAATTTTTTCGTAACACACAACGAACTTTTTCGTAATAAACAATAATTATTCTAAAGAATGGGCATTTTTATAAATATTATTTTACAGCGATTTTACGCATACTTTCTCACAAAAACGTACACTCAATAGCGTATCAAGCATAACGAAATCGTAAGTAAGGCTGCAATAACTGCTTTTTTGCAGTTGGGTATTTTGTTTTCTTTTAATATACTTACATGTTTATTGTATTAGTATTGGGGCTTGGAACTATAACGGTGACTAGAAACATCTGTTGTGAGAGCATACTAAAAACTCAATTTAGTGATGGTGAGAGTCAGTCTATAATATAGAATGTATTACATATAAATATTTCTAATATAATTTCTAAGTTCTACCTTTTAATATTCAGCTATTTTGAGAAATTTTGCTAGGCGTAAGACAATGGTACAATAGCAGAAGATTAGGATGTATGCTTGGGATGTAGCGGTCGAATTCGCATTTGGTCGGCATGGCGGTTTAACCTAAAAGCAAAAACATTGTATTATATCTTGCTGCACCCATGTTTTGTGTAAATAAATCAATTTGAATTAGAATTAATATAATGTATTGTATAATGTATTGGACGATGTCTGTTAGTTATATGTTTAAACTGAAATAAAGATATAATAAAATCTTAACCGCTACGCGAGACGTGTTGACACCGTGAGCGATTTCTGCTTGCATACCATTTCAAAAGTTAAGACACCTGACCTAGTCATACCTATTCCCACTGATACTGTAAATTGTTTCAAACGTATTTTAAAATTATATAGCAAAATATGAGTGACGTATCTGTTAAATTAAAAGTCGTTAATTTAAATGAAAAGAAATCGCCAAAATCTCAGAAACTATGAGTTAAATTAAAAGTCGTTAATTTAAATGAAAAGAAATCGCCAAAATCTCAGAAACTATGAGTTAAATTAAAAGTCGTTAATGTAAATGAAAAGAAATCGCCAAAATCTCAGAATCTATGAGTTAAATTAAAAGTCGTTAATTTAAATGAAAAGAAATCGCCAAAATCTCAGAAACTATGAGTTAAATTAAAAGTCGTTAATTTAAATGAAAAGAAATCGCCAAAATCTCAGAAACTATGAGTTAAATTAAAAGTCGTTAATTTAAATGAAAAGAAATCGCTAAAATCTCAGAAACTATGAGTTAAATTAAAAGTCGTTAATTTAAATGAAAAGAAATCGCCAAAATCTCAGAAACTATGAGTTAAATTAAGTCGTTAATTTAAATGAAAAGAAATCGCCAAAATCTCAGAAACTATGAGTTAAATTAAAAGTCGTTAATTTAAATGAAAAGAAATCGCCAAAATCTCAGAAACTATGAGTTAAATTAAAAGTCGTTAATTTAAATGAAAAGAAATCGCCAAAACCTCAGAAACTATGAGTTTTTGATCTTTGATTATATTAGTTAGGGATTAGCCAAAATAATTCTCACTAGTTCAGTTAACTGAACTGGAGGACTGAAGTAGTGGGAACAAATATTTTTTTGCGGATCCAGGTTTTTTTGCAACGTCGTTAACGTCGGTAAGTCGTTAACTTTGATGAGTCAAGCGGCGAGGATTGGATGATTAGCTATAAGTTAGTACATAATAGATCAATGGCTACAAGACAGACAGACAACTTAGACTAATAAGTTGCTGGAAGGCGCTGTTTGCAGGACGCTTCCAACCGCCCTTTTTGGAATTCCATGGGGGGCAGTCCAGCGTTGGACTTCTTATAGCTGAGACTTTGATAATTAGATTGATTATATTGTTGTGATAAATCTTGGATATTATATCATAATGTGACACGTGTAATGTGATGCAAAATTTAGTTTTTGGTTTTTGCTGAAAATAGGGTAACCGGTAATAATCACGAGGCAGCAAACAATTATGTGAAAATATATAATTCTTCCACCATTTGTTCGTTTAGACACAGATATTTTATGTTCTGTAAATTTATTATGATATTATCATCATATTTTATCAAAATGTACAGTTTTATAATAGCTTTGTTGTTTTTTGTCTCAGCTGTTTCCAACATTTTTAATGATATAAAATTATTTAAGTATTATTTTATTTCGAAAAACATATTTATGTTACGTTGTGTTTATTTTACTGTACGAATTTTCGAAAAATCCTTTATAAAAAAAATAGTACCTAGAAAAATTACAAACTTTCATTGTCTGTGATCCAAACAAATTGTTATACGAACAAAATCGAAAAAAAAGTATGAGTCCTGAATTGATTTATGAGAACTTATTTCACTCTAAACGTAATTTTGGTTTAGCGTTGGTAACTTTATTTATTGTTTTTGGCTTTTTTAGGATTCCGTAATAAACAAGGAACCCTTATAGTTTCGCCATGTCTGTCTGTCTGACTGTCTGTCCGTGGCTTTGCTCAAAAACTAAAAACTTAATGCCGAGAAAGACGTAGAATAAAATTTTCAAAAATAAATAAATTGGAATACCATCATGTGGGGTATCATTGGATAGGTTTCAAAAATATTAAAGGTGTGCGAAAACCATTTTTCAATTTAGGGGTCCGTTTCCGAAATATAAAGCTTTGGATTGATAATTTTTGTTGACTTTGGAGATATGAAACAATCATGTTGGTGAATATATGATGAAAACTATCACGGCTATTACAAGTTATCGAGTTGTAGTCGATCAACTTAAAATAATTACTTAGATATGTAAAAAAAAAAATATTTCATTTAAATTAACTCATATGTTCGTAATATCAAACAAGTGACCCTGTTTTAAGGTCACATAAATTATGGGGTTGTTCCGTACTGGTAATACAAAATCTCGGCGCATATCGTGATTTTCTTAACTGGACCCCTTTTCTATTACTTCTTCGCCCCAGGTCATTTTTTTTAATTTTGTATTCTTAAGTCGGCCCATTTTGTGTTATTTGCTATTCCTAACTGGACCCATTGCGAAATTTCTAATAAAAAACACGTTTAGCGTGTACCGTTTGCATATAAAGCATTTTAACCGACTTTGAAATAGGAGGTTATGGGGGTATAGTTCCTATGTTTATATTACCTTATGGCTCCACAAATTTTTAACCAATGCTATTTCTGTTGTTAAATACGTTTTTAAATACCATGCTATTGAGCCAACACTTTGCGTTCAGCGAAAATATGTATCAAAAATTATACTGATGTAAAAAAGGTGCCTATTTTAGATATAGTAATGATATTAAATATAACAAAAAAATTATTATAATCAAATATAATTCAAAAGCTATAAAACAAAATAAAATCAAATCTATATGTGTGTACTCGTATATATAAAATAATATACAAAATCAATGTAAGTAAGATAGACATTTGTATGAAAATAATCAAAAAGTGATAGGTATATACAGAATAGTATCTACTTTTTACTGTGGTCATCATCATCATCTCAGCCATAAAAGTCCACTGCTGGACATAGGTCCCCATAGATTTCCATTAAGATCGATTGGAAGCGGCTTGCATCTAGCATTTACCCGCCACTTATACTAGGTCATCTATCCATCTCGTGGCTAGTCTTCCTACGCTGTGCTTGCCGGTGCGTGGTCTCCATTCGAGAACTTTTCAGCTCCATCGGCCATCAGTTCTACGTGCCTAGCAGCCCTGCCCACTGCCACTTCAATTTGCTAATTCGCTGTGCTATGTCAGTGATTTTTGTACGTCTACGGATTTCTTCATTTCTGATTTGATCTCGTAGAGAGACTCCGAGTATAGCTCCATAGCTCGTTGGGTAACCTTGAGCTTCCTTATAAGACCCATAGTTAGGGACCACGTTTCAGTGGCGTATGTCATCACTGGTAACATTCACTGATCGTAAACTTTCGACTTGAGGAACTGGGGTATAATGGGCGAGGAGACGCTTTTGAGTTTCCCGAATGCTGCCTAGCCGAGTTGGATTCGACGATTGACCTCTCTCGCATGTACTCTGCCTCGCATGTGTCTGTTACTGCGGTCATTTTCATACAAAGGTTAATCATTTTCAATCTACAAAACAGAATGCAAGGAATAATCTTAGAGTATTTTATTATTAAATCATTTCACAAAAAAACAACATGTGTTAGTAGTCTCAAATTTTAATGTATTTAAAATATACAAAAAGAGCCAATTTTCCAAATAATGTGCCAGCACTATTCTTCCACCCAGTAATCCTTGGATAGCAATGTCAACCTGTTCTTCATTTTCATCTGGTTTCATTGAAGAAGATGTAGAACATCCATTTTGTATTTGGGGCATCTTAGCGTTTTGATAAAGTGCATCTTTTTTAACATGCTTTTATTAGCTCGACCTGTATGTAATGAAATCGAAGGTAACTAATTTAACCATCTTGCAAGGATTGTAGCGTCATGAAAATTGGCAGCTGTATGTAGTTCTGATGACAATACAAATATATGGTACTGTCGAACTGATCTGATGATGGAGCCGGAAGATATGAACTAGAACTTCATGATGGAACATCGTATCATAGCTGTGTTTGGATTTGTTAGAAAAGTCTTGTTTGACCACAATAATTTGTAGCGTGTTTTTTAGTTTTTTAAACTGTAATTTATTCAAAATATGAAGCAGTTGCAAAATATTGAGTTTCTTATTGGCAATGTGTTTGTTAATTCTTGCATGACAAGTTTCCAGTTTAAATTGGCATGTTTATGCTATCCATACTTTATTAGTACTTTTTGAGTTGGGTCCAGTTAAGAATAGCATTTGAGTTCAGTTAAGAAAATAAATTCATATTTTCGGCGAGACGAGTTAGGAATACGCATTTGGGGTGAGTTAAGAATGGGTCCAGTTTTTGTGTGACTAACCCAAATTATGATATGTAACTACGAAACCCTACTTTGCGCATGGCACGACACGCACTTGGCCATTTATTTTCGTTCCTTTTTTGTTTTGTTCATAACTCCATTCAGTAATTTTATATGTATCTCCAAAAATGTTGGTATGCGCAAATGAAACAGACTACATAAGTAGTTACAAATGTTACAATGCTTCAATTATGTACCTACACCTACCTACCTACTCTGCCATCATAAAACGATAAGACAGTACATGTAGATAACACTGAAACCATTATTTATGCAATTTTTGTGGTGACGTAAATCTATTGAAATAAGATCCGTCTTTATTAATATTTTACTTAATCAGCGACTCGAATAATATAACTTACTTAATTCGAACATGTTGCTATTTTGCATATTACCCACTATGCAAAATAGCAACAGAATATGAATCATGTGTTGATAAATTGATGGATAATTTTATCTTATTCAACCAATTATTCGTCGGTCGGTCGGTTTCATTTATGTGTGACAATACCTGTACACTTGTACAAGTTTCAGATTCAGACATCCTCGTCTCGTTCCAGTCAGTGACTGAAGAGGACTCGCGTTGCGCGGTGAAGGGGTAGTCACGGCGCAGGCCCGCGCCGCTCCACGCATCAGACGTCGCGTCGCGTCGGCGTGTGCCGATCGAGAAGGTTCGCAAACTGACGTCAGGTTACGTCATATCGGACCACCAACCGCCCACAAGCCACACCACAGAATAAGCAACAGTACAAATGCCACACCGACACAGAGCGTCATAAAAATATTCATAAACTATATATTATAAGGATAAATAAACACTTGCTCTCGATCTACATAACCTCAACGAACAAAAAAAAAACAAAGGTTTTTTTTTCTAGAAAATTATTATTACGCCAGAACCAGATAGACTGGAGCAACGTCGCAGTCGTGATTGTGGAAACATACGACTTTTGACTTTATTTATACGTGAAACGAGTCCAACCGGCTTGAGCGATATAGTGCGTGTTTTAAGGCTAAGGCCGGTAATTTTTACTTTTCGGCCGCTTTTAGCGGTCTTATATTATGCGCACCTAGACATACATAATATATATATAATTGTGTAAGTATTCATATCCTTGTAATGTAAGAGTAAATGGTGTGGGCAGATTGCTTTGGTCTTGGATGGCTGGTTCTACAAAGTTATACTTATCGTATTTCGGCTGACGTGTTGAATTGTAAGATTGTAACATTAATTTCATATTTTTTTCGTTAAATACATAAGCGCTTTTAATAACTACAACAAAAATACTAAATAAGCTACTACAAAATAGCAATCTACTCTGGACCGATTAATGTATAGTATAGTACTTAAAGATAATCTAAAAACACAAAATTACTACTAGTGAATGCAGCATGCTGCATTATTATACTATTATTTAATAGTCCAAATCAAATACTTTTTGGAGAAAGGTCTGATAAATAGTACCACAAGCCGACAAGCATGTATGCAGACATTAATGAGAGTGAAAGAAGCAAAACACATGTAGCAGGATCGTAGCTAGTGGAAAGATATAGCCTCAGCTTACCCCACCCCAATGGTAAAAAGGTGTGATTGTATGTATGTATGTACATTTTGTAGGCTTTTATGGCGGATATAAAACTACAGCCAGGCACAAGGATCAAACAAAATAAGAAAAAGAAAAATATACCAGTAATACCAGTATTTATGTTAATAGAGCAATAAGAAGTAGATGCTAGAGGACTTAATACAACCATCGTCCAGCATGCAACACGCACGATATTGCGAAAACCAGTAGACCGAAGGCCACCTGTGCTATACGGAAACTTGAGCGAATTGCAAAGTGCCGCTAATTTCATATCGCATTCCTTACCTATTAGCCCAACCTACGTGTGCGGTCTGTTTCCCAACAAAACAATAAAGGTTACATTGTTTTCCTCGTACACTTGACATTGGGTCCCGACCGTCGCGTCGCAAGGACATTTCGTAATATCTCTATACCAGACTGGATAAAAAAAAACTTATATTCGAACAATACGTTATTGTTGTACTAATGAGCTGGTCTTACACTGAACCTCGTTTAAATAATGGAATTGATTCGTCAACCTTTGCTTCGTTCGTACAAGAAAATTTGTGACAATATTATGTATATTATGTATTATGCCTTTGAATTCTGATCGAAATAAGATATATAACGACACTGATGAACCATAGATAATTTACATTTGAACTAAACATTATTCAAATAAAAAAAATCTAAATTACAGGTATAATAAGTGTAAATAAATAAATAAGTGTAACATAAGCTAATAATTATAGTTTAAAAAAGTGAAACAACCGACTTCAAACTAAGCAAGTAAACGCTTATTTTGATGATATTTTACCTACCATTAAAAATAAGCAATTTATTTACTTGGATGATATTTTACCAGTCACTTGGTAATAAAAACCAAAGTACTGAACCGACTTTGATAAAATTTAAATGGGACCACTTCTGAAATATGACCTATCAAACAAAAAAGAATCAACGACAACAATGGACAATGGACGGTGAACAAACGTACAAAAAACATACAGTCGAATTGATAACCTCCTTCTTTTTGGACGTCGGTTAAAAATTACAGGAAATAATGTTATAATACGGGAGCGTACTGCAAAAAGTATACCTCATTTGACCACCAGAATGGTACCTATATCGGATGATTTATTAGGTAGTTTTAAGGTGTGTAATATAAAGAGGATATTTGTTTAAGTATCTATTCGGAAATAAATATAGTTTAGGTCATTAAAAAGGTTTTACTACATCTAAGCACCACTTCATTTTGTTAGAAGAAGTTAGTGTTGTTTGTTGTAACAATGAAATAACACAAAAGATTCGATCTATTCAGATATTCCGAAACATAATTATCTTCTACTGTATATTCTTTGTTTCTGTGCCTTCATTATTTTAGTTTAGATGGTGCTTATTTTTTCAAAGAACTGAGATCAAACGAAGATGTGTCATCCCAACATAATGTACACGTTTTATGCTTTAATTAAAAAGAAAATTACTTGAAAATCATTTTTTGTTCAGGTCATTTTACAAATATTGGGATATTTGAGCTTTCTTACTTGTTTTAAAGACCATCATCATGAATCATCTTCATGTCTAATAGTTTGACAGAATGTTCCAAGTAATTTTAGGGAATTTACAAAACTTTTCATTTTAAATTAAGCCCTCCATCGTCAGAAGTTGTAAGATTATATTATTCATAGTAGTCATAGTTTCTACATATGGATAAGTATAGGGGGAGGGAGGACCAGCCAATACCGTGGATCGCAACATCGCTTCCGGTCAAGTGCAAATCATGTATAAAAAATGTTGCAGGAATTTTGACGAACCATAATTAAGCATACCTGTGATAAAAAGAAATATCTGAAACCTTTATTTGAAAAGCATCACATTAAGTGATGCAGCGAAAAAATAAATCTCTATGTACAGATACATAATACATTGATGTTAGAAAAATCTAAAGTATTGTTCAGAACTAAACATTCCTTGGTCCTTGTACTTTGTTACTGCAGAACCCTAAATATTATTTATAGCAACTTTAATTACTTGTTAATACTCGCACTCGAGCCCCAAGTCACAAGCCTCGTGCTTAGTTTGGGGCTCATCGATAAAATTCAATTCTTCTTTTTTAATGTATGTATAACGTGCACATGTAATTTTTATCTGTAAGCATTTATTTTCTGGAAATAAAATTTATCTTTCTTTCTTACTGCAAAATATCACATTATGATATCGCAAATATAAAGTCAAATTTAACAGCTCCTTGCAGTTCAAAATTTATCAAACTACGAGTATTTAGGACAGCTGCAGGTAGTTTAGAAACGCATACTTGGAAAAATCCTCTTTCTGTCCAATCTCGTTAAACTTTTCGAGCTTTCGAGATTCGTGGAAGTAGTTTACTGACCGCAGATACATGTAATAATTCATAAGAGGTAATACCAATTGCAGCTAAACTTTAATGTTTTCCATTGAAATACCATCGTAGGTAATTACTGTTATGTCAGCAGATCATTATGCAACAAGATTACCCCACATTGAGTAACTCTTAATACAACTTGGTACCTACTGACTTCTTATTGTCTATGCTTTGTTTGAGAATTCACCTGCTGTTTGTATACGTATCTTCACGGTATATAAAAATGTCATAATTATTTTGTAAGTTTACTTCATCATCAATTATTAAGTTAATAAATGAAAAATATTCTTTATTTGATATTTTTGTTGCTGTATTAGTGTTTCTTCTGCAATATACGAGTTTGTTATAATTTCGATAGCCATCTTATCGAGGTCATGCTACATTTATATTAGGTATAATTATAAATGTACGTACAGTGGTAACATTATCTTTCTAATTTCAAGTTTTCATAAAGCATTTCTTTCTACATATCTCTCTATGAAATGTATCGTACATTTATTTTATTCGATATCGCAAATAACTCTTATTTCAGTATGTAATTTCAAAATTTTGAACACAAAATGCCTTTTACAAGAGTTTTGAAATATTATTTGCCAAAACTATCAAATAACCTTACCTCAACACAATTAAACTTAACTTTATCTACAAACTTGTTTATCTTTTATATACTTTTAAATGTCTTTGAACTCAGGGCTATATCTGAGAAGCGTTATGTTTACATTCCAAGTTATAGGTGGTATCTGCTTAGTTCACGCGAATGTCTAATTTGCAGAACTAGCGAGTTTTGCACCAGCACACTTGCATCATCAACGTGTCGACATTACTCTATGTGACAAGCTTCTCTACTACGATTCATATCATGTATATAATATTTACTATCGGCTCTCACGACCTTTATCCATCTATACTTTGCCAATTAACAGCTGTCGGTATGTGTAATCCTATTTCAACAGAAATCATATACTACTAATCCTGGTCTATGACCGATATCAAGTTGTTAAACGATTAGATTTTATGCTTTTAGTTCTCAAACTTTATTAAAATTATATTATGTCCTATCATTCTCGTTGCGGTAACTTTGTGCTGCAATAGCAGATATGTTTGAGATATCATATCTTGGAGATATCAATATTTATCATGGTAATATCTTGTCGTCAAGAAAACCAGACATATAATGTAATATTTGAATTTCAATGTCGTATTTATAAACATGCGTTCGTATTCCTTGAAACAAGATACGTCATTCTTAAATACGTCGAAAGATATTTGTGAAAATCCGTAAGAAAAACTCATTCATATACAATTTTACGTTTCTTCAAACTTCCAACGTAGCATAGTTGGCAGTTGTTGATTCATTCTGTTGCATGGTTAGTAATCAATCTATTATCAAGGTGCAGGGTGTCATTACAGGGTAATTTGTGTTGCGTTTCCCCTCAGTAAGTAGGTTGACTTTCTAATTTTACGAAGTTAAATATACTGGGAGTCTGGGACTGATTGAGCACGACTCATTCCTCACTATCTTCTCTTTTATCTCTAAAAGATAACAGCATTGTAAAATCTTAGCGAGATGTTTGAATACAAATTAACATTCCATTGAAAGTAAAATATATTCTGGTAAAATAAGAGAAAACACTAACAACAGAGTTCATAATTACTATTTTTAAAGATGCATGGATGCTTGTGCACGAGTGAGGGACATCTGCTAATGCAATTGCGGTAGTGGGCAATGGAGTAACTAACATCCAGCCATTAAAGCAATTTAAAAAAATCACCTCGATTCGTATTGGAAGTACGTGGGTTTCAAATGGTGATATAAAGGAGCAGACGAGACAATAGCCACGTCAAG
The DNA here is from genome assembly GCA_947563715.1 of Lycia hirtaria. NCBI lineage: Eukaryota > Metazoa > Arthropoda > Insecta > Lepidoptera > Geometridae > Lycia > Lycia hirtaria. The sequence continues at coordinate 6,664,323 of OX387383.1, forward strand.
GTCGACTCAATCTATGAGAACACTGTTGTCAAGTTAGAATACGTACTGAAATAGTTCTGTTATCATTCTGATGTAATTTATTGGAATAGGTAGGGGATAAATTATAAATATAATTAACTATATTTAATTTTGTGGCAAAGATAATATTTTATAATGTTAAATAAGATGAATAAACATTTTTTTTATCAGCCCTGTTTGTACAAACTGTCCCTCTACTGGGAACGGGCCATCTTCTCATTGTGAGAAGGGTTAGGCCCATAAACATTATACTTAGTTATCTATATTTATAATGTTACAATGAGAATCTAGAATTATTGTCTACAAATCAGTTTAAATAAGCTAAGTTCTCATGACAAGACTATTTATAAAATGTTGGTATTCTATGAGTGTCGAGTTGAGCAACTGTACATATCTTTGGAGTGCGAATCAATAAAGGCAGACTCTGCCTAGTTAGGTAGGTATTCCCGCTCAGGGTCGGTCATAAAATTTTGTAGGTTGACATGTCGTTTTAGTACTGCAATATATCTGCTGTGGTTAAACCATGAATAATATTTTGATCTAAGTTAATATAATTGACCTTGTTTAGGCATGAAACCATTAGTTTTCTGCTATCTTGTGGATTTTTATACGGGAACTGTACTTTACTCAAGTGATTTCTACTCTTGCCTTCACCTTATGATTTCACCTTTATATGCCCCCAAAGCAGACCATCGCAGTATGTCTACAACCGACGAGAACCTTGAGGTTTTACGTATTTTATGCATTCGTTCGACTTCATAATGAACTGTCGATGCTATAATAATCATTGAAATTTGCAACTTCGCTAATGCGACGATAAACATTTCACAATTACTTTATTACGTTATTAGATATCGAGTATCTATTAATGTCGTAATGAAAGTCTAATATTGCTGATGCTTAGTAATTTCCTAATAGTTATAAGGATCATTCTGGAAAAGAAACTAAGTAATAGCAAAGAAAAATTAATTTATTAAATAACCGCATAACTTACTGAGAATCCCATACACGTCCAGCCCTTTAACCTATATATACAGTCCGGGCCGCTATGGCTATATTTACACCGCGCTGGGTCAGGCTTCGATCACAGATAATAAAAGATTTAGTTCTAAACGGGTGCTCCTACTTCTTCTTGGTATGAGCTAGTGAGATGTGTTGCGGCGGCGGTGAGCGTGCGGAGTGAGCGACGCAAACCACGCAGGTGCCGGCGGCATGCGGCAGCTGCACGCGCGGCCGACTCCCGCTCGTCCTCGCCCTCGATACCAGAGTCCCCAGCGGCGCTGGACGCGTCACTCTCTGTATCACTCATGTCTGATACCCTCCGTCCCCTCTCTACATGCTCCTCCGCATCTCCAGACCAGAGCAGCTCGTTCTTCAGATCGTTGAGCATAGCGAACATGCTGAATGGATCATCATCACCATCTTGCTCGATGTTCATCAACCGGCTGGGGACGAGCACGGTTTGATCCATGGTGTTCACCGTTTTGACAAACCGCTCCATGTCGTTGAGGATGCTTTGTTTTGAGAACTCGGTACCGTCATTTCTGGCGATTTTGCGCAGAGTGTTCCTGTAACAACGAAAACAATGCTGTTAGTATTCAGTTCGGAGCATTTGTGTGGACTTTGACAAGTTTTAAAGACAACATCATTCGTTACTCAAAAGAGTAGCAAGACAAATAGCTGTTGCTGTAATAGCTTTTGTTAGAGTTACTAAAACTTGTTTGATTCTCAGTCTCATTATAATATAGATTAAGCTAAAATATGTATATCAATAAGACCGACTTTTCATATTATGTTTTGAACTGCACTGTCCTCGGACAACAATGAAATATTTGCATTGAATAGAACAAAAGTATTATTTGGATTTAAAACTATTTAAGCTTCAAAAATGCAGCTATAGTATAAAAATACTTGTTCAAGAGAAGACAATGCGATCTGTTTCAACAAACTGCATCAGAGTTCAAATCGACTTTATTTGAATCGTTTCTTTATGAAGGAGGATGGAAAGTGGAACATTGCCAAAATAATTAAGAGTAATACGTCTTCAGTTTAAACAACTAGGAATTACATTACAATGATTTGAATAGGTTTCAAATATAACTCGATAAAGATGAATTTGCTGTTGTGACTCAATTTAATCAAACGATCAGGATTTGATAAGGCAATTTTAACGATAAACTGTACTGAGGTATTGAACTGACTCATTCAGGTGTATCCGACATAGATGATAAGAGATGAACTGCATGACGTGTCGTAAAATAACGTAAGTTATTACATTTATATTAGTAAGTTTAATGGAAGCAAATCATAAATTGAGGAAGTACCTACAATTGACGACTAAATTAACCAGGGTTTTCCTTGAAATCAAATCGGGTATTTTAGTATCATTGAATCACAAATAGGCAATATTGTTCTATAAAAAGATTAATGATCTGTGCGTGTGTAAAGGTTTTTAATAAATATAATAAATATTTGGGGACATTTCACACAACACCATTAAGCCCAAACTAAGCAAAGGTTGTACTATGGAACTAGATGGCAGATAGAATAAATATATACTTTTTTGTTGTAAATATATACATATGACACATAGAAAGACCCAGACCCAGAACAAACATCTATGCTCATCACACAAATGTTTGCCCTGGGTGGGGATTGAACCCACGACCTGCAGCTTAGCAAGTAGACATACTACCAACTGAGCCGCAAGGCCAGTTTAATGTCCACAAATTGATGACAGGGTAACAGTAAAGTCGACGAAATACATTTTTAAAATCATTACATAAACTTGAAGGCACTCCGCCTTCAATTCAATAATATTTATTCTTTTCCGGGTAAAATTTATAAAAGACTTTTAGTCAACTTAGATAAATTTCAGCTATACCTATCTGTAACCACGCTTTATTATAGATTTAAGTACTTGTTTTTGTGAAATACCTACATAAAATTATTTCATTACAATGTTTGTGCGAATAGTGGGTAGCCATGCTCTTAAAAAGTACTGTTATCCTCAAAATAAAATTGTCATCAGCAGTATACAGAATTAAACTTATTAATATTTAAGTTAATTATTATCTAAGCATGTTATTTAGTTGTTATTTTTGTATCATCCTACCTAATATAAATAATAAAAATCATTCAATGTTGAAGAATTTTAGAAGTAGGACTAATTACATAACTTTGATCATTTTGATTGAGCTGCACCTGTTTTTTTTTTAATTCTAGGTCATTACCACTCCAAATTCTACACAAGATATCAAAGTTATCTAATCGGCATCCCACTACGGCTATGGCATTCTCAGTTAAACGAATGTAAGTTTTAACTTTGTCGGTATAAAGGCTATCATTCTGTGCAGTCTCTTCTGCAGGTAAAGAACCTACTTTGAATAATGCTTGGAAACTCGCAGTCACGAATTCAATACATGCACATCGATTGAGAATAGTGGTATGATGAGCGTGGAACATGTATTATTGTTACTTAATGGTTAGATTTTACGGTATTTTCTATGAGTCATCATGCTGTAGGCAGACACGCACTGCGCACGCCCAGTAACCGGGATAACCTCATCGATGAACCCAACATCACGCCACAATTCCCAGAATCACATATCCACGTTATTCACTGTTGCTATTTCGTCACACTGCAGAGTGCAGACACTTTCATTGAAATGCTCGATTCCAATGTGAAAGGAAACGATCACGCCATCATCGCTTAGGTCACCGCAATGGCTACGAAAACCTCGACAGTAGACTGTTACATGCATACCACACACCCAAATTATCACATTCAAATGCATCACCACATGCGCCCGTTAAGGACGCCCAAGGACCATAAAAACAGGGTAAGCCAGCTCGCAAGCCGACGCGTTCCGTACCTGCTATTCTCCAATTTGGTCGAAATGTCGGTGTTGAAAGACATCTTCTTGTGTTATTTAACTGTATAAATATCACTGAACGATCACACACGCCCTAATTTTATTTGATGACACTAAAAATGTGAAGTGACGTTTGGATGGTAGCGCGAGTTGCGAAACGACGCGATTGAGACGACCTCGAGCAGCGAGCGTACGGCACGAAGTGATTTGACGTTTTGGCCGGAGGTGGGGAGACTCCTCGTATTTATATGAGTCGATCGTACGATGAGGGGAAGGCGAACTATGAATTAAATCGTCGTGTTGTCGTTTCACGAACTGATAATAACAATGGATTGTTGATATTAGCGAATCTTAACCTCTGCTCATTTTTAGTTTCGTCTAATCGATGTGCTTATGTCAGAAAACTGTTTTTTCAGGATTTATCAGATGACGATCGGGCGCGTCCCACCGGAGTCACACCATATAGCAGCTCTCCCATTGGCGGGTACGAGCACAAGGCGTTTTTGATTGGACAGAATAACGAACGTTTGCCGCGGCATTTTTGAACTTTTGCTTTCATAGTTTATTGTTCATATTGTCATACCATCATTTATCACATGTAGTACTTGCTATTGTAATATGTGACTTTAGTTTTTATCTAGAGCAATCGATGAATTCATTCATGCACGTTTATACGATAAGAATATTACAGTGAATAAAGAGAAATTAAGGTTGGCTGTTGAAATAAGACGTTAGATAGGTATTTATGATTATGACATTTTTTCATATCAAAGTTCTGATTAATAAATAAATAAATATTTGTGGACATTTCACACAACACCATCTAGCCCAAACTAAGCAAAGCTTGTACTATGGAACTAGATGGCTGATAGAATACATATATACTTTTTTTTTTGTAAATATATACACATGATACATAGAAACACCCAGACACAGAACAAACATCCATGCTCATCACACAAATGTTTGTCCTGGGTGGGAATTGAACCCACGACCTTTCAGTTCAGCAGGTAGACGTAAACACACTACCAACTGAGCCACAAGGCCAGTCAATATAATCTATATTTCTTATATTTTTGTTTTCTATAAACATAATAGAAAATAAAAGATCATAGTAATAAGATATTTTACATTACTTATGAGCGCATCAACACATTCATAGTTTCAATATTGGTAGTTAGGTATAAAAGTTGCGTAACCTGAAACTTTAGCATTTAAATTACCTACGTTTACTCTTTGTTATTGTTACATACTCGTATGGTAATATAGGAATGTTCAATACATAATAAATAATCCAACTCTTTTCTTTCAGCAAAACAAGGTGAAAGATCATCGGAATAAGTCCACGTACCTATGTGCAGCTATTGTATGTAAAGCAATTTAACTGATTTACTTACTTTTACTTGCGTCTGTTTAATAATTAATTATTGAATTTTAAACATTAGTGTTGCTATGTAGGTAGTTGCCACCAAACAAAGTTGTCGTCAGGTCGCTGCTTGGGAAAATAGCCTTAACGACAAACTATCAGAACAAATAATGTTATTGTCATCACAAAAAAAAATTATGTCAAAATAACGTGTTGGTGACATTTGTTTTTTTTCCGCTGAATTGTATTAACTTTTTATGCATTCAATTCTCTATCTATCCTATTATTCATTTATTAATATTAAGAAAAAAATAATGATTATCTGATATTTATGATACAAAGCACTTTCTTTTCATTTATTTACGCACAATATCTGTACTAGAACACTTAGTGCTCGTTTAAATCCTAAATAAGGTGGCAAATACAATACAATAGTGTATGAGAATATTAGTAAATGTATAGAAATAATAGGTTTAGAATGCAAGTCACCGGTAGCTAAGTGAACAACTAGCTTTTAATCACTTTAATAATTCTGGCCGTCGTTTTTCACTTCCTAATTCTGTAAAAGAATGTAGTACCCACTTAATTCATCATGTGAAGTCATTCGCTCATGTGAATATCAAGAAGAGTAATTATGTGATAATCTTGCACACATTTTTAGGGTTCCGTAGTAAACAAGGAACCTTTTCAGTTGGACCATGTCCGTCTGTCTGCGGATTTGCTCAAAGACTGTGAGTACTAGAAAGTTATAATTTATCTTGACATGAACATACATTTATTATGACTTGAATATACATTGAACATTTATTTATTATACAAAACAGTCGTAGAATAATATCTTGAAAGAAAAAGTTTTTTTGGGTACCTTCTATAGGAAAGGTAGTTCAAAAGTGGAGATGAATTATTTTTTTCTCATCTTCCCCATCGTGTAGGTATATCTGGATAGGTCAAAGTCAAAAAATAGGTGACCAAAAATATTGCGGACGGCCAAGTTATTGCCTCCTAAATTAAAAGTTGCCAATGATAAAAGAAGGGTGTTTATATTTCAATGTTTACTTAGGTCTTAACAGATATATTTTTGCTTTGCTGCTTTTTGCAGTTAGGATATTTTGTTTTCCTTTTTATATAAAATGAAATGAAATGAAAATTATTTATTTCAAATGTAAATCCATATCATTTAAATCAAATCAATACATAAAATCAAGTAAATTAAATTAAAAAAATATAATTAATAAGTTAGATTATGAATACATTTATACTTAAATTACCTACTTAATGTTTTCTGAAAATGTGTTGAGTAGGTATCTTGAAATACAAAAATAACAACGTAATATTATGTATTTTTAACCGACTTCTCCAAAAAGAAGGAGGTATCAAATTATGTTTTTTTTGTTTGTGTATGTTTGTTCAGCGATTACTCCGCCAATTATAAATTGTTTTTGATTATTATTCTTCTTGTTTGATAGGTAATACCTCAGAGGTGGTCCATATAAATTTTATCAAAATCGGTTCAGTACTTTCGTTTTTATAACAAAATAGCTGAAAAAATATCATCCACGTAACCGAATTGCGTATTTTGAAGCCAGTTTTTTAACTAAAATATATTTTATTATGAATTTTTTTTTTTCAAATGGCAAGCGCCTTTATTAACTACAACACAACAATATACAGACTCAACTAACTAAACTACTACACAAAAAGCACATCGATCACCCCAGACCGATAAAGGTCTAAAGATAATCCAAATGCTCAAACCCACTACCAGTTAGCAGCGTACCCAGCATGCTAGCCGCATTGCCACGTTGAATGGCAATGCGGCTAGCAATGAATTATTTTATTATTGTACAACATAGTATTGTATGACAAAATAGGTTTGCAATAATGTAAAGCATTGTCAATACAAAGGTCTCACATTAAAACATTTTAAATGGAGTAAATACTTAAATTTGTCATTTTAATACTTAATAAGTATCTTATAGAATTCACACATTAATAAAATATACTTAAATGTTTGTTTGAGGAAATATATTGTGGAGGGTTACAATAAATGTTTGATAAATTTATTTTAGATTGGTACCTTGTTAAAATCACGTAAAATAATATTGTTTTCAACCGACTTCAAAAAAGGAGGAGGTTATTAATTCGACTGTATTTTTTTTAATATTTGTTACCAGAACTGAACAGAACTTTCGACTGGGTGAACCGATTTTAATGATTCTTTTTTTTATTTCAAAGCTAGTGCTTTCCGTGTGGTCCCATTTCAATTTGGTCCAGCTCTGACAATGGCATCCATGAGAAGTCGGTTGCTTCAGTTTTTTAAACTATAATTATTAACAAATTTCTTAACGGTCACATCTGTGTAACTTATCTTAAAAGTGGCTAGTACATCGCACATTTTCCATAAAACAACAGGGAGAATATGAATGTAAAACAACAAGAAAACTGTTTTCTACGTATAAACAATATATTTCAAGAAGTTTGACCCATACATCATTCATAACTTGTTTTTTTTTATGTTGTAGTAGGTCCTCCCTTTCGTATCTATATATTTTTTATAATAATATCGAACATTGTCGCAACGGGCTCAGTAATATTAAAGTTATCGAAATATTAGAATTATTTACCTATGGAACAAATATATGTAAGAAACTTCAAGAATGCATGCAAAAGAATTTCTTATAAGTCAACGGGTTCAATATTAATTGCTTATTCACTAATAATCACATAAATATTGCTCATAATATCAATTAAGTAGTAATTATTAATAGTACTTATTAATACCGTTGTCAAGTCAACATGTTATTGGCAAATAACTAAGTACAGATAATAATTTTCCGCTGGGGGTAAGGTTATCATTTTCACATTATCATGGCAACAGAACATGATCCTCTCATGCCAGTAGCTTATTATTATATACTGACACACCCTTCGTGTTTTTGGACGAAATGCTTGTTTTGAGTCGACGTCAATAGTGTTTTTATCCGTCTTCCAAAAAGAAGTACGTTCTCAATTCGTCTGTATTTTTTTGTATGTTGTTCACCGATTACTTCCTTATTATGAATTGATTTTTATTATTTTGTTTGGAAGGTAATAGTCCATAGGTGGTCGCATATAAATTTTATCAAAATCAGTCCAGTACTTTGGTTTTAACAAAATAACTGGAAAAATGTCATCTAAGTAAACGAAATTGCGTATTTTGAAGTCGTTTGCTTCAGTTTTTTAAACTATAATTATTCAAACAGCATTTGTACGGCAGTTGTCTTCTTGTGGCTGAAATGAAGATGATAATTGAATAGAAAAACTCCAGCAGTTCCTAGCTCCCAGCAGCAGCTTGTCCAAAGTGAACTTCATGTGTGCACATGATGGTAATGATGAAAATTAGGTAAATTAAAGTACTCTCGTTGACATAAAAAAATATCATCACCACAGAACATGGTCATGTCATGCATCATGTTCATGGTCATCATGGTCATGCCAGTAGCTCATGTACCTATGACTGGCCTTGTGGCTCAGTTGGTAGTATGTCTGCCTACTGTGCTATAGGTCGTGGGTTCGATCCCCACCCAGGGCAAACATTTGTGTGATGAGCATGAATGTTTCTTCTGTGTCTGGGTGTTTCTATGTATCATATGTATATATTTACAAAAAAAAAGTATATATGTATTCTATCAGCCATCTAGTTCCATAGTACAAGCTTTGCTTAGTTTGGGCTAGATGATGTTGTGTGAAATGTCCACAAATATTTATTACTTACGTATCTACAAATTATAATAATATATATATATATATATATATATATATATATATATATATATATATATATATATATAGACACACCAACGTAATTTTGGATACAGTAGGTCTGTATTTGTATTAAATCGACGTTAATAGTGTTTTTCAAACGGAATTTTTTCCGATATAGGAGTGGAATTTTTGTGTCTAAACTGAAGATGATGACTAATGAATAATAATAATAAAAAATCAGCAGTTCCTAGCTGCCAGCAGTAGTTTTTTGAACAGTGGACTTCTTGTGGCTGACACGATAATCATAAAAATTATATAAATAAAACCTGCTTATGTTGATTAACAAATAAATTAAATAAATAAATATTTATGGACATTTCACACAACACCATCTAGCCCAAACTAAGCAAAGCTTGTACTATAGAAACTAGATGGCTGACATAATACATTATACCTACTTTTTAATTTTTTCAAATACTTATATATACAGTGGATTTCGGGTATAACGACAATGAAGGGACCACTCTATTTTCGTCGTTATATCCGGAAGTCGTTACAGGCAAAGGTAAAGAGATTTCCGCCTTTTCTTTAACAGTGAATGTGCGTCTAGCAGCCATACTTATTCAAAAGTTTACTAAACCCAGTTGCTACTCAGAATATCACTTTGTAACTGAACCATAAAAGCTCCGAAACGTACACGCTTCCCCTACCTACTTAGTTGATATCTATAAACAAAAGGTAAAGGTCTCCACACTTGCTGACCATCTGTGTGCAATGGATGTAAACAAAAGATAAGAAATGTTTGTGAAAGAAAAAAATCTTTGTGTCTTTGGCGGCCGACTCCGGTCGCAATATCTGCATGGGATTTCTAGGAATTTGTTACAAATGATTCATTAAAAACAGTCGCTACACCCGAACTCGGCGTTACATCCAAAGTCGCTATATCCACATGAATTTTGTACTAAAGTATGCTTTAAATTCAAGGGACTTAGATTTAACGTCGCTATAGGTAAATGGTCGCTACAACCAAGGTCGTAATAAATGAAATCCACTGTACTTAAGATACATAGAAACACTCAGAACAAACATCCATTCGAACTTTAGGGGGCCAAATGGGCTCTGACAGCCCCAGCTAGTCACTGCGATCTTTACAGATCTATTGTGACATACAAACATCCATGCTCATCACACAAATGTTTGCCTTGGGTGGGTATCGAACACCTACAGCTCAGAAGGCAGTCGTACTACCACTGAGCCATGAGGCCTATTAACAAGTATCTATATTAAAAGAAAACTAAATACTTGATCGCAAAAGAGTAATTACTTGCAGTCTGATTATGAATACGTTACGCTGTGTACGTTTATTTGTGAGAAAGTATGTGTAAGGTCGCTGTAAAAGGTTATAAATGCGCATTGTTTAGAATGATTATTCTAATAAAACCACTTATTTATTGTGAAAGTTTTATTAGCTATTTTAATCCAAAAAAATGTTACCTATGGTACTCGAAGGCTAATCCCTAATACCTAAAGACGAATCGAACAACACTTTGCTCATCAAAATCGGTCAAGCTGTTTACGCTGTAGGAGATATATAGAAACACACATACAGATAATATAATATACATACATACACTCTAAAACATACCCCTCCTAGCGTAGTCGGGTAATAAGTATCATTACCACAGAGCATGATCATTTATGCCAGTAACACATTTATACTTACTGACACACCCTTCATCACGTTTTAAGATTAAGACATCATAATGGACGTAGTATTTGTCTTGAATCGACGTCAAATAGTGTTTTGATAAACATGCTAAAAGCTACTTATATGGAGTATGTACGTTGATTGGATCGCATCAGGCAAAATAGACTTGAATAGAAAAAAATCTAGCAGTTTTTTTAGTTTTTATTTTTGTGAACATTTCACACAACACCATCTAGCCATATAGTATAAGCAAAGCTTGTACTATGTACCTAGATGGCTGATAGAATGCATATATACTTTTTTGTTGTAAATATATACATATGATACATAGAAACACCTGTTCTCCAGTTCTCAGTTTGCAGTAGCCATTTACCCCGCAGTGGAGTTATTTTGGTTGAGATGATGATAATGATGAAAATTAGGCAAATCAAAACTAATCTCGTTGACTAAAAAATATCATTAACACAGAGCATGATGTAGTAGTAACAGTAGCATATGACGCACCCTTCACGTTTTAAGATTAAGGCGTCATTTTGCACGCAGTATTTGTCTTGATTCGACGTCAAATAGTGTTTGTATAAACATGCTAAAAGCTACTTTATGGGTATGTATGTTGTGTTGAACGCGCGTCATTAGACAAAATATAATTGAATAGAAAAAGAAAATCCGGCAGTACCTTTTTGGGCAGTTCCCAGTTTCCAGCTCAGTGTCCAAAAGGTGGGGGACAACGGGAATGATCGCTGCAATTGGTCCAGCAGTAGGCTTGTTATGGCTGAGATGATGATGATGATAATTTTTAAATGTAAATATAACAGCATTTCCAAAGTTTCAGCAATTTGACTAGTAGTGGTCTTCTTTTGGCAGAGATTATGAAATTTTTATTATTAATCATCATCTTAGTCAATTGAAAAGTGTTTTTTTATGCATGATAGATCTACGGTTGACTACCAACTCTTCTCACATGGCCTTAAATTAAGCAGAACATGGCGGAGTCCATCTAGCATTTGAGAGCTCCACGCCTACGTTTAGCTCAGGACCTTCATAAGAACTTCATCATCAAATGTACTATATGAAAATCAAGCCAAGAACGTATTGAGATAATACAATGATGGTAGGTTGGTGGGGTACGTCGGCGTTTCGCACCGCAAGTGGTCCGAATCACCCAAGAGCACTTTTGGTGGCCATTATTGAAAAATATGACCTTTGACCTAGAACGTCACACAAGTTTTTCCTCTTTATCGTGCACATAGCACATCTGATAAAACTGATGCATGAAATTAGGATCTATCAAAAAGTACCCCATATGAAGGAGTGGGAGATTTTTCGTATTTATAGTGTAAGGATGCTATAATAGTCTCTGAATAAATTGTAATTTATACATGGACAGATAAACAGACCAATACGTTGAATTTATAAGGGTTCCTCGCCGTATTACGGAAACCCAACAACGCTTGTGATAAATTGACTCTCAATCAACTATATTCCATTAGGAAATTCCTATTTTTCGGCTCCATCATCACATGCATGGTGCCATATTAATTTTTATCGGGCAAGTGATTTTATTAACTCCAACAGAACATTATATAATTTATATACATACTTTCTCTTAACTACATAAACTGCTACATAAAAACTAGTAAAGTTTTACTAGTTTCTACTAGTCCAAAGATAATCCAAGTGCTCAAACCCACTACCAGATTTATTTATTTTTTGAAAAAGGTGGTTTGGAAGGACGGAAGAGTGGGTTGGTTTTGACTGCAAATGGCCAGCATGGTGGGTGCTGGTGTATGCCATTAGCGGCATACACCAGCACCCACCATCAGTTGGCAGAGTACCCAGCATGCTGCAGCATTGTCTCGTTGAAAAGCATAGCTGCAGCATGCTGGGTACGTTGGGTTGCGTTGGGCTAGACTGAGCGTAGCGAAAATATTTCACATCTGTAGGCCAAACACGAACCAGCATTTTGGTTAAGTACGTGTCGCGTAACATGGTGATCAAAATAAGTATTTGAAAATTAGCTACCGCCACCTACGGACCAAAGTCTAGATATTATTGCATTCTCATTGAAGTTACATAATTATGCAAAAAGTATACTTTTGTTATTCTCAGCACGACTGATCTCATAAAGCTTGTTATTTACATCACACAGGCTGATCTTTGATATATAATAAACAATTTAAGGTCGAGATTAAAGCGCGCAGCTATCTCTCTCGCGCATTACAAAATTTTTAAGCATATTGAGTAGGGATATTAGAAAAGTTAGAGCTAAATTTGTTTATTTGGAGAGGAGAAACATTTCAAAAAAGTTTTAGTCAGATATCATTTATATTGGCTACGGAAAAATAACACATTTTGTTATTCCTCAGCCAATTTAAAAGATATTGAAGAAAAACTTATTTTTTAAAATTTATCCTGTCCAAATAAACAAATTTAGCTTTTACTTTTCTAATATCCTTATTCAATGTTGTATATGTTTAAAAAGGTTGTGATGCGCGAGAGAGATAGCTGCGTGCGTTGAGCGAATTCTTAATACAATAACGAATATACCTATATTACATACTAGCAGCGCCCCGCGGTTACACCCGCGTGGGGATCGATTATGTTATTATTGTTTAGTGTATCCCACAGGAACTGTCAAATTTTTTGGGATAAAAAGTATACCAGATCCTTCTACATAGTATGAGTGGTAATCCTGCCAAATTTCGTCCAAATCCGTCCATTGGACACATCGCACAGACTTACAGACAGACAGACAGACAAAGATTTTCAAAATTACTGTTTTGGCTTCTGTATCGATAGTAATGCATACTTTGATCAAAATTTTTCAAAAATAATTAATGTACAGATTTGGACCCGTTACAGTCTTAGTACTCGTATATGTATAGATATACCTATATATATATATATAGTTATAGATATTTATAACTACATATTTCAAATGTATATCTACACAGGTACATTCAAATTGCATAAACATGGCACTACGAGGTCGCAGAGTTAATTCGCGTCGACAAGTGCAGACAATTGAGACACGTTACTTCTCTTTTATTCCTCCCCAAAATTATGATACCATTATTTAAAACGGAAGACTATTGAATAGGTATTTTTTGTTTTCTATGAAAATAATCTAATTTCGTATTTAGTTAGTTAAGTATGTAGGTATAGTTTTGTTGTATTTATTATAGGTATAAACAAGTATAAGTATAGAAAACTCCAAAACCCTCGACAAAAAAAATGTCTGAACCGATTTTGATGAAACATAGCTAAGAACACTTCCGACTTATTCACCTTTCAAACAAAAAAAAACGGTTTATCCGTTCGGGAGCTACGATGCTACAGACAGACATGTCAAACTTATAACATCCCGTCGTTTTTGCGTCGGTGGTTAAAAATCTAATCTCCGAATTGGCCGTTCCAATGTTTTATTTAGGTCAGCGTAGTATTAGTAAGCGAACGACAAACTTCAAAATCCGCTTGGATAAATGGATTAACGTCCTCTGATCACTAATTAAGGCTGTAACGGGTACATAACTGAGAAATCTTGTATTCTCTATAAAAAAATTCAAGCCATTAAGAAAACAAAAATAATTTTCAGTTTTTCAGAGATCTTTTTACATATTTTAAGCCCCCAACCCATAAGTGGTGTTATAAGTTTGATCTATGTATTTGTCAGTGACTAGATTTTGATCTAGTTTTTTTTTGTATGAAAGTGAATTTCATCGATAATTTTCTTAGCTATGTTTTATTAAAATCGGTTCAGCCGTTTTTTTCCTGTCTGTTTTTTTTTAGTCTAAAGTTATATATAAGTTTAGAAAACTCAAATACACAATCCAAGTAAGGGAAACACAACTATACGTGTCTATACCTTATACTATACCTTACTTCGATTGTGTATTTGATTCTACAAACATTTTAAACAAAACAAAAAACGGTTGCACTTTTTTTTACAATCACAGAAGAACACTATCAATCCAGACAACCACTTACCAATATTTGAAAAAAAAAAAAACTTTCTGAAAATCGGCTCATTACATACGTTTGGGAGATAAAGTGCTGCAAAACATACAATAAACTCCTGTTTACTGGGTTAGAAAAAAAAACAAATCGAGTCAAACGTTCTCAACAGATAATGATCATTAATGAACAGCGTGATTTTAATTACAAAGGTATATTATTTGACCCATAATAGGAAATAATCACAACTAATCACGCTCATACGCAAAATAATCACACTGCGTGATCTTAGTGATTGACGTATGTCTTTTACAAGACCACAGACATAGCAGATGGAGCATGCGACTTCATTTATATGAAAATCTTGCGTGCCACATTTTTGGTACCGACTTTGACGTCACACAAACGATTTTGTGATGGAATGTTCCATCCACGCGAAATCTATTCAACCCAATGCATCCGCGCGCTTGTACGCTAGTAACTAGTTGACAATATATCGAATTGGAAGTTTAATCACCTGAAATCAAATAAATCTTGGTCGTCAACTGCGATTTTTTATCGTACTTGTTGACACGCTAGATACATACACTTGGGGTATATATAGAAGTCTATGTACAAGACTCAATGTTGCATAGCAGTGTTGCGTGAGAAGCATCATACCTATTTATTCGGGCACCATTCTGGGTCGAAGATAACGTAGCGTTTGTTTAATAAAACTGGCGATGAATTTACCATCCGGATTTTACCAGTAACCAAATCAAATCAAATCAAATCAAATCAAATCAGTTTATTGGTAACTCCCTAGTTACACGTCATATGTATATATATCTAATAAGTATGTCAACAAACATATCAACCAGACAATTACATAATTGGAAAATTACAATATCAATCATTAATAAATAATCATTACAATCTACAATATTAATTATAAAATCAAGACTAATAATAATAATAATCACAATAATACAGTCTATATAATTAATAATCCTTCAATTTTAAATAATCGTTTATGTCATAAAACATTCGATCTTGAAGCCAAGCTCTCAGCTTGGTTTTGAAGCACGCGGTGGAAGGTGCATCCCGGAGTGATGCGGGTATGCGGTCAAAGTGCGAAAAATTAATATCATATACAATATGTTATTCACACGACATATTATGACTAGATCAGAATTTCATAACATGTTCACATAGATGTACAACATTACTTGAATTGATATTTTACTTGATTGCATCAGCTTGTTTTGCCCCAGGTAAGAGTCTCTCTTCACCTTCCATGATTTTATTCATTTCTTTCTTTCTTTCAACTTCTATCACTCACAGGGTTTTAATATTCTTGATTGCATCAGCCTATTTCTTGTCTTATTGAAAAAGAAAAATGTTTTCTTGCGTTCCATAAGTCACACCTTCCTTCTTACGATTCCGAAGTAAACAAGAAACCCATAAGGGTTCCTTGTTTACGGAATAAGTAAACACGGAACCTCTATGGGGTCCTTGTTTACTACGGGACACTTAAATTGACTCTAATAAAAATTATGATTTCAAAGCATAATATTTCGCAAATGGATCCCTAAATTAAAAACTGGTTTTCGCATGCCCGCAATGTTTTTTAATTACCTATCCAACGATACCCCACACGATGGGGTAAATGAGAAAAAGAATAATTCATCCCCATTTTACATGTACCTACGGGATGTACCCCAAAAATAATTGTTTTTCTAATTTTATTCCATTACTTTCTTGGCATAAACAATAAACATATCTTTAAATAAAAACTACGGGTCACTCACGTCTGTTTTGAGCCGAAATATCAGACTATAGTTTCAACCGCATTCGGCGGTCTTTTTCAAAGGAGCAGCGCACACGTCACTTTCGGTTGGTGACGCGTCTTGCACTGCGACGTGCCGCTCGTGCCGCACGTGACGTCATCGGTTGCAAAAGGGTAAGGGTGGGTAGCTGGTTGTCTTGCGTCGGTTCAGCTGAAGTGTCCTCTTCACTAGAACTCTCGTGAGTGTCAGGAATGTTCCATCAAGTGGAACTCATCACTACCAGACTACGATCATCCTCCCAAGCTCCATGAAGGCAAGGTTTCCAAGTGGGTGGTAAGTGCCATCCCCCATCTCTGTTAAAGGTCGGTCGTTTACTAATTTCTATAGCCTCCCTGACCTTCCGGGGCACACTTCACCTTATCGAATCTAATGTTGAAGTTTGAAGTTTCCGGCAGCCTAGTGGTGAGACCGTCTGACTTGCGATCCGCAGGTCCTGGGTTCGAATCCCACGGCACGCACCTCTGTCTTTTCGAAGTTATGTGCGTATTGTTGATTGCCGCCAACTTCAAACGGTGAAGGAAAACATCGTGAGGAAACCTACATGTCTGAGAGTTCTCAATGATCTTGAAGATGTGTGAAGCCTGCCAACCCGCATTTGGCCAGCGTGGCAGACTATGGCCTAACCCTTCTCACAATGAGAAGATGGCCCGTTCCCAGCAGTGGGACAGTTTGTACAAATAGTGTTGCGTGTCGGAGGTCAAAGCATGCTCCGCCACCGCAGAACTGACGCTGTCCAGATTCTTCATGCAGCGTATGTGTTCTGTGAGTCTGGTAGACACGTTCCTCCTTGTTTCGCCGACGTAACATTTGCCACGATCGCACGGTATCAGGTACACACCGGGGACACCCAATGGCTCTCTGTCCTTCGGAGAGCGAAGCAAATTCCTCAGTTTTCCGGGAGGACGGAAGACTGTCTTGATGCTATACCCTCGGCGTAACAAGTTTCCAATGCTGTCCATCACTCTTTTTATATACGGAAGAAACGCTGCTGCTCTGTCCACCGATGCGGGGCGCTTGAAGGACGACGCGTTCGCAAACCGCCAACTCTGTTTCCACTGATATCCATTGCTACTGAGCACACTTTTAATAATGTAATTGTAATGATTTAGCTCGGTGTCCAGGTAATCCTGATCGCATAGTTTCAGTGCTCTGTTAATAAGTGTCCGTGGAACCGAGGCTAGGTGTGCTGGGTGGTGGAGTGAATCGACCCTGAGATACATATCCGTGTGTGTTGGCGTACGGTATACTGTGTGGGAAAGTCGGCCAATAGAATCACGTTTACCAACATGTCAAAGAAATGCAGAGCTCCATCTTGTTCACGTTCCACCGTAATAGCAATATTCGAGTGGACGCTGTTGAGATGTGTCAATAATATGTCTATCTCATCTCTACGAACGATAGCGAAAACATCATCAACGTATCGCCACCAGTGTCTAGGTTTATAAGGCGTACTAAGGAGCGCCAACTCTTCGAACCACTCCATGAATTTGTTGGCTACTACTGAAGCTAAAGGAGACCCCTTCGCCGGGAGTGACCCGTAGTTTTTATTTAAAAATGTGTGAAAACCACGTTAATTTCCATAATAAACATATCCATGCCAAATAACAGCTTTCTAATACTAATAGTCTTTGAGTAAAGCTAGACAAACACACAACCGGACATGGCGAAACTATAAGCGGTCCTTGTTTACCACAGAACCCTTAAAAGAAGGATAACTCTTTGAAAGAGCGATTCCACATGGGTCTTTTCCGGAAAGCCCCGATTACTAATGACATAAACATTTAGATAAGTATTTTGTGAGTAATCTGATTTAATCAATAATAGGAACTGAAAAAAAATATCAAATGTAATCATTATCATCGCCATGACTCTGATAACAATTATCATGAATGTACGAGTAGATAAAAGTATTATAATTGGAGCGAAAATTATTTCAGTGCTTACTCATATCATGATCCAAAAAGGGGTCAAGACCAAGTCGAGACATGCATAGGGTAGGGTTCCGTAAGTAATTTTGTAGGAGGAAGTCATTTAGAAAGTTTTTTTATATACTCTGTACTATAATGACATGTGTGTTTGACATATTTTTATCTATATCTCGAAAAATTATAATCACAGAATATTCAAAACGATTTTAATCGTGACAAACTCGCTCTTTCCTTTTTCCTCGCGGGGAAAACGCTCCTGTATACAAGTGGCGGGGAAAAAGATGCCAGCTGCTTCCAATCGGTCTTTTTGGAAATCCATCCATCCCAATCCATCCATAGGCCTCCCGGCCTATGTTCACCGAGTGGACTTCTTATGGCTGAAATGATGATGATGATGATTGTGACTAAGTCACAAAAAGACGGAGAAACAGTTACTTTCGCTTAATAACTTCGTAATTAACTTTAACGTATTAACTTCGTAAGTTACGATCTGAAGACTGATCGCGTCGCCTTTTGCACTCGGTCGACAGACACATTTGACATCTGTAAACGGTTAGCAACAGCTCGAGATATGCCTTATGCACTCATTCTTGATATCATCGGGTCAGAGTTGAGGCATTTAACATCCAGTTAATTCCAAATTAGTTTAATTAGCTCTATATATTTCCCGGTAACTGGTTTTAACTGGCAGATGAACTCTAGGTTATTTTAAACCGAACCAACAACAAGAACCGGTATATTGCGGTACCGTGTGTTTGATTTTGGATGTTTTTATTACTTTCTTGCGGTCAGCCAAATATAGAATATCTATCACGTCAATTGACGCTGGCTGGAATTTTCCTCTTTTTGTGTATTGGCCCGAATAGTGATTGAATTATAAAATATGATTATTAATCATGGTTTTTATACTCTTACGTAGACTAACGCAGCGAGCAAAACAACATGTTTTTTCTGTATGTAACAGAGCGTTGAATTCTCTGCTTTTTGTGGCTAGGTTTTTTTTGTATACGTCAATCTGCTTATATATAATATTAATAGTACCTAATTTTTAATACAAGGGTGGTAAGTTGATGTTTGCAAACGATTTTTCGCGAACGAAAAATTTTCGCGCTCGCTTCGCTCGCTTTTGATTATTTATTATTATTTTTTGTTTGTATTGGTCATTAAAGTACCGTGAACTTGCTAATCACTAACCTAAAATTGTTAAAAGTTGTTTCCCGACTGACAGATACAACCGTTTTAGTGCAGGACAGACAGATAGACAGACAGCGTAGCCTAACGAATATAGGCTGCCGCACCCTTAGTACGAGCAAAACGCGAGCGGCTCCATCCGACTCTGGACTTTTAAGTTTAAACATATATGTTTACCTACTTCAGTCACTTTTTTATTAATAATCAAACAAAACTTTGTTATTGTTTTGAAAACTATTTCAAGTTTGGAGCTATAGTTTTTTTAAATTCTTCGCTTACCAAATATAAATAGGTACATAGGTACCATAATTATATTACTATAGTGTTTAGTTACTTTTAAAGTTCATTATCTGTAACATCTTTCCAATCCGTGCATGAATGCCTGGAGGAGATCGCTCTAAGCGATAAGGCCGCTAATTAAAAGCCTAGCTATAATTATATTTTATCTGTATTTCTTTTTCTGTTTTTTTGGTATACCTATGTGAAACTTCACATATTTTTCTAAACTAAGATGTTTCATTGTTATGATGATAACTACTTTAAATTCTAATAGTCTAATGGTAATCTTGTGATTCACAATTACTTAGTTAGGTATAGGTAGAACCGTGGAGAAAAACGTGCTTCAATTATTTCTGTGGTGTATTTACAATCCGAATTGCGAAGTACCGAGTATCATTTCCCGAAAACGTTTTAAGCTATTGCATAGCTTCTATCGCGAGCGATATATAACGAAAATAACCTAACGCAGTAACGCCAATACAACCAATGCCACCTAGAGGCGATTTGCAGAACTAAAGAGACAAGCGCGATATTTCAAAAAGTCATTAAAAGTTCTGCTATTCATCGATAGATAGCAAAACTAAAAACTAAAAAGTATCACCGCTGTGCCGGTCGGAGTGGGGGGTGTTAGGAATACTGCATAAATAAAATAAATAAATAATTATAATTACATAAGTTGATCAAAAATGCTATGCAATAGCTTTACCGCGGCAGTCTCCGAGTGCCACACGTCTTTTTAAGCTATTGCATAGCTTCTATCGCGGGCCTTGAGCGTGGAGACCGAATCCAGATATTCCGTAACGAAAATAACCTAACACACCGCGCGTAAAGCTATTATGCAATAGCTTTACCGCGGCAGTCTCCGAGTGCCACACGTCTTTTTTTTTCATAAGACACTAACAAAATCCCGGAAAATAATTAGCTAACTCGTCTGCTAATCGAATATTTGTAACTCAAAAGTCATAATAAAAAGAAACCTATATATTTTTTTGACTTTTTTTTTTTTAATATTATTATAAATACTTTCTATTCATACAAATAATAGAAAATGACAATATGAATAATAATAATAATAGCCTTTATTCAAATATACTTAATTATAATTTTTACAATTCATTGATATAAAATTTTTGACAATATGAATACAATATATAAAATACCTAATAATTGATATGTATCTGATATCTTTGTAATTAAATAATAATGTATCTGTATATATTGAAACAGAAACCTAATGAACTGAACCGAATGGATCGAATAGATATGGAATCAGAAACTTGTGTCAAGTAAATCATTTGGAATCAGATAATGCTAGGAAACGGATTCGGGCAACTAAGATTCAAACCATAGACTTCTATATATACCCCAAGTGTATGCTAGCGTGTCAACAGTATGATGAAAAATCACAGTTGACGAATGACGACCTAAGATTTATTTAATCTCAGGTGATATATACTTCCGATTCGATATTTTGTCAACTAGTTACTAGCGTACAAGCGCGCGGACGCATTGGGTTGATTACGCGCGGATGGAACATTCCATCACAATATCGTTTGTGTGACGTCACAGTCGATACCAAAAATGTGGCACGCAAGATTTTCATATAAATGAAGTCGCATACTTCATCTACTATGTCTGTGAAACAAATGTAATTCAGATTATACATAGGTTACTATTTCTGTTTTTACACATGTGCTAAATGATGTTCCGGATACGTACGTAGGTAACTTCGTAGATAGATACTAAATGTTCTTTTTGTCTTTGTGAGTTCAATTTCTGAGAGTTCTCAATGATCTTGAAGATGTGTGAAGTCTGCCAACCCACAATTGGCCAGCGTGGTAGACTTATGGCCTTACCCTTCTCTTATTGAGATGGCCCGCGCCCAGCAGTGGGACAGTTTGTACAAACAGGGCTGTTGTAAGTAAGTAAGTAAGAGAGCAATGTCCGGTTTAAAGGAATTTTGTTTGGTAGGTCTGGTGAGGTAACAAACATTGAGAGAAGAAAGGACGTACATCACAATGGAAAACTGTTAGTTTTTTTTAAATTAGATAACTTTAGATTTTTTAATGTTTATTATATTTCTAGGTATGATAGTGTTTAGATATAAGATTACTTTGTCCTTTGTCTTGCTCAATTAACTATAGAAAGAGCAAGACATAAGTAAAACTAATGATATAAGACCGCTTGAACGCTTGTGGTACGGCCCCAGGTTCAATCCGCGAATAACAAAACACATAAGGTAAAACTAGACATCCTGATTTAAATAGAATTAACGTACAGCAGACATAGTTTATTTTACGAGGACGTCAAACAAATTATGATTAGACAATCTAAAAATAACTTCAATAACATTTCTAAATTCACTACTATCGCCATCTACTGAGATGTGCTGGTAAGGTTAATTTAGTTGATGTAGTTGACAAAACGGAACCTGAAAATAGAAAACCCCAGTATGTAATTAGTAACGTAGTATAGAAGCTTTCGGACAGATGGCGTTGTGATACAAAAAAATTACGTAGAATTCACGTTTGTTCCTTCTTTACAACCACGAACCATGTTTTCACTATCTTATCTAACTTAATGTTCTAAGCTTACAATAGATGTCACTACTAGTATCTAATAATGTTTTAAATTATGCTTATGTAGGAACCAAATGAGCCAAAAGGACAAAGGTACCTTTGTCTTGTTTTATTTGTGTGATAGTCAAAAAACATACTAGCAGAGGTAATAGTAAATATTACATACTATTTAGCCATTTGAAACTGTTATTGGTGCTCATGTTTTACTTGTTTCACTTTATATTAATTTTTATCCAACTGCCTAAAAAGAGGAGCATACTATCTCACAAAAAACGTACACTCAACTGCGTATTAAGCGTAACGAAATCGTAAGTTAGACTGCAAATACCTCTTTTCTGAAGTCGAGTATTTTGTTTTTCTTTTAATATATTGCAAACAGGCAGACGGTTCGTCTAATGGTAAGTGATAACCCTGGCGTCGCTCTTTGCAGAAGCACGTCGGTAAAGCCTTACGTTTATGCAATATCTATGTATTTCGCAAAATAGCTGCATGGCTATGTCCGCTACTTTAATTTACCTACTAATTGATTGTACCCTTTGTGGTGTACTCAAAATCCCAAAATTAATACAATTTCGACCTGATTGACCCCTATAATACCCAGTAATGGTTGTGTGTGTGTGAATTCTATGTGTAAATATGGGAGTGAGTGAGTGAGTACACATTCCGTCGCCAAAGTTTGCTGTCCACGGTGAGGGCACTCTGTGGCTTGCGGCAGCTAATCAAATTAAGCTGGGATACTGCCGCGGGGCAAGCATGGAAAAGGCTTTTTTAAAGTTCCATCATTATTAAGATCATACTAATCCACTATAGATATTAGCTTCTCCCAGAAATACGTCATGCTACATTTTACTAATTTTACAAACGCGATTTTTCATGTGATTGAGTGAGAAAACGAGACAGTCGCTTTTAAGCTTTTTCTATGCTTGCCAATAACAGTCACATGACATTCAGGATCTTGGAGTTTAACAGGTCAAAAATCGTGTAACAATGCAACATTTTTGCTCTTGAAGAGTCAGTCTTGAGTGTTGTCAGAACATAGTAATGGTTGCCTAATCGTAGTTATAGGCAGTTGAATGTTAATTTGTGCTAACTTCCCCAGGTGGGCTCTGGGAAAGCTACAAAGAATATTCCCTTATCATGCTGAAAACATGCTTGGAGGATAGAATTTATCTGTGTTGTTTTTATATTCTATTGCATTGTCGTTGCAAATTTAAAATCTATTATATGTAATATTAATACAATCACACTGGAATTGGTGGATTTGATAACCACTCTAAAATACATGTTTTTTTTTTTTAAATAAAAAACATCTGAATAAAATGTTACGAGAATTAGAAGCTTTTAGATTTGCAACGACGGTATCTATGGATGCGTGTAATGAATTTATTATTGTAATACGCAGTATTTATGTTGTGCTCAAATTATAATTCTATTTCATGAAATTATAAACGACTATTTCATTATATGGTATAATCATGATTCACATCGAAAAAAAATATTCACCGTTTCTCTGAAATATATTTCATTATATAAAATAAGCGCAAGAACATTTTTTTCCGTATAGTATCGCTGATAGAAAAAATCTTTATCTTGATTTAAAAGCAAATATTATATATCATAAGGAAAACAATGCAGGACAGTGGCGTTTTCTCGGTTTTGTACATGTCGGGTGACTATTTGAGAAACCTTGTTCAATTAAAACACGGTTGTGTTGGGTAGGTAGATTTATTGACCATTAAGAAATTTACACCCACTACAGTGCACGCACCGATATCGCGTGTTAAGCGTGGCATCACCGCCATCTAGTGGATTCTGCCGACAATCATTTGCAAACTTCAACAGTACAAGTAAGAATAAAATTTCAATTTTATATTAACCACTTTTGTAGCAGCAATGAGCATTCTAAACTAATAATTTGGTAAAACGTCGATGTAAAATCACTGAATGTCGAGTGTGTAATGATATTGTGATTAATATTTGATTATTTCATGAAATATTCGATTACAATATTTTATATCATATCAAAATATGCTTGGAAGCGTTTTCCACGGCACTGCGGCTGTTGGGATATTCGGACGGGATATCAACGAGTGCGCAAACAAGGATCGAGACCGCTTTGATTCGGCACGAGTGCTGCGCATACGGAAAAATATTCATATTTATGGCTGCGTTCAAACTACAAATATGAAATAAAATACTATTAATATATTCATATTTATGGCTGCGTTCAAACTACAAATATGAAATAACATACTATTAAAATATTAATATTTATGGCTGCGTTCAAACTACAAATATGAAATAAAATACTATTAAAATATTCATATTTATGGCTGCGTTCAAACTATAAACCACCAGACGCTCATTTACAAGAGGCACTCTCTCACTGTAGAGATTCCGTTCAGTCGCACCAAGCGTTTCCGATCCAATTTCTTGGTGAGAACGGCAGAGGTGTGGAATGCTCTTCCAGAGTCGGTGTTCCCTATGAAATACAACCCGGGGTTGTTTAAGAAAAAAGTGAATAGGTATCACCTAGGCAGGCGTGCTACATCTTCGACCTCATCATCGCTTCCCATCAGGTGAGATTGTGGTCAAACGCAGGCCTAGTTTGTCATTAAAAATAATAATTAAATAAAATACTATTAAAATATTCATAATTATGGCTGCGTTAAAACTTACCTGATATGAAGTAAAATGTTATTAAAATATTCATATGTATGGCTGCGTTCAAACCACAAATATGATGTAAAATATATTAACCAAAGCCTATGCTGTAATGAAATGTAATGAAATTTATAATATTATAAAGAGACACATTTCAGATAAAAAAAATATGAATCTTATGAGGGTTGTTCTGCCTCAGATATATTCCTACATCTTCAAGTAGTCTAAACGTCGTAGCTGATTTAATGTGGGAAATGTCTAATGTTAGATTAGTATGTACTAACCTAATTCTTACATATCACTCCTAATAAAAAAATTGTTTTAGCTATGTTCATTATAAGTTGAACTAGCGCAGTTCAGAGAGTCACATTTTGGTTGGTCCAAAGTTACTTATTTGGTTTGGTTTTTAAATTATTTGTACTTGCCAGATACGAGTATATCCATTAGAATAATATAGTAAGCATTTATAGCTTTGAGTGTGCTGAAGAAAAAAGTTCGCATCTAAGCTATAAGAATTCTTTATTTGAATAGTTGACCATCAGTTAATCACACATTCACACATGCCCAATTCCGCAGCATGATACGGGAATTACGGCACGAAAAATCAAATGTAAATTTATATTGGATTCTACGGATAATAAATAAATTAATAGGTATACTTCTTCACTTGCTAAAGCAGTAAAAATAATTTTATAATTTAAATTGTTAAAGGGATTGAAGCGAAGATCTGAAGTTATCCTACCAAATTCCTCATAATTTTCCAAGCTCAGCACTTGACCTTCTTAAACCTAAAGCTATCTACAACAAAGCGTTATCTGAATAAGAAAAGGCGTATAATAATAGAGGAAATTAATTATTCCACCCACTGGCGTGGAGGGCAGCAATATCGCCGCTCTGTAAGACCGGCCTTAAATTTCCTAAACCCAGCTAAAATGAAATCGCTTCTCCAAGAAAAAGGGGTTTGTTTTAATGCCCATCACAAAATAAATGGACGGAGACAATAATGTGGGATTCGCTCTTAGATATAAATTCGGTGTAAAAATAAACTTTGTACTGTTTGAGGCGGGGCGGAATAGAGTTGGGTTTGGTTTGTCGATGTTTTTATTTTAGAGTAGGTATAGTAATCCCAATATAGTATAAAACCAGTAGTTTAACTTAACCCTTCTTTTCATGATGTTTTTGTAATATCTTGACTGGGGAGGCGAGGAAGCGACGGGTGCCTGGCACAACTCGGGCGCAAAGCTGCCTAACACTTGAATTCTTCGCCCCCACACCCTCTAATAACAGTCAAATGTGGCTTCAAAAGGCCTTATAATCGTTGATTCTCTATCTACCCCGCAGGTGAGAAGAGGTGAGGCATTAATTTATGTTTGTAGACGACTTGTGCATTCTATTCAATTTTATAAAATCACAATTTTCCCTAGTCGATGTTTTCTGGCCAATGAGACGATAACAGAATTATAGTAGTAATACTGTGGCCACAAAATATTCCAATAACCGTAGTTATTTCTGACCAAGAGTACATCCCATATCCATTTGGCCAGTCAAGTTTCGTGATTAGTTTAAACCAAGTCGTCAACTAGCTTTCTTATTATTGATAGAAAATGTACACCAGCAGGCTACGCCAAAAGATTCTCTACTGTTTTTGTGGAGTGAAAAAAGATACATTAAAGATCTCCGTAATCTTGTCATGTTAACAAACAAACAAGAAGTGTAGAGTTTTTTTTTGCTGCGGCGCGTATTTTAGGCTTACGGAAGTAGAAAAATTACGACGTATAAAACATACTACTGGTAAAATTATACATATAAAAATACTTTTGTGTGACGACACGTGATAGGCACTTGCCTAATTGCAAATATCACGGTTCTGACCTCACAAAACGCATCTAAATCTATTTGTTCATGCAGCAATGTATGATTTAAATATTTTTATAACTCTTAATATTATTTATCTAATAAATATTTTGTCATGTAGGTATACATAACAAAATATATATTATTCCTATCGATAGATTTTTTCAGCTGTCACATCTCTAGTCGCTTAAGGCTACCCACGAAAGAGTTGCGAGTGGTAGGTATAACCGTAAAGGCAGGATGAACAAATAAATGAACCGATCGATCGATGGCCCCTACCTCCAGTTTAATTCCCTTCTTACAATAGGTGCGCTCCAATGATAATATCATCGAATATTCCTCTTGTTTTCTATAATAACTCGGGACGATTGTATTTATTTTCAGTTCAATGGAAAGAGAGGTTATCTTTTGTTAAGTCTGTTGCTTATACTTGTGGAATTCTTATTTAGTTGCTCAAGAAAGAGCGTATTTTTTGTGTAAGTACCAATGTGTGTCCCTTGTGAGTATGCTAGCAGCGTGAATGCTGATAAGAATTATAGTCTTATATCTCAACACAATTATATTTCACAACAGGACTAGCAGAAATCCACCACTACGACCTACAGACCACCCTACAGTGCAGCTACCGAAGCCCTACTCTGCGCGTGGACAGAAATGCACTTTGCTTTGAAATTTCATGATGTCCTATGGAAGACGCGTCAAATTAGAGTTAATTTAGTTAGTTATTTTAAAAACTTTTAACCAAGTATATGTATTTTTTTATTCGAAACCGTCCGTTAAAATTTGTTTCGTTTCTATAAGGGTTCCTTGTTTATTACGGAACCCTAAAAAAGGGACACGGGAACTCCAATTTTTTTGTCATCCTATTTGCAATATAAAAAATTAGCGCCAAAACAAATATCTTGTTTAGGTACCTATAACGCCTTCATTGGCATCTCGCGTTTAAGGTAACTAGGAGGGAGAGGGGGGCCAGTTGTTCAGCAGTGAACTTCTTGTGTCCGAGATAATGATGATGATGATGGATATTTTGCCTAACTTACCTATGAGACAGTTATATAGTAAGTTTTATATACCAAGTTTAAATAAGCGGTGATACTAGTTTAAATAAGCTCACAGATCTGAGACAGTATTTTTTGTTTGTTTTCGTACTTCGATACAGAGCGCTCAAGCACATTGAAATGGAAAAAACTCCCCTCAAATACTGGAAACGTTGTTGACACAGCTAAGTAGCCTCCCGCGACGCTTCGCTTCATTTGCATCTCTTAATCTTAGTTATGAATAAAGAAAAATTCCCGGCGACATTTTTAAGCGTTTTCTGGGCCTTAGCGAGGCGAGTCTAATGAAGAAAGGCGGTGGGATTAGTAGGCCGCGCTTTCGCGACATTACACTTTTAATTTGAACGAATCTTATTATTTTCTTTTGTTGATTTAAGCCCTCGAGACGGGAGACGGGTCGAGACGTGACCTGCAGTGGAAAAATGCGATTGCCATCTAAAGCCAACCGTTTAAATGAACGAGATTGGAGCTTAAAAAGTATAATGGACGAGGGGGTGGGGGACGCGCGGGTGGCGATCTGGGGGCGCAAGATGGCCGATTTGCGATTGAGATGAGACGGCCCCCGCACCCCTCCCTCCCCGCAAAGATCAAGCAATATAATTAAGTCGTTACATAAGTACCTATCCGTGTATCAATGATAAGCTTCTAGCAATTTGTAGGTAACGTTTTTTGTGATCTACTTATCTCTTATAAGTGGCTACTTAAAAAAATTTAGGTACACGAAAAAACGGAAAAATTTCGTTTTCATTCAAAGGAAAAGTTTGAAAAAATAATTTCTCTTGTACCTATTAACAATACCTTAAGTCGTGTATATGAACTTACATATCATATATACTTTTCTGTGATAGTTTAAAAGAAAAATAAAGATGAATATGAATGAAAAAAAAGTATTAGTATGTTTTAACACAATATTGCTTTAAAATAAATCAAAATTTCGTTGAGTATTGCTACGAATTTTCACCCAAAATTTGACTTGTAGCACTGTAGCAAATATCGTAGCTTGAGCTACGAGCTGGCTCGTAGAAGGTGAAAACAAAGGGTCAAAAGAGGTTAAAATAAAACAAAGACTTTGTACCTAGACATGACTTTATCCAACGCTTAAGTATTCATAGTAAAAGTCCAAGTCTTGCAAGCACCACTCTTCATCTAGAGAGAAGCTTTACTAAAACATGTCTTCCCTTTGAGACCTATTGTTACAACCAGACAATGTAAAATACACCTTAATTCTGAACGAACAAGAGTTGATTTTCATTGTTAGTTTTGATCACTTGTGGTAAAATTTTCTTAGGCATGGCTAAAGGCTATAGGTACGGCAGCGGGAGATCGCCGTCGCTTGAGATGACAAAGTTGATCTGGTCACGTAATGAAAAATGACAAAACTGCACTCGGGGCCGTGCTGGGCGCTCGGATCGGCGAATGGGAGTCTTCCACGGTACTTATCTTCCACTGGGGAGGTGTATTGGTTTTCAAGCTACATTAAAAATGTAGGTTGTTGCTTTCTTATACTAAACTTATTTAGAAATCATTCAGTTATAATATTTCACACTATTATTCTCTTCACAACAAATTACGCTCAATATAAATGTTTAAGTTACTTCGCACAATAAATTTATTATTATATTGTTGTCTACTGCTTCTTGTTAGTTAAGTATAAGCCCAGCAGTTGGCACCTGGTCAACTGCTGGGTTTATACTTAGGTTTCTCGTTTTGGGTCTACGCTGAGTTTAAATGCGTAGTTGATTTTCTTTTTTTTATTCAGTAATAGTCTTGTTCCTGACCGTAAACTTACTTGATTGAAATTAAACAATTTTTTATGGATTTATCGCGTATATGTTACATATTAAAAATCTTTTAACCTAATCGATCATGGTTGTTTGTGATTAGGGCAAGCGAAACGAGCCCTATTGTGGCATATTTTACGAAAAAGCTAATACACTTCTAGCTTTAGAATTTAACATAAACTAATGTCTGGATATATCATTTAAATATCGATTTGTAAAATAATTACTAGATAAAACAAGTATCTATATTGAAAGAAAAACAAAACACCCGATTGCGGAAAAGAGGCTTTGAAAAAATCCTTAATTTTGTATTTTTTTTAATTTTGATGTACCCAGTGTCACTCTCACGACTAAGACGAATCTATTGGCACCACTCACATAAAAATACGACAAGCCGTTTAGGCTCTAGGGCGTGCCAAAGAAATATACATACATCCACTCGAAAAACATAACCCTCCTTCTTTCGCAGTCGGGTAAAAAACTTGCGAGCAACAAAGCTGCGCTTTTTGTATTGATAGCTTTTTGCTGGTATTTTAGTAGATATATAAGTTTTATATTACAAATAAAATATTTTTTAAAGCAAAACTTCTTCGAGTTCTCTCTCAGTAGACCGCAACCAAGCTGATCCATCAAAAGATGCACTACCACCGCGTATCAATTGAGACAAAACAAAATATAGTAAGCCCTCCTTTGAAGAGCTCTAGAATAAGGAAAAGTTGAGAAGTATCCAAGGGGGCGACCGCAACCCCACCTGGCGACCCAAAAAATATGGCATAAATGAGTCGATGCCCCCCCACGGCAGCCGCGAAATTTCAGCCATACTTCCAAACCTATAATCCTTCATAATCACCTTTACAAAGCAAAGATTAAAAACGATTCTGGCGCCCTCTCCCGTCCCGACGCTTTTATATGCGAGACGGCGAAAAGTAAGATTAAATCATTATTTTTCTTAAGCTCCTCTCGGTTTTTCTCCGCTCTAGTGGAAGTTTTTTGCTTGGACTTTGAAGCGGACGATCAAAGACTTGTGTTCAAATTTACATAACATTCTTAAATAAATTGTGGGGCGGTGAGGGTGGTCCCACTGCCCACCCGTGGGCCGTGCTGTATCAACTTATTAATGCGAATTCCCGGATTGATGCTTAATGTTGTATTAATTTATTCGCCGGATTAGTGAAGTGTCGGCGTATAATTATCGCGGCAATATGCCTCGGTGAGTAAATCTGCTTGTTTCATTAATCTCTACTAAATGCTGTTTCAATCAGTTAATTATACAGTATTAGTTGTAAAAGTTTACTAATTAAACACTTTTTAGGGTTTCGTAGTCAAAGAGGAACCTCTATAGCGTCGTCATGTCCATCCGTCAGTCTGTCCGCGGCTTGGCTCAGAGACGCTTAGTACTAAAAAGTTGTAATTTCACATACGTAATAATAAGACGTAGTTATATTATGTATAAAAATATTAAATACGCCGATAAAGTATTAAAATAAAATAAAAATCTTCTTTATGCAACGGTGGTAGATAGTCCTTGGAAATGTGAAAAACATTCTTTGATTTTGGGATCAGGTTGCCAAATATTCTGATGATAACAACTGTGAACACTTAATTTTTAATATACTTTGACTTTATTTTTAATCGACTTCCAATAAGGAGGAGGTTCTCAATTCATCGGAATCTTTTATTATTACTCGATGACACCTGGACCGATTTGAAAATATTTTTTTGCTTGAAAGTGATTTTTCCCAGTTGGTCCCATAGAAATTTTATCAAAATCGGTTTAGTATTTTGGTTTTTTATAACAAAATAACTGGAAAAATATGTCATCCAATTAATCGAATTGCGTATTTTGAAATCGTTTTTTTTTAGTTTTTTAAATGATTACTTGTGAGAATTGTTTATTGTTTGGTAATAGTTCAGAAGTGGTCCCATATAAATTTTATCAAAATCGGTTCAGTACTTTGATTCCAATTGCAAAATAATTTTAAAAAAGTTATCCAAGTAAATGAAATTGCGTATTTTGAAGTTGGTTACTTCAGTTTTTGAAACTATAATTATATTCGTTGTCTACAATCTACTAATATGCTTACTAAGCGTTTGGTTCGTCTAAAATTCAGTTGTTCAGATGTTTTAATATGTAGTGTATTATATTTAATGTGTATTTTACTAAGTCTAAGTTTTTCTTTGAAATTTTATAGCTTATATCATGCAACTTACCTGTTTTTTAAAAATACAAAGAACTGTTTAAAGATCTTCATTAAAATGTTTTAAAGTATTTTAATACGCAAAGCAGACTAAGAATCGCTTTGTACAAGTTACAAATGCCTCGATAATTAGGCAGTCTCTAATTAGTAAATTCTCTTTCTGTTAATATTTTGATATATATATAGGTATTATTGTATTGTGTATTTACTTTTCGTTAGATAAATATATTTAACTCCGTCTTAGGTCTGGCTAGACACACCAAAATAATGATTTGGGTAGTATTTTATTTCTATTTTGCAGATTCTATTCAATAATATATTTACTGAAGTAGCGCTCGTGGCGTAGCTTGGCTAGGTTTTCCCGACCGATCACTAATGTTAAGCAACGGACGGACCGGTCAGTCTTCGGATGGGTGATCGTGAGTAGCATTTCTTTCTGAGCGCTACCGTGGCTCGGATGACACGTTAAATTGTAGGTCCCGGTTGTTTGTTCAGCAATCGTCAAACCATGTCAGAGGCCTTTTGGTGGCGACAATAGGGCTGGCCAGTCAGTCTATACGAACTTACTTACTTACTGAAAATATTACAGAACAGACGGCACGACACTTTTGCTGTGAAGTTGGGACGACCCTTGTGTGGGACGCCACGTTTTGATACTTTGCCAGCATCTCATCTTTCGGAGTCTGAAGTCACGGCTGCCGGTGTGGCTAATTCGGCGGAGCAGCACATGCGGCGCAAATATGCTTATTTAATAGTGGTTACATTATCAAAACGGTTGGTATGGTATGGTTCTATACTATTTGAATCAGGAATGGAATTCTTTGCCTCCATCTCTGTTTCCTGAGATCTACAATCTTGGAATTTTCAAGGCTAGAGTGAATAGATATCTTCTAGATCGACATGCTCCATCCTCGGCCACACCGTCGCTTAACATCAGGCGAGTTGGTGGTCAATCGTAGATCTATTTTGCATATAAAAAAATGGTCTGATATAGCCGGAAAGTTGAGCCTGTAACTTTTATGTTTCAACTACAGTTCATTTGCTTAGTTACTTTAAATAGTTATCGAAGGAAAAGAGCCGAAAAACGGACATCGAATGTCATAAAATTTTTGGAATTTCGCAGTATAATTTAATGTAAAGGATTATTTACGTATTGCGAGCACCTTTTAAATGAAATGTAAAAAAAAAAATATAGTTAGTTACATAAATGTTATTAAAGTGTTATTTTTTACACGCAATAGATCTTTGAACACTAACAAGACTAATGGTAAACGGTGATGATGTAGTTGAGGATGGAACATGTCGATTTAGACGATATTAACTTAGTATAGCCTTAAAAACTTGAAAATTGTACGTATAGATATCAGGATACAGAAAGGCGGTAGGGCCATTAATTTGGTACTTTTTTTGAACTGACTTCTAAAAAGGAGGAGGTTCTCAATTCGACTGTATGTTTTTTTGTATGTTTGTTACTCGATTAGTACATAGACATAGACATAGATATATTTACATACGATACGATACGATATAGACATAGACATAGACATATTTTATTGATAATTATTCAATTACAAGTCAACACTATAAAATTAAATTAGATATAATTATTAATTAATGATTTCAAATAAGTACTTATTTAGTTAAAATTGTAGTACCTAGGTACAGTTTTTAAGACATACATACTTTTATTTGAAGAAATTCTTACTACTTCTTTGATTACTTTCGCCAATTATAAACTGATTTTGATTTTTCTTGTTTGGTATTTAATATTATAAGAATTTTATCAACAAAATGTGGAAACTAAGAAACTAGAAGATTAATTACTTGTTATTCATAGAAAGTGATTACGTAATTTTTTGTTAAATATAGTCTTGTGAAACATATTAATTGTGCTCAAAAATATCGATAATACTAGGAATACAACCTGTGTTCGTGCACCGCATGTTTACACTCTCGTATCCTCGTAACTTATCTTACTTAAGCCGCAGTAAGTATTTAGTTAAAGCTAAGCGCCGGCGCTAAGTTGTAGTTGTTTGCCGTAAGTGTGTGTTTGATTGTTTTAGGCGCAGGTAGCGTAGAGCCTCCGTGAAATATGTGGCTACTTACTGTTGGTAAGCCAAGTTTACTTAGCGCTAGCTTAAGTTTTACTACTTGAGACGTGTGGAACGTTGTTAGAACGCCGGGAAGGTTAGTTTTCATGTATGAACTTCGATTTAAGGCGCTGGAGTAGTAACTTGGTGGTTTTTAAAATGTTCGCTTTCGGCCGTACGATATCGGAGTTTTGAAGCTAATTTCGGTTTGTGTTCTGTAAGGTATGTTTCAACGACGTGATTCGAGATCCTTATTTCCAATGTTTGAAATGGAAATCCATTCTCAATTTAAGTTACCAGAACACACCGCTTGGCAACAGATTTGTAACTTAAGGGTCGTAGGGTGGTACCACCATGATACGTTTTCCTCGCGATGTTTTCCTTCACTGAAGCTTTTTTTGTATTCGAATTATAGATATCTAAAATAAAAAATACAAAACTCGCGACAACCAGCATAAAATTGCACCGCACAAGCAACTAAGCTATCATCGATCCAAAAATTAGTTACAATCAGGTTATAAGCTGAGGTTTTTCTCCCTCATTCATTACAGGAAGCGTAACCACAGAATACACTAATAGTACGTGATGCGTAGCTCAAAGTACAGTATACCTACGGTTCGTCTCAATCCATAACCATACAAAGACTATACAGAGGACTAAATTAACCACTGCACAGTAATTTACTAAACTGAATTTTTCTCCCTCATTGCTTACAGGAAAGCGTAACCATAGAATACATTAATACATAGTACGTGATGCGTAGCTCAAAGTACAGTATACCTACGATTCTTTACGGTTGCTTTAATCCACAAGCATACAAAACCTGTACAGAGGACTAAATTAACCGCTGCACAGTAATTTACAAAGTTACCGGTGACGTCGATGTCCCGATAGCCAATAAGTAAAACACGGAACGCAAAGTCGGAGTATTTAACTTAATTTTTGTGCTTCCACTGAAGCTAATTGAGGAGGCGCGGGGAAGTGTCGTCACAAAAGAAGCACTTAGATGAATGGAAGGTACTCGACCGGTTTAAAATAAACTTATCTCTAGCGGGCAAGGGTTAAAATGATTTGAGTATAGTCATAATTGGCAGGTGGGTGCGGGGTGCAGACTCGTGGCTGATTTAATAACGCCGTGCTCTGCCAATAATGCAGGTTATTGAGTTTTTCAATGTTGTGGAAGTTGCGCTGTGTTTTCATGTCGCTTGATATTTTTAAACGACTTCTAAAAAGGAGGTTCTCTATGCGATTGTATTTGTAAGTGTACGAGATTTGATGACTGATTTTATTATGAAAACTAACGTTATTGTTACACATTTTTATTTTGAACAAACGTATTACTCACTTCTATTTTTGAGTTGAATTCTGCGACTATAGTTTCAACCGCATACGGCGGTATTTTTCAAAAGGAGCATTACGAAAGAAGCGCTCCCGAAGGACTTCTCGTCTGCGCTGCTCCTTTTGAAAAAGACCACGGAATGCGGTAGTAACTAGTCGGAGAATTCGGCTCCAAAATAGACGTGTCTAACCAGTTTGTTCAATATAAATGACAGATGTTTTTATTTATTATCAAAATATTAATAACGCCTATTACTACATTATGTAAAGTAGTAATAGGCGTAGAAGTTGCTCATGGTAGCAGTAATGTATTTAAGTATTTTTTTATGAAATAATTATGATATTTTTTAAATATTTTTGTCGTATGACATTTTTAACCGACTTCAAAAAGCAGGAGGTTCTCATTTCGAATGTATGTTTTTTGTATGTTTCTTACGCGATTACTAAGTCAATTATGAATTGATTATGATGATTCTCTTTTTGTTTAGTAAGAAATGCTTCAGAGGTGGTCCCATATAAATTTTATCAAAATCGGTTCAGAACAAAATAACTGAAAAAATATGTCATCAAAGTAAACAAAATTCCGTATTTTGAAGTCTGTTGTTTTAGGTTTCTTATAAGTATAAACAAATACTTGCATTTCTGGTAAGGTTGTATTGCTATAGCTAGAGATACCTAAGGATTATAGCTAGGCTAGCTATTAACAAAACAGTTCTAGACAGTAATGGCGGTTTTAAATTATTTTTCCAATAAAACCGTCCGATTTCAGCCGCTGCAGTAAGTATGTCAACTAGTCACTTAATGCCTCAGTATTGTGAGCAAGTCTAGCCTGCACAATACAAAACCTGTCGATATCGCCGACGCTATTGTGGGCACTTGGTCGGAGTTTATATTGTGTCGAATAGTGGCGATGCGCCTTTATGTCATCTCCCGGAATGTGTGGCACCTAAATCCAGATTGAAATGGGAAAATCTGAAGTAGGTAGGCATTTCGAGTTTTAATTTCGAGAATTTTGAGAGTAAGTAACAGAGTGTAAGCCTTTTTATCAGACTGCGTAAGAAGGAGGGGTTTTAAGACGTCAACTTATTTGTCATCAGTAAGAGGAACGTTACGTGGGCGCACAATATGTTAATATGCAATTTAGTTGTTTAATATTTGTTAACCGATTGCAAAAAGAAGAAGGTTCTCAATTCGGTCGTATTTTTTATTGTTACCGCATAACTGCGTCATTTATAAACAAGTTTGAAAATTTATTTTTTGGTTGAATGGATATATTTTCAGATTGGTCCCATAGAATTTCCCTCGAAATTGGTTCAGTAGCTTGTTTAAAAAAAAACTGGCCCATTTTATGTCGGATATTTCAAATTTTACCGACTTAAAAAAAAAGAGGTTATTTTTATTTGTTTGTTACATAGCATCGTCTTTTCTAAACTGGTTCAAAAAATCTCTTCTTTTTTGAAGTGCGTGACCCTAAAATGTTCTGTCAATATGAGTGAATTTATCCCGTCATTCAAATTTTCACTGAACTTCTAAGATTAAAATATTTTCACTGCACAGACTATTTGCTAACATTTAATACACCTATTTAATTTACGTTTTCTTAAACGATTAAGTGAGATGGAAATTTTCATTTTTAAAAGTTCAATGCCTCGTTTTTTTTACAGTACAACCATCGTAAGTAGGTCTATTCACGATTTTTCCACGAAAGAGGCAGAATTAACATAATAAATCTGCGTGGCCCATCAATCAAGACGTAGATGACTTCTTTCAAAGGACTTCTTAAGCCCTCACTTTCATCTGGCATTTTCCACGGTACAATGATAATTACAGAGATGTAGAACCTTAGTAGGTAGGTACAACTATTTATTCTGCGCCAGTAAAATGCCAGTAAAATTGTAAATGAAGTAAAAGTGTATAATTTATTAAATTAAACTTAGCAAAACTGTTACTTTTTTCTTTTCAACCCTAAGCTAGTGTTAATATACAACATTTATCAGCTTCCGTGATTTTCGAGAGTAAGAAAATAGTGAAATCCGGATGCTGCGACTTTCAAAAGACCGGAATATTATGTCGTACTAAACGGGTTACAAACAAAATGGAATGTCAACCCCTGCGCATTACGGGGCCAAATGGTTGTATAAAATAACTCCGAAAGTTTAATAACCGAACATGCGTAAGGTAAGGTGCTAAAGGTAATAATGACATACATTTCGTATGTTTTTTTAACGGGCAATTGCCTTTGTTAAGTATAACAAAACAATAACGGCCTTACCGAGAAACGTTATTAACTTTAACCACCGTCTTAAATTCTCTGTCTTCTTTCCGCAAGTGTCATTTCGTCTCAGAAAACGGTTGACAAAATATGTTAGGCAATGCTTAAAGTTATGTAGGTAACGTTTTTCGGTAAGACCGTACATGTACAAATTACACGAACTTTATAACCACAAACTATAAGAACGAACTTTTTCGTAATAAACAAGTGATTTTGATAGAATTATTCAAAAAAAACCGCATTTTTAATAATTTACTTTACGCATGCTTTCTCACAAAAAACGTACACTCAACAGCATATGAAGCGTAACGAAATCGTAATTTAAGTTAGACTGCAAAAACTGCTTTTCTGCAGTCGGGTATTTTGTTTTTCTTTTAACATAGATACTTGTTGAGTTTTAATTTCGAAAATTACGGGTTACTCACGTCTATTTTTGAGTCGAAATTTCCGACTTTAAGGCTAGAGTTAGTGACAAATTTAATATGTATAGATCAAAGGTCACCCTGAAAACATAACCTTATGTGTGTTCGGTACTAATCGACATAATAATAATTTTATAGTTTAAATAAAAATAATATTTTTAAAAAATCTAAAAAAAAAACATGCTTCAAATTATTGTATGTACTGTCATCTTTTTTTTTTTTTTTTTTTTTTTTTTCCTGCTCTCCGGACTGGGTTGTCGTCCGGATTCTTATCTATCTTTGTTCTCTTTCACGCCAGGGACGCAAATTTACAGCTTACTTTATCTTTTTTAAATTTTTGACAATAATTCTTTTCTATCTTAACCTACTTACAATAACTTAGGATAGTTCACATTTTTTCACTTATTTTATACAATGCTATATTTGACATAATACAATATGTTAATAAGCATTACTTATTTATCTATTCTTATTAATTACTTTGGTACATATTTTTACTGCATATTTTAGGAATATGTCTATTGCATCTTTA
Source organism: Lycia hirtaria (assembly GCA_947563715.1). NCBI lineage: Eukaryota > Metazoa > Arthropoda > Insecta > Lepidoptera > Geometridae > Lycia > Lycia hirtaria. The sequence continues at coordinate 6,703,000 of OX387383.1, forward strand.
TCCCTAATTATCTTATTCAGGTTTTCAATCTTTACGTCTACACCCATTTCACATTCCACATTGTATCTTTCATACGCGTATTTGGGGCATTCTGTCAGAATGTGTAGTGGAGCTTCATCTTTATCTGGATCACATGAGCACGACGGGTTGTCCCTTAACTTGAACCTATGCAAGTACTGGGAGAACCCACCGTGCCCCGTGAGGATTTGGGTCAAGATGCTTTGAGGCTTCAATTTTCTTATAGTTCCGTAAGCAATTATCGCGTCTGGGAAAAATGTCTTTGTCACCGATCCTGTCTCGCATTCCTTATACCTCCGGTTCCATTCGTCAAGCGCTTCCATGCGGATTTGGCGCTTAACGAATGAGACCGGACATTTATCGTATTCCGGCTTTGTCTTTAAGTTAAGTGCTGCCTGTTTTGCAAGTTCGTCCGCTCTTTCATTCCCCTCCAATCCCGCATGTGCCTTTATCCAGTACAATTGAACTGTCTTGTTTTGTGACAATGTTTTGGCCAGTTTTTTGCGAGTTTGGACTGCGAGGGGATGGAAAGAGCGGACGTTTACTACAGTCTGCAACGCGGACCGTGAGTCACTGTAAACTCCGAAGTCGTGGGCCTTGCTTGCCTGGATTTCATCCATCGCTCTTAATATCGCCAGCAATTCCGCCTGGTACACGGTACAGTAGGGCGACAGCTTCCATTTCCGGCTTTTAGTTTCGGCGGCATTACTCCAAAGAGACAATGCCGCTCCGACTTTGCCTTCAATTTTGCTGCCGTCCGTGTAGATCGCAACTGTGTGTCCGCTGTTTTGTTCTAGCTGTTCCGCATTTTCCAGGCACATGAATTGCCGGACGATATTCTCTGCTGGATGTTGGGTGTCTGCAAACGCGGTTCTTCGCTCCATCTCTATGTCTCCCAGCGCCAGCCGGGGCACTCCCCTTCTAGCCTCGTACAATGCGGCTGCCTCTCTTATTCTGATGTCAAGGGGGAGTATTCCGGTCAGCACTAGTGCCGAGTTCAAAGAGACGGTACGATGGGCTCTACACAGTTTTTGTGCAAAGCCCCTCTGGACCGCGTTTAGCTGTTTCTGGACACACCATTTCCTCGTAGCTTGAGCCCATGCACCAGCCGCGTAGCAGACCGTAGGTTCGATGACTGCCACATAAATCATCCTAATCACTTCGGGGTGTAAGCCCCAACTCACTCTGGCGGCTCTGGACAGATGTTTGTAGATGGCCTTCGTGCATATATGGGCAACGTGCTTATTGAAAGTCAATTTATCATCTATCCAGAGCCCCAGAAGTTTTAGCTCCTTGACAAGAGGTATTTGAATTCTTCCCATGTTCAGCCGTGGGGCGTCATAGGTTAGTTTTCGAGTAATGACCATAGCGTTGGTCTTATTCGGTGCAAATCGCAATTTGTTTCTCGTGCCCCACTGCTGAACATACTCGAGTACTTCATTTGCCTCTTGTTGTACCTCTGATCCTGTTTCTCCACAGAAGAGTAATACCACGTCGTCGGCGAAAGCTTGGCAGTGCACCCCGCGCCGCTGTAAGCCTTTCAGTAACGGGTCGAGGAGGAGATTCCAAAGGATGGGACCGCCTATAGAGCCCTGTACACATCCCTTGGTCGTGGCTCTCTCAACTTCTTCGCCCGCGTACCTCAACTTGATTCTGCGATCTTCCAGATAGCTGTCCATCACCTTTCGAATGTTTAATGGGCAATTCTCCTCCGCTAGCCTCAGTCGTATGGCTGGCCACCAAGCACTATCGAAGGCTCCCTCTATGTCCAATGATATAAGAGTTACTAGTTTCTTTTGTCTTATTTTAATGTTGATGTGTTCGATTAGATCATAGAGGGAGTCCTCGGTGCTCTTTTGCGGCGTAAAACCATACTGACGAGGGCTCATCTTGGGGAGGAGGTGCCATTTCATTCGGCCCACTAGCATCTTCTCCAACACTTTCCCCATGACTGGCAACAAACCTATGGGTCTATAGGATTTTGGCTCCGAGTAATTCTCCCTACCGGGTTTTTTCAATACGACTACGGTAGCCTCTTTCCATGGTGCGGGAAAATGGCCCAGTTCCAGGCATTTGTTGGCCAGTGCGAGGAAAGCGTCTGGAGATTGGCTAATCGCTCGTTTGCAGATGTCTGCGGTAAAGCCGTCGGAGCCAGGGGCCTTCTTGGGATTGAAACTATTGACTGCCCACATGAGTTCTGCAGAGGTAAATGGCGGATCATTGTTTGCATTATGGTCTTGTACGTTTACTTGTTCAGCTTTCATTCTGATACTCATGTGTTGGTCTGTTTCTCCGGACAGCGTATCTTCGGGGTAAAAGGCTTCTGCCAATAGCTTTGCGGACTCTCTCTGGTCGAGTGTCTTGCCATCTTTTGTGAGTGGTATGTCTTCTTGTCTACTGCCTGTTCTACTAATCACGCGGTAGATACCTTGCCATACATTTTCGCGATCTTGTTTCTCGCAGAACTCCTTCCAGCTGGCAATTTGAGCTTTTTTGGCTTCACTCTCATACTCGTATTTTATTTGCAGGTACTCATCTATGACCTTCGCTCTCCGGACTAGTGCCGCACACCGGATCCTGCGCTTCCTCGTAGCGACCTGCTTCTTGAGTTTGGCTAGATCATCGGACCACCAAGGTAATTTAACAATACTCTTATTTTCTAATTTTGGTATACTACTTTCACAGGCGGATTTAACTGATTCCATATAACTTCCTACTTTTTCTTCTAGTAAATGTTTTGTGTTAATTTCATTAATTTCGTTGACCTGTAATTTATTTTCTATTAGCAACTGGGCCATTTTCTCATGAAAATGGCACCAGTTTGCTTTTTTACTGTTAAACTTTCGTGTTGTCCTGATTATGTCTTTTCCTTTCGACCTAATAAATTTAATTTTGAATAAAATTGTATTGTGATCCGATGTCGTTATGCCTTCGTCAATCTTCCAATCGTCCACGAGGTCGAGCAGGTCCAGCGTGCACACTGTGACATCTACATAACTAGTATAGCGCACTCCTCCTCTTATGGTGTCGAAAGTCGGTATGGAGCCCACATTGAGTACCTGCATGTCGAGTTCCTCCAGGACTCCGGCCAATTCTTCGCCTCTGTTGTCCATTACTGGGCTACACCACCAGGAGTTCTTTGCGTTCGCGTCACCGCCTATTAGGATTCGCCTATTAAATTGCCTTTTGATCTTCGCTAGGTGCTGTAGGTAGGGTTCAATGGGTGTCGGTCTGGGCTCGAAGTAAAATGATGCAACTACGATCTCCCATACACGCGTCTTTATCTTCACCACCACGACGTTGTTGTTAGTAAGATCCGGGTATTGTACAACGTCCAAATCCTTGTCGAATACTGCAATTGCGGCCTTAACAGTGCCGTCTCCTTGGTTGGTGTTTTGAAAGACGCGGACTCCACCGTAGTTGCCCATTCTACCCCTGCCTCCGACATATGGTTCCTGGAGCAACGCAATCGCCACCCTCCTGTTGTACGCCTCAAGCATTAGGTCATTCGTCGCCTGTTTCGTCGCTGCAAGTTTGCTTGGGCCACGAGGTATGGCTTATTGCTACTTGGACCATTATTTGAACCGGTAATGACCTCAGCAATAGGCAATTGTCGTTCTAGCTAAGGCGTCCCACTTTCTCCTCACTGGGCATACTGAGCTGAACGCATTATGACCTATGTTCTCGAGCTTCGCATGTAAGCAGTTACAGCACGAGGGGGGTGACCCGGCTAACCATTCTGCACATTTGTCCTTCAGATGGGGTCCGCCGCAGTGGCTACACTTTTCTATTGTTTCGGTGCAGAATCGCCGACCATGTCCGTAGCCGAGGCAGATCGAGCACTGGACCAACGGGGACTGGTCCTCGACTCTTACCCGTTGCAAGTCAACGTGTACTGCCTCGGCCGCGAGCATCTTCTGCCACACTTTGGCGGAGACCCTCAGGACAATGTGATTCATGTGCGGGTTTCGAGTACGTTTTTTGAAGGCTACTTCCAGCCTTAGGTCTTTACCTTCTATATCTCGAAACACGTTTTTATTTTGGTTTTTAAGAGCCTTCAAAATGTCCTCGTCACTGTTTATCTGCAACACATTTTTCAACACTATTAGAGGATCTTTGTTCTTCATCTCCTCTACGTTCAGCTCCGGTGCCATGCTCAGCCTTTCCCTCAGTCTACCTCTCTCCTCCTCCGTTCGGCATCCTATTATAATCTTTCTGTCTTTTGCCTTTCTTATTCTTTCTACATTTATTCCTCCTTCTTTTGCATCTATAGTCGTTCTTATCCGTTTCAGAACTTCGTCTCCTGTTTCTGATTCGTCTTTTGCCGTGACTACTACTGAGTGGAGGACGTTTTGTACTGGAAGTCTTTTTTGGGGGCTACCTACTACCGCGCTAGCATACGTTTTCTTTTCAAGAACCTCCTTCAATATTTCCATTTTCTCATTATTTTCACGGAGGAGCTCTGCATGTATTCCTATAAGTTCTTCCAGATCTGTTTCTCTTTTTGTCCTACTCTCTTCTTCTAAGTCAACTAGGGTGGCGAGCGAGACGCTTGGGCTTTCGATCTTACGTTTACTCTGTGTGGTTTTTGCTGAGAAACCCTGTCTGTTTGCCAAATCTAGCTCCTTGACCAGCTGGAAGAGTCTCTCTATTGCTTCGGTAACACCAGTTTTTATTTCAGTCTTCAAATTTCGTGACTGGTCAAGTTCAAATAACGCCCTTTCGAGGCATGCTTCTGCCTCTCGGACTTTGGGGGAGAGCCTCTTTTTCAGTTTTGGTGGGGCTTCTGTTGCCTCCATTGGTGGGCAGCTGCTGACTTTCCTTTTTGGTTTGGCTCCCTTCTCTTTTGGCTCTGCCTCCGGAGTTGGGCTTCTGCTATGCCTGCGTTGGTTGTTGGTCGCGATCTCAATTAAGTCAACGCTGCGCCTTACTCTATCTTGTTCTATTTTCGGGCTCTCCTCCTTTCCAGGAGACTTGGATAACGTAATGGTTGAGTTTAAGCCCTGTTTCTTTGATTCTGGGACTGGCGTGCGGAGAAACATTTTGGCAGGTTTAAAGTTTGGAGGGCCACAAATTTATTTATTAAAATTAGAATTTTTTGGTAAGTTTGTATAAGTTATAAAAAAATTTGTTTGTTGTGGAAGTTCTAGTCAATAATTGTATATAGTTTTAATTAATTAGGAGAATTTTATTTATTTAGAAGTCAAATTATTTATTAAAGTTTTACTGCTGAGTATAACGATTCTATAGTCAATTTTATTCTATGTTTAATATTGTACAAGGAATGGAGTCAGATTCAAAATATGTAATTGTCAGTTTATGTAGTTATAATTTTTCAAGTCGAATGTCTAACATAAAACCCCAGTTACGCTAGAATACCAGTTGTCAGATAGATATAACTTTGTAAATAAAACTATACCTATATATACAGTCTGTGGCTCTATGTAGAGCTAGTCTTCAATTCGGGTGTAAAGCCCGTTTTGCAGTCAATCTTAACCTAAATTATAATAAAATTATATAAAAGTTTTTTAAAATAAAATATGTTGTGCTCTATATAGAACGGTGTACACTTATATACAGTTATAGCTGCTCTCCAGGAGCTTGTCTAATAGTTCCGTGATCGGTTCCGGAGATATCCGGGGTCAAAGTTTTGCACATGTAAAACAAAATGGCTGTCGGGTGTCGAATTTCGCGCAACTTTGGCCCCGGATGGGTTATAGGCTTGCAATTTTGGTTCCTGGGTGTCTAAGGGGTACTCTAGGTACTATGGTGCTCTCAAGATATTTTTAAGTTAATTATTTCCTGATATATTAGCAAATTTAAATAAAAAAATTATAACTACGGAACCAAAAGTGCTAAAAATTTAGAAAAAATATGACAATTATCAACAAATAGGAGTCTATAAGTACACACATAAAAATTTAAAATTTCTTCAAAAACAACAAAATAAAAAATAAAATACGAAATTTTTTACAAAATTAATTATAACTCAGGAACCAGGACTGCAAAAATTTTTAATTTTGAAAATATGACTAAAGTAAATAAGCGCGCAACTAATAGCAATTGAAAAAATGGGAGTCCTAACTAAAGTTCCTGAGTTATTCAAGGTCGAAATTACGATTTTAAACAATTTATTATATAAAAACTACTCAACTTAAAATTCCAATTTATTCGCCAAAGGTGTCTTCTTATAGCCCTCCACGCGGCTGCAAAAGATGGAGGTCCTGGCAGGCCTCCTTCATGGACCTCGTGGCCACGTGGTACTTGTTTTTCTTGTTATATCTTGGGTGTCTTTCACCAGAAAAATCTGGTGAAAGTTAGGGATGGTGCAGCTTCAGTTTGTGCAACGGGAGGCACAATAAAAATTTTGAATAGTAGCACTCGTTTCGCTATAATTACACTTCAACACTTTTTTGATAACCTCAAATTAGGTTTTTCCGCACTCCTACTTAAGCACTTGTCGTATCGATGTTGCACAAGTCGAATTCGGATAGGGCACGTGATTCCGCGTCTACTGACACTAAAATACCGGCGTGAAGTTGGCGGCCAAAAAAATCTGCCAATATTACCCGACCAAATTAGAGAGGTCATTTTCAAAATTTTAAAACTGAAACAAATCTTGATTATTCTAATCTATAATGAAACCTTGAAACCGAATAAACGATGCGATAAGTGGCTAGAAGCGATTTCAACCATCTATTACGTCTTGGATTCGAATAAAGAATAAAATTCATTTTCAACATCGAGTTTCTGACAAAAGTTGTATGAGGTTCCCCTGAAATTAGTACTTTACAGTATGCCAAATCAAAGCAATTAAAAATATACATAACGGATAAAAGCCACAGAGTGGCTAAAGAACTACTTCAGGTCGAAATCTTCGTTTGATGTCGTGCGATTTCAACATTTTCTCGCTATAGCGTTGGCTGATATTGTATAGCGACCTGTAGGACATTCGAAACTGCTGAAAACTTGCTGAAACGCAAAGGACTTAATATATGGTTTATGACAAAGGGAAAACAGGTGTGGCTAATACATTTCTTAACCCTAAAATAGGCGGGTAAACTTGTAACTTGGATTTTCAGAACGTAAGCTACTCGTTGATGAATTGAGACATCTAAACCCCTGAAAACTGAAACAAATCTTGATTTTTCCAATGTACATTGAAACCTTGTAACCAAATAATCTATGCAGAAAGTGGCTAAAAGCGAGTTTAACCGTCTATTATGTCTTTGATTCGAATAAAGAAAAATTTTCATTTTCAACATCGAGTTCCTGACAAAAGTTGTATGAGCTTCCCCTGAAATTAGTACTTTACAGTATGCCAAATTAAAGCAATTACAAATATACATAACTGCTAAAAGCCACAGAGTGGCTAAAGAACTACTTCAGGTCGAAATCTTCGTTTGATGTCGTGCGATTTGAACATTTTCTCGCTATAGCGTTGGCTGATATTGTATAGCGACCTGTAGGACATTCTAAACTGCTGAAAACTTACTGAAACGCAAAGAACTTAATATATAGTTTATGATGAGTGGAAAACAGGTGTGGCTAATACTTTTCTTAACCCTAAAATAGGCGGGTAAGCTTGTAACTTGGATTTTCAGAACGTAAGCTACTCGTTGATGAATTGAGACATCTAAACCCCTGAAAACTGAAACAACTCTTGATTTTCCGAATGTACATTGAAACCTTGTAACCAAATAATCTATGCGAAAAGTGGCTAAAAGCGAGTTTAACCGTCTATTAAGTCTTTGATTCGAATAAAGAAAAATTTTCATTTTCAACATCGAGTTCCTGACAAAAGTTGTATGAGCTTCCCCTGAAATTAATACTTTACAGTATGCCAAATTCAAGCAATTACAAATATACATAACTGACAAAAGCCACAGAGTGGCTAAAGAACTACTTCAGGTCGAAATCTTCGTTTGATGTCGTGCGATTTGAACATTTTCTCGCTATAGCGTTGGCTGATATTATATAGCGACCTGTAGGACATTCGAAACTGCTGAAAACTTGCTGAAACGCAAAGGACTTAATATATAGTTTACGAAAAACGGAAAACAAGTGTGGCTAATACTTTTCTTAACCCTAAAATAGGCGGGTAAACTTGTAACTTGGATTTTCAGAACGTAAGCTACTCGTTGATGAATTGAGACATCTAAACCCCTGAAAACTGAAACAAATCTTGATTTTTCCAATGAACATTGAAACCTTGTAACCAAATAATCTATGCAGAAAGTGGGTAAAAGCGAGTTTAACCGTCTATTATGTCTTTGATTCGAATAAAGAAAAATTTTCATTTTCAACATCGAGTTCCTGACAAAAGTTGTATGAGCTTCCCCTGAAATTAGTACTTTACAGTAAGCCAAATTAAAGCTATTACAAACATACATAACTGATAAAAGCCACAGAGTGGCTAAAGAACTACTTCAGGTCGAAATCTTCGTTTGATGTCGTGCGATTTGAACATTTTCTCGCTATAGCGTTGGCTGATATTGTATAGTGACCTGTAGGACATTCGAAACTGCTAAAAACTTGCTGAAACGCAAAGGACTTAATATATTATTTATGAAAAAAGGAAAACAGGTGTGGCTAATACTTTTCTTAACCCTAAAATAGGCGGGTAAACTTGTAACTAGGATTTTCAGAACGTAAGCTACTCGTTGATGAATTGAGACATCTAAACCCCTGAAAACTGAAACAACTCTTGATTTTTCGAATGTACATTGAAACCTTGTAACCAAATAATCTATGCGAAAAGTGGCTAAAAGCGAGTTTAACCGTCTATTAAGTCTTTGATTCGAATAAAGAAAAATTTTCATTTTCAACATCGAGTTCCTGACAAAAGTTGTATGAGCTTCCCCTGAAATTAATACTTTACAGTATGCCAAATTCAAGCAATTACAAATATACATAACTGACAAAAGCCACAGAGTGGCTAAAGAACTACTTCAGGTCGAAATCTTCGTTTGATGTCGTGCGATTTGAACATTTTCTCGCTATAGCGTTGGCTGATATTATATAGCGACCTGTAGGACATTCTAAACTGCTGAAAACTTGATGAATCGCAAAGTACTTAAAATATAATTTACGAAAAGTGGAAAACAAGTGTGGCTAATACTTTTCTTAACCCTAAAATAGGCGGGTAAACTTGTAACTTGGATTTTCAGAACGTAAGCTACTCGTTGATGAATTGAGACATCTAAACCCCTGAAAACTGAAACAAATCTTGATTTTTCCAATGAACATTGAAACCTTGTAACCAAATAATCTATGCAGAAAGTGGCTAAAAGCGAGTTTAACCGTCTATTAAGTCTTTGATTCGAATAAAGAAAAATTTTCATTTTCAACATCGAGTTCCTGACAAAAGTTGTATGAGCTTCCCCTGAAATTAATACTTTACAGTATGCCAAATTCAAGCAATTACAAATATACATAACTGCTAAAAGCCACAGAGTGGCTAAAGAACTACTTCAGGTCAAAATCTTCGTTTGATGTCGTGCGATTTGAACATTTTCTCGCTATAGCGTTGGCTGATATTATATAGCGACCTGTAGGACATTCTAAACTGCTGAAAACTTGATGAATCGCAAAGTACTTAAAATATAATTTACGAAAAGTGGAAAACAAGTGTGGCTAATACTTTTCTTAACCCTAAAATAGGCGGGTAAACTTGTAACTTGGATTTTCAGAACGTAAGCTACTCGTTGATGAATTGAGACATCTAAACCCCTGAAAACTGAAACAACTCTTGATTTTTCGAATGTACATTGAAACCTTGTAACCAAATAATCTATGCGAAAAGTGGCTAAAAGCGAGTTTAACCGTCTATTAAGTCTTTGATTCGAATAAAGAAAAATTTTCATTTTCAACATCGAGTTCCTGACAAAAGTTGTATGAGCTTCCCCTGAAATTAATACTTTACAGTATGCCAAATTCAAGCAATTACAAATATACATAACTGCTAAAAGCCACAGAGTGGCTAAAGAACTACTTCAGGTCAAAATCTTCGTTTGATGTCGTGCGATTTGAACATTTTCTCGCTATAGCGTTGGCTGATATTATATAGCGACCTGTAGGACATTCTAAACTGCTGAAAACTTGATGAATCGCAAAGTACTTAAAATATAATTTACGAAAAGTGGAAAACAAGTGTGGCTAATACTTTTCTTAACCCTAAAATAGGCGGGTAAACTTGTAACTTGGATTTTCAGAACGTAAGCTACTCGTTGATGAATTGAGACATCTAAACCCCTGAAAACTGAAACAAATCTTGATTTTTCCAATGAACATTGAAACCTTGTAACCAAATAATCTATGCAGAAAGTGGCTAAAAGCGAGTTTAACCGTCTATTAAGTCTTTGATTCGAATAAAGAAAAATTTTCATTTTCAACATCGAGTTCCTGACAAAAGTTGTATGAGCTTCCCCTGAAATTAATACTTTACAGTATGCCAAATTCAAGCAATTACAAATATACATAACTGCTAAAAGCCACAGAGTGGCTAAAGAACTACTTCAGGTCAAAATCTTCGTTTGATGTCGTGCGATTTGAACATTTTCTCGCTATAGCGTTGGCTGATATTGTATAGCGACCTGTAGGACATTCGAAACTGCTGAAAACTTGCTGAAACGAAAAGAACTTAATATTTAGTTTATGATAGGTGGAAAACAGGTGTGGCTTATACTTTTCTTAACCCTAAAATAGGCGGGTAAACTTGTAACTTGGATTTTCAGAACGTAAGCTACTCGTTGATGAATTGAGACATCTAAACCCCTGAAAACTGAAACAACTCTTGATTTTTCGAATGTACATTGAAACCTTGTAACCAAATAATCTATGCGAAAAGTGGCTAAAAGCGAGTTTAACCGTCTATTAAGTCTTTGATTCGAATAAAGAAAAATTTTCATTTTCAACATCGAGTTCCTGACAAAAGTTGTATGAGCTTCCCCTGAAATTAATACTTTACAGTATGCCAAATTCAAGCAATTACAAATATACATAACTGACAAAAGCCACAGAGTGGCTAAAGAACTACTTCAGGTCGAAATCTTCGTTTGATGTCGTGCGATTTGAACATTTTCTCGCTATAGCGTTGGCTGATATTATATAGCGACCTGTAGGACATTCGAAACTGCTGAAAACTTGCTGAAACGCAAAGGACTTAATATATAGTTTACGAAAAACGGAAAACAAGTGTGGCTAATACTTTTCTTAACCCTAAAATAGGCGGGTAAACTTGTAACTTGGATTTTCAGAACGTAAGCTACTCGTTGATGAATTGAGACATCTAAACCCCTGAAAACTGAAACAAATCTTGATTTTTCCAATGAACATTGAAACCTTGTAACCAAATAATCTATGCAGAAAGTGGCTAAAAGCGAGTTTAACCGTCTATTATGTCTTTGATTCGAATAAAGAAAAATTTTCATTTTCAACATCGAGTTCCTGACAAAAGTTGTATGAGCTTCCCCTGAAATTAGTACTTTACAGTAAGCCAAATTAAAGCTATTACAAACATACATAACTGATAAAAGCCACAGAGTGGCTAAAGAACTACTTCAGGTCGAAATCTTCGTTTGATGTCGTGCGATTTGAACATTTTCTCGCTATAGCGTTGGCTGATATTGTATAGTGACCTGTAGGACATTCGAAACTGCTAAAAACTTGCTGAAACGCAAAGGACTTAATATATTATTTATGAAAAAAGGAAAACAGGTGTGGCTAATACTTTTCTTAACCCTAAAATAGGCGGGTAAACTTGTAACTAGGATTTTCAGAACGTAAGCTACTCGTTGATGAATTGAGACATCTAAACCCCTGAAAACTGAAACAACTCTTGATTTTTCGAATGTACATTGAAACCTTGTAACCAAATAATCTATGCGAAAAGTGGCTAAAAGCGAGTTTAACCGTCTATTAAGTCTTTGATTCGAATAAAGAAAAATTTTCATTTTCAACATCGAGTTCCTGACAAAAGTTGTATGAGCTTCCCCTGAAATTAATACTTTACAGTATGCCAAATTCAAGCAATTACAAATATACATAACTGACAAAAGCCACAGAGTGGCTAAGGAACTACTTCAGGTCGAAATCTTTGTTTGATGTCGTGCGATTTGAACATTTTCTCGCTATATCGTTGGCTGATATTGTATAGCGACCTGTAGGACATTCTAAACTGCTGAAAACTTGATGAATCGCAAAGTACTTAAAATATAATTTACGAAAAGTGGAAAACAAGTGTGGCTAATACTTTTCTTAACCCTAAAATAGGCGGGTAAACTTGTAACTTGGATTTTCAGAACGTAAGCTACTCGTTGATGAATTGAGACATCTAAACCCCTGAAAACTGAAACAAATCTTGATTTTTCCAATGAACATTGAAACCTTGTAACCAAATAATCTATGCAGAAAGTGGCTAAAAGCGAGTTTAACCGTCTATTAAGTCTTTGATTCGAATAAAGAAAAATTTTCATTTTCAACATCGAGTTCCTGACAAAAGTTGTATGAGCTTCCCCTGAAATTAATACTTTACAGTATGCTAAATTAAAGCAATTACAAATATACATAACTGCTAAAAGCCACAGAGTGGCTAAAGAACTACTTCAGGTCGAAATCTTCGTTTGATGTCGTGCGATTTGAACATTTTCTCGCTATAGCGTTGGCTGATATTGTATAGCGACCTGTAGGACATTCGAAACTGCTGAAAACTTGCTGAAACGAAAAGAACTTAATATTTAGTTTATGATAGGTGGAAAACAGGTGTGGCTTATACTTTTCTTAACCCTAAAATAGGCGGGTAAACTTGTAACTTGGATTTTCAGAACGTAAGCTACTCGTTGATGAATTGAGACATCTAAATCCCTGAAAACTGAAACAAATCTTGATTTTTCCAATGTACATTGAAACCTTGTAACCAAATAATCTATGCAGAAAGTAGCTAAAAGCGAGTTTAACCGTCTGTTATGTCTTTGATTCGAATAAAGAAAAATTTTCATTTTCAACATCGAGTTCCTGACAAAAGTTGTATGAGCTTCCCCTGAAATTAATACTTCACAGTATACCAAATTAAAGCAATTACAAATATACATAACTGGCAAAAGCCACAGAGTGGCTAAAGAACTAATTCAGGTCGAAATCTTCGTTTGAAGTCGTGCGATTTAAACATTTTCTCGCTATAGCGTTGGCTGATATTGTATAGCGACCCGTAGGACTTTCGAAACTGCTGAAAACTTGCTGAAACGCAAAGTACTTAAAATATAATTTACGAAAAGTGGAAATCAAGTGTGGCTTATACTTTTCTTAACCCTAAAATAGGTGGGTAAACTTGTAACTTGGATTTTCAGAACGTAAGCTACTCGTTGATGAATTGAGACATCTAAAACCCTGAAAACTGAAACAAATCTTAATTTTTCCAATGAACATTGAAACCTTGTAACCAAATAATCTATGCAGAAAGTGGCTAAAAGTGAGTTTAACCGTCTATTATGTCTTTGATTCGAATAAAGAAAAATTTTCATTTTCAACATCGAGTTCCTGACAAAAGTTGTATGAGCTTCCCCTAAAATTAATACTTTACAGTGTGCCAAATTAAAGCAATTACAAATATACATAAATGCTAAAAGCCACAGAGTGGCTAAAGAACTACTTCAGGTCGAAATCTTCGTTTGATGTCGTGCGATTTGAACATTTTCTCGCTATAGCGTTGGCTGATATTGTATAGCGACCTGTAGGACATTCGAAACTGCTGAAAACTTGCTGAAACGCAAAGTGCTTTATATAAAGTTTATGAAAAGTGGAAAACAGGTGTGTCTCATACTTTTCTTAACCCTAAAATAGGCGGGTAAACTTGTAACTATGTACATTGGACAAATCAAGATTTGTTTCAGTTTTCAGGGGTTAAGATGTCTCAATTCATCAACGAGTAGCTTAGGTTCTGAAAATCCAAGTTACAAGTTTACCCACCTATTTTAGGGTTAAGAAAAGTATTAGCCACACCTGTTTTCCACTTTTCATAAACTATGTATTAAGTACTTTGCGTTACAGCAAGTTTTCAGCAGTTTCGAATGTCCTGCAGGTCGCTATACAATATCAGCCAACGCTATAGCGAGAAAATGTTCAAATCGCACGACATCAAACGAAGATTTCGACCTGAAGTAGTTCTTTAGCCACTCTGTGGCTTTTAGCAGTTATGTATATTTGTAATTGCTTTAATTTGGCATACTGTAAAGTATTAATTTCAGGGGAAGCTCATACAACTTTTGTCAGGAACTCGATGTTGAAAATGAAAATTTTTCTTTATTCGAATCAAAGACATAATAGACGGTTAAACTCGCTTTTAGCCACTTTCTGCATGGATTATTTGGTTACAAGGTTTCAATTTACATTGGAAAAATCAAGATTTGTTTCAGTTTTCAGGGGTTTAGATGTCTCAATTCATCAACGAGTAGCTTACGTTCTGAAAATCCAAGTTACAAGTTTACCCGCCTAGTTTAGGGTTAAGAAAAGTATCAGCCACACTTGTTTTCCACTTTTCGTAAATTATATTTTAAGTACTTTGCGTTTCAGCAAGTTTTCAGCAGTTTCGAATGTCCTACGGGTCGCTATACAATATCAGCCAACGCTCTAGCGAGAAAATGTTCAAATCGCACGACATCAAACGAAGATTTTGACCTGAAGTAGTTCTTTAGCCACTCTGTGGCTTTTATTAGTTATGTATATTTGTAATTGCTTCAATTTGGCATACTGTAAAGTATTAATTTCAGGGGAAGCTCATACAACTTTTGTCAGGAACTCGATGTTGAAAATGAAAATTTTTCTTTATTCGAATCAAAGACTTAATAGACGGTTAAACTCGCTTTTAGCCACTTTCTGCATAGATTATTTGGTTACAAGGTTTAAATGTAAATTGGAAAAATCAAGATTTGTTTCAGTTTTCAGGGGTTTAGATGTCTCAATTCATCAACGAGTAGCTTACGTTCTGAAAATCCTAGTTACAAGTTTACCCGCCTATTTTAGGGTTAAGAAAAGTATTAGCCACACCTGTTTTCCTTTTTTCATAAATAATATATTAAGTCCTTTGCGTTTCAGCAAGTTTTTAGCAGTTTCGAATGTCCTACAGGTCGCTATACAATATCAGCCAACGCTATAGCGAGAAAATGTTCAAATCGCACGACATCAAACGAAGATTTCGACCTGAAGTAGTTCTTTAGCCACTCTGTGGCTTTTATCAGTTATGTATGTTTGTAATAGCTTTAATTTGGCTTACTGTAAAGTACTAATTTCAGGGGAAGCTCATACAACTTTTGTCAGGAACTCGATGTTGAAAATGAAAATTTTTCTTTATTCGAATCAAAGACTTAATAGACGGTTAAACTCGCTTTTAGCCACTTTCTGCATAGATTATTTGGTTACAAGGTTTAAATGTAAATTGGAAAAATCAAGATTTGTTTCAGTTTTCAGGGGTTTAGATGTCTCAATTCATCAACGAGTAGCTTACGTTCTGAAAATCCTAGTTACAAGTTTACCCGCCTATTTTAGGGTTAAGAAAAGTATTAGCCACACCTGTTTTCCTTTTTTCATAAATAATATATTAAGTCCTTTGCGTTTCAGCAAGTTTTTAGCAGTTTCGAATGTCCTACAGGTCGCTATACAATATCAGCCAACGCTATAGCGAGAAAATGTTCAAATCGCACGACATCAAACGAAGATTTCGACCTGAAGTAGTTCTTTAGCCACTCTGTGGCTTTTATCAGTTATGTATGTTTGTAATAGCTTTAATTTGGCTTACTGTAAAGTACTAATTTCAGGGGAAGCTCATACAACTTTTGTCAGGAACTCGATGTTGAAAATGAAAATTTTTCTTTATTCGAATCAAAGACATAATAGACGGTTAAACTCGCTTTTAGCTACTTTCTGCATAGATTATTTGGTTACAAGGTTTTAATGTACAATGGAAAAATCAAGATTTGTTTCAGTTTTCAGGGGTTTAGATGTCTCAATTCATCAACGAGTAGCTTACAATCTTAAAATCCAAGTTACAAGTTTACCCGCCTATTTTAGGGTTAAGAAAAGTATTAGCCACACCTGTTTTCCACCTATTATAAACTATATATTAAGTTCTTTTTGTTTCAGCAAGTTTTCAGCAGTTTCGAATGTCCTACGGGTCGCTATACAATATCAGCCAACGCTATAGCGAGAAAATGTTCAAATCGCACGACATCAAACGAAGATTTCGACCTGAAGTAGTTCTTTAGCCACTCTGTGGCTTTTATTAGTTATGTATATTTGTAATTGCTTCAATTTGGCATACTGTAAAGTATTAATTTCAGGGGAAGCTCATACAACTTTTGTCAGGAACTCGATGTTGAAAATGAAAATTTTTCTTTATTCGAATCAAAGACTTAATAGACGGTTAAACTCGCTTTTAGCCACTTTCTGCATAGATTATTTGGTTACAAGGTTTAAATGTAAATTGGAAAAATCAAGATTTGTTTCAGTTTTCAGGGGTTTAGATGTCTCAATTCATCAACGAGTAGCTTACGTTCTGAAAATCCTAGTTACAAGTTTACCCGCCTATTTTAGGGTTAAGAAAAGTATTAGCCACACCTGTTTTCCTTTTTTCATAAATAATATATTAAGTCCTTTGCGTTTCAGCAAGTTTTTAGCAGTTTCGAATGTCCTACAGGTCGCTATACAATATCAGCCAACGCTATAGCGAGAAAATGTTCAAATCGCACGACATCAAACGAAGATTTCGACCTGAAGTAGTTCTTTAGCCACTCTGTGGCTTTTATCAGTTATGTATGTTTGTAATAGCTTTAATTTGGCTTACTGTAAAGTACTAATTTCAGGGGAAGCTCATACAACTTTTGTCAGGAACTCGATGTTGAAAATGAAAATTTTTCTTTATTCGAATCAAAGACATAATAGACGGTTAAACTCGCTTTTAGCTACTTTCTGCATAGATTATTTGGTTACAAGGTTTTAATGTACAATGGAAAAATCAAGATTTGTTTCAGTTTTCAGGGGTTTAGATGTCTCAATTCATCAACGAGTAGCTTACAATCTTAAAATCCAAGTTACAAGTTTAACCGCCTATTTTAGGGTTAAGAAAAGTATTAGCCACACCTGTTTTCCACCTATTATAAACTATATATTAAGTTCTTTTTGTTTCAGCAAGTTTTCAGCAGTTTCGAATGTCCTACGGGTCGCTATACAATATCAGCCAACGCTATAGCGAGAAAATGTTCAAATCGCACGACATCAAACGAAGATTTCGACCTGAAGTAGTTCTTTAGCCACTCTGTGGCTTTTATTAGTTATGTATATTTGTAATTGCTTCAATTTGGCATACTGTAAAGTATTAATTTCAGGGGAAGCTCATACAACTTTTGTCAGGAACTCGATGTTGAAAATGAAAATTTTTCTTTATTCGAATCAAAGACTTAATAGACGGTTAAACTCGCTTTTAGCCACTTTCTGCATAGATTATTTGGTTACAAGGTTTAAATGTAAATTGGAAAAATCAAGATTTGTTTCAGTTTTCAGGGGTTTAGATGTCTCAATTCATCAACGAGTAGCTTACGTTCTGAAAATCCAAGTTACAAGTTTACCCGCCTAGTTTAGGGTTAAGAAAAGTATCAGCCACACTTGTTTTCCATTTTTCGTAAATTATATTTTAAGTACTTTGCGTTTCAGCAAGTTTTCAGCAGTTTCGAATGTCCTACGGGTCGCTATACAATATCAGCCAACGCTCTAGCGAGAAAATGTTCAAATCGCACGACATCAAACGAAGATTTTGACCTGAAGTAGTTCTTTAGCCACTCTGTGGCTTTTATTAGTTATGTATATTTGTAATTGCTTCAATTTGGCATACTGTAAAGTATTAATTTCAGGGGAAGCTCATACAACTTTTGTCAGGAACTCGATGTTGAAAATGAAAATTTTTCTTTATTCGAATCAAAGACTTAATAGACGGTTAAACTCGCTTTTAGCCACTTTCTGCATAGATTATTTGGTTACAAGGTTTTAATGTACAATGGAAAAATCAAGATTTGTTTCAGTTTTCAGGGGTTTAGATGTCTCAATTCATCAACGAGTAGCTTACAATCTTAAAATCCAAGTTACAAGTTTACCCGCCTATTTTAGGGTTAAGAAAAGTATTAGCCACACCTGTTTTCCACCTATTATAAACTATATATTAAGTTATTTTCGTTTCAGCAAGTTTTCAGCAGTTTCGAATGTCCTACGGGTCGCTATACAATATCAGCCAACGCTATAGCGAGAAAATGTTCAAATCGCACGACATCAAACGAAGATTTCGACCTGAAGTAGTTCTTTAGCCACTCTGTGGCTTTTATCAGTTATGTATGTTTGTAATAGCTTTAATTTGGCTTACTGTAAAGTACTAATTTCAGGGGAAGCTCATACAACTTTTGTCAGGAACTCGATGTTGAAAATGAAAATTTTTCTTTATTCGAATCAAAGACATAATAGACGGTTAAACTCGCTTTTAGCTACTTTCTGAATAGATTATTTGGTTACAAGGTTTCAATGTACATTGGAAAAATCAAGATTTGTTTCAGTTTTCAGGGGTTTAGATGTCTCAATTCATCAACGAGTAGCTTACGTTCTGAAAATCCAAGTTACAAGTTTACCCGCCTAGTTTAGGGTTAAGAAAAGTATCAGCCACACTTGTTTTCCACTTTTCGTAAACTATATATTAAGTTATTTTCGTTTCAGCAAGTTTTCAGCAGTTTCGAATGTCCTACGGGTCGCTATACAATATCAGCCAACGCTATAGCGAGAAAATGTTCAAATCGCACGACATCAAACGAAGATTTCGACCTGAAGTAGTTCTTTAGCCACTCTGTGGCTTTTATCAGTTATGTATGTTTGTAATAGCTTTAATTTGGCTTACTGTAAAGTACTAATTTCAGGGGAAGCTCATACAACTTTTGTCAGGAACTCGATGTTGAAAATGAAAATTTTTCTTTATTCGAATCAAAGACTTAATAGACGGTTAAACTCGCTTTTAGCCACTTTCTGCATAGATTATTTGGTTACAAGGTTTAAATGTAAATTGGAAAAATCAAGATTTGTTTCAGTTTTCAGGGGTTTAGATGTCTCAATTCATCAACGAGTAGCTTACGTTCTGAAAATCCTAGTTACAAGTTTACCCGCCTATTTTAGGGTTAAGAAAAGTATTAGCCACACCTGTTTTCCTTTTTTCATAAATAATATATTAAGTCCTTTGCGTTTCAGCAAGTTTTTAGCAGTTTCGAATGTCCTACAGGTCGCTATACAATATCAGCCAACGCTATAGCGAGAAAATGTTCAAATCGCACGACATCAAACGAAGATTTCGACCTGAAGTAGTTCTTTAGCCACTCTGTGGCTTTTATCAGTTATGTATGTTTGTAATAGCTTTAATTTGGCTTACTGTAAAGTACTAATTTCAGGGGAAGCTCATACAACTTTTGTCAGGAACTCGATGTTGAAAATGAAAATTTTTCTTTATTCGAATCAAAGACATAATAGACGGTTAAACTCGCTTTTAGCTACTTTCTGCATAGATTATTTGGTTACAAGGTTTTAATGTACAATGGAAAAATCAAGATTTGTTTCAGTTTTCAGGGGTTTAGATGTCTCAATTCATCAACGAGTAGCTTACAATCTTAAAATCCAAGTTACAAGTTTACCCGCCTATTTTAGGGTTAAGAAAAGTATTAGCCACACCTGTTTTCCACCTATTATAAACTATATATTAAGTTCTTTTCGTTTCAGCAAGTTTTCAGCAGTTTCGAATGTCCTACGGGTCGCTATACAATATCAGCCAACGCTATAGCGAGAAAATGTTCAAATCGCACGACATCAAACGAAGATTTCGACCTGAAGTAGTTCTTTAGCCACTCTGTGGCTTTTATTAGTTATGTATATTTGTAATTGCTTCAATTTGGCATACTGTAAAGTATTAATTTCAGGGGAAGCTCATACAACTTTTGTCAGGAACTCGATGTTGAAAATGAAATTTTTTCTTTATTCGAATCAAAGACTTAATAGACGGTTAAACTCGCTTTTAGCCACTTTCTGCATAGATTATTTGGTTACAAGGTTTCAATGTACATTGGAAAAATCAAGATTTGTTTCAGTTTTCAGGGGTTTAGATGTTTCAATTCATCAACTAGTAGCTTACGTTCTGAAAATCCAAGTTACAAGTTTACCCGCCTATTTTAGGGTTAAGAAAAGTATTAACCACACCTGTTTTCCACTTTTCATAAATTATATATTAAGTCCTTTGCGTTTCAGCAAGTTTTCAGCAGTTTCGAATGTCCTACAGGTCGCTATACAATATCAGCCAACGCTATAGCGAGAAAATGTTCAAATCGCACGACATCAAACGAAGATTTCGACCTGAAGTAGTTCTTTAGCCACTCTGTGGCTTTTAGCAGTTATGTATATTTGTATTTGCTTTAATTTGGCATACTGTAAAGTACTAATTTCAGGAGAAGCTCATACAACTTTTGTCAGGAACTCGATGTTTAAAAAGGAAAATTTTTCTTTATTCGAATCAAAGACATAATAGACGGTTAAACTCGCTTTTAGCCACTTTCTGCATAGATTATTTGGTTACAAGGTTTTAATGTACATTGAAAAAATCAAGATTTGTTTCAGTTTTCAGGGGTTTAGATGTCTCAATTCATCAACGAGTAGCTTATGTTCTGAAAATCCAAGTTACAAGTTTACCCGCCTATTTTAGGGTTAAGAAAAGTATTAACCACACCTGTTTTCTACTTTTCATAAGCTATGTATTAAGCACTTTGCGTTTCAGCAAGTTTTTAGCAGTTTCGAATGTCCTACGGGTCGCTATACAATATCAGCCAACGCTATAGCGAGAAAATGTTGAAATCGCACGACATCAAACGAAGATTTCGACCTGAAGTAGTTCTTTAGCCACTCTGTGGCTTTTATCCGTTATGTATATTTTTAATTGCTTTGATTTGGCATACTGTAAAGTACTAATTTCAGGGGAACCTCATACAACTTTTGTCAGAAACTCGATGTTGAAAATGAATTTTATTCTTTATTCGAATCCAAGACGTAATAGATGGTTGAAATCGCTTCTAGCCACTTATCGCATCGTTTATTCGGTTTCAAGGTTTCATTATAGATTAGAAAAATCAATATTTGTTTCAGTTTTAAAATTTTGAAAATGACCTCTCTAATTTGCTCGGGTAATATTGGCAGATTTTTTTGGCCGCCAACTTCACGCCGGTCACTAAAATCACTTCAATCGGTGCACTCTATACCACTTTTTTGAATTTTTTAAGATGGAGCTCTCGGAAAAAGCTGTTGCTCGGGCGAGTTACGAGTCGCTAATTATGTACTGTCATCGGTCCTCGATAGGTAAGTCAACAAAGTTTGAATGAAATCTGACCGTTTGAAGTGGGTCAAAATCAAGTCCAAAGGAGTCGGTTACAATCAAACAAACATGCATACAGGTGAAGCTAATATAAGCGTGTTAAATAGTGAGCTGTCACGAAATGAGCAGATTGTCACAAAAATTCTTACTTCTGGGATGTTGGTAAATAAAACATTTGTGTGATTTGAACTTTAACTTAGAGCGCCTTTAAGAAGTGAAGCAAAACACACGATGGTACCGAAGGCTTCAAACTTTCACCTACACATAGTAACTAACACGTATTCTGTGACAAGGTTACCTCACCATGTAGGTATTTACTCAAACGGTCGTTTGTATGTATCGAATGACACAAGCGGCTCGTTGGTCTAGGGGTATGATTCTCGCTTTGGGTGCGAGAGGTCCCGGGTTCAAATCCCGGACGAGCCCTGCTTT
Source organism: Lycia hirtaria (assembly GCA_947563715.1). Classification (NCBI taxonomy): domain Eukaryota; kingdom Metazoa; phylum Arthropoda; class Insecta; order Lepidoptera; family Geometridae; genus Lycia; species Lycia hirtaria. Next base: position 6,724,874 of record OX387383.1, read on the forward strand.
TTGATTTTGGTCTGTTACTCCCAAGTTTTGCTACAGAAATAATTGTAGCGATTTTAAAAGGGAATTATGTCGTTCGGCGGAGTCAGTTGAGAATTCCTCCAGTAATGGCGTCTCATTTATGTAGTTTTAATTCCACCATTCCTTAGCTGGGAGCCGGGATCTTATTTCATTAGCCGGCCGCGAGGAGCAGCGCCAGCCATTTAGCTCGCAAGCTACGGAACCTTCTGGAGCGGGCTACGTGACGAGCGGCGTTGATTTTACTAAAGCAATAAAAATATTTCACTTTTTCCCGACTGCGCAAGATGGAGGGTATAGAGATGTTTTACAGATGTACCTATATGTATACTATAATGTAATGTATGTTTGATTGTATGAATAAAAGTTACATAAACAGCGTGACCAAGTTTGATGGGAGATGTCACAGACTATTGTTTTGGAATCATCATCATCATCATCAACTATTGCCCACCCAGTTCCACCTACTGAGTATAGGTCTCCTTTAAGCGCACCACTCTTTCCGCCGGTCCTGTGCCAATCTCATCCATTGTCTTCTCATTGCCTTGTCGATATCATCTGACCAAGGAGCTAGAGGTCTGCCAATTGCTCGTATAAAATCATATCTATATATTATACAAGTATATGTTTAGAAAACACAAGAACCTACTAAACCGATTTTTTTGGGGCCGATTTTAATTGTCCACCAATATTTTATTATTATGAAAAATAACATGGTTGTTACACATATTATTTAACGTGGTTGTGTCAGTACCAGACGAGACGTCCTTCGGGAGTGACGTCTGCTGCTCCTTTTGAAAAAGACCTACGTATGCGGTTGAAACTATAGTCGGCGAATTCGGCTCAAAAAAATAGAATCGAGTAACCCGTTTAATCAAATAAAATATTTCATTATTTCTACAATATAAAGACTTCTATCGTACGTACGTTATAGCGCAGTCTACGATGGAACGTGCTGGCCTAGACCCTAGACGAAAACGATGCACTAGCGATTTAAAGACACCCAGATAATAAACATTGGTGATATGATAACCCACTCGAAAAGATTATTCCACGATCTACCATTTCGTTCTATATAGGTACATTAGTCAGGGTATATTTTTAACCGTCTTCTAAAAAGAAGGAGGTTGTCAATTCGGTTTGTATGTTCGTTCACCGTTCGATCACGACTCAGTCAATTGTGCATTGATTTTGATGTTTTTGAAGTGAAAACTTTTTTAGTGTCGTTGGGCATTTTTGGGATGGGTAAAAATGTTAAGCTCGCGTCAGGTGTCACGTGACCTGATCGAAAATTTGTAAGACGGACGGATTATAGTCAGAAACCTATTCTAACGTTTTACATTTAAAGTTAATTATTGTATGTACAAGCGCCGTACACGAAGCGCGCATCTGCATACAGCGCCATCTAGTACGTTTTTATAGAACTAACTTTATTATATGAAGTGTTCATACAATAAAGTTAGTTTTATACACACTTCATATAGTACAGTTAGTTCTATAACAACGTACTAGATGGCGCTGTACACTCTTAAAAAATGCTAACGCTTCGCGTACAGCGATGACAGGGTTGTTTGTAAAACACAATATCTGTTGTCTAATCCTTCACGAGTGAGTCTTGTTGCTATTTTATTTTTTAGTTTTCAACTCTGCCGACACTCCCGGAGTGCAACCCGTTGTTTTTTTGTATTTAGTAGGGCATAGGTCTTCAGAGGTGGTCCCATATAAATTTTATCAAAATCGATGCAGTACTTCGGTTTTTATAACAAAATGACTGGTAAAAATCATCCAAGTGCCTGTAGAAAAGTACAGCAAGTCGTGTACACATGTATTTCGTATTTGAAGTCTGTTTTTTTCAGTTTTGAAATACCGTGCAATTCTGGCCGCTGCCGCTACTCCCGACCCCCTACCCTAAAATGTGTACGACTCATGGTAGATACTTGATCTGTTTATGTTTAACTTGCCTTCTGTTTCGCGTCTTTTAATAACATTGGGACTGGCAATTCATTTTGTTACTTAGTTCCAACTTATTAGAATTTAGTTGTGGCTTCAAATTTTATTCTACGCTACGAGTACATATACATACGTAGCCATAAAACTTAGGTAAATATAACATCTTAATCTTAAATAACATCTTGACTACTGGGAGGTCTTTGTCCACTGCTGGACATAGGCGTCCCACCATGGATTACCTACCAAAAAAAATCGTTTGTAAGCGGCTTGCATCCAGCGCGTTCCTGCCACTTGTATGAGGTCACCTATTCACCTATCGTCGTCCTATGCTGTCCTTCTGGTACTTGGTCTTCACTCGAGAACTTTTCAGTTCCTTATGAGAGTTTTGTTGTTTATATAACGAGAAAATTAAGTATGTTTTCACTTACGAGTATATCGAGGAAATAATGAAGTATGTTGTCACTTACGAGTATATCGAGGAAATAATTTTCAATCTATTTTTCATAAACCCAAAAGTAATGGGCTTAGAAGCCATTGTGACTGTATTCCGACTGACAGTCTCTGATTGACGACATTTTTAATTAGATTTTTACTGTCAACAAGCCATAAATCTTAGCTAACAAAAGTAATGAAATTCATTATGTGTAAGATATTTCATAAGAAAGAGCTTTTGCTATAAGCACTTTTGAAAGCTGTATAATTGAAAAATACAATAACATTCACTCAGCATTTAAGAGCGTATCTCTTGTTTATTATTATTCACATTAACTTGTGCTTGAGCTTGACCGCTAACTGGCCCGATGATGATTGTTCTACGGTCCACGAAGAACGCCTAGCTTGTGTAAGATAGACCTGAGGGCTTAATCTCATCTGTTTATTGCAGTGTAAATTTGACATGTGTTCGTTATTATCTAGCTATTTATGCAATTAAGGGAGGCAACCACAAACTTCCTACAACCTGGGAAATTTCAAGGCTAGAGTGAATAGATATCTTCTAGATCGATGAGCTCCATCCTCGGCCACACCGTCGCTTGAAAATTCAGGCGAGTTGGTGGTCAATCGTAGATCTATCTTACTAATAGTAACATAAAAAAAGTGAGATTGTATGTTGAAATGAGTCAACTTTGAATTGTTATATTGTTAATACTCGTTTCAAATTTTGTGTGAATTTTTTTATTGCATATGAAGCAATAAAAAACGAGCGCGGGCTAGTTGATATTGTAGTGAAAGAATATTCATGTTACTGGCTATTTAGGGGTAGAAATATCCAGTTTATGTCAAGCACGTAAACCCCAGTAGTTACCGTATTCCTAAATTTACGTAGTATTATTATAAATGTTCTGTGATTTCGAGGCTTGCACGATATAAGTTTGAAATGAAATTTTAGACATATTTTTAATCAGCCCTGTTTGTACAAACTGTCCCACTGCTGGGAACGGGCCATCTTCTCATTGTGAGAAGGGCTTCAGATTTAATGTTTGCCTTTTCTCCGATAAGACATCTCGTATTAGGTAAACATTGACCTTCTCTTTTACATGATCTACAGACAATCTTATCAGTTTCCTAATAGTCTCCTTCTATCTTCTATTTGACTGGCCTTGTGTCTCAGTTGGTAGTGTGTTTACGTCTACCTGTTGAACTGAAAGGTCGTGGGTTCAATCCCCACCCAGGGCAAACATTTGTGTGATGAGCATGGATGTTTGTTCTGTGTCTGGGTGTTTCTATGTATCTTAAGTATATATTTACAAAAAAAAAGTATATATGTATTATATCAGCCATCTAGTTTCATAGTACAAGCTTTGCTTAGTTTGGGCTAGATGGTGTTGTGTGAAATGTCCACAAATATTATTATTAATATTAAAAAAATATCTGTCCTATGCTTTTTATGATGGTTTCCATGATGTTGTCATGTCGTACAAGACGTCCAGTAATTTTTCCCTTTTGATTTCTATATACACCTACCTATAAAAGGCTTCTTTTTAGGTAGATTAACTGGCCCAACGTACAACCTAAGCTGTTGGTTGCTGAGACATGAAATTTGTGAATTTTATTCCTTATAAAACACAGTTATTCAAACCGCAGGGTATGTATAATTTACCAAAAGTGTTGTTTTCTATAATAACAAAGATAGTACTAATATTTTTTTTTTTTTTTGGGTTGACATTGACAATTAATCCACCTATAAAATCAGTTCACAGGAGCATCGAGTTTATTTGAAAGATAATGAAGGAAATCAAAGTGGTTATAAAAGAGACTGCCCTCCCCGACTCGACAAAGGCTCAGCGCACGAAATTTACGATTGTAAATAGGACATCCAGTTTGTTTACTTATGACCGAGTAATTCGTAAAATCCATATAATTACCGGCATTAAGATGATGCTGGGCCCCGAAACGAAGAAACGACGGACGGAACCCTCAATGTAATGCTAAAACATTCAAATGTCCGCGGGACTTCGAAAGTTGCGGTTATAAATTCTGGAAGGAGATTACAATTGTGGAAAGTAAATAGATTGTGGCTTTAAAAAGCTAAAACAGGGCTCGGTAGAGATTTGAAGTCGACTGTCGGACGAAGCACAAGAATGCTCTTTGTGAAGACTGATTTGATGTAGCCAAGCAGCCAAGCCAATAACGTAGAGCAAAGCCATAAGGCGGTGCTTACGAAAAAAAAGACAGGTGCGAGTCAAACTCGCCCACCGAGGGTTCTGTACAAACAAGTAGATAATAGGGGAAAATTATATATTTCTTAATATTTTCCTTCATAAATCGAAAAATATAGATCGTAAAAATAATTAAAAACCTGTTTTAGCTTGTGCTAATGAAGTTTTTTCATATGATACCCCACATGATACGGTTAATTCACTTTAAAATTAGGACCCTCATTCATTGTATAAAGACACTATTTTTTGTGATTAAATTAAAAATGTTCGATTTTCGTTTTTTTTTCTATATGTGTACACATACACAATGCTTTTTGTCAAATTTCATAGTTCTAGGTCAACGGGAAGTACACCATAGGTTTTAATTCCCTTGTGAATGTCGAAATGTGCGTTTTTTACGACATATTCGGCTGTAACTTTTTTTAACGAAACCTGAGAAATTTGATTATTTTTTCTGCAGCAGGAGAATATGAATCTGCGTATATGGTTTTAATTTAAACTCGAAACCTTCACGCGTTCCCGAGATACAGGTCTTGACACCCGGACGGATGGACAGACAGACGTCGAAATTCCCAATCTATGCAATTTTTCGTAGAGGAATGGTATGATTTTCTCATTAAGCAACTTTACCGTTAAAAGTTGACTAAAATGCTACTGAGTGTAGGTGACTGATCTTTTTACTGCCTAGGAGAAAATCAAATTGCGTGTATCAAAACTAATAATATAAAAGCTGTAACTCTGTGTCTCTGTCTGCTATCATGTGTACACGTGTGCGCTCATTACACGATGATTTCTATCTTCAACCCACCATCTCTCTCTCTCTCTCTCTCACTTTCTCTTTCTCCCCATCCTATAGTTGCTTGGAAGACATCGCTTTTAGCGATAAGGTCACCCGTTGAAGAACTTTCTGTTGTGACGATTGTCCTAATAAATGTTAAGATATTTAAAAAAAATAGTTTATCTTCCTGTCTTTGTTCTACTAATTCAATTATTTGGTAATATTTTTAATTTCTGAGTAAGAAAGCGGCATTTTAGTCAATATTTGCGTTCGACTGATATGGAACGGCGAGCAATCTCCCGAACGGAGCGGCTAATGATTTGCTAACGACTGAGTACATGTTTATATTTTAATGCAACGAAGATTATTTCCTTTGAGGGGCTCTAACGCGATTCTTATGATGATTTCAGATAAGTTGGAACGTTTTTAGAGACAACTTTATTTTTTTATTGAACAGATGATTATTATTATTTATTTTGATATCAGCCCTGTTTGTACAAACTGTCCCACTGCTGGGCGCGGAATTAGAACTGATATTTATCTTATTTAAATTCAGAATGTATTTTTTTTTTCAGATTAAAATAAGAGGCTAAGACCGTGGTTTTTAACTTATAGTAAAGGAAAACATCGAGGGGGAACCTGTAGGTGGTATGATAATTTCTAGTGCCTGGCTGGGTAGCTCATGTTGGAAATTTGTCGTCAAGCACTTGACGATGTATTCCGGCAACCTAACTTACGAGCCAGTTTCCATTCCAGGCTAGCTTTTCTTCTGTCTTTGATGCCAAGCAATTATCATTATCAGCACTAAGCCCTAAGTGAGCTTAGGATTGGCCTGTCGATTATAACATTTTTGTTTGCCGATTCTCATTCAAAACATCCGTAATTCTAACTCAGAGAACTAAAATCTCGGAATATTTGTATACCTAAACATCAAGTGAGTTGTGGTCAGATGCCTAGCCTGTCGATGATAGCATTTTATTTGTCGATTTTCACCTTAAAATGCGTAACTTTAACTGAGATAACTAAAATCTTGGATCATTCAAGGATAGAGCAAGAAATATCTTCTAGATCAATATTCTCCATCCTCGACCGCAGTTGATGGTCAAACACAGATCTATTTGGGAACAAAAACATTCCATATATTTTTAGCCACGGGTGTACCTAGCTAAGTAAGTATACGAATAAAAATAATTCCAGAATAAAAGTAACGCAAAAGGAAAATCTTATGAATGCTAAGTAAAGTAAACGAGTACACGTACTGATATTTACTACGTATGCACCTGTGTGAGAGAAGAGAACCTATTAGATTCATTCGCGTTTAAAACGTCGGAGGGCATTCATATCCCACGATACGACTGTCGTTTCCAAGACAGCTTACGGACTTAGTTACGATAACCTTCAAATTAGTTACGATAACCATCAGACTAATATAATATTTGCTGGTATTCGCATTCGCTGACACAGCACCGCGGATTAGCAAATTGAAATTGCAATGGGCAGGGCACATATAGCACGCAGAACTGATAGCCAATGGGGTCGAAAAAATCTCGAGTGGCGACCATGCACCGGCAAGTGCAACGTAGGAAGACCAGCCATAAGGTGGATAGAACATCTCATACAAGTGACAGGAAGACGCTGGACGCAAGGCACTTCCAAAAAATCTTTTTAGAAATCCATAGTCTTGGAGAAATCATGCAGACTGCACAAAATAGTTGCAAAAACTTTTGTGCTCGCGATGTCTACTTTCGCTACTACGGGTATTACGGGCTTAATAGTTAAATTAAACTATTTGTTTAAATTGTTATAGCATGGGCTTAACATCATCATCATCATCTCAACCACAACAATTCCAGTGTTGGACAGGACCTATACGCGTGTACCAGCATTTAAACAAATATCCGTACAGACGAAAGAAAATGTTGCCTATTTAAGCAGATATCATAGCTCGCTTTGCGCGTTCGGTGATTGATTGATTGGTTGTTTACAACTAGCATTACACTGAGCTGGGGCCGGATTGTGACAAAAACATTATCCTGTTACCTATTTTTAAACGACTTCCAAAAAGAAAGAGGTTATCATATTCATATTGTTTATTGGTAATATCAAATAAAATTACATGTCATTACGCAATTACATGCTGTATTATCAATTCGGTCTGTATGTTTTTTTTGGTATGTTTGTTCACCGATTACTCAGCCAATTGTACATTTATTTTGATGATTCTTTTTGTATTTGGTAGACCATACTTCAGAGGTGGTCCCATAATTTTTTTATCAAAATCGTTGCAGTACTTTTGTTTTTATAACAAAATACTGGAAAAGTATCATCCAAACAATATGTAGAAAAGTGCAAGTCGCATATGTATTCTTCGTGACGCGACTTGCTATGTCGCGACTTGCTATTCACTTTTCTTAAGGCGTTATAGGTATACCTATATTGCGTATTTTGAAGTCGGTTTTTTCAGTTTTTTAAACTATAATTATTGTGTAACTACAATTATTGTGTAATGTATTGTAATTAATTATAGTGTGTGTATGATTTTTATTTTCTGTTGTATGTTTTTTTGTTACGATACATTTCTGTCTAAGTATGTCTATGAAAATCTCTGAATTTGAATCAGAATCAGAATTTTATTTTGTTGAACATGGTTGGTACACTATACATTACAAAATAGCATACAAGGTGAAATTATAAAATAAGTTTCACATGTCCATGCTTTCGTGGGGCGAACAAATTATATGAAAATAAATTAGGGAAATATTGATTAAAAAATAAAAATGTCACAATAATTGTAATAATAGTTATGTTGAATCGTGTTGTGTAAGTAGGTTCCTGGTTCCGTCTCTGCGCCATCTCTCTCCGAGTAAGTAAAACACGCCTGTATTCGGTATTGTATTCGTTGTTATTATTTGTATCGTCAAATTATTTGCGCAGCATCTGCGCCCGTTCCGCTTTCACAATAATAAAGTTCCTTTTAAGCGCAATTCGTATGTGAGATACGACGAATGAAGCGCTATAAACTGTATTAGGAACGTATCGCAAATAGGAAATGTTCGAATACAGGAAGAGTTATTGGTAGAGAAAAAATATGTGGCTTAGTTAAATAATTTATGCACTGAACTGAGTTTGTATTCACAAAGGATAGGGTGATGTAGCGCTCTTGCCGTAGCTTGACTAGGTGTTTTCGAACGATCACCAATGTCAAGCAACGGACGGACCGATCAGTCTTTGGATGGGTGAGAGTGATGAGTGGCATTTCTTTCTGAGTGCTACCGTGGGTCGGATGACATGTTAAATTGTAGGTCCCGGTTGTTTGTTCTTAAAAAACAGCAATCGTCAACCCAGGTCAGAGGCCTTTCGGGCGGCTTAATAACATTGACACTAGGGCTGGCCACTCAGTTTATACGAACTTACTTACTTAGGGATGACGTTTTTGTTTTCGGTTGACCGATTGTCATGTGCAATGCGACATTAGATTCCTCTGTACCTACTTCCTCTGTGTCGTGAGCTGTATTTTTCAAACGGGTCTCGTGTTTCTATTGATTTCTTAGATTTTGCGCCATTATTTTGAGCTGTTAGGTCTCACTGCTGGGCAAAGGTTTTTCTTTCTTTCATTTCTCACGCTTCAATGCTATTTGCTATTTTTGCGATTGTTATATATTAAATGGAATCAACTTTAATGGATTTGTCGCGTAAATCTCTCTGCCTGTTTGTTACATTTTCACGAACAAACGGCTGAACCGATCGAGATGAGAGATATTGGTACAAAAATGGCTTATAACCTGGAAACGGACATAGGCTATATTTAGCTATTATTATAATTACTGTTTTTCATCATTAAGCGGGTGAAATCGCGTGGCACAGCTAGTTGTAGTAGCTGTGGTCTTTGCAGTGTCATTTTTGTCTTATGAAGTTTGTCATACAGACAGACAAGTTTGTACATACCTTCTTTATAACCATGTATACTTAAGTGGTTATAAAGAATGTACGTATAGGTACTATGTATGTATATGTTCACTTATATCTCTTGTAGACCTCTATCGATGATTAAATTTTTATCAGAACGATCATAGGTATTTCGGAGATAGTTCCGTTCAAAAATATTTTTTTTTCTCCAACAGAAAGCTAGAGAGATATCTTCGAGATCGTCATGCTCCATCTCTTTCACCAGGCGAATTGGTGAACAAACACACACACACACATCTACATGTTTCGTATAAAAAAAGTTTTAGTAACCAACTCCGATGATTATATATATAAGGTAATGTACCGCAGCGTGGTAGGTAATTAAAATCGATTATTTTAGCTTTTTTTTTACCGGACTGCGTAAGAAGGAGGGTTATGTTTTTCGAGTGTATATGTTTCTATGTATGTATGTATGTTTCTATATGATCGTCTACAGCCTAAACAGCTTGACCGATTTTGATGTGCGAGGTTAGATTTGTCTTCACTGCTTGAGTGCCATAGGCTATATTTTTTGTAATAATAATACATCTCTCCCAAAATAAAAATTAAAAAAATATTGTTTTCGTAACCTCCAAGAAACTTTTTCGTAATAATCAAGTGATTTTACTAAAATTATCCGAAAGAATGTGCATTTTTATGATTTTTTACAACGATTTTACGCATACTTTCTCACAAAAATGTGCACTCCACAGCGTATCAAGCATAACGAAATCGTAAGTTAGACTGCAAAAACTGCTTTTCTGCAGTCGGGTATTTTGTTTTTATTTTAATATAGATACTCGTTTACTGTAATAACCTATGAAACAATGTAAATAAATAAATAAATATTCGGAGACATTTCACACAACACCATTATGTATGGCATTGCTTAGTAAATTATGCATTCTAGGCATTATTTTGTCCAAGCCACATTTAAGTAATTCACGTGCATGCTATAAATCAATTATTGTATTACACACCACGCCACACATAAGTACATACTTATTCACGTGTACTGTTACGCCTGGGCTTCTGAGGCTGTACTGTCTACTCAGCATCTCTGGTCAGCAGTACAGACTCGAAGTAGGCGTATCGAGGACCGGGACCATCAGTCCGTCTTGAACCTTAATAGCGCGCGGTTGCCTAAGGATTATTTTATTGTATAATTAATTGTAATCCTATTTAGTAAGGGAGTAAACCCTTAAAAATCGTCTCAGTGTTTTTTTTAAAAACATATCAACCCTCCATCGCGTAACATTGGTGGCAGCGGTGGGATCCGAAATCTCCAGTGCCTGCATCCGCGCCGACGGACTCACCCTTGTGAAATCATCATCATCATCATCATCAGTGAAGTGCAAATAAGCCAATATTAGTGCTAAAAGTGTTTAGTGAAATAACAAAGCAAAGCCGTTGCCTGTGACAGGGCAACTTCTACGCTCTGCGAGAGGCCATCCGTATCCACGGCCCACTCGCCACAACGAACATCCGTCATCATCATCATCGAGTCTTCTTGCTACGAGACAGCATCCCTCGGCGTACATCCCGTCAGACAAATCGAGCACCACATCGCGTCATCGAACCGGAATGCAACCGGCCGCACTGCTCCTTATCACCTACTTATTCATAACTCAGTAAGTCTTTGGTCATTGTTATATTATCAACTAGGGTTGTCACAGTATATTTTAAATTAAGTTATGCCTAGAAAGGGTGACGACCGACTATTGTTAGATATTGCCACGCCTACTCTCGAATTTGACAAGCAACCCTCTCGAGCTTTAACCCCTACAGAAAAATCTTATTCAGGAATGGAACTCAATACTTTGTTCAAATTCATCAAACCCTTCGATGGGACCCGTGAAAAGTTAAACTCATTTTTAGTAAACTGTACTAACGCATATGAGCTCGCGACGGAAAACCAGAGGCCTATCCTATTTAAATATATATTAAGCCAGCTAAGTGGAAAGGCAGAGGTAGCTTGCTCCATCAAGGAATTCTACTCCTGGGATCAGTTAAAGGAGTTTCTAAAAACCCAGTTCAGTGAAAGAAAGCATTATGCCCATCTGCTCACTGAGCTCCAAGAGAGCAAGCAAGGCTCTCAGGACAATGTCAGCCAATTCGCACTCAAGGTAGAAACCTTGTTATCACAATTACTCATTGAGGTCTCCTCGTCCAACACAAAATTAAAAGAACTACCTGGGCGTAGCGCAGCCATGGAGGAGCTTGCCCTCCACCATTTCCTAATGGGGCTATACCCCCGAATTTCTAACATCGTTAGGTGCCGTTCCCCGAAGACATTAAATGAAGCTATTAACCTTGCGGTCTCGGAGGAACGGATCCAGCAGACTCTCTACAAACGACAGGACCCTAAACCTAACAGCATTAACAATTACAATAGATCTAACAATAGATCTAACCCTGGGAGAACCAACCCCAATACACCAGCTTACCAACAAAAGCCTTCCAACCCTCAGGGCCCAAACGACTCTAAAGTTTTCTGCCGCTACTGCAAAACTCCAGGCCACGACATTTCCGCCTGTCGTAAGCGGGAGTATAATAATAATAAATTCAGAATGTCTCAGGGACCATCCACCAGTCAGGGTTATAATAAACCTCCTGCTCGTATTAATATGACCACACAACCTGATGAAAACGACGATGAAGGTCGTGACGAAGTTGACCTCCCTGAGGACAACGAGGATTTAAACGAATAAGCGTCTCACCTCGGTGTCGCCCGAGACGTAGCAGCCCTAAAGTCGACACCCATAAAAAACTCACTGCCAACCGACAGGGTAATCAGCCCCAAACCGATGGCATCTCTATTTCCAAATCAATTGCTAACCGACAGGGTAACCAGCCCCAAACCGACGGCATCTCTATTCCCAAATCCATTGCCAACCGACAGGGTAACCAGCCCCAAACCGACAGCATCTCTACTTCCAAATCAATTGCCAACCGACAGGGTAATCAGCCCCAAACTGACGGCATTTCTATTCCCAAATCCATTGCCAACCGACAGGGTAATCAGCCCCAAACTGACGGCACTTCTACTTCTAAATCTATCACCAATCAACAGGGTAACCAGCCCCGAACCAACGGTGAAATCAATACCAATACCCAAATCTATGAAATCAACGTGGATACCAGCAAACGGCTCCTACCTCATATAGTAGTCAATTCACAAGTCTCAGATATTCCTCTTACTCTTTTAGTGGACTCCGGGTCAGCTGTGTGCCTACTAAAACAAACAAGTATCCGTAAAAACCAAAAACTGGTTAAAGAACCAATCAAGCTCAAGGGCATAGACCCCGGTGACGAGCCAACACTGACTGAAGGTCATTTCATGCTGCGATTAAAATTTAATTCAACAAAAGCAGTATCTTTCAAATTTCATGTAATAAACCATATCAACCTACCCTATGACGGTATCATAGGGACAGATTTCCTCACCGCCTCAGGCTGTAAAATTGACTACACCCAAGACACCCTTAAAATAGGGAAACTAAGCGTTAAGCTCCATTTTGTAGATCCTTTCTACTTAATTCCACCCCGTTCTGAAGCCGTCATTGAATGCTCCGTGAAGGACACTAATCTCACTGAAGGGGTCATCCTAGATCAACATCTATCCGAAAGTTTGTTGATATCAAACTGTATAGTTAAAATCAAGGACAATAAACGCGTGAACGTGACCGTCGCCAATACGTCTGAATCTCCTGTTAATATCAACACGAATCTCAAACTCACCATAGAACCCCTACACTCTGTAGCATTCCAAGTCCATACTTCATCCCAAGATGTACAAAACCGAACCAATGACGTCATCAAATCGTTAAGGTTAGAACACCTTAACCCTGAGGAGTCTAGCGCCCTCGTCGACCTTTGTTCTCGGTATTCCGACATCTTTCACTTACCGGAAGATCACTTAACTCACACTTCCGCCTTGCAACATCAAATCAAAACAAGTACCGACAGCGCCACACATACTAAATCATACAGATTTCCCGAATGCCATAAAAAAGAAGTAGAAACCCAAATCAACAAAATGCTGGAACAGGGCATCATTGAACCGTCATCATCACCTTGGAGTTCTCCAATTTGGATTGTGCCCAAGAAGTTAGATCCTCACGGCCAGCGGAAGTGGCGTATAGTCATAGACTACCGCAAATTAAACGACATCACCATTGGAGAAACATACCCTATTCCACAAATTTCTGAGATACTGGATCAGCTCGGAAATAGTAAATATTTCTCTACACTCGACCTCACTTCCGGTTTTCACCAAATTCTCGTTTCTCCGGAAGACGCGCCAAAAACCGCTTTCTCTGTACCACAGGGTCACTTTCAATTTAATCGAATGCCTTTTGGTCTTAAAAACGCGCCTTCTACTTTCCAGAAACTAATGAACAACTGTCTCTCTGGACTACAGGGTAACCGATGTTTTGTCTACTTAGACGACATTGTTATCTATTCTTACGACCTGCCTTCCCATATCGAAAATCTTGAAGCAGTATTTAATAGACTGCGCCACTTCAACCTCAAGCTGCAACCTGATAAATGTGAATTTCTCAGGAAGGAAGTGGTATATCTCGGTCATATAATCAGTGAGAATGGAGTTAAACCAAATCCAGATAAAACAAAGGCTGTGACCGACTTTCCCATACCAAAAACGCCAAAAGACATAAAATCCTTTCTCGGGCTGGTGTCATATTATCGGAGGTTCATACCCAATTTTGCTAAACTAGCAAAACCACTCACGTCATTATTAAAAAAGGACATCCTATTCGAGTGGAAAAACGAGCAACAACTCGCTTTCGAGTCACTAAAAGGAAAACTTGTGTCAGCCCCGATCCTTGCCTACCCCGATTTTACTCAGCCTTTCCTTTTAACCTGCGATGCCTCAAATTATGCAATTTCGGCCATATTGTCCCAAGGCCAGATAGGACAAGATCGTCCTATTGCATTTGCTTCCCGCACTCTAAACAAAGCAGAGTGCAACTACAGTACTACAGAAAAGGAGTGCCTAGCCATAATTTTTGGCACAAAAGTGTTCAGACCCTACCTGTATGGCTACAGATTCAAAATCCTTACGGACCACAAGCCCTTACAGTGGTTATTTAATTGCAAAGATCCAGGCTCCCGACTGGTCCGTTGGCGCCTGAAATTGGAGGAATTTGAATATGACATCCAGTACAAAAAGGGCAAAATAAATGCTAATGCCGATGCCTTGTCTCGTTTCCCGGTAAACCCAATCCAACCACTAGAACAGCAAACTCCTAGAGACCCGGTTCTGGGGGAACCATCTCGGAGGTTAGATGAAGACCTGCTGGACCTATTGGTTTCACCACCCTCATTTAACGCGGACGAGGCCATTCCCGACTCTATAGATCCTTACAACCCCGACGAAAGTGTTGTGCCACTGCCTGACGTTAGACCGGAAATTGAAATCGCCGACGCGACGGAAGTATCCGATCCGGTACACGAAGGGCCAGCATTCTCCGAAACTCAAGGCCATGTCTCACCCTTGCCGCACACTAGTGCAAACCCGGAATTACCCTTAGATGATTATCCCACTTTCCTAAAGGAGATAGGAAACAAAAATAAAACCTACGATACCGAAATCGAAGAGCACAACGAAAGCCTTTTAAAGTGTCCCTCAAAAATAATATTAGTTCCAACGTCTCTCGACCTTGATGAGTCAAACCCATATGTACAAGAAATATTGAGTGACCCCGAAATAAACGAACAAGTGACAAATTCTGACAGGGAACTCTTTTCCTACCAGAAGGTAGAAATAAATAACAAGATTTATTATTTACTATTTACAAAGGTTCATCATTTTGATGAAGCATCTTATCCCGAAATTTTCCAAACACTTAAATCAATAAGAGATGAGCTGGTAGTTTTCCAGGAAACTAACGAAATCGGAATTTCAGACTTGAAAAATCCATTCGAAAAACATTCCTTTGTAAAAATCTACAACATGCTAATCTATTTATTCCACAATACAAAGACCAAAGTGAAAATATATCATAACAACATTATTTTTCCAGTCCCGACCGAAATCAAGAAAATTTTATATGAAAATCATGACATTCCCGTAGCAGGGCACTTGGGCTCTCTGCGAATGTATAACAGAATCAAACAGACGTATTATTGGAAAGGAATGCGTAGCGATATAGAATCATATGTAAAACAATGTAAGTCCTGCCAGGAGAACAAAGCCCTCAGGAAAATCAACAGAGCGCCAATGCAAATCACTAGCACGTCTACCGCTCCAGGCCAACGAATAGCGTTAGACATAGTAGGACCACTTCCTGAAGCAGGGCCTGCCAAATTAAAATACATCCTTACTATACAAGACGACCTTACTAAGTTTTCCTCCGCGTACCCAATCCGTAGCACCACGGCAGAGGAAACTAGCGAGTGCCTACTCCACTATATTTCCATCTTTGGTATACCCAAAACTATCCTGACAGACCAGGGGACCAATTTCACATCAGACCTCTTTAAAAAGACATGCGAGTTCCTTAAGATTAAAAATCTCTGGTGTTCCCCCTATCATCCACAAACTCAAGGCGCCTTAGAGCGCAGTCACGCCACTCTTAAGGAATACCTTAAGTCATATATAAACGAAGAACAGACAAACTGGCCCCGCTACGTCTACACTGCTATGCTCGCATACAACACATCCGTTCACTGCACTACCCATTACACGCCCTATGAATTGATGTTTGGGACTAAACCACTAATTCCAAATTCCATCTATGACGAAACTCAGGGAGCAACATACCCAGATTATGTCCGAATGCTCCAGAATAGAATGAAACACTCCCGAGGAAAAGCTTTAGATTTTATGAGAAAATCGAAAGAGTCTTCAAAAACCTATTACGACACCCACACACGTCAAGCCAAGTACAAGGTTGGCGACTACGTATATTTAAAGAACCATCTCAGAATGCGTAAAGCCCTCTCTCCACTATGGAAAGGGCCTTATAAGGTAGTAAAAATAAATGGTAATAACACACTGACATTAATAATTAACCGGCGGCACGTCACGCATCACTTCGATCAAGTGAAGCCGGCGAACGCCGATGATAGCTTGTAAAATATATATAGGATTAGGTAGTTATTAAGTCTTTCTCTCCCCTATCCTTTTCACTCTCGTATAGCGTTAACTCTAGTTAGATATAGTATAGCTAACTATAATTGTTATTTGCAGTCCAGTATGGGGTCGACCTCATCAAGATTTCGTCCAGCCGATAGTCTCCAACGCAGGCATCTATTTCGATCACTTAGGCATACTTAGGATAAGCAACGTGCACTTAAGAGTTGTAATACCGGCCGATATCTCACGGTTCGGGCCGCACATACAAAATATTGAAACAACCCTGGAAACAATAGAACGTCTATGTAATGAAACAAAAATAATAGAAATTCACACAGGCTGTCATAGTAGACTTCAACCCTTAACAGCGCGGTACCGCGATGTTGCCATGGAATTCTCTTCCATTTCCCACTTATTGGACAATAGAGCTAAGCGCGGCGCCTGGGTAGGAGGACTAGGCACCCTAGTAAAAACCATTTTTGGAAACCTTGATGAGGATGATGGGCTAAGGTATGACGCGGCAATCGAGTCGATGCAGCAAGACCAAACTCAGCTGGTTAATTTAGTTCGGGAAAATATTCTGGTTACATCCACAGCCATGTTATCATACAACCGCACTATTAAAGAAATAAAAGTTAACGAGGCAATTTTAAATACGGCTATTGATGGGCTCACACGCATTATTACAAATATTACAGAAAAAACTAACGGATTCCAAATACTCAATAGCGTGACTAAAATGTTAAACTCACTTGAGACAACCCTACTCACTGTATCGTTTCAGTTAGAGGATATAATCAATGCAATTCTGTTTAGTAAGCAAAACATTCTACACCCAGCGATAATGTCGCCACGCGAATTATACCGGGAACTCGCTGATAACTACAGGCATCTACCCAGCGACCTCGAGTTGCCGACCGAATTGAATGAAAATACTATACATACTTTATTGAATATATCCAGTATAATTTGTTATTACGTTAATCATAAGATCATATTTGTATTACAGGTACCTCTAGTTAGCTCTAAGAAGTTTTTGTTAGCACATAGTATAGGTCTACCGACACCCTACAACAGTAAGGAATCTAACGCCTTCAGTGTTATAGTTCCTACCTATAAGTACATAGCAATGACCAAAGACCAATCCCAATATTGTATAATGAATAGTTTACAGAACTGTATTATCGTGAGCCCCGGAACCTATATGTGTAACATAGAGAATGTTTATGTAACTAATGCTAAGCCAATATGTGAAAGTGAACTGCTGTCTAAAGCGATGACTATTAAACCACCACAATGTAAAACTAGAATGATTACCGGTAAATTAGATATATTAAACCCTATTACAAATAATAGGTGGATTTATGTACTGTCAGACCCTAGTAAGATAAGGATAGACTGTCAAAGCTCAAAATTGTTTGAAACTACCGTAACGGGTACTGGTATAATTACCATCCCTGACAGTTGTATCGGATATTGTAAAACAACATCATTAGTGCCGAAATACAACGCACTAAATATTACTACTCCCATTAACTATATGCCAAGCTTCAATATTAGTGACGACACTTGTTGTGACGTCACGGAATTAGACACCTTAAACGATAAGCTGCCTCCCGTGCGATTGAGTAACATAACTGACCTCGAAAATATTAATGTAGATAAAGCAGAAATTGAGTCACTCATAGACCGACTAAAGTCAATCGAACTACGACAGCATACTTCCGTAAAGCATGAGGCACATTACTCGATAGCATTTATAGTAGCTATAACTTTAGTTATATTATATTTAGTTTACCTATTTACTTATAAACGTTTTTGTAAATCCGGCGGCAACTTCCGACTCTGTTTTAATACCACATGTGCACCTCCACCTGTAAACTCCTCAGTCTCTACTGCCGACTCAGAAGAGAGACAGATAGAGCTGGAGGAACTCCATAACCCAGTTGCTCCCCTCAGGAGACAACTGTAGTTGGAGACCTGGTACTTCCCCATGTCTCCTCCAAAAGGGGGAGGTGTTACGCCTGGGCTTCTGAGGCTGTACTGTCTACTCAGCATCTCTGGTCAGCAGTACAGACTCGAAGTAGGCGTATCGAGGACCGGGACCATCAGTCCGTCTTGAACCTTAATAGCGCGCGGTTGCCTAAGGATTATTTTATTGTATAATTAATTGTAATCCTATTTAGTAAGGGAGTAAACCCTTAAAAATCGTCTCAGTGTTTTTTTTAAAAACATATCAACCCTCCATCGCGTAACAGTACGCTATAAATCAATTATTGTATTACATTCATATATGTAATGCTTAAACTTGAAACAATAGCTGTAACATCTGAACAAATTGTTAATCATTTAAGTTATTAATTACTCATTACATAATAAATCTTTTTATCGCGGCAATGACAAAAGATTAACGAACCTCTATCCAAGCGGCTCGTTGGTCTAGGGGTATGATTCTCGCTTTGGGTGCGAGAGGTCCCGGGTTCAAATCCCGGACGAGCCCTGCTTTTGTTTTTTAATGGAATTCAAAAATTAAAATGCAATAAAGGAAGAACAGCTAAAAGGAGGACAGAAAACCTTATTCAATTGATACAAAGACGCTGGATGCAAGCCGCTTCCAATTCCAACCGATCTTTTTGGAAATCCACGGTGGAGGCCTATGTCCAGCCATGGACTTCTTGTGACTGGATTGGTGATAAGTACACATCGGATTATATGCACTATCAAAATGCCAAAATATGCATGCAAATATGCACTAAAAAGGGCGAAATATGCACAAAATATGCACAATAAAAAAACATTTATTATTACAATTTACGTTTATTTTAACATTATATTTATATGTCATACATATATTCATATTAGTTATTGTTATAATTCTTGTGACAATAAACAATAACATATTTTTCCAGGTTTTCTACAGAAAACTTGTGACGTTTGTCACTTAATAGGTATTAATTTATAGGAAGTCGCTGAGCGTGTGCGAGGAAGACGTGTCGACAGCGTAATACAACCCGCCTAACACGTATAACTACTGAAATATGCACAATCAATGAAAAAGTACCAAAATATGCAATAACGCTATATAATGGAATTATATACATTTGCATATGCAAACATGCAAATGCATATAATCCGATGTCTAGTGATAAGCAACTTATAGGTCTGATTTAGTGTAGTTTAAATAACAGTTAATTAAGTATATTGCTGTGAGCCGACTTAAGGCGTTTATTATTTTAAGTCTGCTTAAAACAACATTCACCAATTCTTAGAAATCATAATCTGAAATCAAAATTGTGGGTCTACGTTAATTTAACAATATATTCGCATGTTGGAGTGTTTGTTTAAGAATAGCCAGGGTCAACAATAACGCAGCGACCGCGGTGGACAAATAGCAAGTCATATTTCTGCAGACTTACACAGCCGTAGATATGGCAGGCGTTATTTTTCAACGAGATAGCTAAACCGACAGATTAAATATTGTAGTTTTTTTAAATAAAATGAAAATAGTGTTGTGCTAAAAGAATAGTTTTAGATTCATGATGTATTCAACTCTTCCTAAAAGTTAAAATTCATATCTATGATGAGTTTGCTACATACTAGTACTAGATATTTAGTCATCATAATCATCTCAGCCACAAGAAGTCCACTGTTAGAGGTAGGCCTGTACCATGGATTTCCAAAAAGACCGGTTAGAAGCAGCCTGCATCCAGCAGCCGTCTTCCTGCCCCTTGTATGATATCTTCTATATATTAAAGATATTTATTTATAGATATTTAGTGTATTTACGGCACTGCTTCTAGACATTTTGCTTAGGGTTTCATACTTTAAAAGAATTAAAAAAAAAAAGTCTTAGAATGATTAATGTTGAGAGATAGAAATGTGTTTTTTTTTCTTTTATATAACTCACAGACATTTACATGCTCAATCTTTCTCTAATACGTACTTGAATGTACATTACACGTATGCTAAACAGAATATGTCAACAAAATACATAATATAATAGCCATCAGAAGGCCTAGCACCTATTTAAAAATTATTCAGAACTTTACTCTCAAATACAAAGCTCGCAAATCTAAAAATATTTATTGACCTAATAGGGTTTATACACAAATATCATAACCCTCAGAATCAGAATAATTTTATTGCTAATATTTTATTTAAATTTAATAATATCAATATCACGTTTACCATAAAGATACGTGTATCTTTATGGTAAACGTCCATTTCTAAACATTTTTAAGCATCAGAATCTTACCTGTAAGGCAGGTATTCACGCGGGGCGAATTTCCCGGAATCCGGCGATGATCCGGCGCATTCGAAATGATCCCATCATCTCCATTAAATCTCCACAATCAAAAACTACCCATATCTAAACATCCCACTACAAATTTCAAAGTTGTTTGCATACAAGAAGGATGTGATACGACGTTATAGAACTGAGATGTGTAATAGTTACCTCGATAAGATTGATCGAGTGGGGTAAGGAGACCAGATAATCTGGCATCGGGTAAAAAACCGGTGACTTGTCAAATTCGTCGCATTCTCAAGGCCTACGTGGAGGACCGGCTTTAGAGTCGTCATGGATTTTAATGTCCTGATCGGTTTTTGACGAATTTGAGTAAAAAAGACCGAATTAAATTCGTCTTTGGAAAGATTCGATAAATCCTTCTGGAATTGCGCATCAGCTCATTGGCTTAAGTATCTTGGCTTCAGATATGCAGCCCTATATGGCCATTACTATGGGCTTTATAAGGAAACTCAAAATCACGCAACGAGCTATGAAGAGAGCTATGTTCGGAGTCTCTCTGCGAGATTGAATTAGAAATAAAGAGATCGCAGACAAGCGAAAGTCATCGACATAACACAGCGGATTACCGAATTGAAGTAGCAGTGAACATGTTATTTCTTTAGCACATACGTGACTGGTGGGCAAAAATTCTTGAGTTGACACCACGTACCGGCAAGTGCAGCGTAGGAAGACCAGTCACAAGATGAACATACGACCTCATATAAGTGGAAGCAGGAAGCAGGAAGACGCTAGATGCAAGCCGCTTCGATCAAGTCTATTTGGAAATCGATGGGGAGACCTACGTTCAGCAGTGGAATTCTTGTGGCTGAGATAGTGATGATGAAGATATAAAACGTAGATTCATTAGTTGATGATTTCAAGCTCATCAATAAGCTAGATGTACTGGTTTTAAACGGATTTGCGTCATTTTTGCTTCTTCTGCCGCTTGTTCTCTGATGATTTGAGATGATGAGACTCTGAAGAGCTTTTTGACGTCATTCCAGAATCGAAAAAAATAATTATAAAATTTCATTTACGTGAAATCCTATAAGTACAGGTTCTTTTGTAAAACTCAGTTTATAAGTAACCTATATTTATCTAGTATTGCTTTCAATACAACAAAGAATAAAATGGTTCAATTCGCATAAACTAGTCAAATGTTTCGTGACATTTCATTAATTATAATCCCGAAATCTGTTGAATTTTTTACCCTACTCTGATCTTTGAATCACAGCGGGTGCAACGATATAGAGCAAGTGATATGAACTCTTATTTCCTGTGAAAAAGGTTGATTTTTGTCGGAATACAAATCATCTTCCATAATATCTTTGTATTGTAGTGATTGAAATCCATATCTGTGATGTTTTTG
Organism: Lycia hirtaria; assembly: GCA_947563715.1. Taxonomy (NCBI): domain Eukaryota; kingdom Metazoa; phylum Arthropoda; class Insecta; order Lepidoptera; family Geometridae; genus Lycia; species Lycia hirtaria. The sequence goes on from OX387383.1 coordinate 6,746,978, forward strand.
TATGACTTTAGGATTATTGATGATTATGCGATTACTTGACGATAAATGTGTGATGGGTTTGATCTTTCTTTGGGACATACGGAGCTTTTACATTTTAGATTTTTTATGGAGATGATGCTGTTACAGACTATGCACTATTTTTAAACGGTTTTATTTAGCTTGGCCTGTTTATTTGTTAGGGTCAAATTTAGTAATTGAAATTTTACCCCCTTGCAGTTGACGGAACGATCTGAAATTTGGTATACACCTTTAGTTCTGATGACAATACAATTTAGTATATTCTGTATTATTGTAAATCCAAGATGGTACCGCCACAAAATGGCGGATTTCATATTTTAACACAGCCACCACAATATGGGTATCAAATGAAAGGGCTTTTCAATTAAAATACAGTAAATACATTACCTCATACAAGTGGCGGGAAGACGCTGGATGCAAGCCGCTTCCAATCGGTCTTTTTGGAAATCCATGGGGGAGGCTTATGTCCAGCAGTGGACTTCTTATGGCTGAGATGATGATGATGATGAATACATTACCTACATCATTATCTTTTTTTTCAATAAAACCGTTTACCTTAAAAAAATATTATAGAAAGTACTTGTTACCTGTCATTATTATAGACGAAGACTGGAGCATCCTCCTGTAAGTAAACGAATACAGAGAAAGGAAAAACTAAAGAAGCAATCGTACTTGTAATTTCGGCGTCCGTACCACTCTGCTCCATCCTGTCTCCGTCAAGCTATGCCACCGTGTGCGACATGTATAGCATGCGTCGCATTGGTCTGCTTGAGCTACCGTGTGGTTTGGTGACGTCAGTTTGCCAGATATAACTATATTATGACCATGTACCGTAAGTTAACTACACGTGCGTGACGTGCACGCCGTGTGTAGCATTACTCGTAGATTGGCCGTTTTACTGGTGGATTGCAACATATTTAAAGATGTACAATTACTGAATGACCTCGAAGCGGAAACACACTATATATACTTATATAAGTTACATTTAAGTTTTTGAATGGGCTCAGAAAAAATACACTGAGCAAAATACTAGAAAACAGGTATTATATATACCTACCTATGAATAAAAAAACAACCAAGATGTTTTCATATTAAAATGGATTCTAGCACTTTATACTTTCGCTTCCATGCATGAGCATTTTGTTCATCAAATTTGAATTTTGGTTGGAAGTCTATAACGTTACATTCTCAAGTATTTTTCGTAGTCGAGTTTTTCTAAGTCTACTGACTAATTTAATATTTCGCAGTGATGTCATCCAGTGTGTCGTTGACGTCATCAAGTAATTAAAAAACCGACATAAAAACAGCAAAACCAATTTTGATGAAACATAGCTAAAACACATTTGATCCACTTGCAAACAGAAAAGAAAACTATATCAAAATCGGTTTATCCGTTTGAGAGCTTCGATGCTAGCGACATACAGACAGATACACACGTTAAACTAATAAAACCACGTTTTTTGGGTCGGAGAATACATATTGGTATCTATAGGATTAACTACCCAATCTTTTTTTTTATTCGAAAATAAGCTTGCTCTTGACCGTCAACTCACCTGGTGTTAAGCGACAGTTACGGTCTACGATGGAGCGCGCTTGCCTAAAAGAAACCTATTCACTCGCGATTTGAAGATTATAGATTATATCCAGTCGGAAAACCAAACCAAACCTAACCACCAAAAGTAAGTGTAAATTTATGACTATTAGAGAATAGAGAAATTTTTATTTTATTTTAAAATTCCATTCATCCATATACAAAAACCGTATCAGACAGAATCGTGGGCGAGATTCTCTGTCAGAGGAATTAATCTTCCATAGCCTCAGTGCCGAGATAACAAATTTGCAGTGACACTGGGGGGGGAACTCCCCACCTCCCACTTCCTGCCACCCCACATTGTCTCACGGGTAAGATGTAAGACTAGCTCGTGTTATAGAGAGGTATACGAACAGTACGTGTAGAAAACTTTATTAGGGTGTAAAGCAAATTTAGAATAGGTAACTAAAGACATATTCACATATTGTTAGCAATTTAGTGAAGTAGGCAAGTAAGACATTAGCACGATGCCACGTGAACAAATAATTTAACGTTTTCTTAGCGCGCTTTGGAAAAACGCTCGCGCGATGACGAGTTAACTCACTAATAGACTAAATTATTAGAATAATTTTGAAAAAATATTTATTTATTACGAAATCGATTGTTGGAAGTTAATGAAAAGGTGTAATTTTTAAATTATTATTATTAAAAAAAAATACTCTCAGGGTGTAAAAATTAGTCTAACGACACCTCGCACATCAAAAACTGTCAAGCCGTTTAGGCAGTTGGAGCTAATATGGAAATATACATACACATCTATATACATACATATCTATATCTATATACATACACTCGAAAACATAACCCTCTTTTTCCGAAGTCGGGTAAAAAAGGTAGAGCGATCATAAATGGCGAATGTGTACTTCAACATTACTTAAGCAATCATCATCATCATCATCATCTCAGCCATAAGAAGTCCACTGCTGGACATAGGCCTTCCCCATGGATTTCCAAAAAGACCGATTGGAAGTGGCTTGCATCCAGCGTCTTCCTGCCACTTGTATGAGGTCATCTGTCCATCTCGTGGCTGGTCTTCCTACGCTGCGCTTGCCGGTACGTGGTCTCCACTCGAGAGCCTTTCGGCCCCATCGGCCATCAGTTCTACGTGCTATGTGCCCTGCCCACTGCCACTTCAACTTGCTAATCCGCTGTGCTATATCGGTGACTTTTGTACGTCTACGTATCTCTTCATTTCTGATTCGATCTCGTAGAGAGACTCCGAGCATAGTCATACATTTATTTCTTTTATATATATATTTCTTTTACGTTGTATAGTGAACAAATACATGTAGAAATATTAAAAATATAATTAAATATTATTTAGTTGCCAAAATAGCAAAATGCCTGCGTCATGTTATTAATCATTTACCAGTTTTGAAAGTATAATAAGTAAAATCATCGTTAAAGTGATAATTACTTACTAATAGTCCATGTTGTTGGTAACACACTAATGCTTCCGATATAAATAAATAAATAAATATTTGTGGACATTTCACACAACACCATCTAGCCCAAACTAAGCAAAGCTTGTTCTATGGATCTAGATGGCTGATAGAATACATATATACTTTTTTTTTTGTAAATATATATTTCGACCATGACTTAAACTATCAATTGGATCCACCATCGTAACGTAACTCCATTTAGTACCTATCTGTATTATAGTCTAGTAAAAATAAGATTTGTGACAACATTAAAGACAACTAAGTATATTGTTATTTAAATGGTGTTTTGAAATACATTTGACACAATTTCATAATTATATTATGAAAGCTAATTTTGTAACCTTTACACGCTCAAACGGCTGAACCGATAGTTATGAAAATTAGTATAGATATAGCTTTGGACCTGGAGACGGACATAAGCTACTTATCGTCATCATAATCATCACCGTTTTTCATAATTACGCGAGTGAAACCGCGGAACGCAGCTAGCCTATAAATCGGGGATTATTGTTGATTTATGATTTTCAGTTATTTTCCTATCATAATTTCAAAGAATCCCCCCAGTTGTAAATACTGTGATGTGCTCCATGCCAACTGATTTATTTTTACTAGAGTATGACAAAATGCCGGCCATTAGTTCTACGTGCGTAATAACCAGAAACGTACGTATATACGTAATAATCAGGACTAACTACACACAATCTTCAATTATATTATATTAAAATACAAGGGTTCCGTTTTTTCCTTTTGAGGTACGGAACCTTAACAAAGTACCCGACTCCATAAAAGCGTTTTTCGTACTTTAACTTGAGCTTGTGTTACGCTTTATATACTATTGAGTGTACGTTATTGTGAGAAAGCATACGCAAAGCTACTAAAATATGCTGAATATCCCAAAAATAGTCATGAATTATTCATAATTATCATAATTTCAAAATAGAAGTTATTAGTATAACTATGGCTTAATGATTGGTGGCTTAATGAATGGCCAAGGTGGACTGTGATCCTATTAAAAAGAATCTTCCTTGTGAAACATGGAACTCTATAAAACGGTATTTTAACTGAACGTCAGTAACAAAATAAGTCATTCAAACCGCAGGCTTCCCCCAGAGCTTCCTGTATCTATTTCAACTGTATAAAACATGTACATCACAATTCGTCCACTATTGTTTTCCTCGCGGAACCTTATTAGGGATGCTTACTGCGCACAGCGTCTTTGTAAGCATTTAGGCATTCATTATGAAGGTAACATGGTTAGTGGTTACCTAGTAAAGGAAATCTAGAATTAAAATAAAATAGGTATAACATATTGGGTACACATTAATGGTGGATGGGGGCCACTTATCCAAAAACTAAACAGAAAATTAACTCTTATTTTCATTTATTATAAAAGAAAAATTCAACGGTGTTTCAATAAAAAAAAAACCAGACAAGTGCGAGTCAGACGTGCTCGCCCACCGAGGGTTCCATACAAACTAGTAGATTTAAGGGGGAAATCATATATTTTTATATTTTCTTTCATAAACCGAAAAATATATATCGTAAAAATATTTAAAAACCTGTTTTACCAGCTCTTTCATACTCGTAAGATACCCCACATGATACGGTTAAATAACTTTAAAATTTGGACCCTCATTCCTTGCATAAATACACTAGTTTTTGGGATTTAGTTAAAAATATCCAGTTTTCGGATATTTTCCTTTATGTGTACTGCTTTTTGCCAAATTTCATAGTTCTAGGTTAACGGGAAGTACCCCATAGGTTTTGATTCCATAATGAGTGTCGAAATGTGCGTTTTTTAGGACATATTCGACTGTAACTTTTTTTTAACGAAAACTGTGAAATTTTATTTACCTTTCTGCAGCAAGATACTATGGATCTGCGTATATGGTTTTAATTTCAACACGATACCTTCACGCGTTCCTGAAATAAAGGTCTTGACACCCGGACGGACGGACAGACGGACAGACAGACGGACAGACGGACAACAAAGTGATCCTATAAGGGTTCCGTTTTTCCTTTTGAGGTACGGAACCCTAAAAATACCGCCTATTTGAACTAGTATACAAATAAGTCGACTAAGGAGGTGAGTGGGTAGCAAGGGCAATGTCGTCACAAAACCTGTCTTTCAACCAAGCCTCTTGGAAACACATTCTATTTTCAATTTACATTTATCAACGATAATATAATAGATTTATAACGTTATCTAGTGCTATTTATTATACTTTATATTTTATTTTATTTCTCTTTCATTCTTCTCTATGTTAAACTCCGCACTATCTATTTATTATCATTACATCTCCTTCCCAAGGTTACCTGGAATAGATCGCTTTTAGCTATAAGGCCGCCTTTTGTTTCACTAGCATGGAAGCCCTTTTCGCTATGTAATTTGTGTTTTAGATAAGGTGTAAACAATAAAGAGTTTATCTATTAATAAAAATAGCTTGTTGTAAGTTGTGGTGCGGTGGCGGCATGCAAAGTGTGAGTAGTGTAGTATGACGTCACCGAGGTACCGTGCGCGGATGAGCGTGCTCTGCCGCGGATAGATAACGGAACAATGAGCGTGCCGCGCGCATCGACCGGTGGGCGTGGCCCGTCCCCGCCCCCCGCCAGACCGAGACCGGTCTAATCTCGGATAAAGGATCAACCTAACCCCAGCATTGGAGGAGGCTAAGCGAACGTCGACGCCTAGCGAACGCCATTGGGCCTCGGATATACTCGGATTAGGATATGTATGGGAAACTCCGTATATACAGCCTTGGGAGATTTCAGTGGGTTTCAGCGCGTTACGTAACTGGGGGATGGGTTAACGCCGGCGGTACATTCGCTGTGTTGTGGCACGTTGGACGGGAACAAGATGGTTTCCCTCAATAACACGAATGTGTTGTAGATTGACAGATAACATTTTATTAAGTACCACGTATTAAAAAGAGGACAATAATTAATTATGCATGTCTAAACTTATACCTAAGTACCTACGAACTTTCAACCGACTTGAAAGGGGGAGGTTCTCAATTCGACTATATTTTTTTTTATGTTTGTTACCTCAGAACTTTCGACTGGGTGAACCGATTTTGATGATTCTTTTTATTATTTTTGATTATTTGAAAGCTGGTGCTTCCCGTGTGATCCCATTTCAATTTTGTCCAGTTCTGATAATGGCATCCATGAGAAGTCGGTTGCTTCAGTTTTTTAAATTAAGTAGGAATGCCATTGGTACTAACTGTCATAACGCTTAGCGCAATCTCTTTCCAGCAGCTATACAAGTAAACACGATGAATTTTATATTTTAACATATTTTATGGCAAATTAAGGTAATGGTTAAAAATGTTATACTAAAAGCTACTTAATAAAGTATACACAAGTACAATTAATGTAAAACTATTTGTGTAACTGTGTGTATAACAAATGTATAAAATTCTAAATGAAATGTGTGTGGGCTGTGCTGATCTCTCTTTGACTGTGCTAATAGGTCTACGAACTAATAAGCCAGAGTTCAACTTATAATGGCTGTGACTAAAAACGTAGGTTTTCTTTATTGTGAGTGTGGAATATAATTGTAAAAAATGTAGGTACTACATGACTTTTAGAGGATACAAACTTACAAGGGCGTCGCCAAGTGGGGCAAGGGGGGCAGCTGCCCCCCCCCCCCCTAGAGATTAAAAAAATGTAGCCAATTGCAAAGCAATCAAAGTCCTAAGGCCGTGCAATTGTACCTGTACCTACAATTCATATTTTTCTCATCCTCCATAATATTAACTTGCCCCCCCTGGCCTATGGGCTGGCGACGCCCTTGCAAACTTATGTAACGCCACCTCACACATAATTTCTTACACAGCCTTTTTTGAAGAGTTGAAAAAAAAAACACAGGAAATACGATACATTTACGTACCTACTATACTTATTTTGTTATTTGTTATTTTCAGGCAACCGTGAGATCATCATCATCATCGTAAGACAAGTCTAATTATATAGGTACTAAAATATTGAGCGACGTGATATCGCGCTGTACTACCACTGCTGCGCTGCTGCTGTGCTGTGTGCTGTGTGTGTGTGTGTGTGTGTGTGTGTGTATGTGTGCTGTGTGTGCGCTGGTATACTAACTGAGCCATTCATTACTTAATTTTAAGACCCGACACCTTAAAAATCTCAATCCGTTCAGAGACCATTTGTCCACCAAAATCACTACAACTTAACATTTCAGACTTCTCATTTCCACAACATAACTTACTAAGTACTAAGGTATGTACCTACGACTACATATACTGGTTAAATACTAATTAATCAAAAGTATTTTTTTTTTAATAAATAACAACTGAACAGAATTCTAATAAATTGAAAAAAAAAAAAAAATGAAAAAAAGTTGTTTAATTTTCGAGTTGGCATAAGTTGGACGTGTACCTACATTTAACTAAATAAGATCGATGTTGTGCCAGACCAAAATGCTGGTGCGTGTCTGGTCCAAAACATAAGCATTAATTACCATTCAACGTGGCAATGATATTAGCAACCTGGGTACGCTGCCAGACGGTAGTTGGTATATTGGAATGTCTTTACCTTTGTCGGTTTGCCTAAGTGATTTGGTTTTCGTGTCGTAGTTTTAATTAGTTAAGTATGTGTAGTTTGTATATTGTTTTGTATAATTAATAAAGATATTTGCCCAGAAAATAAAACTAAACACTTAAGTATGTATATTGTCATCGAATCAAGAACTTTTCCATGGTAATGTAAGTATACTTTTAAAAGCTTAAGGAGATATACTGTTTTGTAAATATATTTAACATATCTTCTCTGATGTCACTGTGTGAACGGTGGCTGTTTGCGTGGGATTTAGTTTGCGCCACGTGCTAACTAAATCTGACTGTGTCTTGTGGTTTTGCTTGATAATTTTACATTTTCATTTGGTTTATCAAACTTGCGTGATATTGAGTTATGGTGATAGAAATAATTGAAACATCGCCTATTACTTAACAAGCCTAAGGGATTAACGGCCATGTTTGTATAATTTTGCTTAATTTATACGCCGATAGATAAGATAACTAAATTTGAAAAAAAATGTAGGTACCAAGCCTATCCATAACGATTCCGAACAGATAAAAAACGTTGAAAGGATAATTTTTAGATTTCATACTATTATTTAACCGACTAAAAAAGAAGGAGGATATCAATTAGGTCTGTGTGTTTTATTTTGTTCACCGATTTTACTCCAATTTTGCACTGATATTTTGATTTTTTGAATTTAGTGAATTGTGCGTTTTTTTTTTGTATTTGGTAGGTCATAGGTACTTCATATTCCTTTTTTGCGTGAAACTAATTTACATGTCAAATGGAACAAAATTTATAAATAGAAATATAAGTAGTCACGGTAGGGTGAGCTCAAACAATATTCAGTGTCAAAATAATAACAAAGTACAAATAGTAAATAATTAGTCAACTCAAGTAGAATTTGAAATACAAATTTGTAAAATTCGTCAACGTTATAGAATGCTTGCTCAACAAGATGATGTGGTCCCATATACATTTTATGAAGTATACAGTTTTCGGATTTTTTCTTATATATGTACCTACTCTAACATAATGCTTCTTGCCAAATTTCATAGTTCTAGGTCAACGGGAAGTACCCCATAGGTTTTGATTCCCTTGTGTGTGTCGAAATTTGAGTTTTTACAACATATTCGGCTGTAACTTTTTTTTACGAAAACTGAGTTTGTTTTTTCTGCAGCAAGGGACTATGGATCTGCGGTTTAAATTTCAACACGATACCTTTACGCGTTCCCGAGATAAAAGTCTTGACACCCGGACAGACGGACAGACATACAGACAGACAGACAGACAGACAAAAGGACAGACGGACAACAAAGTGATCCTATAAGGGTTCAGTTTTTTCTTTTGAGGTACGAAACTCTAAAAAAGATACTATCTATTTTTATTCGATAATAGGCTGGCGCTTGACCGCTAACTCGCCTGATGTTAAGCGACAGTAGCAGTTTACGGTGGTTTACGGTACGTAGTTTCCACTCGAGAACTTTTCGACCCCATCGGCCATCAATTCTACGTGCTATGTGCCCGCCCTTCCACTTGCCATTTCAACTCGCTAATCCGCTGTGATATGTTGGATAATAAATAAATATGTATACACGGACTAAACTTCAACATCCATGAAAAATAAACAAATATTTATTTTATTTAAAAATAGGTATGTCGAAATTGGTCTCAGTGACGTCATTGACTAAAAACACAGATAAATCTCAAATGCGATACTGGTGTTTGTTTAACGTGCAAAATAAATAAAATATTAAATAGTCTGTTGAACCTTGATGTGATACGAGAAAAAAATTTGCCATCAACTGATTTCGCAACTTGTTTTGGTCATGTCAATGCACGGCTACCTTCAATTAACACGCCATTATCACCGCTACTTTTGCTTATACAAATTTTACGTAGGGTCAGTATGATCTGACGTCATAAATAGACGTTCCAAAATACATCTTGCACACTACACAAGAGTGTGGGGTACTTATACCACGCAAAACAGAAATGTGAAAAAAAATTGAGGCAAGTTTGATTACTTCAATCTTATTTTTATAATACCATTTAATTGATCATTTATGCATTTTTTTTGTTATTCAGAACACTCTTAAATTGTGAAACACGACCGTGCTCATAGAACGGATAGGCCAACAGAGCCTATGAAGGCCGCTGTGCACATAAGGCCAAGGTGTCACCTTAAACAAAAACCGGACAAGTGCGAGTCAGACTCGCCCACGAAGGGTTCCGTAAAAACTAGTAGATAAAAGGGGGGAAATTATATTTTTTTTTATATTCTCCTTCATAAACCGAAAAATATACATCGTAAAAATATTTAAAAACATGTTTTAGCTTGTGCTAATGAAGCTCTTTCATATGATACCCCACATGATACGGTTAAAGCACTTTAAAATTTGGACCTTCCTTCCTTTTTTGTAATTAAATGAAATATTTACAGTCTTCGGATTTTTCCTTTATATGTACTATATGACATGACAATGGTTTTAGCCGAATTTCACAGTTATAGGTCAACGGGAACATGCAATGGAATCAAAACCCATAGGTTTTGATTCCATTGCAAGTGTCGAAATATGCCTTTTCTGCGACATATTCGGCTGTAACTTTTTTTTATGAAAACTAAAAAGTTTGATTTTTCTCTCTGCAGCATGAGACTATGGATCTGTGTATATCGTTTTAATTTCAAATCGATACCTTCACGCGTTCCCGAGATACAAGTCTTGACAGACGGACAGACGGACAACAAAGTGATCCTATAAGGGTTCCATTTATTCCTTTCGAGGTACGGAACCCTAAAAAAGATTTGATTTTACCATTTTATTAGGTACCGTAATAATTATGTATACCCCTATTGAATTACAACTTTCTAGTACTAATAGTATTTGAGCTAAGCCACGGACAGACAGATACGCGGGCAGACAGACAAATGGACATCCCGAACCTAAAAGAATTCGTAGTTAGTTACGAAACCCGGTGAGAATAATTGTTATCTATACAATAATATTTATGTAAAAATGTAACTACTAATTTGAATTATTTCGAGTTATTTTTGTGCTGACATGATGTAATTTTCACACAAAAATGTAATATTTGCAATGGATTTCTATGAAAACGTTTCACAATATCGTTACATAAGCAAATGTTTGCAAATATTATAAAGTAAGGATTTAAATGAAAGCCTCATATTTGATGTGTAATTAAGTTGGTGAGTATCTGTCATGTATTTCCGGGATAGGAGTATGGTAGTAAATTGGTCCTGCGGTGTTAGCCGCAAGACCAATTGCAATTGGTTTGATTTGGTTTGGTGCGGTGGTGCGGTGTGCGGTGTTAGTGTTGGTGCGGTGGCTGATCAATGTAAATAGTTGTGCTGATGCAGTCACTGGGGGACTGGCGTCATCAGCAGAACTTTTTGAAACAGATGTCGATGTCCACCAGTGGTGGGCACGGAAGTGGGGGACAACGGGAATAAACGCTTGTTTTTCAATCTAGGGATTTATCTACAGTTCATTTTTGTTAAATGACGGTAGGGTGCAAGATGGTAAAGCGTAGCTAGTGTGGAATAAGAACTGGCTATCAAGTCACGTTGTCGGAATATTCCGTTTGGTGCATGTTAACAGATTCTCAACTTGAGGTTGGTATTTAGCCAGCCGCGCTAAAAATACCGTACCATTATGCTATGGGTTCCTCACGACGCGACGTTTCCTTCATCTCCAGCTCACTGTTGAGATTTTAACCCACGTCCGAATTTCACATCATTGCTTCAAAGTCGAATGTGAATGCGAATGTTTTAATGTAAAATTATCTAATTTTATTATATGTTAGTAAATTAAATTATTATTAATGATTATATTACCTATTACTACCGATTTAATTACCTATTTTATGAATAAGGAATTCTTATTGATAGTTGATAGCACAATCAAGCCAATCATAATGAGTCTAGACTTTATCGTAATGTGCCGCCATTTTATTTCAAAACTATATTGGCGTCAATATATATAATTTGTTGATTTGTCTAACTGGCTTGGCTAACCACACTTTACTTCATTTTATAGAGGAGGCAGTGGCTATTCTTGAATATGTCTTCGATCTCTATAACTAATGTATTAACATTATAATGTTAAAGTATAATATAATAATAATAATAAAATAATAATAATAGTATAATATAATTATAAGGCACAAATACTTAATAGAACAGTTTTTTTGTGGACATTTCACACAACACCATTTAGACAAAACTAAGCAAAGCTTGTACTATGGAACTAAATGGCTGATAGAATACATATACACTGTTTTTGTTGTAAATATATACATATGATACATAGAAACACCCAGACACAGAACAAACATCCATGCTCATCTCACAAATGTTTGCCCCCATCACACAAATATGTGCCCACAAATCGAACCCACGACCTACAGCTCAGCAAGCACACACATACCTACTACCAACTAAGCCACAAGGCCAGGAGTTATTCCGCAAACATTAACTTTGCCGAAATAAAGCGCAAGTCAACATGCACAGACGCCTAATCTTACATGAGCCTACAGACGCTTCTAGAGTACAGAAGTACATCTCATTCGTGTCACTCTAATACCTTTTGGCGCGCAAAAATATACTGAAAATGTCCGGTCAAGCCGGCATTGCAGTTTAGGTACAAACATAACTAGCCTCAAAGTGCCTCGGGCTTGGTCGAGACATCAAACGTTTCTCTAATTTTCTCTTTTTCAAAATGTGCCGTCAAGTAAGACAGACAAATTCACAACGGGCTGTTTAACATAAATTAAATCAAAGGAGATACTATTTTTCGGGATAAAAAGTAGCCTATGTGTTAATCAGGGGTGCCAGCTACGTCCATACCAAATTTCATCAAAATCGGTTAAGCCGTTTGAGCGTGAAGAAGTAACAAACATACAAACACACTCACAAACATTCACCTTAAATATTAGTGTTAAAAATGATTTCGATTTTGAAATAATAAAACAGCGGCTACAACACGAGATGGACAGATGACCTCATATAAGTGGCGGGAAGACGCTGGATGCAAGCCGCTTCCAATCGGTCTTTTTGGAAATCCATGGGGGAGGCCTATGTCCAGCAGTGGACTTCTTATGGCTGAGATGATGATGATGATGAAAACAGCGGCAGGTCACGATGCGTCTAGGCAGATTATAATATTTCTAATGTTTCAATCTACCTGCGACACATTTATAACATTAGTATGATTAGCTAGTCTATCTGTCCTAAACTCCACTACAATATAAAACTTGCTAAATAGATGAGAGGATTCTAGTAAAGCGTGTATGGAAGAGGTTATTGTCATATTTGTTTTAGTTACGATTTTTGTTGACACGAGCCATTTGAACCTCTTGTTTCGTGAGGCAATGTCATCTGGACTTATTATACTTAGAAGCTGTTTGCTTACAAACGTGGGATTTTTAAAATGGTTTTTATGGAATACAATCTTTTAACTGCAACCATTGAATACTAAGGTTTAGAAAACATTTTTGAAGAGAAAACTTCTTTAGCGGCGTTGTGCATTTTTGTGATGGGTAAAAAAATTTAAGCTCGCGTCAGATCGTCAGATCGCTAGACGGACAGTCAGAAACCTATTGTAACATTCTGCATTTAAAGTTCATTATTGTATGTACAAGTTTGTCCTTTTAACATGACGTCATTTCGTTGCGCCGAATGTTTATTTTCGTCACATGCACGTAAGACTCGTTAGCTCAATAGGTTAGAGCACCGATATAAATTTCAATTTGTCAATCGGAGGGCGTAGGTTCAAATCCTTCACGAGTCAATCTTTTTGCTATTTTATATTTTAGTTTTCACTTTTGCCGGCACTCCCGGAGTGCAACCCGTTGTTTTTTTAAATAGTGACTTTTGTTACGACGCAGTAAAGCGCAAGTCATCTTGCAAAAGTGCTAAGTAACTATTTTTGTAGTAATCTACACACATTTGCAGAGTGCGTCTCGTTCTCTCGTGTAGCTTTTGTCTCTTCTGGTGTCCGGGTTAGTTCTAAATAAACGACCGGTCGTACATTAGGTTAAGTAAAAGATAATAGTACTCTACGGGACTAACATGATAGCCATTAATTTTTAAGTAAATTTATGAATTACTAACGAGTGTAGTTCCAACCACGTTCGGCGGTCTTTTTCAGAAGGAGCTACGCAGACGACACTCCAGTGACAGCATGCCACCTGAGTGGCGTCTTCCAGCGTCAGTTATTCTAAGAGATCTTCCTAGTTGGAATTTTCATACGTGATAGGAAAACATTCTTTGGGTTCTCAAAATAGACGACAGTGACCTGTAATTTTACTTAAAAACATACTTAGTTCGGTTCAGCGCACAAGGTCCAGGGAACCAAAAGGTCTAGTGCCAAAAAGGTCCAGAGGGCCAAAATGACACATCCCAAATCTTTATTTTAACAAACGGGTTACTCACGTCTATTTTGGAGCCGAATTCTCCGACTATAGTTTCAACCGCAGATGGCGGTCTTTTTTAAAATGAGCAGCGCAGATGTGACGTCAAAAATAGACGTGAGTAACCAGTTTGTTCAAGTAAATATCCCAAATCGTTGAATTTGAGATAATTGAGAACTTACTATATTTGTAAGTCGATTAATTTATTGTTTAGAAGTTTGATGACTAGACAATGAGGTGGATAGTCTAACTGGTTATGTAATTAGGGTTCCATATGCTGCGGATTGCGGAACTCCAAATGGTTTCACAAATGTTATCGAAATTAAGATTTAATTACTGTTAAGTAATCGTTGAACAGAAGCTCTTGTATTTAATATTATACGCATTGAGTATAAATAGTGAAGTTTCATCAAAAACGGTTTTGCTGTTTTTGTTTAAGGGGTGTTAATATTTTTAAGTTCTAAGTTTTATAATTCTTTCTACGTACGTAGTAGATGTCGACGAAAGTCACCGACATAGCACAACGGATTAGCAAGTTAAAGTGGCGACCATTGGGCAGAGCGCATAGCACGTAGAACTGATGAGCAATGTGGCCGAAAAGTGGAGATCGCGCCGGCAAGCGCAGCATAGGAAGACTAGCCACAAGGAGGACAGAAGATGTCGTACAAGTGCTGGATGCAAGACGCTTCCAACCGATCTTTTTGGAAATCTATAGGGTAGGCTATGTTCGTCAGTGGACTTCTTGTGGCTGAGATGATGATGATCTACGTTTTATTTGGACTGTATGCATTTCTAATAAAAAAAAAAGTTAATAAGTGATATTGAAGCACATTTTATAAGATTAGCCAAGAAATTATGGTTTAACGACAGAAAGTACAAAAACGTATAAAAAAGATTCCCCGCATTTTTGCACTCATAAATAATTCTCATTTTACTTTGTGGCACATTGCGTCATCTGTATGGTTACTTATATAAACAGCTCCATATCACCTCCACATTTGCTATTGCAACTAGCTCCAACTAATATTAAAGCGAAAACAATTTTGTCTAACTCATTTTTATGGTAACTTTTCACTCACTCACGTAGTGATGAAACATGCGAATTGTCGCATTTTTCATTACTACGTGAGTAAGTAAAGTACAGTAAGTAAAAGTACATTTTTTAATTTCTATAACTTACATCTGAATCTCAATGTTGCGTGGAAGTGATTGCCTTTAACGATAGCACTGATCTTTAACTAACATGTGAACATTTTAATGTACAACAGATTTGTTAAAAAATGAAAACTGTAGAGTAAATATATCTCTGATTGAAAAAAAAAGTATAATCCCTTATAATAAAAAAATAATCATTAAAATCGGTTCATGATTGGCGGATGTCGGTAAACATACCACCAACAAAAAAGTCAAATTGTGACCCTCCTTTTCCAAATCGGTTAAAAATATGCACTTAACACCTACTCCAATAATTCACAACGTCCTTCCTTACAATTTAAAAAGCCGGCGAGTGGAGAAAAGCCCCAGAAATTAAGAAAAATTAACCTTCCTGTGGGTAATAACGGTAAAACGGTCTATAAACGGCACGTACCAAATTATGGCAAGCTGTGACAATTTTTTTTACCTACATTTACCTACATCCCGGGGAAACGGGAGCGGAGATGATTTATTTAATGAATAAAAATGCGAGCCTCCAGCTTTAATAGCCATTTTACATGGATATTACAATTAGTTTGTTTGATAGCTTCTGAAAGGAAATTAAGATTCTAGTGGGATCGTTTTTGAGGGGCAATTAAATAAATTATGATAATGGGTTACAGCTTACTGGCAAGGTTATTTCTGTTAGGAACAAGATATTTGTTAAAAAAATTGAACATGATTTTTTCATTATTAGAATTTTCATATTAACAATTTTTTATGCATATTCTTCATTTGATAATAAATGCATTTGAATTCTGAATTCTGAGAAAATGAAGAAACTTATTCAAATTCATTTTAGATATAAAAAAGCATTCAAATCGAAATGAAACATATATTTTCGTATTGTTAAAAAAAAATGTTGTCTTTAAAGTCGATTTACGGACGATAGTTTAACGTGACAACGTCATAACAAAACATTGATGAAATGATGACGATGCAAATGTAACGGGACACTGAGCGTAACGAGACAATGAGTCATACTTTTTCGTGCGTGCAGCCGGCGTTCATCGATTTATTAGACGTTGTCACGTCAAAAACTCAATAGAATCTTTAGTAAAGTTGTATCTTAAAAATTTACGCAAGCATAATCGTGACTTGATCGGTACATATTTTACTTGAATTAAAATTTTAATTTAAAATATGTTTTATAAAGGAGCTGGTAAACACAAAAGATAATCCTCCAAGGAGGAAAGAATAAATAGAAACTACATTGCATACATATTTTTTTACAACACACTAGGTTAACACTTGATTGCTATTTCATTTGTTAAAAAAGGCAATGACGACTAAGACAAACATATTAATTTGGCCACAACAAATCTTAGTTTTCACATATTTTAACTCTGTATTTGAACACGAAGAAGATTTAATAATACTGAAAGACAAAATGCTTTTTTTTTTTACGTATAAACCGAACGTTCGTTGAATCGATACAAAATACGTTTGAATCTATTAATCGACCAACTCCCCTACAACAAATTAAGCGTTACACAGAATTACAAGTGTAAATAATCCAGAGGACGCCCAGACGACGTGGGCTGGGCTTGAGTGCAAAAAAAAAAAAACTCGTTAAAATAGCGGCTTAAAAAAGAAAAGCGCTGAAACGGGAAGGCTCGGGTGGTATCGGTTTTTCTTCTCGCAGGCGGTGCGCTGGGCGGGGCCCCGAGAGCGGCAGTACCGCGCCGCCGGCCGGCCAAAACGGACGTATGCTTGCTACTCCATGTCGGCGCGATCACACTGTGCACATGTTGAGTGAATATTCGGCATGTTGATGTCGTGATTTACAAGATGGACTTTCAGAGTGCTATGGAGACATTTGCAGAGGCGTGGGCCGCCGCTAACACAGTCAAGTCGGAAGCGCCAAACGATCTGTCGCAGGTGAGATTTCATTTACATGCATTGGCCATTATTTTTTATTGTAATATCGTAATTTTATATTATCTCTTTGATTTGATTGTGCATTGTAAAAGTCTGATACCATTTTTTTTTGTTAATTTAACTATTAAAGCGTTGCCCTTGTTTTATAATATTTTTTTATGTTTAATGAAATATTAGTACAGATAAAATTACATTGAGTGCTTATAGGTATATATAAATGTAAATGTTGGTAAAATTTAATACTTACTTAGCGATATTTAAACATTAACCATGATTTGTTATGAAACATTATTTTGTGACATCAAGAATATGCCATTCAACAAGATATGATAGTAAAGTAATAAGTACAGTTTAAAAATTTCGTGCAATTACATCATGTGTTACAAAAATAGCTGAATTGAAATATGCATATCACTCACTAAAGGGTTAAAGATATGTATTTATCGAGAACTATAGATAATAAGTAGGTAAATAAATAGTAAACTAAGTATATAATAAGTGACGTTGCATTTTTAAAATAATAATATATATGCTCTACATCTTATGGGAGCAGACATATTTTTAATTATTTTTAGCTACTTTCAAATATTTTTTCCCTACAAACATACTTTTAACAGACCTACATTGTATGATAAAAAAAAAGTCTTAATGACATATTAACATGTGATTATGACTTTATTTTTGTCATATAATTTAATATATATTTAATGTTTAAATTTATTGCTATACGACCGTTTCTGTTGAGAATTACTAGAAGGATGTGAATTCGTAAAAACATAAATCGGGTGACTTAGATGGTAATGTGTTACTTGTAAGTAGGTAATGCCATCGAGTGTAGCTATAATGTAGCATGTTGGGTACGCTACCGAAGTATAGATCTGAGCATTTGATTAAAAATATGTAGTACTTGAGTTTAATTATCAATTAATTTAAATGTAATGTAGGTACTTTAGTCTTCGAGTGGAACCTAAATAAATGATAAAATAAAATAGTGGTTATTTTCAATAGATTTGGATAATTATACTTTTTGTATATTTTTTTATTCGATGATAGGCTTGCGCTTGACCATCAACTCACCTGGTGTTAAGCGACAGTTACGGTCTACGATGGAGCGCGCTTGCCTAGAAGAAACACACAGATACATATACAGATATACATTCTTATATTACAGATAGGGTATATTAACAATATCTCAGTCTTCCGTGGTATCATCTAATCTCACAAATA
Source organism: Lycia hirtaria (assembly GCA_947563715.1). Lineage (NCBI taxonomy): Eukaryota > Metazoa > Arthropoda > Insecta > Lepidoptera > Geometridae > Lycia > Lycia hirtaria. Next base: position 6,765,308 of record OX387383.1, read on the forward strand.
TTATAAATATGCAAGTTTGTGAGTTTGTATATTTGTTAGTCCTTCACGCTAAACGGCAGAACGGATTTCAATCAAATTTGGAATAAAGTTATTTTATAACTTGGAACAACATTAGACTGTTTTTTTTTAACAAAAATAATAGATCTTTTGAGATAGCGTTTGATTGTAGCTAGAATTTACTCACTTACCTACATGTACGTTTTCTGGCCCAACGCTTATGCACTGCATTCAACGTAGCAATGCTGTTATCATGATGGGTACGTCCCTATGTTTGAACATTTGAATTATCTTTGTAACTTCATCGGTCTGGTTTAATCCCATTGTTTTTGTGTAGTACTTTAGGTTATATACATTTGCACATTTAATATATATTTTTTTTTGTTTATCAGCCCTGTTTGTACAAACTGTCCCACTGCTGGGAACGGGCCATCTTCTCATTGTGAGAAGGGTTAGGCCATAGTCTGCCACGCTGGCCAAGTGCGGGTTGGCAGACTTCACACATCTTCAAGATCATTGAGAACTCTCAGACATGTAGGTTTCCTCACGATGTTTTCCTTCACCGTTTGAAGTTGGCGGCAATCAACAATACGCACATAACTTCGAAAAGACAGAGGTGCGTGCCGTGGGATTCGAACTCAAGACCTGCGGATTGCAAGTCAGACGGTCTCACCACTAAGCTGCCGGGAACTTAATATATATTGATACGACGCTATTACAATACTATTGCACCCAAACCTACTACACCATTTATTTTCAAAGCATGGGTGCCACTTCTATGTATTTTGCAGAAGTTTTCTTTTTTAACCGACTTCCAAAATGGAGGAGATTCTCAATCCGACTGTTTTTTTTATCTTTGTACACTGATTACTTCGCCAATTTTTAAATCATTTGATGTTTTTTTTTGTTTAGTAGGTCATGATTCAGAGATGGATTCTATAATTTTTTTATCAAAATCGGTTCAGTATTTCGATTTCTATTATAAAGTTAATTCCACCTAAACCGACTACACCATTTATTTTCAAAGCATGGGTGCCACTTCTATGTATTTTGCAGAAATTGTTTCGTTATGGTTAAAAAAGCAATTTGTTTTCTTTTTTAACCGACTTCCAAAATGGAGGAAGTTCTCAATTCTATTGTATTTTTTTTGTATCTTTGTCCACCGATTACTCCGCCTATTGTGAATCCATTTTGTTTTTTTTTTGTTTGGTAGGTCATGAGAATGAGATGTTCCTATAATTTTTTTTAATCAAATCGGTTAAGTATTTTGGTTTTTCTAATAAAATAACTGAAAAAATGTCATCCAAGTAAACGAATTGCGTATTTTAAAGTCGTTTTTGTTTCAGTTTTTTAAACTATACTTATATTAATGCAGCTCGTCTTTATTTCGTACTCAAATGACACGTCATTGGAATTTGACGTTTCAAGTTCATCTGATAACAGTGATATTTGCATTGAAATAATAACTCTGACTGGACACGTTTCGATTGTCAATCGATGTCTAACTAAAACTCGACATTTCAGCGAGGTCACGTAACAACACGCATGTAGGTATTTATTATGAAACACGCTAAAGTATGCTGATACGGGGTACGCTGTTATTTGGTTTTTGGGTATTTTGATAATCTTTCGATTTTATCTTTCTGTGGGTAGTGCTTATTATTGTTTTTTTTTTTTATTTATTTACGGCTTAATAACTGTGTCGCTAGGCCCCTCAGTCTATACGAACTTACTTACTTTAATGGTAATTGTTTGATTTTTATGATAGTGCGACCTAATTACTCCCTCCCCATTTCACTACAGGACTAGCAGAAAGTCGGCGAATTACCACCCATTTCTCGTTGAAATGCCAAAAATCCGTACTCAGCGATATCGATCCACATTCTTGTTGCGTACTGCACAATAATGGAATTCTTTGCAGCCATCTCTGTTTCCTGAGACCTACAATCTTAGAATTTTCAAGGCTAGTGTGAATAGATATCTTCTAGATCGACGAGCTCCATCCTCGGCCACACCATCGCTTAACATCAGGCGAGTTGGTGGTCAATCGTAGATCTATTTTGTATAAAAAAAGTATCTATTGTCTTATCTAAAGTCCGGTTGCCGGAACCATTTGGGCTCTTTTCAGCTTTATAGTACGTACCTAGTAAGTAAAAAGGAACACCAAAGTAAAATACACTTTATTTCTTACCAACCTAACTATTGCTTTAAGGTAAGGCTTAAGGTGTTCTGAGGCTTGTTAAAGTGACTACAGCTGGCCTAGCATGGAAGGTAGATAATATTTATTTGTTATACAAGAGTGCAAAGTTGCTTTTTAACCGCGTGCTCAATTTTGATGAATGAGCAAGCGAGTGATTCATAAATTTGAATCATGCAGGATTCAAAAATTTTAATCCTTAGCCTTAGCGAGGGAATCAAAAGAACACGAGGAGACAAATCTTTGCACTCGAGTGCAACACGTAACTTTTCATCCCACCTCAGCGAGGAAATGACTAAATGCAAAAAAACATTTACAATCACAAGATACTTTTATTTCAGTTTAGGTATTAACTACTACATGATGATAGGTAAGTGTAACAGAACAATTTTTAAATTATAACAAATAATACTTAAGTATAGTTAAGAAAAATTGAAAGACTTGTTTTAAAATTTCTTGTTTTTAACCTAAGGTTTTAACAATATGACGTGGAAAAAAATGGCGCGCGCAAAGCAAATAAAAAAAAAGTTTGTGATGAATTTGGCACCATGGAGGTAGAAGTAAATAGAACACATTTTTAAACTACTTACTACTTTTTTTTTCAGAAGTAAATAGGTTTAATGATGTCTTGAATTCACAAACTTTGTGCACACAATGTTCTAAATTCAATTTACTTTATCCTCTAGCTAGCGGATAAAAACGGCTTTTGCACTCACATATCGAAGGCAAAAATACTCTTTCCGAGATGGGGGATGAAAAATGTTTTTATCCACGTTGTTATATTAGTTGTCAATGTCAGTACATACTTTATTTTCTCTGAAAGGTGGATAAAACGGTGAAAAGACTATTTGTCCATGTTCCATCCTAGCCCGACAGGACTTTAATGACAAGTAGAAAAACTGACATTCTGCTGTCCAAATCACTTATCGGTAGATATATTTTTTTTAAACTGAAATTGTAAATCATTGACGCAACTAGTGGATATGAATGGGCTAGGTGCTCACCTAATTTTGGTGGAAACAATAAAATAGAAGATAGAACCGGGTGGCAAATAAATATTAGGAGAGTCCTTATTTCATTGGTGGATTAAATAGAGCTGGCTATGATTTGACATAAGTAAAGTAGTCACTAGAAATGGCTCTTAAATACTTTTTACAATATTTTGACGGTCATAGATAATTAAATAGGTATTTATTTAGGAAACCCCCGTTTTTGAAACGGATAAAATACCAATTATTTATGCTGTATTATCTGTGGGATGATTAATTTGGGATTTTGTATTGTAACAGAAAGCTAATCTATAAATAGTTGTAAATACCATTAACTATCGTGAGATACAAAACCATGTTTAAAATGATCTAACTGTGTGTATGAAAATCCGGTACTTAAAATAAATGTGTGTTATAAGCTAATTTACTAATTGGACAGAGCCGATAACTTATCGTGATGGGCATCTGATAAATCATTTCATAATCTACTATTTGTATCCATTATTTCGGATATAAATAATAATATTATTTATTTCGGTTTTATTCGATTTGAACTTTTATTTAAATAAGTAAAAGAATAAATATTTGTGGACATTTCACACAACACCATCTAGCCCAAACTAAGCAAACCTTGTACTATGGAAATAGATGGCTGATAGAATACATATACCTATACTTTTTTGTTGGAAATATACACATATGATACATAGACACACCCAGACAAAGAATAAACATCCATGCTCATCACACAAATGTTTGACCTGGGTGGGGATCGATCCCACGACAACAGCAAGCAGACATACTACCAAACTCAGGAACCCTTGTTTCGTCATGTCCGTCTGGCGCCTGTCCGCGGCTTTGCTCAAAGACTTTCGTCTTTGAGCAAAGCTGCGGACAGGCCTCATGCAAAATATGTTGTCAGGTATGTTCATGCAAAATTACAGTTTTCTAGTATAATAAAAACGTTTAGGCTGTAGACGATCATACAGAAACATACATTCGAAAAACATAACCCTCCTTTTTATGCAGTCGGGTAGAAATGGAACTGACGTTCGCTAATTCCGAAATTCGCTTTAGACTTTAAAGTTTACTTTAGAAGTAAGCTTTAAAGTCTAAAGTTTACTTAGCTAACCGACTTCAGAAAAGGAGGAGTTTTTTTATTGTTTTATTTGGTTGTATTTTTTATGTTTGTTACCTCATAACTACATTGTTTATAAACAGACCTGTATTTTTTTAAATTTGAAATTATATACATACTTTCAGACTAATCTCATAGAAATTTTTAAAACCAAAAAATAACTGGAAATAAATATGTCATCGAAAAATGAAACAAAATCGCGTATTTGGAAGTCGGTTGTTTCGGTTTTTTTAAACTAGAAATACCTAATTGTTGTTTATTGTTGTTGTAGTTAGGTAACTATAGCTGAATGATAAACGGCCGGCCCTTTTCAACATAATTATTAATTGTTTGTTTTAATAAATGGATAATCTATTTAAGGAAACGGATAACAACTATAATATATTTACGATAATTAATGGCCCTGTAGATAGTAAGTCTTCTGTCTGGACACTTTCCAATACTTTTAAATATATAATAATTATGAAACCAACTACGCATTCAAAATAACTGAATATAGGTATTTCTAATATTCAATTTCTAATATTAATAATATTAAAATTTCTATAGAACCAATCTGAAAAAATATTCTCTCAGTTTTTTTTTTTTTTTTATAACACTATTTTTTTACTATAAATAGACTTACAGGTTTTTATATTATTATAACAAAAATTTCACATCTTTTTTTTTATTGGTTTATAAATTATGGAATTATGTGGTAACAAATATAAAGTAAGTTACAAGGACTGTCAAGACACACGTATAGTAGGGTTCCGTAGCTAATGCTGTAATATAAAAGAAAACTACTTAGCGAGTATTTTTTGTTTAGACAACTTTGCGAAAAGGTCAATAGGGTACCTCAGTACTATATTGATTGAAGTGTTTTATATATTTACCGCTGTACTTACCTATCGAACAGATATAACCGAATTTTGTACCTTCTTCTTTTTGAAATCGTAATAAAAAAGATAAACCATAATATTATGGACTTTTAAATCTTTTTTATCAATAATGCTATAATTCGAGCACGAAGGATCACAGATTGATTTTAATTGTTTAGAATGATGACTTTATGAATAAACAATGATGCTCATTTATTATTTAACTGTTATTACTGTCAATTATTTGCATTCCATCGCAACGGGTTCTTTTTGTAATGGTGATAGTTAATTATATCTTTTAATAATGGTGGTTTTGCGCTAAACGCGATTTGTCTGGATTTTATTGTAAAAGAACTTAGTGATAATATATGTATATTTAGTAAAAAAAAATATGCTAGAAACAGTTATGAAGCACTAAAAAGTTTGTAAGGTTAAATCTAGTTAAAGAAATGTCATTATGGTATTATAGTACCTACCTACGCATAAATTTGTAATTTCTAGGTTTACATATTATTTTATTTTGTATTCTAAGTGAATGTGTATGTGTGTAAAATAGTTTGATTTAATTTCATTGTATATTTCATAATGAAATAACTGAAATAATATATAATAATCAAATTTCTGATGGGCTTAATGACATATCAACACAAGGCCAGCTAATATATTTAAATAAAGTCACGGCCTACTTGTTGGATGTTGAGACATAAAAAGATGATATTCTTCAGTACATGTGGTACCACATATTTCACAATCGAGGGCAATCAAGGACCTGGATGAGGAATAGTCGTTGTGTTACTGAAAACCTAAATTACAACACTTGTTATTAAATAAATTACAGTTAAAAATAACTAAAAAACACGCTACAAATTATTGTGGTCAAAGTTCATTACAAGACTTTTCTAACAAATCCAAACACAACTATGATACGATGTTCCATCATGAAGTTCTAGTTCATATCTTCCGGCTCCATGATCAGATCAGTTCGACAGTACCATATTATTGTATTGTCATCAGAACTACATACAGCTGCCAATTTGCATGACGCTACGATCCTTGGAAGATGGTTAAATTAGTTACCTTAGATTTCATTACATACAGGTCGACCTAATAAAAGCGTGTTAAAAAATACTTACTCTATGTTCGAAAATCCAGCCTGCGCCAGAGAAATCGTTTCTTGACGGATGATAACGATGATGACGGATGATGACGGATGACGGATGATGACGGTTGAACCCAGATTAAACCTATCTTTTAGCTAGTCCAAGGGTTCTCGAAGTGTGCGCCGTGATCCGCCGCTCTGATGCGCTACAGAGAGTAAAAGGAGGTAGTGCCGTAAGTTATTTTGTTTACTGTTCAATAAACTAAACGTGGCCCCTAACTATGGGCCTAACTGAGATGACAAGTGGCGGGAAGACGCTGGATGCAAGCCGCTTCCAATCGGTCTTTTTGGAAATCCATGGGGGAGGCCTATGTCCAGCAGTGGACTTCTTATGGCTGAGATGAACCAAACGTGAATTCAGAATCTTTTTCATGCCCAAGCTTCACTTGAATTCATTCCGCAAACAAAAGTGAGTCTCATTAAATTCTGTCTACTTTAGAATCAAAATAACTAAGATTTTATTTTATTCTTTTTGGAAATCTATATAAGGCCTATGTCCAGTAGTGGACTTCTTATGGCTGAGATGATGACGAAGAATTAATGTCAAGCATTACCCAATGTTTTGAATAAATTCTGGACATCACCAAGTACACGGCACATTGACTTTGTCGCTTTTGGATGTATAGTCGGATTAGCTAAGAAAAATATCGTCTGGAGAATTAAGAAGTAGATGGTGAACAGTCGACTTATTTGTTCCGGACGCTTTGAAGGAAATGGACTATATGAAGCTCAGTCAAACGAGCGATCCCAAGATTAATCGTACAAAAAATTGTGGGAATATAATTGACAAACAAGTAAAAAAAAAACAACGGGTTGCACTCCGGGAGTGCCGGAAGAAGTGAAAACTAAAATATAAAATAGCAAAAAGACTGACTCGTGAAGGATTTGAACCTCCGCCCTCCGATTGACAAATTGAAATTTATATCGGTGCTCTAACCTATTGAGCTAACGAGTCTTACGTGCATGTGTCGAAAATAAGCATTCGATGCAACGAAATGATGACATGCTAGAAGGACAAACTTGTACATACAATAATGAACTTTAAATGCAGAACGTTAGAATAGGTTTCCGACTGTCCGTCTTACGATCTATTCTGACGATCTGACGCGAGTTTAACATTTTTTACCCATCCCAAAAATGCATAACGCCGCTAAAGCAGTTTTCACTTCAAAAATTGTTTGGAGTAACACAGCTCTGTGTGAAAATGTTCAACTAGCTATAAAAAAATATGTTTATATGTATTCTATGAGCCATCTAGTTCCATAGTACAAGCTTTGCTTAGTTTGGGCTAGATGGTGTTGTGTGAAATGTCCACAAATATTTATTATATTATTTATTATTATTATTTATTATATATTATATATCATATACTTACAAATAAAGTCTAAGGAGTATTTTTTTTTTGTTTTTATTGAATATAGATCTACGATTGACCACCAACTCGCCTGATGTTAAGCGACGGTGTGGCCGAGGATGGAGCTCGTCGATCTAGAAGATATCTATTCACTCTAGCCTTGAAAATACTCGTATTCTTAATATTTGTAGAGTCGACTGATATCAAGAGTAATAAAGTTTATGTTAAAACAAAAGATGTCGTAGCAATTTATAAATCTCATTTATTATTTTTTATTGCTTTAATTTTATATGTTTTTGATGACATTTTACCAATGCCGACTTTTGCATAAAGATTTCTAACCTTAGTGTAGTATTAGTTTTATTAATCTTGTCAGTAAATGCCAAGTAATTAATTAGTATATTATCTGCTCATCTAAACAAATTCTTTCTCATCAAAATGTTGGAAAATCGACGTTGATTCTTCTGTTACTTTTGGGACAGGTTTTTCTGTGATTTTATGAGAAACATAAATTAATTTCGGTTTTATGTAGCCACGCTTCTATGTTGATCTAAGTTTATGAATGAGGAACTGTTTATTTTTAGCTGATTAACATTTACATAAGTTTTATTGTTATTTAAAGTGATTTTTTTTTAATTTACGAGTCAGATGTAGTGTTTGGAAACATCTTGAATACTAAGATAGCTAGTGAATAAAAACAACATAATTATAGATAAAAGTTATAAAATATATAACACATATTGTGAATTCAGTTGCCACTGGATTATCGCGCATTTTTCCATACAACATGGACAGGAGAAAACTAATTTGTACCCATCAACATTATCACATTCTGATGTTTTTTAGGGTTCCGTAGTAAACAAGGAACCCCTTTAGTTTTTTCATGTCCGTCTATCTGACTGTCTGTCTGTCTTTCCGCGGCTTTGCTGTTTTAAAAAATTAGAGTTTTGTAGTACTAATAGTCTTTATATTAATATTAGTACTAGAAAACTGTAATTTGTCTGTAATAGTCAATAAACTTTAATAAATCCGGCAAAGTACGAGTTTCACCGAGGGTTCCGTACAAACTAAATAAAAGGGGGAAATCATTTTTTTTTTATATTTTCCTTCATAAACCGAAAAATATACATCGTAAATATATTTAAAAACCTGTTTTAGCTTATGCTAATGAATCTCATTCATATGATACCCCACATGATACGGTTAATTCACTTTAAAATTTGGGCCCTCATTCCTTGCATAGAGACACTATTTTATAAAATAGTGGCAAGGAAGGAAAGTCCAAATTTTAAAGTACTTTAACCGTATCATGTGGGTTATCATAAAAAAGAGCTTAATTAGCACAAGCTAAACCAGGTTTTTAAATATATTTACGACGTATATTTTTCGATTTATGAAGGAAAATATATAAAACTATATATTTTCCCCCTTTCATCTACTAGTTTGTATGGAACCCTCGGTGGGCGAGTCAGACTCGCCTTGTCCGGTTTTTTTATAAACAGAGCAGCAAAAACGTTAACGGCTCGCCTCGTACCTCGAGCGATAATCGTCGCCATGGACAACTGCAACATCGGTGGCACCGTTGTTGCTTTTCCTAGAATTTAATTTACATATTATGGAAATGCATATGGATTAATATTATTTTGTACAGCATATGTATATGATATTATTCTCGATTTTTTTTACGCATACATATTTTGTCGTAGTCGTTTTGTTTTTTCACTTTTTAAATAGGTACTAATATATAAAATAGTGAATAAACAATTTTTTTCGCTACGCTAATCTAAATCATATAAATGACTCTCACAGTTCAAATACAAAGTGATACATACTCATACATTATCGCTTAATACTGCCAGCAAGTTAAACCGTGACAAAAATAATCGATCGTTATTGGAAATCGAGTCTATATAATCGATAGCGGTATTTATAAATATTCAGAGAGTGAGCTAATCCGTTATCGTGGATTATTGCGAAGCACGATAACACAAATATTACCTTTTACATACCTAGTCTGATTAGGAACGCACGTGTATCGGACCAAGTATCGATATTAAATAACTTTTTGTGTTTATTTTTAAATATGATAAGGGCAATTCAGCATTGCTGTTTATTTAAAGTGGCAAAAAATACTTTGAATTAAAAACATCTTTTATTAGTGGACTGTCATGCACTATCCAATTTATAAGACTATATAAATAATAACACAAATAATTCTGAATTTTAAATTAACTTATTTGGTTTTATTCTTAGTTTGAAATTTTAACTTTGATTTAGTATTTGTTTATCCTTTACTCTTTAGTAAGTATAGTTTCCTATTTCAAAAGCCATAACTAGGCATAAGTAGGGATTCTTTTATTCCGTCGAAGATGGAGCTAGATGATCTTTAAGATATCACTATAGCCTTGAAAGAATCCAAGATTGTAGTTCTTAGGAAACAAATACGTTTCCACTCCTGCAATTTGATATTTCTAATTTTTTTGAGTAAAGTGTGTATAAAATTTTTAATAAAAATCCTGAATATACACCAGTTGAGTACTACTTTTTTTAACTATTACGACTATTCACTGCAATTGTTATGTTATTAGAAATGTAAAAATTATAAATAGTTGTATATCCTTCATCTATATTATGGGGTTAAAACTTGGTCTCTTGGTTAGTCTCTTATTCCAAGTTTGGTCCAGCGAGTCACATCAGGGCTCATGCCAGGAAGGAAAGTTCGAAGTCGATGTCATCGAAATCTATGAGGAAGGCTGTGCGCAGTTATCAATATAATTATAGTTCTAGTAGCTTTAATATTAGCAGTGTGCAACGTCAAGGTAAAGTTTATCACCAATATTTTTATCGATAACACGGTGAGTTAGACAAGTGTCCCATCTCTAGTTTGGCAGCACTGATTGCCGTTATCGTGGTATTGTGGTTTAGCTGCGCGGCTAACGATAAGGATGGCGTGATTGATTCCTTTAATCCGGTGTTTGAATTTGATTTTTGACAACTCTAATAATACTGTTGTATTTCGCCGCTAATTACGGATTTGCTGTAAGGACAATGAGTCTTTAATCACCTTTAAAGCTAATTAGTTGCTGGAAAAATGCGACGCATATCCATAATCTTTTGTTTTTTTTTTAATTTATCGTTTATGACTTTTTTTATAAGCACGTATTTTGAATAAAATTTGATTGAACATTTGTTATAGCGGCAACAGAAATAGATCATCTGTGAAAATTTCAAGTCTCTAACTATCAGGGTTCATGAGACACAGCCTGGTGACAGACGGACGGACGGACGGACGGACAGACAGCGAAGTCTGAGTTATTACTCAGACTTCGCTGTCTGTCCGGGTAAAGTAAGGTAAAACGGGACCGTTTTACCCTTTGGGTACGGAACCCTAAAATCGACGATTGATTAGACACCCCTAATCAAGCAAACTAACTAATCAATCAAAAGAAAAATAAAATGCTGTTGAAACTTAATTATTATGTATTAAAATCATGAAAGTTTAAAATTTATTCACATAGGTGTACTTATTACGAGTCATCCTGATATAATAATACTCATCATATCATAATAATAGCCTATTAAGTGCAGTTAGCAACAAGAGCTAACCCAAAGCTCATCTTGTAATAGTAATCAACATACCTATTAAAGACAGAAGTCGAAACGAGCGCGTTCACCGTTACCGATTCCCGACGATGACTTAGGTATTTCGAAACCGATAAAAAAGGGTATAAGCACAATTACGTCTCGAGCTCGCCGCATAGAAAGTGGGCGCGTGCCACTGCCGACTTACACAAAAACCGCCCGGCTTTACTACACAAATCCGTGCAATTAGACACGTACAAGTGAAATATTCCGTGGTTCAATTTACACTGCAGACCGACACAATGATTAGATATAGAACCTAATTATTAGCTCTGCGGTGAGCCTCGCTACTATTCTGTTTCTCTCTTTTTCTTTCTACACTTTCCATACTCTTCACGACGGACCCTTCTACGACATTTATTAAAATACTCTCTTCTTTTTACGCCCAACTCTATATTAAATTGCATGAAATGGATCCACAATAGGTATCGTTCGAGTCGAGCTCTACGTGTAATGTACGAAATTATTGTTTTTTTGTTGATAGCGTAAATTATAGTTGTGGTGCACGCGCCAGCATCGCGCCTTACGTAGATAATAGGCTCCATCTATCGGATAAAGCGGCGACACCGTTACCTTTCTCAAATCACGTACACTATTGTAATATCCAATCGGTCAGAAATGAGATTGCGGCTAACAAGTTATTTACATTGACGTTTTAATATCGACACCGTCTGAAAAAACTATTTAAAAAGGTAATTATAAAGCGGGTGTCCGTAATAGTCCATGTACGCGCCGGCACGCCGCCTTTGTGACGCAGCTAAGCTCCGAGATTAATTTTGCTCGCACAATGAACCAGTTTAAAGTCAATAATACACGTCTTAATAAGTATCGGTTGCGATATTTGTTTGTCAATTCTAAAGTTTCGAAAGCGCGCGACGGCGAGCTCCCGGGGCCGCTCGATAGGATCTTTATTATGTACTTTTTTGGGAGTAAAAAAATGATTAATATAAGGGATCGGCCCGGACGGATAAGTAGTCGAGATTGACGGAATGGCGCGGGGTCTGTGACCGGCGGACGAGTGAGCCGCGAAAAGCCGCGAGGCTGCATTGCGCGGGCGCAGCCAAAAACTAACCATAAATTACCGGCTACTTGTCCGACCGCTGCCTGCGCTGACGACACGCGCGTGCTTTTTCCTCGCGTCCGATCCTGTTACGAGGTAACTTCTCACGGACATCAGATCATTATAAAGCATATCTTTGAGAAATTGCTTCGAGTAATGACGTTAAAGAATTATGAGCCACTGTTTCGTAAGATTTCATGGGAAAATTCGCATTAAGACATTGTCAGCATAATCTCCTGGATCGACGCACTCGCATCCTGATCGGCTTTCTACGAAGATAACGTAAAGAGTGCATATTTTGAATAATTTTTCGAGAGCAACGTAATGACCACCTTTGTAGAGATAATGGAAAGGAATAAAGGTTCAAATACATGAGCTCGGATGCGGAATTTCGGTAGCCCACGGCTTTACAGGGCCGGACTCGCTCGTCGGCATTATTTTGAGTTTTTGTTCTTTAACCGTCATTACAGTAGAGAATTACTATAATTAAGCAATTATGTAATTTTTCTGCCAACTGACAACAAAGTTTTAACTATTTCCCCAAAAAAGTAAACCTGCCTGTCTTTCTTTTCTTAAAGAGGTGAATTCAGTGCCACAGAAAACAAATACATTGACTTGAGCTTGTTTATAATTGAATTGAGGTGTGCGTGCAAACCACTGAAACTATAATGTACTTCGACGTGAGGATCCCTTACGCTGTAGGCGATCGTGATACGGACTTACTCAAATAATTATACTCAAGTAGCCAGCGCTAATGGTAGCCAGACTTGGATATCTTCAGAAACGATGCCACGCTTTGACAAGGAATAATCGCCAATAATCGTCTGGAATTTTCATAATAATACAAAAATAAAGACAAGGGTGCCTCCGACCGCTCCTTAAATATTCATCGTATCAGTACACACATACATCAGGCAAAAAAAGTGCCCGCCTTTCTCCAAGGGAAGGCGACGTTCATTCTAGCGATTACGTTATTTTTTTGCCCCCCTCATTATGCAGATTCCGGCGAAAAAGGAATAAATTTAATAACACGCGTTCGTGCGCATGCGTTATCGAACGCACTTGGCTTGATAATCTGCTCGCGCGCAATTATACGTCGGCAAGTGCGCGCAGACACGACACGACGCAAAACTCAACCATTTTTAGGTACTTGTCCCACGAGCAAACGAATAGGTATCGATTATTTTCTCGCTTTAGAAACGTTACAATAGATATAGATCAATAAAAGAGATACATCAATTTTATTAATAATTGACATTTCATATTGCCAACGAGAATTCAACACTATATTGCCGCCATAAGAGTTTCAGTAAATAAATACATATTTTTGTTCGATGAGTAAAGATAAAACAACAAGAAATATTATTTAAAAAAATCCCCGACTGCAAAACGTATAGAATACATATTTTTAGACTTAATATACTTTTTCTTCTTCCACCATAGCGAAATAATTCCTTAAAGTAATCCCACATGTCTGAGAGTTCTCAATGATCTTGAAGATGTGTGAAGTCTTCCAACCCGCACTTGGCCAGCGTAGCAGACTATGGCCTAACCCTTCTCACAAAGAGAAGATGGCCCGTGCCCAGCAGTGGGACAGTTTGTACAAACAGGGCTGATAAAAAAAAATTACCACAACTGAGATGAATCTACGCCATATATTAGTATGTTTAGGCTGTAAAGCGAGCCAAATAATTAATAAAATCCACATAAAATCATACGATCGGAAAGCATTCCTGTCTTTCGGCAGGCGGGCTAAAATGTTTCCCAGTGACCATATTATCAGAGGGCCTAGTACGATTTTTTATAATGTTTTATACCTATGCAACCACGTAAAGAACTGGCGAGCTGGTGGTCAAACGAAGACCTGTTCTTGATAAATGAAATCAAATAGGTAAAAAATATGAAATAGTATTTTACGGGAACGTGATCGAGTTAATATACAAATATAAGTTTAAAAAACCCAATAACCCCCGACAAAAAAAAACGGCTGAACTGATTTTGACGAAACATAGCTAAGATGAAATCCTCTCTCAAATATAAAAAAAAAAACTAGATTAAAATCGGTTCACCCGTTTGAGAGCTACGATGCCACAGACTCTTTTTAGGTCGGGGGTTAAAAACAATACAAAAACTCGCAATAGACTTTCAGATTTAAGCTTCTCGTTGCTCGCCAACTAGTTTCTGGCTTTACTCGCTACTCGCTTATCTTAAACCGTAGGACAGGTACCTTAATTTTCAATTTTATATTTCCCAACGATCTATCAAAAAAGTTACCTAATCCAACGAAAATGAAAGGTGCATTGCAGTACAAACGGTTTATTTACTTACAGTAATTGAAATGACATGCTTGTTCCAGCAACAATGGGTATGGACGGATTCTATTTAGCTTGTTGCGTGATTAACCGAAGAAATGAGGTTATAAGCTACTAATTTACTTTTAGCCAATATCGACTAGACTGTGATTGGTTACGCAAACGTGTCGTTTATTTTTTTAACTGTCAGGAAGAGATCGTATCATGTCGGATGTTGTGATACGACACGATAATAGACGAATAATTGCTTTAGTTACTTCTACCTATTATATGTATAGGTAAAAAGTTAGATGAATTTGTTGTAGAGATAGACGAAACTTGGGACGGATATAGACTACATTATTTATTAATTGTCGTGCTCCTCAGCCAGCATGCTAGTTGCTGCAAGCAATGCTTGTAAAGCCACGCATTTGGCAAGATGAGCGTAGCGGGTCACGCGTCGTATCGATCAGGCGATATTTTAATGAGCATCAGAATCTCGATACAAATTCGCCTGATCTCTTTCTCTCTCTCTCTTTCTTACTCTTCACAAATGCCTAGTTTCTGTGGACTATGAATAATTTGTTAGGCTGAAAGTTGGCAACAAAGCATAATATTTGTGATTCTGCGATTTTTTGTGAATCAGCAAAATCATGCTTAGAAGTCAGCAACAGCGGCTGAGAAGAACAGTGGTAGATGGTTAATTTTGGCACATTTAGTTTTAGAGCTGTCGCAAAAATTACTTCAAAATCAACACTCTTCAAACACTAAGATTCATCAGAGTAGGTGACTCTCCGTAAACGCTTAAAAAATCTATACTGAGACGTATCACATAAGGCATCGTCCGTTAAGACGCTTGGAGACGGGCCCCGGAAACGCATAGCTGAGCTTGCGGTCTCCTAATAAGGATAATCTGCACACCTGAGGAGTGCAATTAATAATGGATGGAAGCTTGTGTAAATACTACTTTAGATTATAGTGTGGGGAATTTGGCGATCACTCAGATGGTAAGGGGTTAGTCTTAGTTTCAGCTTAAGTGGTAGCATATGCATGACGTATTTACTAAATACCTTAAGGCGTCGTGGTGGGTGACGCAGCTGTTTCGCTCACGCGCGAATACTTTTTATACGTAAATTTATTTAATGTGCTTTTGGTAAATATTCAAACGGCATCCTAGTGAAAAGAGTATTATAAAATGTTAAGGATAAATAAATTAAATTATTACATAAATAAACGTACAAAATAGCAAGTTTGTATGTTTATTTTGGTCAAAATAACAAATATCAAAACAATATTTAATCTGGATAAGAGATTAAGCGCATTCAAGATATCTATAGGTAGTTATCTAAAAAAGTACATTTATAAATTTTACTCTGTTTACTAGATAATAACTGGTTTGGCAAAGTTAAAAAAAATCAAAGGGTTGCCATTTCAGGAGGTTTTTGTAAAAGTGAGAGATGACGGAACTCTGGGCCCCAATCTATTAAAAACCGATGCACATGAACCTATCCTTGCATGGCACTCTCGACGTCATCCCCGGCGCAGAGAAAGCCTATTAATTATAATTGAAGCATCTGAATGAGTTTTGGCGGGAACGTGTTATTGCTTTGTTTTATTTTCCTAAACTTGTGTTATTTTGAACATTAATGCTATAAAAATGGTGGTGTTTTATTCATTAAGTGTTCGATAAAGTGCGTGAGTGTGGGCAAGTGAAATAAAGCAGTAAAACGTGTGATTTTACGTTGTCGGCAAAACTCCATAGAAGCTTCTAGTAAAGTCGCCACCACTTAAGCAGGACTCGACTTATAAATTGACTGTATACGTGACTTAGATTGTGACTAGAACATTTACAACTTGTTTTATTCAAGAAACTTAAAAAAATCCTAATACTTGACACTGGCAAATGCTTTAATGCGGGTCCAATACAAAAAAGAAGAAGAAGAAGCATCTGAATTCGATTCTGAATTCGATGCTATCTGATGGAACATGTCAGATTCTTCAGTCAAGGTCACGGTTTTCAACTTGCCCGTACAGACGCGTCCAAATTGTCCAAATAAAATAATATGTGATGATGCCGTGAGTGTGCTTAGTCGGGATCGAGTGTAAGTAGCAGTGATAACAAATTTCGCGGAAAAGATAAGGAAAGGGGGTAGAAAACCGCTATGATGAAATTTAACCTATATCCATCTCCATATACTCAACCAATCTCTGTACCAAATTTCGTAACGATTAGTTTAATTTAGCCGTTTGTTGACAGAAAGTTTACAAACAGTTAAAGTTACTTTAATTTTGACATTGGGTAGTTAAGTTTGTGAAAATGTAGGCTGTTCTGGCTTCCTGGATTTTATTTTATTTTAAAGTATAAATTATGAAGAAACTTGTAACTGGCCCATCACTATTATGTAAAATAAAATATTGCTCATTATGGTGTAAGACGGTGTATTTTGCATGATGAATAATTGTCAAAAACAAGTCTAAAGAATGGGACAGATAAGATACAAGTGAGTGCGCTTATCGAAAACAAAACTCGCTTTAGGCATATAGCTAAATCTAAACCGAAATAATAATCAATCCAATAACACAAAACAAAATACGTCTTTGGCATAATATAAAAATAGCAAGGTCTAAACCGCAGTATAAAGTAATCCACTTACAAATCATGCCCTTTAAGGCGAAACAAAACATGTGTGTTTTTAAGATATAACTTGAAATATCTCGTTATCGCCACAGGAATTAGGGCCAAAGAATTCTGAGACAAGAGTGGTGGATCAAGTCGGAAACAGCCAAAAACTGGCCCCGGTTTAGCCTTGAATGGCTGAGCCCCGGGACTCAAGCAAATAGCTGACGTGGCCAGAGGCGCACCGCGGCTTGCATACGCAATGCGCGCGCGCACCCACAGGTGCGGTGGAGTTGTGTTTATGTTTTTCGGGCATTGTATAACTGAAGACCACCCCGGAAAAATGTCGAATATTTTCCGTGATCAGAATATTTTGTTTGCAGATGAGTTGTTAATTATTTTTTTATATTTTGGCAGGCGTATAGATCTTTCATTAATTAAATTAGGTTCTTGCTTTTATTACAGCCCACAACGGTCGCTTGACGTCAGGCAAGTTGATGATCCAACTCAAGTCTATCTACGAATAAACAAAATAACTTTGATTTTTTTTTATTGGTAGATTTCCATCTGTAAACGTATTGAATGTTTGAAAACATTTATTAACATATGAATGTATATAAACATTAAATGTTTGTTATAAGTACATTTAATAGTTATATGCAAATCAGTTACAATCTTATTTGGTATCATTTACATTCTTATTATTCTCACTTTCACTTAATATTTTCTGAAGACTTGTTATTATTTAAATTAGTTTAGTATTTATTAATAAATGAAACGTTCAAGCTAAGTAATAAACTACTTAGCTTCAGAAAAAGTAGGTGCCAGAAGTACTAAGTTTTCAGTCTTGCCCGCCCACGTCAATATCTTTGAAAATATTAAATTAATGAAATGATTTACGGAAAATCCATCATGTTAAACATTAGAGAATAACATAATGAACTTTCAATAACATTTCTATTTCAATTTAAATGCAGTGTGTCTTTTTGATTCCAATTTTACGTAGAAGAATTTGTTTGGATCAAAATGAAATATATGTTAAAAGTTTCGCGAATTCCTCGTCTTCATTGAGTGGTTTTATCTCTTCAAGTATAGCATACGTGATCGAGACAGACAATTTACCTATATTGTTTTAAACATACAACCAATACAAATACTTTAAATTTTCCCTCCCACACACATCAAGTCTAATCTCCCGAACGTAAACAACAAAAGTCGTCTCCACGTCTTTTATATTCTGACCGTAATGGAGTATTTCTTATTTGCTTCATTTTTTATTTTTTGCCAGTTCGATTACTCGAACGCGATCCATCGTGCTCGGCGAAATTCGGGAGCGTCTCAGCCGTCGAACCTCAGATATTAATTATTGATTGACGATAAAGCATGCGTGAATATTGCTTCAGATACAATTCGAATATTTTAACAGACTCCATTCGGATGCCGGGAGCCGTATCGAGTTGGTTTAGAATGGTGCGTTCAAAAATATGTAATTTTTATTGCCAATAAACAAGCATGAATACAATATTTTTACAAGCATGAGTTTATTGAAATTATTGTAGGTTTTGTTGTTCCGTTTGTTTAGTATCTACTTCAAAAATATATCCAATTTTGATAAGAGCATAACTGATTATTACGTTTTTACTATACTTAATAGAAAGATTATCCTATCCACATGCGATCTGTAAAACTTTAAAATATTCCGAACATGGCCAAATCTGACCGATTGATGCCAAGAATCTAAGTGACAAGAACGACTGATGGCAACAGCTAAAGCAAGGCCCGAATATGTAAATCATTCAAGTGCGACAAAGACGTCTAGTCTACGTCAGCGAAATCGCTCGTAAGTTCACTCTTCGTTCTCGCGAGTTTTTTTTGCTTGATGTTGGCACCATGCTTGCACATTTGCCATTCTCCCGAGTTACATTAACATTTTTCATGGTTTTGACGCCAGTTTGACATTTCATTAATAATTCGCTATTTAAAAAAGCACTGTTGATACCAATCACTCACTTTTAGTAGACAATAGACCTGTAATTACTGGTGGCCTTAACTCGTCAGCTGTCGTTTGAGGTGGCGCAGTGTTCGTTCAACGCTTTGTGTCCGATTGGTGGCGCCAGTAGCGCTTATGCTAAGGAATAACCGTTTACCTTCAAACAACACATTTAATTCACGTTTTTGCCGCGGGTTTCATCAAAACTTGGCTGTTTTCTAAACACAGTGTGTACCCCATTTTATTCCTCGTTTAGTTTGGTGTAGACTGCAGCTACTGTGGAGATAATTGGCTTGATAGTCGATGTTATGACGTAATGAGTATTGATAGTATATTGATAAGGTCTATTATTACCATTCATGTTCGATTTTGAATCATGATTTAGTTCTGAATAAAGTATTACATAATATGAAATGGAAATAATGGATCAAGTATTTAAAATTTTCAGCATTTTCCTTATATACGACATATTAGAAGAAATTAAAAATTATACCAATAAAAAAAACCTGACAAGAGCGAGTCAGACTCGCCCACCGAGGGTTCCGTACAAACTAGTATATAAAAGGGGGAATTTAAATATATTCTTTTTATATTTTCCTTCATAAATCGAAAAATATACATCGCAAAAATATTTAATAACCTGTTTTAGCTTGTGCTAATTAAGCTCTTTCATATGATACCCCACATGATACGGTTAATTCACTTTAAAATTTGGACCCTCATTCCTTGCATGATACCCACATTTTTGTGATTAAATTAAAAATGACCAGTTTTCGGATTTTTTCCTATATGTGTACTCTAACACAATACTTCTTGTCAAATTTCATAGTTCTAGGTCAACGCGAAGTACCCTATAGGTTTTGATTCCTTTGTGAGTGTCGAAATGTGAGTTTTTTTACGACATATTCGGTCGATAACTTAACGCGTTCCCGAGATACAGGTCTTGACACTCGAACAGACGGACAGACAGACAGCCGGACAACAAAGTGATCCTATAAGGGTTCTGCTTTTTTTCTTTTGAGGTACGGAACCCTAAAAACTAAAATAAATTGATTAATCAATTTATTTCAGTGATCTATCGAAGTCAACGTATTTATTAGAAAACAGAGAACTTTTGTGACATTTTAAAATTCATATTTTTTATCTTAACGATTTTTTGCTATAAAATTTCTAACAATTTCCACGAAAACCTTGAAAAGTCAATACTGCACTGTACGAGAAATTGTTTTGTGATCTGATTGGATGAGTTACCACACCTTTTAGCATTTTTCGTTCTGGCTAAAGTGTAGCCTTTACCACAAGTATTCTAATAAATCGATGGTCAAGCGATTGGTCAGACTAACAAGACGCCTTACCTCAAAATCATTTAACGCAGTGTTCAAGTGGGAAATTCCTCTAAACTGCTCAATTATCCGGTCGTTATTTTGCAATTAACATTTTGCTTATTTTCCATGAACCGCATTAGCAGGTTATAATTTACGTTTTGGTTTACGTTAATTAAGTGACTAGATCAACAAATGTTTACCTAAAATATTATCAACTTTGACGTCATCGGGAAATTATTATTTTTCAGACAAATTAACGATATTTATAAATTTGAAAGGCAAAGTTTTTCTATACTTTTTTTATCGGATTGGAATCATTCAATTTAGTTATAACTCCGAAGTAAAAAAAAAAAACTTTTGTATGAATTACAAACCTATATTTTGTAAAAGAAAAACACTTGATCGGGTTTTAAATTTTCTCTATGACTTGTTTTTTTTTAGATTAATTTTGTCACGTCATAGTCTCTAGCTGCGTTCTAGAACCATTATCAAACCTACAAAATCAATTTTGTATCAATTGAAAAATACAAAATTGACTTTATCCACGAACCATATAAAGCAGAAAATCGGTTAAGAAGCAGACATTCGCAGCAGATGCATAGTTTTAATGCAATAGCTATGCCCCCTTAATACCTACGTTAGTGGTTGTGAGTACGTATTGTGCCTAAAACAAAGGCTGCTGTAGCACCTCTCGAGCTTAATTTTGGAGTGCGAGTTAGTTTTTGAATTGGTCATAATCGTGGGATAAACAATAAGGGTGCATTCGAGCGGCGTGCCGGCCGACACGCCTGTCGCATGTGTGAGCTCTATTATATTTATAGGGTTCAGTGCTGCAGATAGAAAAAGGAACCTTTAAGGTTAACGCGGTCCTGTATGAGCCGAGCCGCAGGAGCCGCGCTGCATTGTTCGGCGCGATTGATGCAATTGCAATTGTCTAAGCCGCGCGGTTTTCAACTAAAGGGACTTTGTATATACACCTTGACTGGTGCGTAGAGTTTCTTCGTTCTTTGTCTGCATTTCTGATTGTCGAAAACTTTTTTACTGACTTCAAAAAGGAAGTTAAGAAATCGTCTCTTTTTTCTGATAAGAACGTAGCGTGGTGTATAAACTTATATTTTGACACTCACAGAAAATTTTAACTTTGGAACTGACTATCAATGACATAAAATTATAAAAAATATTTCATAGGAATAATAGTTTCAATTGATAACATACTAAAATGTAATACATATACCAAAAAATAATTAATCGATCGATCAATAAACTTTCGAGATATAAACATTTAAAGTTTTAGGGAAGGGATGCTCTGTCCCTCTCTCGCGAAACTATAGTTTGTATTGAATTAGTATAGCGAACATGAACTATGACGTCATCGTTCGCGATCGTGTGCTCTCTGTTTAACATGAAATTTAAAAGCTTCTAACTATCTTATTTTTGAAAATATTTCGATTTTGATTTTGTGGAATGGATCTGTTCATGGACTAAATAAAAATAAATTCTACTTACTCCTTATTCCATCGTTTTTCAAAAGTACGAATGCCCATATCGTACTTTTTGCGATAGAGAAAAAATAAGTTCTCCTCTCACGCATCGCAATATTTTTAAACATACTCGTATAAAAATCACTGAGCACGGATATATAAAAAGTGAGACATAATTGTTTATTTATATATAGGAGAAATATTTCAAAAACAGTTTTATTCAGATATCATTTATATTGGCGATGGAGTAGTAAAAAAACATATACATATTTTCTAACTCCTCAGCCAAGTCAAAAGATATAGTAGAAGAGAAACTTTTTTTAAACATTTCTTCTATCGAAATAAACAAATAAGTTTGTTAATATCCCCACTCGGTGATGTTTAAATATGTTGTCTTACTTTTTAAATATTTTTTATGTAGAAATAGGTTTACGTTTGACTGCCAACTCGCCTGACGTTAAGCAACGATGCGGTCTACGATGGATATTCCCATTTTACATGTTTAAAAATGTTGTAATGCGCAAAAGACAGCTGCGCTCTTTGAGCCGACCTTAAAATTATAATTTCAAACTTTGCGCAAAAGTTACGCAAATCAATAATTAATATAAACCAGTTTATAGTCGCTAAATGATAAACTTCATTAGCTGTGGTCAACAAGGGCAGCTTTGTATAAAACTGCATTAATCATTACTTAGTACGCGATAGGAACTTGATAACTTTATCACCAGCTAAATAGGTATTAGTTATTTGTGGAACTTACTAGCATAGGACTTATTCATTGCAACTGTGTAAGTAATTTGTAAAATAATACAATTTAAACATCGCCGTTGCAAATCTATGTGTTTTTTTAAGGTTTTAGGGTTCTGTAGGAGTTCTAAAAAACTATAAAAATATCCGAATAACTATGTCATAAGAGATTTTAGATTCGCAACGACGCTAAAGAATTTGACACTAGGAATTTAACGGTGAATTCTGGTAACTTTATTTGTGATTCGCTTAGAATTTTTAGCTGCATTTAATTACAGGTAGGGTGTCGAGGTTAAGGAAAACCTTCTTTATTTCTAAATAAAAACTACGGGTCACTCACGTCTGTTTTGAGCCGAAATATCCTTCTTTATTTCTAGTTTTTTTTTATTGGTATGTGTCTAATATGTAATATGTGTCGTGAACTTTCGTTTAAGTGATGTTTTTACTAGTCACGTTTTACCTCATAATAAAGGATTTCATAAATATCTCATGAGTTTAGGTTAAGTAGTTTTATACTTCTATTTTTTGTAAAAAATATTTATTTGTCGTTACTATGGGTTTCCGTTTGTTTCTACTATCATTTATTTAAATATATTTTCTTTGATCTACAGATACAAATCAACATTCGTTCACCATCTCACCTTATGGTAAGTGTCAAAAATGTTATCAAAACAACTTATATCAACAAATAATAATGTAGATTATTATCTAAGATACAGAAAATCTAACAGAGCAGACAAAAATTTTAAGCGAAGTCAACTTTTGCCAAGATACACGAAGAGATTATATATAAAAGTATATTAATTTTAATATGTTTTATATATTCATTTTAATTCTAAAGGTACATTAGTTTTTTTTTTTTTTTTTTTTTTTTAAATAAGTAAAAGCCTGTTTAATAACTCACCATTGTCTAGTTTGAACTATTTATATAATTAATACTATTTTGTGCCCAAAAGTTGGACTGAGATCGCTTTCAAATTCTGTGTTGTCGCTTAGTCTGTCTTTATCTCTAATCTGTGTAATCAGTTAACAAATTCTTTTAAAGCACTAAAAAAATTGTAATAACACGAAAAATCTCTACCTATAAAGATTGGAATATAACAGAGATGTTCCTAGTTTAGGGTTTTTTTCGGATACTTCATAACTACATTTCGTTGATCATGTATCAGAACTGCATGATTTTGTTTCTCCTTGCTTCCTTACGGCTAGAAACTCGAAAATGAGACATTGTTTCATAACTACAATCTGAGACCTACAATCTTGGAATTTTCAAGGCTAGAGTGAACAGATATCTTCTAGATCGACGAGCTCCATCCTCGGCCACACCGTCGCTTAACATCAGGCGAGTTGGTGGTCAATCGTAGATCTATCGTGCATAAAAAAAATGAATAATCGAAACAACCGATCGAAACTCTTGATTCCACTTTTACTATGCGTGCCAATTTGTGAATCGGATTGTTCTTGGTAAACGCGTTCCATCGTAGACCGCATCTGAGTTGGTGGTCAAGCGTAAGCTGTATATAACCAACAACTATTTCGGCTGACTTCTATAGCAATAGGTATTAATGAAACTAAATTGAAGTTTACATAATGGTATACCGATCAACTGCAACAAGTTGCGGTATACCTAATTTAATTTAAATAGCTTTGCGCAACAAAAACTGGAATTGCATGCCACTTAATTTTTTTTTCGCTTTTCTGTATATAACTTTTAAGAGCGTAGGTAAGCAGCGCTTATATTTTTCTTTGAGAACCGGCCAATTTGGATTTCGTGAATCTAAAATCTGTATGTTTTTTAAATACATATTTAGTCTAGTAAAAATAAATCCGTTTGTATGGAGCAGATCACAGTATTAGCAACTGGGGGGATTCTTTGAAATTATGATAGGAAAAATAATTAAAAATCATAGATCAACAATAATCCCCGATTTATAGACTAGCTGCGTTCCGCGGTTTCACTCACGTAGTTATGAAAAACGGTGATGATTATGATGATGATAAGTAACTTATGTCCTTCTCCAGGTCCAAAGCTATCTCTATACTAATTTTCATAACGATCGGTCCAGCCGTTTGAGCGTGTAAAGGTAACAAAATTAGCTTTTATAATATCATTATGAAATTGTGTGAAATGTATTTCAAAACACCAATACATTCATATAAATAACAATATATTTAGTTGTCTTTTATGTTGTCACAAATCTTATTTTTACTAGACTAATTGTATTTTCTGACTATTTTTATGTTACTAATCATTGAGATTCTACGTTTTTTTAATCGCTATTTTTGATTGAGGGAATGATCAACAAGGGAGAAATTTGTTGTGACGTCATTTGCTGTTCAGTTTGATCATGTTTGGGAGAAATAATGAATATAGTAAGTTGGAAAATATGTAATATCAACGAGACATAGTTTTTACATACTTAAATAAAATCACGCTTATTTTCCCTTACGGTGTAGGCAAAGCGTCAAAGACCATGAGGTCATTTGACCATGACTAGAAGGTTAGAAGGAAGGAAGAGGGTATTAGAAGGTAAGATACAGATAATTTAATAAGTCTCAGTTAGGGGTGAACTACTAGTATAAAATAATAATGTTGTATGTCACACTTTTAATTTTATATTCCAAAATCCGTGTAGCATAGAAATAAAACCAACCTAACAGATGCACTCGTTCTTGAGATGATGTAATAATTAAGTAGATCTCTTAAAATTGGAGTGATTTAGGTATCTCCTTGATCTATGAGCTTAACTTTCATCCATCACCATCGCATAACATAAACGTCTGTCACAAAGCACCTAACGTTATATTATAGCAGCTTAACTTTAGAATCTAATACCTAACTCGAACACCGTTACTTTAAATAAAAAGTCGTGGCTAAGCGTCTAGCTGATCAACCACAACAAATGTGGTCAAAAGGGGATTTATTCGCGATAAAAAGCTTCCACTCTAATCAACGCTTGCTACTTATTCGGAAACAACTGTCCGTAAACTATTAGATTATCGATAGACTGTCACAAAAACCTGCATAACAAATCGTATGTAAATAGTATGTGAACAGGCAGATGTGGGGTGGGGGCGAGTGATGCGAAACGCGTGAGCAATCATCGCGATCGACGACTCCTGCGCAGGGAAATGACGGAAACGCACACATTCGTACACTGGCACACATGTGAAGCGGAGCCTTATCCTACATACAGCGTGGGATAGGGCTGTCGCTTAATGACAGGTGGACGAGATATATCTGTTTTCTAAAGGGTTATGATACTGTTATGTTGTATATAAGTATATTATATCACTTGTAGTCTGCGTTGAAGGCTTTTCATCTTCATAAAAGTCCAATAAGCCTATTTTAGCTAAATATTTTCTGTCAACTTTTGTCAGATGGGACCTGTCACGCGCGAAAACGAAACAAAACACTGTTTAAATAAAATGTAATTAAACAGTGTTTAACTAAAACTGTTTAACTAAAACGTAGTCTGCGTTTAAGACTTTTCATCTTCATAAACGTCCAATAAGCCCATTTTAGCTAAATATTCTCTGTCAACTTTTGTCAGATGGGACCTGTCACGCGCGAAAACGAAACAAAACACTGTTTAACTAAAATGCGTTTATTATCCGATCATAAATAAGACTGATAGTGTTTATTTTTTTACGATAAGTATTGTAAGTTTTCCTTTAAATGTTTCATTGCTAAAAATATCAGTAAAGTCGTTTTATCAGTAGATATCCTAGAACCTATTAATTAGTAGATAACAAGTAAATCCACGGAATATATTGATTGATTTACTTAGAGTATGTAAGCATTAGTATAATTAGAAATAGAGGAAATAGAAATGATTGGTACTAGTCGCTTGACATATGATTGGCTATAAAAACTCAATTCCATCCAGAATTTTCAGGTTTCAAAAGTTCACACTTGACCTAAACTTTGTATGGTAATGCACGGTGTTAGTAAATTTCAAATATTAAGTAATATATTTCGTTAAGGTCAAGTATTTATCTTAATACCTTGGTTTTTTCTTTTTTAATCCAAAAATACAGTAACAGTTGTACCCTGTTGACGTTGAATAACAGTAAATGGCGTAATATTTCTGCAGGTGAACTCAGCAAATAACTTTACCACTATATCTTATTAACTATTCGATATCTTTAAAATGTTGTTCCATACTCAACAACTACTTACTACTACTACTTACTTACTGGTACTACTTACCTACTTACTTAGTGTTTTAAAGCACTCACTGGGATATGCGGGTGCTAGTCATGTCGCGCTCCACCGTAGACTGCAACAGGCGATTAACATCAGGCGAGTTAGCGGTCAAGCGCAAGCCTATTTTCGAATTTAAAAAAAGTGAACATTTTGAACTGTCTATAATTTTGCATAAGACTATTAAATTAAAAATCACTGTGACAACCCTAAAGTCCATCAGTAAATCCATTGTCCATGCAAATAAATATTAATAAATAGATTCGTTATGTATGCAACTGCATTTTACAGACGTTTTTATCGTATTGCGCTGGAGAGGCTACAACTTATAAGCTTCATAATCTGCATTTACATTTCGAACAATTGCAAAAAACCGTTAATGTTATATCGTTCGTATAACTGGTTAATGAATTTAAAAAAATAACGCTCCTGATAGCATCTGTTGACGAAACAAAGAAACATGCGTGCGCGCAGGGTACAGCCAAAAACGTGTGTACCTGTGCGGGTCACTCATGTGTTACACGTCACACATACACAAACGAACATTTCTTTTCAATGTTGAAATATAATTGTTTCGGTAAAGGAAGTTGCGGATTCAAACGGAATGTAATGACGAACTCTCCGACCGCACGCAACGCTATTTTTTGTATTAAAATAACTTATTATTAGGTCGAAATATTCAAGCGTCGCTTCAGTTGCTTGCGAAAGTGTGTATATCGTTACGATGCATGCACACGAGATAAGCTTTCAAAAATGTTATCTTTGTACCTACTGCCTAAACGGAAAAAAGTGCAATTACTGGTATTGCGTTAGAAATTGCATACATTTGCGCACGCATTGGTATTAAGTAATTTATTCGGTTGTATCGGCCGACAATCTGCGTGCATTCTCATCGAACAACAATCAAAGCTCTGTCTACAATAAAACTGGCCAAGCACAAATTTGGCTCGCACACGGAGGTTTCCGTACCCACACAAATGTTAACTGATGCCAGGACTGGTCATTCGGTGTAAACAAACTGCATATTATCTATAAAGGCAATAATAACGAGTAATTACAACATAGCGTATGCTCAATTCGCTTTTGATCGGTTTTTAGTATATGTTGTTATAGTTTAAATTCTATAATCATACCAATTTTAGAACTTGTATACCACACTGTATTTATTTACCTACTATAGATACAAAGTAAAAAATCGTTAAAAGCACATATTTGTTGTACAATGCTGAATTTTTTGCTATTATTATTATTTGTAGATAAATCCGCCATATCATTGTACACTCTGTGAAGAATAAAATTTTCCGTCTATTACGGTTCAAGGGCAGGACAGACGAACAGACAGAGTAGGCTTAGTATTAGGCTCCCCTCCCTTTAGATAGATACGGAATCCTAACAACTACATGAAAGCAGTAGCACCACGATTATAATTTGTGTGTACTTGTGAAACTCGTCACAATCGCGTAACTTTTAACCCGACTGGGGAAGAGCGTTATGTTTTTGGGTGCGTATATACAGGTATGTCTTTTCTATGTTTAATTTTTCAGCCTAAACGGTTCCTTCTAAGAGTCTTAGGCTATATATATATATATATAGCCTAGTTTTAGTTATTTTATTTTTTCAAGAGTTATAACTCTTGAAAAAATTAAATAGCGCATTTTCTACCCTTCAATATACCTTATCGTATTTTACTAATAAGCGATTTTACAAGAATTGTCTGAAAGAATCGTCATATGAATACATTTTGAGCATACTTTCTTGCGAAAACGTACACTCAACATCACATCACGAGTAAATTACACTAAATAATTATAATTTAAAGAAACGGGAACAACCAACTTCAAAATGCATTTTTTTAACCAAACCACTGAACCGATTTTGATGAAATCTGAGAGTATATCTATTCCAATGAAAAAAATAAATTCAAAGGTAACAAACATAAAAAATATAGCCGAACTGCTAACCTCCATCTTTTTGAAGTCGGTAATAATCACTCTTAAGCAGTCGGATATTTTGTTTTCATTTTAATACTGATACTTGTATATCGATTTATCGGCGGATGCGTCTGCGATACTATCTGACCGTTGCAAGGCACAGTTTTTCGCGAGAAAAAAATACAATTATAATAATGATCGCCCTAGTATGGGTTAGCGAGCACTTGTATATGCAAATGAATGCACTAATTAAGAGGGAACATATTTTCAATGTTGTTTGCATGTGGAGATGTAAAAAAAACTATTTACATGAGTACTTACGGTGTATTTACATCGCATTCCCGATCATTGTCAATGGCAATTAGCTGCAGAGTTGTTTGATATGACTACGATTAAAGATTCTCAGTCTTACTTTAAAAGTTTATAATATAAACACTGAATAAGGGCAATATGAGTTAAACAGTGTTTTGTTCCGTTTTCGCGCGTGACAGTTCCCGTCTGACAGAAAGTGACAAGTCCTTATCCAGTGAATAAAATGTAAACATGCGTTTATAAGTAAGACGGTATTTCTATAGTATGTTTGCATTTATTTTATCTGTGACATTTGTCATTTTATTTTTCCGTAAGGTTGGTATGACGCCTGTGTTGTCAAAGTCTAAATGCATTATCAGTAGAACTAAAATGGTCGATTTGGACGGTCCTATGTAATATGGCGAATTCTGTGATTTGGACTATAATTTGATTTAACGGCATTGCCCACCCGATTAAAATTAAAATTTTAAAATTACAATAAGTATACTCCGAGAAGCGAAAAAGGGTTGCTAAAAGATATAAATGTAAAAATCAGTAAAATGTATGCACAACCAGGTGCCCCTTGATTTCCCCAGCATATTGCGCCTTGGTATCCTTAGTAAAGTGATGAAAAAAATCGCTGATGATGACCGTTATCTCTGTATCAATTTGGTAACGATCTATTAATTGGCTTGATCGTATAAGGGTAACAAATAGACAGAGAAACGGACAGAGAAACAAACAGAGTTACTTAATATTTTAATATATTAGTTAGCATTGTTTTGAGAAAATTTATAAGTTTCGGCATGTAGTAGGCCCGGTAGGACGAGTCCAGAATCGTGAGAAATACTAAAAAAATAACGTGTGCGTCTCGGGACGCCCGACAGAAGTGATAACTTAAACTAATCTAGCCAGCCAGACTGGCGCCGTAACGCGTTACGTAACGAAGCGGTTTACCCTCCCATAAGAAGTTATCACTTCAAAAATGATTTGGCAATATCGAGATGTACTTCGATGTGAACTGAGCTGTGGCTCAGTTTATCCAACATCAAGAGATAAAATAACTGTGAATTGACTGTATTAACGATCGGGATATTAATATAATCGATACAAATCTTGATCGAGTCGACGATATCGATTTATATCGAGTCGTGGGCCCTTCGACCCCTAATCTAAATTGATGCATTTTCTTGGGAACAATTCTTAGTCGGTTACGCATTATAAGTCCCTTGTTTGTCGAACTCTACTGGTTTTTAAAGCGGCTTACAGCGTGAATGGGGCCCGGGAAGTGAAGTAAAGGGTTCTTATAGAATGACGGTTATCGTGAGTTTAATCTTAGCGAGCAAATTAGGATTAATTGAACTTTTTCCTTTTAATTCCGAGAGCTTTTGTATTATTGCGTAATTCGTTCAACGTGTCACTAGTGGAAATTTATAGAGTAGATGCTACCGGCATTTTTTTTTAGATTGACTGTCGTTGCTGATTGAAAAATTAGTAATTTACATTAGTCATGGGTCATGAGGACAAACAAATTGCTGATACAAAAATCAATACGTAAATTTAATTGAACATAACTGTTAAATAATGATGATATTATGGAGGTAAATATGATATTATGCACCAACAATATACATGCAACTGATTATTTTAATCTATATGTAGGTAGAAGTGTGCACTCAAAACCAATTATAATCACTTGATTAGATTATAGTCGCATAGTCCTCTCTATGATTATTATTAGCAGTTATTTTGCTACTTATTTGACCTCTTTACGAGTAATGCAACATGTAAGACGTTATGTGTAAGAATAGAATGCGTATTTTTGTCAGTTTTAAAAGTAACGTACACTTATTAGATTATGTACGTATCCTACGTACGTACATAATCTACTAAGTGTATGTTACGTGTATATATATACCCAAAAGTACTTGAACTCATACACGATTATTGTAACATTGTGAAATACTAAGATACTTGAGATTAAAATTTATAATATTAATTAACATTAAAAAATGCAATTTATTTCATTAGGTAAAGTCTTTTTCAAAAAAAAAGTTGGTGATTAAGGCCACACGACAGAAGTAAAAATTACATCAAGACGATTTAATACGAGATAGCAATATAGCAGTGACGCATTGAATATATCTCTCTCTCATTTTCTTAAACGACTCAAGCCGATTTTATTTATGGGGGCACGGCAGTGGCCCCGGGCAAGTCGAGCGGCAAGGCCACGCCGTACCATCCTTTTCTCGAAGCCATTCAGAGCAATTTCGACTCCCTCTGTAACTTTGTTGTGGGTAAAGCTAGAAGCCTGAAATTTCAGAAACAAAGAGAATATATCAGTACTAAGAACATTTCCAAATTTCATTCAATTTGAACTTGTAGTTTAAGAAATATTGCAAGTCAAAGTTCCTTGATTTTGTCACTGACACACTCATCTACTCACTATACACTCACCGATCATCAAAATTCTAAGGTACTTCTAGCAAACTCACAAGCTTGAAATTTTGAAGACAATTAGTGTTTAGCCTATAAAGCAAGGAAAAATTAAGACATATAACAATTTTGGCCCCATTCTCGAGATATATTAACTGCATTAGTAACTTTGTAATTTCGTACATTTGTATGAGATTACAAAGTTAATTTTGCGGTTTATTCGAGGTTTCGTTGCTAAAACCGCAAAATTTCGGTTTAAGCCGATTGATAGGTAGGTATTTAGGTAAATATAGAGTATTAAGGAAATATAGGAAAGCTATGGTTAGTTGCTTCGTACATTCATCTATTTATATCAGGCACATCTTAAACATCTTTATTTCTTTAAAAATTAAAATGACTTGGCCATCGCACGACAACACAATCACATAAACATTGATCTGTGGTTTGAAATAGTCCTAATTTTAAATAGGATTTGCGAGCCTAATTTATGCATATAATATTAGGTAGATTTTGTTGTATGTAGATTATAATTATAATCATGTGCGATGGCCAAGTCATTCTAAGTATTTAAGAAATAAAGATGTTTAATATCGTTACGGTTACTACAAAAGTTGTTAGTTAACTAATTAAGTCAAAATTTCTTACATAATAGTTGGTTAAACACTCTCATAGATAATACTAAAATTATTAATTGACTTGGTTTTACATTAAATCTCACAACTTTTTGTCGTAGGAAAGCTGCGTAGCGAGACGGCCTTTACATGTTAGTACATGTTATGTTTTTGATAGGATTTTATTTACCGAGCATTACATAACCGAGTCTTATTAAATGCAATAAAAATAAAGTTCTCAGCGCGCTTGTAGAAATTTTCACTTCAACTAGACTAACAACAGACTTTGCCACTTTTTTTAAATTTCACATTTTAACCTACCTATGTTGTGCAGCTCCAGCAATCTTCATAGGTTCAGTAAACATAATTTAAAACTAAACAATTTTAACGGATTTATCGCGTATTTTTTCACATAATTTTATGACCTGACTGACCTGATGGAAATTGTTTAATTTCAATGAGTAACAGTTGAGAAAACCTTAAAAATTATTAAACATAATTTAATTCAAAATTAAAGAATCAGTAAGATAGTAACTACCATTTTCTATGTATTCCACATTTCCCAAATTATATCCAAACTTTCGTCCGTTTGTTTTAATTTTGCTGGATGTCGATATTGTGAGTGAGAATTGGTGTTATCAACTCTATATGATTACACTAAGCAAAAATGCGTTTAGCTGAATTAAGGGGTGAGGGTTAGACTAGGTATCTGTAACCCGACGTCGGTTATGGGCTCTCAGGTGTGACGCGGCGGAAGCCCACTATCATTAGCCTACCCACATGTGCGTGTGTTCACTACAGATGGGTGAATGTGTGTATGTTGTCCTCCTGCACGTGTGGGTGTACGCACCCTCACACACGCTTGTTTACGTATAAGGGGACGGATTAGGAGTTGAGCTTTTTTATTGCGTCAGTGATGGTGTGGTGACGGTTTGTTGTTGTTTCCACGCTTTAGTTAAGCGCATGTTGTAATTAAAAGCTTGTTTTGGGACAGTTTTTTTTCTTGTCTCGATCCGGTCGCTTTAGAAGTACTGGATTCGATTCCCGACTGGGCAGATATGAGTGATGAATTTAAATATCTGCTTTGGATTTATTTAGGTGTAAGCTGGTCTTGTCCATAGTATGTATTCCATGACGTCCCCGATATAGGAATTTTCGTGGGTTAATAGTGTTATTTAAAAAATATTAGATATAAGCACTTTATTTGTATTTCTATTTCTATTTATTGACTTATTAAATAAAATTTGTTGAAACAAACAGCAGAAAAAAAATTTGCTTAAATACTTTAGTTAGACAAATAAGACAGCAAATGGAAAAAAACAGCTTCAATTAAAAAAAAAAAAAAAATATTCAGTGCAAATTCACATTACTTATAAAAATACGGTCCCTCCCTGCAGCCGGCGACACACGCGGCTTCACCCGGCGGACAATAAACGCAAAATAAATTAAATAAAATAATATTCCAACCGTTCCAATACTTTAATGACAAATTACGTTTTTACAGCGCCATTTGTATGATAGCCGTTGTCCTGCATCGGAATGTCTTCCGCCCTCATTCCTAGTCAGCCTTGTTTCTAAAATAACACAACAAAAAGCTGCATATTGATGAAAAGTTGCAATACAATATGCACAATGAACCGCTGTTTAATCAGTTGAATAACTTGTTACATTGTAACTGTATCGTGTTAATACATAGTTATTAAGTATGTACTGACAGAGTTTGACAGATGTTTTCTCATCAGTTTAGGTATGTAGGTACTTGCAATTTCCGTTTCCGGCTTCAGTCTTGAGTCTAAAACAAAAATCTTACAGATTTTCGTTTTTCAAAAATATGTTTGAACTTTTGAATTTTTGTCACTAAGATTATTTTTCGGAATCTAAATTGGTTCAGCCGCTTTCAAGTGAAGTATGGTATGGTACCTCACTGCTCAATAGAAAGAGTAATTTTTTATGTGTGTGTATTATGTGTATGTGGTGTTTGGTGTGTCTATATTATCTCTTTCCTATTGCCTAAACGTTTTCTGACCGATTCTGTTATGTAAAATATTACTAAAACCCGAATGTCTTTGATTACATGTTTTATCAAAAAATAACTACCGTCGCACTTAGAAAAATAATAATTAACCCCAACAAAAGAAACACTGGTTTATAATAATGCCCATTAAATAGGATTGACAAATTTCGGTACACACACAGTTTAGTTGTTAATTGTTGATTTTGATTAATTTTAGTTGTAATATGTATTTACAATGAATGACATAATTTTGTATTCATACTAATCAACTGCGTTTTTAGCAGAAAACCTATTTAAAAGCTTATAACTAAAGATAGGATGCAATTTAAGGCTTGATTGTCAGCAAAGGTAGGTCAATTATAAATTGTTTTAATATATCTATGATTGCCATAGTTTAATGCATAGAAATATTTATTATGTCATCCTGTTCCCAGATAAGGTCTTTGCGATGAGAAATGTGAATCATCCACGGCAGTACTTACAGATATTAACCGTAATTCATATTTGTACATATATAACATTTGGTAGCAGTAATTCAAGAGAAACCTTATAAGCGTGCATCCACTTTATCTTTTGAAATTATAATTATTATAAAAAAAACTGAAACAGCCCACTTCAAAATGCGATTTATAAATATATATTTTTCAGCTACGTGGTCTTAAAAACGACAATAGTTAACCAATTTTGATAAAAATTCCATGGGACAAATCTGAAAGTGTATACTTTTTTTTAAATCGGCTTATAAATTAATGAGCTATGAGGTAACAAATATGTATAAAAAAATAATCGATAACCTCCTCCTTTTTCACGTTAATAGAGGAATATGTTAAAAAATGTTTCCCCATAAAAAGATGTCACTAATGAGTGTGGTGTGTACATAGCAGATACCCTGCAGACACGCTACGCCTACAAGGTGTCCGTAATTACGTATTGATATCGCATTGCAATATCGCTGTAATTGTCTTCACTAATATCAACCTCATTTTTACTTACACGAGAATTACGCGCCTTGTTACAAGTACATTATTATTATATTTTTTGAATACTTGACACTGGCTTGCGTCACAATATGATTAAAATATAACTTTCTTTTTTGTTCAGTCGGGAAAAATTACAAAATTTTGGGGTTTACTCGTAAGTCGTAAGATTTTGTTTTCGTAAACCTGTAGAGTTGCGCAAACAGAGTTCAATGTGAGAAACTTTTGCCTACGATTACGGAAACCAACGGGAAACTTTCACAGATACACGCAAACACACTTTCTATTCTAGTTTCTGAAATAATTATATTTCTGAGCGTCTAGTATACCTGAGAAAAATGTTAAATATATCTAGCACAACGCATTGCCATTCAACGTGGCAATGCTGGGTGGGTACCCAACAGGGTTGTTAACTGGTTAGCATTTGGGTTCTTATCTTTAGCCCTTCATCGGTCTGGTTCTTGTCGGTCTACTTTGTTTTTTTTATTATTTTTTTACGTATATATACTTAGTTTCTATAATATTTTATTGTAGTTAATAAAGTCAGTTACTTTTCTAGAAGAAATCCTGCGCGTGGGCGGGGAAGATGCAGTATGTAACAAAAGACTATGTCCAGCTACGACAAAAAAGTACGAAAACGAAAAACACAATATTTACGAAATCAAAAACTTCTTTTCTCGTCTTTTGCCATCTTGCCGCTGATAATGAATTAAAATGTTAAATATTTACTTTTATCAGGCACCAGTATTTTAACATAAAATCACATGTCAAATAAAAAAAAAGGTAACAAAACTGAGGCGCCAAATAATGTAAAAACAACCAGTTAAGATAACATCCTCCCCATAAAACTAAAACAGCTAATCGGCGCTATAGATAAAACGTATCGAACATAAAGATTCCGCTATAAAAATACACTATACAAATAAAAATACACCTAAACTCGTTTATAAAATACAGCTTATTTTATTAATATTGTCATTTAATATTATAGTGATTCTTTCGACCTATTGAATATTCATAATTTATTCGAATTATTTATTCATATGCCAAATAAATAAACTTAAAGAGGTACAATAAAAGAGTTTTATCGTGGTTTTACACCTGTTTTAAAAGTAGGCAATCATTATAAGATTAGATTCAGCTGGACTTTGTAGATGCTATAAAAATGGTGGTTTTATATTTATTATTTGGCTAAGGTAAGTATTAGAATTTAATTGGTCGTTTTCAAGCAAGTGTCTAATTAACATTGGTTATCACGTGAATCGATAGAAAATTGTTTTACAAGATTTTAGACAACACTATTCAATATAACGTATTATATAAAATGTAATTGTTATGCCAATTCTGTTGCTGGTAGCAGGGCTTTTTCGTATTTTTTAGGGTTCCGTAGTAAATAAGGAAACCTTATAGTTTCGCCATGTCCGTCTGTCTGTTGGCGGCTTTGCTCACAGACTATTACCTAATACTAGAAAGCTGTAATTTGCCATGAATATACATTATTATGCCAAAAAAGTTGCAGAATTACATCTTGAAAAAAAATGTTTGGGGTACGTCCCCTACAAGTACTCGTAAAGTAGAAATGAATATTTTTTTTGTCATCTACTCCATCGTGTGGGGTATCTTTGGATAGATAATCAAAAACATGGCGGGTGTCCGAAAACCACTTTTTGATTTAGGGATTCATTTGCGAATAATTTATGTTAGAGTCAATTGTCCCTCGGCTAAACCGTTGACTTTGGAGATATGGAAAAATCCATTCTAGTGGCATATATTATGTTGAAATTAAAAGAAAAACTATCACAGCTAAGTAGACTTTACAATTATTTATTAATACGAAAACGAGCAATAGTCGATCAACTTAAAAATGTACTTATAGAAGGAAGAAATGAAAATTTTGCGAATATTTCATTTAAACTAATTTAAGTTAACTCGTACTTTCCTAGTATCATATAGAATACCCTGTCTTAAATTCATGTAAATTATGATGTACAACTACGAAACCCTACTTTGCGCGTGTCACGACACGAACTTGCCCATTTATTATATATGATATATTATAACACAAAATTATCATCGACATTATTTTACTATGGAATCTAATGAAATTAACTCATAAATTTTTAGAAAAAGACATCTGAATTAGGTTGATACCTACGCCTACGGTTGGAAATTTTGCTTTGTTTTGTTCGAACCAAACTCCATGACGTTTATTTCATTGAAATAAAGTATTTCAGAGGTTTTCTCTTGAAAATAATTAAATCATTAATATTTTATACCGTCGCCTGCTCTTTAATATATTTTTTTCTGTTTTTTTTTGTCATAACTTTTTATTTAGATTTTCTCGATATAATAAGTCAAAGTCTTAGAAATATTAAAAATATATAATTTTAACGACCTGTGTTCAACATCTGGCTAATATACTATAACATTTACTGGAACAATCAAACGTAAGATCCTTTTTAAGCACTAAAATCTAAATCGTTAGGTTTACTCGTACGCCAATGAAACCTTTAACCCGAGTTAATCTAGTCCAGTAACCGTCCACTATTAAAGCCTATGACTATAATGCTGACATCAGCACGGTATAGCATAAGTCACTATATTTAGAATCAGTGGCACTGATTAATGAACGTTTAGTGGGACAATCTTGAGGAGGCTACACGACGCATATTGTCGTAGTGTCGGACACGCCCCTATTTTACGTATCGTTAAGATACATACGGTATATGAGATAAGTTACGTCAAAAGTCCGTCGCAAATCCACGTACATGTTTGAAAATAATATTGTCAGTAGATGCTAGAGACGTGTGACGTATGGATACAGATTTATGCATTTAATAACTTTAAAAAAATGTGTAGATAGATCAAATCTTTATTGAGCGGATAAAAGACATAATAACAAAAAAATGCAATGTAACGTGAGAAGGCCTTATCGCTATTAAAGCGAACTATTATATGAAGCCAACTAATAGCTTTAGATTAGGTACTTTCGATCTAATTTAAACAAAAATGTTGTTAACTTTGTCTCAACTGATATTATTCTAAATCAGTCTCAATAATTAAGCTAAGAGACTAAGAGGGTAATAGGTATAAATATAATCATACGTCCGAAAAGCATTACCTTCTTTCTTGGCCAGTCGGATAAAATATCAAAAAAACGTAGTTTTTCTACGGCGACATATCTAAAACATTTTTTAACTAGAGCTTTTGGCATATCCATTGTAGATACAAGTGACGCGTGCGTCCTTTTTTGTCCAATAATGCAGTGATGTCAGGATTGTTTTTATTATGGTGGTATTAAAACGTCAAACTATAATTACAATCTTGGCTATTTAAAGTTGATTACGTACAAGTGATTTAGCTTATCTTGCGATTCACATTATACAAAGCTATTATGTTTTAAAATAAGATATTTCTAAGTAAACAATGAACTATAAAATATTTAGGTTTCTCTAAGAATAAAATATTAAAAATGGAGAAACTACAGTATTATAGCATTTACTCTGATTATTACTTACTTTTCCTCTACTTTTCTCTTCCGTTCTACACGTCTTCCAATTGCCAAATATTTTAGTTATTTAGAATAGAGTAAAATAAAAAAACTAGATCGAATTCAGTTCATCCGTTTGAGATCTCCTTATACACACGTCAAACTTAAAATATCCCTCTCTTTGGGTCGGGTGTTAAAAAGGACATTACACTGCAAAATCCGTAAGGATATTTTATACTACAAGACGTACGAAACATAAAAAGGTACGTCATGCTTTAAAATTTGAATTTCCTCCCGTATTTATTTTTCGAGCAGTAGAGTAAAACTCTAAAATTATTTCACGTTTGTTAATATTTGTGTGGCGTAAATATGTATTATATTTACGTGAATACGTATTACGTACGTATACGTACGTGGCGCGTAATTTCTAGCTCGTGTGTAGTATCCTTTACAAGTGAGCCAAATCGCGTCAGTACAATTGACACTGTAACCCTGGGCTTTGGAACTATCTTTCATCAGCGAACTGATGATGTTTGGCATTGGAACCATTTGTTACAGTTAGGAGTTTTCATTCAACTTGCCATATTTTTATGTCGCTAGTATTATTTATGGTCGAAAACGAGAATAGAGATTATAGACCGCGTTGATAGTGAAAAAAAAGTACTTACTTATTTAATGAAAAGTCTGTGTTTAAAACACAGAAAAGTTTCTACTGTGTTTTAAAACAACGTTACCGAAAATTATATAAAATGGCATTCGTTCTCATCTTGCAGAATTTTAATTAAATTTATTGAATTCTTTCATTTGCTAGATACTACAGCAAACGATGGACAAGGGAATAAAAAACCGTAGACCGTTTGATTTTTTTTTATTGATCGCAAATACTTTTTATTACATTAGTAAAAACTTATAATTAGTAAAAACTTATAATCACAAACTTATTGATATGTTTTGGTATTCTCCTCAATATAATGTTAGATTACAATGTATCACCGAAATCGATTCGACGGTTATGAAACAATGTTCCTGGTTATTAATGATCATGATGAATAAACAATATAAACGTTAGCTATATTTTTTTCGTTGACTTAATGCATATTGTACTATAAAAATACCGACACAATAGTAAAATAACGAACAGGTTTAATTCATAAGCGATACGAAGTTAAAGTTGACCGTTTTGCCTAGTCAATATTTTTTTTATTCTGTACGTTTATCGCAGCCAATTAACTTATTTAGCCGAGCTGCCCTGCAACCAGTGCTGGTCTTCCGCTGGGACTCGAGCCCACTTTACTCAAAGGGGCGTTACATAGCCAAGCGTGAAGGCTCAGATTCATTGAATAGCTATGGAAAAATGTGCCCAGCGCGTAAAGAAGTCTTAAAAGAACATATTAAAATCGGATGACGTTTATAAGAAGAAAATAGTATTGATCTCTCTTCCATGCTGGACTGGGAGATAAGAAAAAACATAGAATGTACCAGCTGCTTCTCTTCCCGGGCATACTGTTAAAGTCGGTTAAGGGATTTGAGGAAAATTGGCATTTCTGTAGGCGATAGGCTGACCCTGTCACTCCAAGCCAATATAACATCTTACCCTCGTATTCCCTCTATTACCCTCTCCCATACATCTAACTCTTCTAACCAAGGTCAAATGTATGGTGTTAAGCGGCCTCATAGTCTTTGACGCTCTGCCTACCCTGCAAGGCAAAACAAGCGTGATTGTATGTATGTATGTAGTATTCATCTGTTGTTTGAGTAAATATACGTGGCATAGTTCAAATGGATTTAGAATTCGCTTTAATCTTATGTTTTATACCATTACTTTAGCGTGACGTCACTTCCCATTAGTATGCACAACGTCAGGGTCTTTAAGACACACGGGTTCGGTTTATGAGACAATTCTGTCACATCTACAAGTTAAATAAATAAATTAACCTAATATTAAAAAATAATTTGAATAAATTCATGCATTATTATAGGTTTAACGTGCTGGTTAGGAAAGCAGTCTCAAGGTGTACTCACGAAGCAATAATACGTATAGTCTAATTTATTTTATTCGTAAAATAAAATAAGCTATTTTAAACGGTGCTTTTATTTAAAACCACTCGATAATCTGAATAGTTCTCTAAAAGTTCTATAAACCTCGTTTCCACGCTTAAAATATCGTTTTGAGCCAAGATTTGAGAATTTTATGATAAAGAAAAACGATAGTGCTCTTTCTCAGTTTAAATAAATAAAAGCTTTATAGTCCGAACGTGAAAAATTTACTAAATGAGATTACGACCTAATGGTTAATCTTAAACTTGTCAAATGTATCAAGACTTACTCGTAGTTTGTTTTGGGATACTACATTTTTCTATTTTGCATAAACTTTTGTTTTATAGCTTGGATCCGTAGACTTTGGATCATAAATCTCAGTATGAAAAATATTTATCTGAAAAAAAAAAAAAAAAAATTACTTGACAAATTTTTACCAATATCCGCTCAAGTTACCTAAAAATAATTTCACACAAACTTGTATACCTATCTATATATATTTAAAATATCCTTTAGTAAAAATATGATTTCGTCAGGTCTATTTAGAGTCGAAATCTCTGACTCTAGTTTTAACCGCATTTGGCGTTATTTTTCAAAAGAGCGACGCAGGTGTCAACCCCGTAGATTACGATTCAAAATGGACGTAACTGATCCAAACATAGACTGGGAAAGTGTGTGTCATCACATTAGCTTCCATGATAAAATTTAAAATATGATATATACGCATATTTAAATTATTTGATATTATTGTCATGCGTGACATAAGCGCTAAGCATGCAAATATGAAATCGACTTACTCCAGAACGACTTACTCGACAACTTCTACGAAACCATTTCTGTGTTTCTCAGAGTCTGGTATTGTCATGTCAAATACGAAACTATTGCGTGCCGATTATCCTGCATGACAGACATAGGAATGGCAGTGAAAATATACGACTAACACAAACTGTTCACAACACTTTAAATGATTTTAGACCTAAACACGTTACAATAAAGGTGATGAGACAGTGTTTGTATTGTGCTCCTGTCTGTGCTCGCGTCTGGGAAAAGTCTCGATATAGGTCTCGTCACCCGTTTACTAATGTCGCCATTTGACGTATTGGCATACGTATTAAGTTAATCAAAAGGTACTAATTAAGGTGAAAGTGTCTTAAACTACTGAGTAACGAACGGTAAAGTTCCATTGAGTCTGCATTTGCATATAAATTGGTACCTAAATAATAAATAAATAAATATTGGAAGACATTTCACACAACGCCATCTAGCCCAAACTAAGCAAAGCTATTTTTTACTATGGAAACTAGATGGTTGATAGAATACATATACCTATACTTTTTTTTAAATGAACAGGTAACCAGTAAGGCTTGTGTTTTTAATTTAGGAATCGAGCAGACGAGCGATTTTAGCATCTAAGATAGGCGATTCAGTCACTTTTCGGAAGCTAGATGACTTAACTGGATGTTTATATGATTAGCTTATGTCATATAAACATCCAGTAATTCGATGCAGCTACTGAATTCGCCCTTGCCTGTTGCATTCAAATTATAATACCTACCGTACAGAATACAGGATATAACATAACCTTCAATAGGCACCATTTGCACTGCCGTCAATAAGACCGTTTCTCCAATCCTGTGGTTACCAATAGATTACCAACGACGTTGAACAATCGCCTGTTATCGCCGCTCGCTAGCGGATGCGATAGCGGTAATAGTGGTCACTATCTGCCAGATGGATTCTACTGCTATCGACCCTACATGGGAATATATGTCCGTTTCGAAAACATTGTACATGTGTTCCGGAATAATACCTATTTGATGGATAGCAAGAGATTAAGTATTATTCATAAGTTTTGATGAGTAGATGAATAAATTTGCCAGTAATCGCGCGTTTGGATTATCCTTAGACCTTCATAACGGTCTAACAGTAATCTTGTAGCTTTTTTTGATACTGAATTGTTTAAAGAGATATTTATCTTTAATCTTTGTAGTCAAAGTCTATCTGCATACTTTTGTTGTGTCTTTTTATTTGTCAGTATTATAAGAACGCGTGGAAATAAAAAAATTAAATTCATATATTATGTGGGTAAGTTATATTGATTTTTCAGAATCTGTTGCGTGCAGTACGTATGATACGGATATGCGGACTTACCGTCCGCATTTAAATACGAATAAATAGTAAGAATACAATTATTTCTAGATTGTATTCATTTAAATAAATGAAAACCTACAGGCTTCTTCTCCGTTATTTTAGAATCATGGAATATATTATAAAGCAGCTGTAAACGTGAACAGCACATAAAAATAAACATCCGAAGATATTTTTGTCTTCTGTGGTTTTGGTGAATGATTAAACGGACTTACCTGAAGTTCGATATTTTTGATAAATGCTAAGCTAACCTAATGTCAAACATTTCAATCATCCTCGGTATACGTGTTCAACTCGCACTTGGTCGGGTTAGGTTTTCACACATTATAAATAAAAACTACGGATCACTAACGTCTGTTTTGGCCATTCTTAAACCGCATTCGCTGCCGAATAAACTATAGTTAGATTTTTCGACTCAAAACAGACATGGATGATCTGTAGTTTTTATTTAAAACATTACTTATAGTTGTAAAGGTCCTAGACTTAAAAAACATATTTATGAATAATAATACAAATCAAATAGGTACTTCTTAACCCCCAACGTAAAAGAGTAGCGTTTTAAATATGAAATGTTTATCTGACTGTAGGATCGTAATTCCCAAACGAAATAACCGATTTTGATCCAGTT
Organism: Lycia hirtaria; assembly: GCA_947563715.1. Lineage (NCBI taxonomy): Eukaryota > Metazoa > Arthropoda > Insecta > Lepidoptera > Geometridae > Lycia > Lycia hirtaria. The sequence continues at coordinate 6,808,925 of OX387383.1, forward strand.
TTATGTTCAATTCTCTATTTTGTTACATACTTTGTGTACTCGAGAAGTTAAAGTTCATTTTGCTTAAAATGAAAATGATATTCTATTAATTATAATATGACTTGCATTTTGTTAGTAGCATATGTAAGACGCCATGTTTCTTTTGTTATTACCAAAGATCTTTGAACCGAATGTTTAAGCGTATCAATGCGTAGATTTAAATCAGAGTCAATAAACGCTCCGATGAAAGACGAGCAATACATCACGATTCACGTCCAAATCACGACACAGAGGCAGTGTCTCGTATCATAGCTGTGCACGTCCAGGGTTACCTTATACATATTCGAAAAGCAGTTAACAAACAGCAGCTTATTGTTAAAGAGTACAATTTGTTTAAAAATTAAAACAATATAAATATCTGCATTTTTATAAAAATGTGTAAAAATTAAAACTATCATTTGGAGAAGCGTCTCAACATGCATTCCGGACATATGCAACATAAAAAGCTTGAAATATGTATGAAAAATGGGTAAAATATGCAAGAAAATTGTTAAAATATGCAACATAAATGATAAATTTTAGGAAAGTAAAAAAGGGAAAAAGTTTCATATTTATTTTTTTACTTCTAAAACAGCATTAAATCAGTATTTTATGTATTCGTTCAAAATTTAACAACCATGCAGACTAGACATTACAGTCTATGATAATATTAATACTCAATACAATTAAACGAACAATTAAGTAAAAAAAAAATATTTAACATTTTTTGGTGTAGGTATAGAGAAAATGTTTGTAAGACATAATTTTACACTTATAGGGTAACCAACCGAAAAATGAATTAAATGCAGCAAAAATATGCATGATCACTAAATTTCAGACAAAATATGCAATGATCGCTGAAAATGTGGTAAATATGCAAATGCATATGAAAATATGCAAATACATATAAGTCCGGTTTCTAGTAATGACGTAGTTGCATCCGTATTTCCTGTGTATTTTTTTTAATCGACTTCCAATAAAAGGAGGTTTTCAATTCGAATGTATGTTTTATTTTTGTATGTTTGTTCAGCGATTGCTCCGCCAATTATGAATTCTTTTTTATGATTTCAGTTCTTTGGTTTTATAACAAAGTAATTGAAAAAATATCAACCAAGTAAACGAATTGCTGATTTTGAAGTCGGTTTTTCAGTTTTTTAAACAATAATTATTATAATTGCACAGAAGACTTTAATAAGATTTTAATAGTACTATAGTAATAGAATAATCTCTTGTCTTTTATTCGACAACAAACTTGTGCTTGATCGCTAACTCGTTGTTGCAGTCAACGATGGAGCATGCTTGCCCAGAAGAACCATTCACGGGTGATTTAAAAAACCAAAATTATAAAAAAAAATTATATGTTTGATAAAATCCATTTAGGAAACGTATTCCACGTTTTGGTGGTACGCATATTAAAAGAACAGCTAAAGCTTTTTCAGTTCTTTGAATATTTACCATGAAACGACGCCCGTTTTTGTTGCCATCCGAAAGAGAAGGCCTATATTTGTGTTTTAAAAGTTCTCATTGCGATTCAACTCTATAAAAATATAGTTGTAATTCCTCCACCACTGGTATAACCACGAAATACGGCCAGTCGGTTGTAAAAGTAAACAATATTGTTAATTTTCCGACTTTAAAATGATAATAAAAGTAAACAACAATAGAGCTACGGAAGATCGTTTAGAGTATCACTGAATTTATTAAGGCAAGGCTAAATGACACATTTAAAAACAAATTCGTACAAATTATCTATAAAAAAAAAAATACAATATAGATCGACGATTGACCACAAAGTCGACCACCAAGAGTGACGGTGTGGCCGAGGATAGAGCTTATCGATCTAGAAAACAAATCTATTCACTCTAGCCTTGAAAATATGCGGCCATATAAAAATCTGGAATTTCCAAACGGTCGAAATCCCAACTCGTTCACTGCTAGACGTAAACTGGTAACCCTACTTATATCAAAGCTCGTAGTAAAGTTCAACGCACAAAGTGCATAATCACAGTAATCGTCCGGAGCCAAATGTCATCGACCCAGTTATCTCATCCGCCATCCCTTTTACAATTACAACAACAAATGAGTAAGTGCAACGATATGTGCATCGATACTATGAGGAATAAAATCCTGTGTGAACGAACTCTAATCTCTGTTTGGTGGCAGCTTCCACTGGAGATGTAAACGTGCTCCAATAGATTGGACGCTATTAAACTCTTCGTATGTTGTGAATAGATAATGCGTGTACGCTGCACGCACAGTCGAGATATTAGATTTGTTGTTGCTTCCCTTTTGTATGAATGCCTTAAAACATTAAGGTATTTATACACAAAGTTTTTTCAGAATCGCGTGGAGGTATCAAGTCAAAGCCGTCGGACTGCTGTCAACGCAACTCAAAAAAAATAATTAAAAATTGACGTTATTATCAGATGGACACAGCTAAAATAAAATTCACGAATAAGGTGTTCAATTTTGAGATAGTGGCGGTCCCCATAATTACTATTTTTTATTAAGCTATCCAATGACATTATTTTAAATCTTTCAACCTTAAAATCAATCCTACAGCAGAGCCAAGTCATAAACCGTTTGAGCGGAGACGTCTGTGTACATCGATATCCTAAAAAAATCTTTTGTATTGCCATGTTTTCATTCCAAAATCCTGGCATTAAGGAGTTTAAAGTTTTTTTTTTTGCGTTGACAATTCCGACAGGTAGATATAGCTTTATAGATAGAACCTTTAGAAATCACAACCTTGAGTTATTACCGTTAAACTGATGATCCTGTTTGTAGCAATAATATAATACGTCTTTACAACGCCTTTGCTGACGTAATGGGATAAACAATGCTCCCTGAAGTCGGATTTCTAAAGAATGGTTCTGATGCCATAAAACACAGGTAAACGCTACCTCACTTACCAGAAATATCCATTTAATTGTTTGACTTAACAAATCACAATCCGTTTTTGAGCCCAATTCCGACACTTTAGATTTTTAAACACAATTCCGGCACCTATCAAACATATTTAAATTTAGAAGTTTAAATACATCGGCAAGCTATTACTGAATAAAATATTTATCAATGAATTTAATTAAGTTAAATATCAATGGGTAATATTAATTTGCATATTTATTTATTTGTTTGCCATTTATGGAAGCATTTTTATATTTGGTTCTTTCCGTGCCGTTTTATTTCCTAATTGTTTTGATATTATTCAAGTCATCGAAAGGGCAGACGGACAGACGGACACGTCATATCGACATGGTATTCAATCCGTATGCACTTTACTTAGAAACTGAACTGTCGAATAATAAGTGCATTGTGTGACCGTATACGTATCTGCGAGATTAGTGAGGGGAATACAAAATGTCGATAATTTACACATCGACCAAAATCGACACAATTCATAATTTGTCCCGTCTGGTGGTAAATGTCGCATGATAATCATATTAATTTCGATCAAATCTAGGTCGTGCACTCAAATAAAGTTTGACGGCAAAAATATGTTAAGTATAAAGCGTTTTCTCCCGAACCTTAATCATAGCAATTAACGGTCTATCTGATGTCCATTATCGGAGGTCCTGATCGAGGTCGTCGACTCCATGCGAGCCTATCGACACATCGCCGCACGGGCGCGAGCCACGCACTTCCGACGCGACGGATTTGCCGGAATCGGCGCGGGCGCATCAAACGCTCTGCAAAATTCGGCCGGAGACGCGCGCGCGTGAATCAATTTGAATATTTTTTTTGGTGCCGACATGGGAATGGCCATCGGCCGCCGCGGACGTCGCTGCACACGATCACAACAATACCGCGCACGCGAAAACAACAATTTCAACGGTAACCTTCGCAATTTTTATAGCGCATAATCTCTGCCTGCCGAGGCTTTACGAGAAGACTTGGGATATTTCCTCGACATTAACCTCCCATGTTAAATTCTGATGGAAATTAAAACACGCTTTATTAATTATTTTTGCCATACGCCAGTACTGTAAAAAGTTACATTATAATTATTCGACAATGTCGTCGCTGCATTAATTTTTTGGACGGATTCAGGGTATCCCGGTCGCGTCGTCTCAGGCCCACACGAGGTTTCTTGCTACCTACATCTCACGTTTTTGAGCAGCCGTAATATTTAAATTGCCAACATTGCTCCCGGGGGCATACCTCGCATGGGAATGTGCGCCGGCGGCCATCCGAACCAGCTCCCACTGAAGCATCAAAGCTCGTGTCTCCTTGTCTAACTCGGTAGACGTGACTGCCGAGGACAAAGAACCGATAGAAAGTATAGCCGCTTTTACAGAACGCATCCCTCCTAAAATTTTGCATGGATGCGTCGCGCATGCGAAAATGAGCGATGGCCGAGCGGCGGCGTCGCAGGCGCACGTACTCAGTATTACCTGTCGATGCATATTAATCAAGGAGGAAGTTTTGTTAACAATATCTAATGTGCTCCGCGAATGTCCGCGGCTCCATTGATAGCTTTTTTGTTTCTCATCCGAAGTTGTGTAGGAACTAGACGGCGCCTTATTGGTTGCAACGTTGCATAATGTATGACGCGGCGACTAAATAATACGAAAACAATCGTCCATGTGTGTCCACGAGTATCGGCGCTGATATCTCCGTACAACGAGTGTCCGCCGATTCAGCGAATGCTTTAACTGGGTTATTCCGTTAAAATCGTTCGCTACTTGAGTATTAATTAGCGATAATCATGACGGCAAATAATCATCGCTCCGATTACTGACAGGTTTATTCGTCGAGTGGCATTATCTCGAGTATTTTGTATCGTTTCCTTGGTAAATAGTTTAAAAAGTGTGAATAACGTAAAGTGGCTAAGGCTGATATAGATAAACAGTTTGATAGTAGACATAATGATGGATTTCTTAACTAGAACATTGATTGAAATAATGGTCTAGTCATAAAAGATTGAATAAAAAGAAGTAACTACAAAAAATAGCAGTTATTATGGAGTTACGTATCTTACTGCCTTCATATACAACCAATTTAATTAACATAACGGAAAATCGTGATATCATACTAATATATGTTTTTCTTGCTTACTGACATAATATGTCAGCAGAGTTAAGCTCATCTATTACTCATTCTCTTAGGTTATTCTTGAGCAGGGGTACGCTCACCTCTTATGGTGATGCAATATTTTACTTTATAATATGAATATAATATACCTTTATTACAATAACAAACTATTCCACTATCTCATCAAGCTTGATCTTATCTGATTCTCAAACAATTATGCGAACGTCTGGTCGAATCGACGCTGACTAAAATACTTGTGCTTACCTAGCTCTACGCTTATGCACTACGAGGAAAGGCTACTAGCATGTTGAGTATGTTTATAACCAGTAAGAATTTTAAGCATTTCGATTTCGATTTCATAATATGATCTGGGTGTCTTTAAATCGCTCCTGAACCAGAACAAATATCAGGTGATACGGCAAAGCCTGTCATGTATAAAAACATCTATAGACCTTTATCTAAGATCCTTATTTATCCTTTATTGTTTTATGTGTAGTGTTTTACCTATAGTGATTTAGTAATTATGTATTTATATAAATATTGTATATTATATTTATGATATCTGGAGGTATATTTGTCATAACAAGATAGAAATTCCCCAGAACCACGTAGGTATTTTCAATAAAACGGACATAACTCAAAATGACATTTCTGCGAAATTCATTCCGTCGACGCGTGACGTTCGCGCCGCGATAACGCACGTTCGGATTATCCACAGAGACGATAGCGCCGCGGTACGTGCATTAGGTATGCGATTAACCAGATACCGAGATTACGGCACAGATTTATTGTTTTATCGCGATTAGTCGGAACGCTTTGTAGATAAACTCGCGATTACGATTTGCTATTGATATTATTGACATTTCGGTCGGCAATGTGACGATGATAATATTTTTAGTGATGAGTAAAGTGGTTTTATTCCGTTATGTAAATAATCTAACTGTTATTATGACGGCGAAAATTTGTTTCTATGTTTTTTACTCTTTACGGTTAAATAGCTGAAATAAATTTATTGAAATTTGGTATGGAGATTATAGCCTTGATTAGTTTGAATAGTATTTAGTTATTTGAGAATAAAAATAAACAATAAAATTAAATATTGCAGGTGTTTGTTTATCAGGTTAGTAAACCTGATAAACAAACACCTGCAAGAGTTGATTTGAACAAATACATAGATAACTCTTTGAAATTTTGTATTGTTTTTTTCCCCACGGGCCAAAATTTTTTATCCATAGAGTTAAGATGATATTAATGTTTATAGAGTTGCAATAAATTTATTTATAAATTTTAATAGTTTGCAAGTCAAGGGTCTGATTTTTATCTAACGTACGTTTAATAATAAATCTGTCGACTTATACTAATAAAGTTTATCGCTTTGTTTGTGACTGCCAAATCTCATATTTATGATGTCTACTTAGGAATAATTTTCAATAATAATATCTATTTACTGATGCAATATAATATCATTTATCTAGCTAAAAATATCTTAATAAAAATATATATTGAAAAAGTCATTACAGTTTAAAAACAATAAAATCAGCAAATAAATTATCAGGCGTCCAAAAAAAGTTTTTATATAACTGTGTGATTAAAAACAACTTATAGGTACTTTTCTTCTAATAAACAAATAAAGAGAATCGTATTTGGTTCATATTCGATAATGATATTACGGAATACACCAATACATTCAAATCAAGAACCTTCTTTTTAAAGTCAATTATGAACCAGGCGCCTGCACTAGCTTATTGGATTTACGATATTCAAGATAATTTTGTAAAGATAGGCACGGGATTAAGGTGAGTGGCGTTCAACGATTACATCTACAGTAAGAAATAAAATACACATAAGACATATGCAGGTTGAAAGTATGACATTTCTAGAATCTTGGAATCCACGGCTGACCAAAACAACGTGTCTAACGGTAACACAATGAACCAAATCACAAGTTTAAAAACAAAGAACGATCCAGCACTGATTGCTCACACGTTAGCGAAAGCCGAACAAATTAACTTAGCACCTAAAACTATTTGTTTCCAATTTGTGCGCTGCTCGTCAATGTGCCCTGCTGTGTTGATCCCGTCCAAAAATAGTGCGAATGACACTAATTACGCTCTTGTAGCGGGCTTGTGTTAATGGGTTGCTCATACCCGCTCTGATTTCGACTAAACCGCGTGGAACGTTTCTTCGAATTTGGATAATTACGACGTACACCTTTGCGTACAACCGAATACGAGATAGGAAATTAACGCATTTGATGAGCTTATATTCTACGGGATAAGGAGCGTATTCAAGTTTGGTTTGGTATTTATGGGAATTGTAGTTTTGTTTATTTTAATAGATATTTGGCTACAACTATGAACGAAATTTTGAATGAAACTGTTCACTCTAAATGTAATTGTTCTAATTCATTTATATATATATTTATTTGACAAAATGAATCTCTACAGACTCCGGGGCCCGTGCCTTTTATAAACCAACATATGTATTTTTAATTACTTTTTTTTTTTATTGTGCATGAGGTTCTATATAATTATATATTCCTATATTGCAACTCGAAATTCTTCTGTTAAAAATACTGTTATACAAAATTCAACACGTCGTAAGTCCACATATTTGTATAATCTAATATTTTACATAATGATAATCCTTATCCGTAATTACAGTTTATTTGATTATTATGTTGATTGCTTGCTTTATAACATGCTCAGCCCAGATTAATATGGCGCGTAAATAAGTTAAATCCCACAGATTAGAATAATTAGGTCATAGAAACTTGTGCGTATTCTGTGACGTGTGTGTTGTTTGTAAGAATAAAGATTATGATGACAAATCTCATTTGGAAATGTTTCTGGACTTACGACATTTTTATTCCGAGAGCCTAGGGCTCCACACACCACACACCACCATACACTCCATGTAGACATCACTTATTTAGTGACGAACGAAATGACTGAGCAGTACTTGTATAGACTAAACGAATGTACGATACTTGAATCTTGTACCGTGATCTAATTTCGAGATATTAACGTCGCTTAACATCAGGCGTGTTGGCGGCTTGGTGGTCAATCGTAGATCTATCTAGTATATAAAAAAATGCCACCAAAAGTAACCAAAGGTGTAAGAAATCATATATAAGTTTACTTTAGTGACGGCTGATTTTTATTAAGATATTTAAGAAACTATTGACCGAGTGAGTGAAGCGAACGAAAGTCTCTGTATCATGTTTGAATATGACCAGTAGACCTCGCGAACACAGACTTTTGCAACAAGCATTTTTAAAATGTTTGTGCTCACGAAGTCAACTGTTCGTAGAACTACTAGTGAGTTTTGTAATATTTTACCTAGATAATCACTAAAAACTTCATCGGAGTTAAGGAGGAACGAGAGAGGTTACTTTTACTTTTAAGAATTTAGAATTACTAACTTATCTACGAGTATAACACTTATTTACTAGTTCCAATCGGTCTTTTTTTAAGTACATGGGGGAGGCCTATGTCCAGCAGTGGATTTCTGATGGCTGAGATGATGATCGCAACTACGTCAATTTTACGTAACGCGCGTAATGGTCATACGGAATCATAAACCTGGCTAATATACTCTCTAAACGTAGTAAACATTAAATCTCGACCACATAACTAATAAGTTTGTTATTTACACAACTAATAAATAACCTATTTTAAGTTACACAATGAATTGATTTGATATCAATAGGTAATTAAATCGAACTGTGTGATAACCACTTCCGCTGTTGGTTTTTATAATGTAGAATGTGGGAATAAGGAAATGAAACTTATCTGTATAAGAATAGTAGGTACTTTTTGTAGGTTTTTGTAGAGACAAGACTTTGTAGTCCACTTGGAAGTACTATACATTTATTACAAATATAGCAAGCCAAGAAACAGTGTGCAAAAGTATCCATTGGATTGAACGGCAATGTTTTAAGTGAAATTTGAATCTACTGTGCGAAATCGTCCATCTCCCTCGCACATATCAACTTTTTTGATGATATAAAATGATTGAATTAATTTATTAAAAAAAGTCACCAATCCGCATACTAAAAAAAAATACGGTACGAATTGATAACCTCCTCCTTTTTCGAAGTCAGTTAAAAATAATATATCATTTTTTTTTACAAATTTTCATCAAATTTAATTTTCATACATAAAAAATATTTTTACAAATTATTATCGTAAAGATGATTTTTATGTACGAAATTAAACTTTGTTCAAAATATAGTTTTGTTAAAATTTGTAATAAATTATTTCTAGTGTGTGGATTGATAGTTTGCTTATAAGATTGTTTAGTCATTTTATATGTCTAAAAATCTTATTATAGTATGAGTCTATTTGCTTAGGTAGCATTTTAGTGAACGTCTGTCATCATTTATATTTTCTGTAATCACGTGAAAGATAACTGACAAACAAAATTCTGAAGCGCTGAATAATGTTATGCTGTTACTGTTACACCGTGATAATTGATTAACACTTTATACGTACCATGACCAAAGCTACAGCATTAGGAGCATTCGATGACTAGAGACAATGTGAAGGGAAACCGTGATTACCTGATTATCATTTAAAGTTATGTATTTCACAAGACGGTGTAAGGCCTAATATGACACACATATTTTACAGTTTCATGCACAGGTCAAGCCAATTTCTCGTTTGTCAAGGTTTTCTTTGAGTTTCTCCCTAATAATGATTCTCCCTAGTAATGATAAAGATATTTAGTTTATTTTCTTTTCAGGAGAAATCCATTATTATCTACATAGAATATCCGGTTATTATGTGTATCCTTAAGTATTCATAATGACTAAAAAACTAGCCCAAGCTCAACGGGTGTACCATTACTATTATTTGCTTTCTAACTTATAAATCTAACGTCTACGTTTTGTATCTCTCATCAGAATTTATTGCAGGCCTTAAAGAAGTTCCAATGCCAACTTTCATGCTCCATCATCAAACCAACTGGTACTAAACTGCTGTACTGTTTCATTATCATCGAATTTGTATAGACGTATGTATGCAAAATTTACAAATAGGTAATTATAAAATTACAAATTGATTTAATATTGTTTCTAACATTTATTTTGGATTTCCGCGACCTTAGTACGGAAGCCTAAATACTAACGGCCTTACCGAAAAACGTTACTTAACTTTAAGCAATGCTTAACATATTTTGGCAACTTCTCGCTGACACGTAATGACACTTGCGGAAAGAAGACAGATTATTTAAGACGTTGGTTAAAGTTAAGTAAGGTGTTTTTCGGTAAGGCAGTAACAGTTTAGCGAGTTTTAAGACTTGCTTGTCTTACGCGGCGTTATTGACACGATAAAATTATCTAATCTGGCTGCGGTGATCCTTGATAATTTTTTATATGTACTTATTGATAATTATTAACTGTGATTTCCTTGTTTTGTCTTAATGTTTCCTGAGACCTACAATCTTGGAATTTTTAAGGCTAGAGTGAATAGATATCTTCTAGATCGACGAGCTCCATCCTCGGCCACACCGTTGCTTAGCATCAGGCCAAGTCGGTGGCCAATCATAGATCTATCGTGTAAAGTCCTTTACCAAAAAAAAAAAAAAAAAAGAGAACCTTGAGAAAAAAAAGACAATTTGATAAAGTGATAAAATAGCCCAGACGTATGTATAAGTAAAATTTCAACAAGTATTTTTAGTAAAAATACAAATAAACTACCGAAACAATTATAAACTCGACTACACAAGAGTGATTTTCATAATGTCATTTTACGCTTACGTGACGCCTGAAATGATATTAAGTGGTCCGGATTTTCACGAGAAAGTATGCGCAGTAAAACTAATGGGAGCACTAATTTTTAGAATAATTCTTGTAAAACCAGTTATTTGTCACGGGAGGTTACGAAAAATTTAATTGTTTTTTGCGAGAATCGTAAGTATTATTTAAAAAAAAAAAAAAAAAAGCATAAGGCACTTCTGAAGTAAGACCATACTGACGACTTCTTGCACATTAAAAATCAGCTGTAGGAATTTATACCCACAAACATATATAATATACATACATACATGCAAACAAATATACCGGAAAACATTGACCACGTTCTGGCGCAGTCAGGTATAAAGGTGTAAAAACCGACAAAGACTCGGATCGGCATTCCTAAACAAATCGTGGCTAACGTCCTTACATGGATTACCCTAAGCTCGGCTCCTGGCGCGGTAGTTAGTGTAAACACGACCTTACGGCGTCTGCTTGGTGGAACTGTGCTTATTGGGGAAATAAGTCGTACATATGATCCAGATGATTAACTTTGTCACAAATATTATTAATAATGTAAACAAGAAAGAAGTTTCCGGCAGCCTAGTCGGGAGACCGTCTGACTTGCGATCCGCAGGTCCTGGGTTCAAATCCCACGGCACGCACCTCTGTCTTTTCGTAGTTATGTGCGTATTGTTGATTGCCGCCAACTTCAAAACGGTGAAGGAAAAACATCGCGAGGAAACCTACATGTCTGAGAGTTCTCAATGATCTTGTAGATGTGTGAAGTCTGCCAACCCGCACTTGGCCAGCGTGGCAGACTATGGCCTAACCCTTCTCACAATGAGAAGATGGCCCGTTCCCAGCAGTGGGACAGTTTGTACAAACAGGGCTGATAAAAAAAAAAAAAAAAAAAAAAAACAAGAAAGCTTCAGTGAGACTAGATGAAAGTTGTCTAATTAGTTATGAAAGTATTAATTACTACCGCCTATTATTTTTATTCAAAACGTTCCCCACGCACACAGAACTCGCTCACGGGATCAAAAGGTATCGCAGACCTGTGATCTTAGAAAACTTTATATGAACTAGGTTTTTCACTTTTTTTTAAATTATAATATAGAAAAAAAATACATAAAAAAAACATTATAACGTTTTATTTGTCATCTATATTAGACAAACTTTAAAATTATAAAATTTCATATTAAATTCTGCCATTTCATTGAACTGCAGAGATAAATTAATCAAACACAAGGGTAGAAAATTAAATATTTATAATAGCGTTGTGGGAATTAGTACAAATCGATATCAATGTGGCGCAGTTGAATGAATACATGGCATATGTAAACAAACTTTATCTAATTAATTTTATGAATTTGAATTCAAATGTAAATTATTATTATTATTAAATTATGGCAGCATGCTGGGTACGCTGCCAACTGGTAGTGGGTTTGAGCATTTGGATTATCTTTAGACCTTTATCGGTCTGGGGTGATCGATGTGCTTTTTGTGTAGTAGTTTAGTTAGTTGAGTCTGTATATTGTTGTGTTGTAGTCAATAAAGGCGCTTGCCATTAAAAAAAAAATGGGTAATAACTATTATGTAATTATTATTATATACTAGTCCAATACTCTTCAATAACAGTACTCTTCAATTTGTGAAATAACTATCGGTACATAACTGCAGTCAGCTGATTCAAAACGGTGACTTTTTATTTATTTCTCGATAGGACATGTAAATAAGCTTTATCTAATATTTTTTTATTTGAATTCAAACGTAAATTATTTTATGTAATAACTATTAATAGCTTTTATGTAATAACTATTACGTTTTGCCTGACGTGATGACGCTTGTGCCATGGAAGTTCGGACGGTCCCTTGTGACGCCACGTGCGTTGATACTTTGGCACCGTCTCATCTTCCTGAGACACGGAGTAGGGCTGGCGCTGCGGCTAATTCGGCGGACTAGCACAGGCGCCGTAAATATGTTAATCTCGGTAGAGGTTACATATTTGAGCCGTTTGGTGTCGAGACTTTGGGTCCGTGGGGACCGGGAGCTCATCTCATTTTCAAAAATTTATCTGAGCGCCTGATCGATGCGACGCGTGACCAAAATGCTGGCGCGTATCTGGCCCAACGCATAAGCATTGCCATTCGGCCAGCATGCTGGGTACGCTGCCAACTGGTAGTGGGTTTGAACATTTGGATTATCTTTAGACCTTTATCGGTCTGGGGTGATCGATATGTTTTTTGTGTAGTAGTTTAGTTAGTTGAGTCTGTATATTGTTGTGTTGTAGTTAATAAAGAAAAAAACTGTAATTGAACTGTCTCAATATTATGTAATTACTATTCTATAGTAGTATATACTCTTCAATTTGTGTACCAAATAGGTAACTATACTAACTCCATTACTCTAATAACTGCAGTCAGCTGATTCAATACTACTTTATGCATCAGATAAATTTTTATTATTTTTCTAGCAACATCGTTCTTCCATGGCATAAAGTCAAAAAATTCTGAATAATGCGCTTAGTAACATTTTTCTTGTACGAACTTGTAAATTGTGGAATACGGTAAATACCAGAAGGATTTTGGAACTTTCAAGGGTAAAGTAAATAGAAAAATCGACCGATCAATCGTCTAAATTGACGAGCTCCATCCTCGGCCACACCGTCGCATAAAATCAGACAAGTTGGTGGTCAATTGTAAATATATCTAAAAAAAACGGCCAAGTACTAATCGGACTCCGGACTCGGTTTCGTACCATAATCTATAAATGAATTGTATAATAAGTGAATAATATAACTCAATATTCTGTGAATATTTCAAGCGTCTACCTGTTGCCGTTATCAATATCGAGCAAAAACGAGCAAACAAAATCATGTTTATTGTATGGGAGCCCCTTTAAATATTTATTTTATTCTATTTTTTAGTATTTGTTGTTATAGCGCCAACAAAAATACATCATCTGTGAAAATTTCAACTCTCTAACTATCACGGTTCATGAGATATAGCCTGGTGACAGACGGTCGGACGGACGGATAGACAGCGAAGTCTCAGTAATAAGGTCCCGTTTTACCCTTTGGGTACGGAACCCTAAAAATAACCGACTTCAAAAATCGCAAATTTTACTTTAATGACACATTATTCCAGTTATTTGTATTAAAAACCAAACTACTAAACCGATTTTTATGATTAGATTTTAAGGGACGGAGTTATGAGGTAACAAACAAAAAAAAAAAAAAAAACGAATTGAGAACCTCTTCATTTTTTGAAGTTTATTGACAAGGCTTTGTCCTGAGAGACTGATTTACAACGTATGATCTAAACTTCTGTTCCTAAAGACATCAAGTAACCCTGTGTCTTACTTGTTAAGTGTGGATACCAACGTATCCACAAAGAATACATTATTCGATTGAAGATAAAACCATGCGCCTAGTTAGTAAAAAGTAATAATAACAAATAATAGTCATTGCGCTGTATTAGTTATTAAACTACAATAAATAAAGATTTTTAGTAGATACTTAACATTTTACATCTTGTATTCGTAGAAATTAATTAAATTTATTCTTTAACGTTTAATGTCACCTGCAACAACAATGCTAGTGAATTTGAAAAATTCATCTCAATTACTCCTTTAATCGTGATACAGCTTTCCACGCACAAGAGCTGTAAACTAGATCCCTTTATCTCTCGTTTAATACGGAGGCAGTACGTAACGAGGCACAAACATGGACCAAAACTCGCGATACCACCATTTGCTGTGGAATTAGTGTTGTTGTCTATCACGCTCAACCCTGATTTATTTATGCCCCACTTATTTGACTTAGATAACGTTTAGAAACGTCTTATATTTGTATATCAAGTGAGCTTATCTTTTAATTCTTGAGCTGTCAACGAGACGAAGAAGCGGAGGTTTTTCCGAACTCTGACGAAAATAACAAATGAAGTAAACGTTTTCATCTAAAGCATTGTATTCACCAGTTTTGCTAGGCAGTTAAGCAGTACGGTAGATTAGCTATAAAATAGTGTGGTTTTTCCATCAATGAAGTGTAAGGAAGCTAAACGGTACGAGGGTGCTTCCAGAGTTGCGCGGAAACATCGCGCGCGCAACTCAAGGAAAGAGGGGTGGAGATCTCCAGACCTCCACTCCTACTAGGGAACCCAGGGGACCAGCGCCGTCGGGCCCGTGGAATGAGTGCGAGGAGTGCACCCATAGGCCCGCCATCATGACCCCAGGAAGAAACACCCCAGAGGTTTTAGTGGGTGACCCGGTATACCAGTCAGTCTGCCTGGGCGGGACTCGCACATAAACACGCAGCCTCCCCCGGGGCGCAGCGGTACCCATAAAGGGTTTCCTCTGGGTCAAAAAGAAGGTACGAGGGTGCTTATAGTGAAGTTAAGAAGCTGTGGAATGCTATGGAGTTGAGCGGTGCAAGGATGTCTAGCGGATTTTCATCTATGGCTTCTATTCTGGTATCTCTAAGTTGCTACATCGTCTCGCTCAGTATATTTCTCGCTCACGTTTTTCTTGCATAATCCTCGATCGCATTATTTGCTTACCTCCTTTGAACAAAATCATTTTTTGTAGGTAAAGATACCTCGTTTCTGTAACTATTTTTCACCGGAGTTGTGCTGGGCGAGGCAAAAAAAGGCAATAATATTGGTATTAGTTGCTCATCTCTAGTGTATACGCAGCCTAATTAAGTAGATTTGAGTAGAGTGACAGCGTAATCTTAATATCATTAAATAATCTTATTTTAGTATTATGCGAAATATTACGTATTCTACATGGTAAATATGAGGATTGAGAATAACACTTCCAAGAATTCTATTAGTTCAATAGTAACGTATAAACATATTATAAATTGTTCAATCTTAAGTAACTATCTATGTCCGTTTGTTTTCTTTTCACTAGTAAATAGCTCGATTGTCATAAATTTAGAAAAAAATATGGTACTGGTAAGGCAGGAAAACGAAAAAATGATTAATTATACTCGAGTATAATTTACATCCTTATCATATATACTATGTTTTCTTTTGTTAAGAAAATATTAAAATGTACACTCATTATAACTTTTAATTTTGTTTGAAAAAAAAAAAAAACAGAGTCTTCTAGTCTTATCTTTGAATAACTAAGAAAACTTGAAGCCTTTACCAATAATATCAATTACATAAAATATACCAAATAAAAACGTTAAAAGTTGCATTTTTAATAATATGATTTCCTTTTTGATCGCAAGAAAACTGGAAAACACGCGACTAATACCTAATAATACTAGGTGTAATTTAATTTAAAAAAAACGCGTTTTTTTGCCTTTTCACGGTTAAATAACTATAAATTAGTGCTGCCGGTCAGTCTTAAAATAACGTATTAAAATCATACGAGGCGATATTTGATAATCAGGAGGAACCAGATATTTTTCTCTGGTGATTGCAAAAAAAAATATATACTAATACAACAAAATCTGCATTATTATTGATAACACCGCTAGTGAGCTGTCAAGCTGTATCATATACAGTTGTATCATAAAATATCAGTAAGTATAACAATAACAATAATTGTCATACGTCACATCATAATAACTGTCCGCTTCTCAATTTTTGCTCGTGCGCAAGTTCGTCAAACTCAGTTTATCGTTTGTCGCGTTTCACTTGACTACACATCACGGGATTTGTATTTCCAGATTATTACAGTTTACGTAAGCCAGTTATCTTGTTTTAAGCCAATTTCGTCACATTCGGGCGCTTCGAACACGCCCTCTGACCCTGTGTTGTCGCTCGTAACTATAGCAGATCATTGCTTCTGTAGATTAGCCTAGAGGTCTTCACTTTGGGCATATTCCGCTCAAAATTATGATGACATTCAGTTCTCCGTTAAAAAGTGTGTTAATAAACTTCACGAATGACTATCGGAATCTGTGGTTTATCTTATATTTGTTAATTGGGATATTAACATCGAAAAAACAATAAAAACATGCGATTTGAAATGTATACAGCTCAAATAATGTAGATCTAATGTTTAGGGTTCCGTGCCTCAAAAGAAAAAAACGAAACCCTTATAGGATCACTTTGTTGTTCGTCTGTCCGTCTGTCCGGGTGTCAAGACCTTTATCTCGGGATCGCGTGAAGGTATCGTGTTGAAATTAAAACCATATACGCAGATCCTTAATATATTGCTGCAGAAAGAAAAATTAAATTTCTCAGTTTTTGTAAAAAAAAGTTACAGACGGATAAGTATGTCGTAAAAAACGCAAATTTCGACACTCAGAAGGGAATCAAAACCTATGGGGTACTTCCCGTCGACCTAGAACTATGACATTTGGCAAGAAGCATTGTGTTAGAGTACACAAATAGGAAAAAAACCGAAACTGGACATTTTTAATTTAATCACAAAAAAATAGTGACTTTGCAAGGAATGAGGGTCCAAATTTTTAAGTTCTTTAACCGTATCATATGGGGTATCTAATGAAAGAGCTTCATTAGCATAAGCTAAAACAGGTTTTTAAATATTTTTTACGATGTATATTTTTCGTTTTATGAAGGAAAATATAAAAAAAAGATATAGGTAATTTCTCCCTTTTATCTACTAGTTTATACTCGCCCTCGGTGGGCGAGTCTGACTCGCTCTTGTCCGGATTTATTATTATGAAATTAAATTATTTTAGTAATAAGTCAGAATATTTAATGTATGTTATAAAGATGCTAATATATATCATTTGAAACGATGACATTGGTTGTTCTAGTATACAAATAGAAACGCATAAAGGAATAGATATTGCCGTCTCAAATTCGAATATAGGTGCAATGTCCGAAATAACCATGCCGTATTTGGCGAACATGGACATTGTAATTGTGCGTGCCGTGATTGCAGGCAGAGTTAACACATAATACATTACAGTTTGTGTCACAACACAATCAGGCTGGGGAGGACGAATCAGGCGGCGAGGAGCGTAATCTGGGTTAACAGGGGTCAAACGGCATCACAAATTCCAATACGATATTAGACGTATCTGTGGCGCGAATCGACCTGCTAGGAGGCACGGCACGGCTGCATTCGGAATTGGCCTGAAGGTTGGATGGAAAGGTTTAGGGACCAGGCGCCTTGGATGTTTTTACAGCAAAGAATTGGTATATGTTCCTCGAGAATACCTACTCAGATTTCTCCAGATCTTTGACAAGAAGAGAAGTTACTTGTCTGATGTTACATGATTAATGACAGTTCAAACTTTGGACTTTAGAATTTTAGAACTCTCTTTTATGCAGCCCTGGCACATTCTGAGTTTTTATATTCTAAAATATTTTAATACTTATTTCAAAAGTGATTCATATCACAAGTTGAAGTGTTAAAAAAAAGTATATATTCTTAACTATAAGAAAGTACGAAAAATAAATGCAGTTTCTTTCGAAATACCTGGAAGCACTTTTCAATTATTGTAATTGTAGAGTTGATATTCAAACCCAGTCCAAAGGTTAGTTAGAGTCTATGACTAGATGAAGTATATTGCTCACGTTCTAAGCACTAGACTGTTCCAGATTGAAACATGACGTAGTTGCAGCGCAAATTGTTACTGGCGTCGCAAAAGAGGCACGGCTCATTGATGAGACACCAGATTGACTGTGGTCTTGAACTTTTGTACAATAGAGATGAAAACATTTGAATACAGCAAAAAATTTAACGTTCTGGAAACATCATCTGAAGAAAACTTATCAAATTTTTATGCAAGATAATAATAATAAAAATACTTTTTAAACACAAGCTACAAGTAATTCAATGAAAAATTGTGCACTGAAATAAGCACAAACTTGGCTATACTATCGGCCTGGACGGTCCATGGCAATCTCGATGTTCAGATATCATCATCTTATCATCTTAGCATTTGAATGAAGATTTCCAATAGCTATCTATTACATTACAATATTAATATTATATACCTAGCAATCTAGTGCCACCAAATTGTCTCGTTTAGCAAAAAGGTATATTATAGAGCTCTCACAACTACCTTCCGACTCCATCATCAACTTAGCATACGTGTTACAATAATATTCCATTATCCTGATTTACATTGCATACATATTTTACGTACATGTAAAATTTCAGCTCAGTCGGAAACGTACATGTAAAGTAGGTTAAACTTAACTTGTAAGATTTGATTACAGACACAGGAACAGGTGAAACTTTAAAAAAGTTTGTGAAAATTAAACTCGAAATAAAAAAAAATATGCTAAAAATTTGTTGTAACAGGATACAAATGAAGCTGATTGACAATAAAATATAGAAAGGTATAATGAAAGGGAAGACTAAGAAACTGGAAGTTAGCTAATGTACTCAAAGTTATTTTGTTGATAACAACTGTAAAATGAGACAGAATGCAAATCAATCTTCAGCTCATCCTTAGGCCTTAGGCCTTATTGAAACGCTTGTTACTAGCAATGATTCAAAGGATACCCTGACGCGATGCATTTGACAAATACCTATTTTATGTATTATTTTATGTATGTTCTTCAGGGGCTCGACTCGGTTTAATTGCTTCTAATAAATTAATAGCAATCGTAGCATTGCCTGTGCCAATGAAACCATTTATTGCAATCACACGACAGAATTTAGGTATACAGACATATACCTAGGCTTTATGTGGCTTTACATTCTTGTTGCGTAGTGCACAAGAATGGAATCCTAAAAATGTTATTTGTTTATTACAAAAATATGACTGAAAAATATATATATGTATATCCCATAAATAATTACAAATCCAACGCCAAATAACGTTTCATATTCGTTAAACATTTTCACTTTTAAATCTTCTTTCTAGACAGTTAAATTTTTTATTCAGAATGTAAACGTTTTCACAAATGAGTTAAATGATGATTTGATTGAGTTGATTGAATAATACTCATGTTGACATGCGCTAATGAAATGTACACCAGATTTTAAATTGAAGCATGCTGTCACCGGCCACTTTTTCCCCAGCGTCAACTTTAGCCCGTGCCATCGTAAGACATGCCTTGTTTGCATCATTAACCCTATTAAAACACCATAATTTCGCCCAGATTCGCTATTATGTGGTCAGAGCGTCCAGTAACAAAGCTCAATGAATATAATCAGTGGACATCAGCGATATTCATGCTATGATATCGACTGACGCAATGCAGCAAGTGTCCAATTTGAATCTCGATTCGCCTTAAGTGGTTCGACTTTTCTTAGATTAAAATTCATGCGGATAGTTTTGTTTGTTGTTTGATCTTGTTTAACTTATGTCGTCTTATGACCTTTTTTTTTTATCAGCCCTGTTTGTACAAACTTTCCCACAGCTGGGAACGGGCCATCTTCTCATTGTGAGAAGGGTTAGGCCATAGTCTGCCACGCTGGCCAAGTGCGGGTTGGCAGACTTCACACATCTTCAAGATCATTGAGAACTCTCAGACATGTAGGTTCCCTCACGATGTTTTCCTTCACCGTTTGAAGTTGGCGGCAATCAACAATACGCACATAACTTCGAAAAGACAGAGGTGCGTGCCGTGGGATTCGAACCCAGGACCTGCGGATCGCAAGTCAGACGGTCTCACCACTAGGCCGCCGGAAACTATGACCTCATAGTAAGTATTTTTAACAATAGTTATATATCAATATTTGAAGTTACGATATTAGTCGAGATTTTGTCGACTTTGGATCTAGAGGTTTTTGATAAAATCTCAATACACTTCTCAGGATTTTCCAAGTTCTACATATATCATCTGTTATTTTTACGTTTTAATTTGTATATCGTTAATTATCGACAGTTCAAAAAGGCAAACATGTTGAGGAAATCTAGGCATCTGATACTTTTTAATGTTCTTGATGTGTTAAATCGGCTAACGCGTTTATGTAATTATCTATATATACATATATTTATAGCGTCTTCTTGCATAAGAAGACGCTAGAATACAGCATTGGAATAGTCTATAAAATAAGGCTGTTCTAAATTCAAAACAAAACTTTATGGGCAAACAAAATTTATTATACAAAATTTCAATGTCAAAAAGTATGAAGAAATCTTATTGCTTTGCTTAATCTGATTATGACTTCATTGGCATTATTGTTTCACACACGATCGAAACAAAGTACGGTCAATTGCCCACTTCCGATTTAGTCCACGTGAACACACGTCTCCAGGGAAACACGTCGTGCCCATTGATGGTCACAACTAGTACTAGAATTGTCACTTCTAGCGTGGCGACACTTTTATCTAATTAGAACCATGTTAGCGAAGGTAAAAATAGAACCTCCATGTCTATTTCAAGATTTTAAAGTAAATCGGTACAAATTGACTCTAATAAAACGAGAATGACCAAAATTGTAATCCACATTGTCGACGAAACTCGTGACGCTTCGAATTATCATATTTGGTTCTATTAACGGAGTGAGATTGGAAGAATTCGATATTTTTGTAACGTATTCGTGATTAACTACAGTGCTTGGGTAAATGTTTAATATTGTTATTAGTAGTGGGATTTTCATGTTTGTCTCATGCTTTTTCATTTGTTTCGATTTCAATTATTTTCAGTTTTTAACCTATTTCATAAATGGAGATTCAACTGTCTTTTTGTGTTTATATCTTGCGATGTTTTCGGCAATCGTGCAACAATTTTGTCGAGTTTTCGTTATTAGTAAGACGATATTTTAGAAGTAGTCGTTAAATTTCGTTCAGTAGTGTTTATAATCGTGTCCAATTTCATTATATTTTGTTCTATCGCCTGGTATCTTAAATTGTTTTCTAGTTTTTATTCTACGATGTATTTAGTTGTTTACTTTTTTTTTTTTTTTTTTTTTTTTTTTTTTTTTTATCAGCCCTGTTTGTACAAACTGTCCCACTGCTGGGAACGGGCCATCTTCTCATTGTGAGAAGGGTTAGGCCATAGTCCGCCACGCTGGCCAAGTGCGGGTTGGCAGACTTCACACATCTTCAAGATCATTGAGAACTCTCAGACATGTAGGTTTCCTCACGATGTTTTCCTTCACCGTTTGAAGTTGGCGGCAATCAACAATACGCACATAACTTCGAAAAGACAGAGGTGCGTGCCGTGGGATTCGAACTCAAGACCTGCGGATCGCAAGTCAGACGGTCTCACCACTAAGCTGCCGCTATTACTTGAACTTTTTAGTAGCTGCATCGTTTTAAATATTGAGAATTCAACAAAACTCCTAAACTCCGTAATTATCTTCTAATCAGTTATAAACTTAACCTAACTGATAAGTCTAAGCATAATGTACTCGAAGTTTTTTTGTATCAATTAAATAATTTACTGTTAGCACTAACAAAATTGCACCCACTGAAACCGTGTCCTGAATTATCAATGGTATGACCTTTGTTATTTTCAAACTGTTTACCTCCCATTTTAAAAGGAACAGTTACATAATACAATTTAAAGTGCAACGGTGCCTCCCCCTTTTCTGCAGTATTCACATGTGGTGCACGTCTCACCTGCACACCATACATACATACACGTAGAAATGTATGCAACTGTAACACGACCATCTGTGGAATTATTCATTGCGGAGCTTTTATATCGGTCTGCGTGAGAGCAAACAATGCTTTAATAGTTTTAGAATGAAGATTTGTTTAGAACTTAAGAGGTTTGTTGAGCGCTTAATTGGATTCTATCAAAACTTTATCCGATCTTGTTGTTTTTTTTTAATTGGATAAGTTTTCGATCTCATCATTCTGATCAAAC
The DNA here is from genome assembly GCA_947563715.1 of Lycia hirtaria. Taxonomy (NCBI): domain Eukaryota; kingdom Metazoa; phylum Arthropoda; class Insecta; order Lepidoptera; family Geometridae; genus Lycia; species Lycia hirtaria. Next base: position 6,831,422 of record OX387383.1, read on the forward strand.
GGCCTTCTGGTCTAGCCTAGTTTGGTGTATAAACAGTTCCTGGTATTTTTTTTTTTTTAATTAAGTAGGTTTGTTTACTTCTACATTTATGACTTAACATTTTAACAAAATGTGAGTCTAACATGATTCAAATCACATCAAAAAAAATCATCGACATCGAATAATGTCTGTGGGTAGAGACTTTTATATTTTACAATTGTGCTATCAACAATCTACTACTAACTTGGTATAGCTTCACTAAGATAGTTTTCTGTGAATTCATTCTCGTTTTAAGTGTTTTGATAACAACCGTTGAATTTGATTTACCAAATATTTTTAATTATTGTATTTTGGACATTTTAAATTAGTAAGAATTTTTTATATTTTTTTATATTTTTATCAATATGACAAACTGCTAGGCTTTTATTTTATTTTTGTATTTGATAAGATATTATTATTTTATTAATTATGACATGTTTTATAAATTTACATATGGTGGATCAATTAGATAACCGAAATAAATTTATTTAATTTTTTTATTTATATTTTTGTCTTTACAGAATCTGGCATCGGAGCTGCGTCGCAGCAAGACGCCGCCACGGAGGTCTCCCGAGGAGAGAGCTGTCCCTCGCCCTCCTTCGGCACCAGTACATCATGAGCGCACCCAGCACACTCCTCACTTGTCTCCCAAGAAGGAAGCCTTCAACAACCTGCTCAATAAAGGTATAACTGGTAAGTTTACCAATTATTAACAAACTGCACTTTACTTATTAACCGCCTTCCGAAAAGAAGGAGGTTATTAATTCGGCCTGTATGTAACTCTTTTTGTATTTAGTAGATTATTCTTCAGAGGTGGTCCCATATAAATCTTATCAAAATCGATACAGTACTTTGGTTTTTATAACAAAATAACAGTTAAAATACCATCCAAGTGCCTGCATAAAAGTGAACAGCAAGTCGCGTATGTATTGTATTGCGTGTTTTGAAGTCGTTTTTTAAACTATAATTATTATTTTTAACACCCCGATAGCTGCGCACTTTGAGCCCAACCTTAATCGTCAAAAGTTCAATATTTTGCTAAGGAAGACTATCAACGTCTCTATAAAAGCATAAGTCTCGTAGTTATTCGCAGGCACGCGCCTAACCTCCCAGGCCTTTGTCCGGCTCGCGGAGCTCATCTGTCCGTTAATCTGATGCCATAATTGATTTATCTGCCTTTTTCGCTTTGTAATGTACGCACATCCGAGAACCGAGATTGATTCCTTCTCGCTTAATATCGATTTGATGGCGCTGTAAATGTTTATGTCGTAAAAGCTTAGAAATCTGTCGATCGTCTACAAAACTTAATATCAATTTTAGGTTTCACTCGTGACTATTCGTTGTAATAAGTGATTTTATATAGAGTCTTTAGGTTTACTTTTTAAGCTATTGCATAGCTTCTATCGCGGGCCTTGAGCGTGGAGACCGAATTCAGAAATTCCGTAACGAAAATAACCTAACACACCGCGCGTAAAGCTATTATGCAATAGCTTTACCGCGGCAGTCTCCGAGTGCCACACGTCTTTTTTTAATTTAAAATGTAAAAGACATACTTTTTTACTAGCTATACTTATGTTCACATATTCTTTGCTATTTACACTAGAATGTCTTACCATAGCCGAAATCTTTCTGCTTTATTTTTTCGAAAAAAAAAAGAAATACAGAAAATTGCTAAAAGTTAATCTGTAAAGTACATGAAATGTTTACTTATTACTTGAATATTCACGATTTTATTATCATTAAATCAACAGACTAAAATAAAAATCTAGTCACAGAACAGTCTATACAGCTATGAAGGAATCCAAAACGCGAATCTATGGCCTTCCCATACACAACGTCGCATAATACCCATTTATCCCCTACGTAATAATCTCCCATTCATTCTCCTCTCTTCATGAATCATAATCTCTAAATCTCCGCCAGTCGTCGCTCCTTGTCTGACAAGTGTAAGTTGGTATCGCCGTCTCTTTTTAGTTCTTTTACCCCTTAAATCTAATCCGGGACATCCGTTGGTAAGGCGCATTTGGACTATAAGCCGGCGTACACACGCAATCCAATGTGCAATTCAAAAGTATGGCTCAAACTGAGAGCGCATAATACTTTGACCTTTGTACTCATACCTTTATAAAAGATATAAAAATGTAAAATCATATCTCAGTTTAATCCAAGCTGGAGTCGAGGCCCCGGATTATCTCTTTAAACTAAATTTTATTTCAAAACAGCAATTTTTTTTCTTTGTTGACCAGTGTTATGTGAAGGTTAGGTATATAAAAATGCTAATACCAGCTATTTTTTTTAATGCTGAACTTGCATTTGATTACAGCTTATCTGATGGTCTGAGATTATAATCGACAGACCAGAACCACTCTTAACAAGCAACGAGAAATGAGTCTCAATTAATATTGCAATATTGCTAGTTTTCATTTCTATGCAAAAAAGGAGGGTTACGATATTACAGCAAAAGCGCCATCATTCTTAAATAAAAATTAGTACTTAATTACTTACCCTAAAAAACTTATTTTTTGCTCACCATACATTTATCGAACGGCAATATATTTATCTATACCTACATGACGTCCCAAGCACAAATAACACAAAATTCTGTTGTGGAGTCATGACTAGGTGATCTTTTCGCAACATCAAAATCTTTTCATCCCTTACTCTGACAGTTCCTCAGAGAAACTTTTTAAAATATTAAAATCTTTACTCAATTAGTAACAACGCGTATGACCAGAAAACAAGTTCACTCTGCCACAAGGCCCGGTGGCACTGGTACCTAATCTGACACTAATCGTCTGTATAAATCATTATTAATTTTGAATCGTCGATCTGTGCCGATTAGCAATTGCACAATGCCGCCGCTACTCGGATTATACCCGACGTCTGTAGATATATCTTTTTGTCAAACCGTACCTGTGTACGGTTCGAGCATTAGTTAGACGGGATATTAAATTAATCATGTTTAGTAGGCATATGCTATTTTTTTTAACATTTCAGAATATTCTTTAATAGAAAAATCAATATACTTTCCTGCCTTCATGATTGCTAAAAATATTGAAATGAAATCAAATTAATTTATTTAAAGTTTTCACAAAAGTACAGATACTTGAGGGATAGATTTGCTTAAAATATTGTTTTTATACTCATATTTTGTCGTCATTAGCAAACTGTTAACCATAAGGAATGATAAACTTATGCTATGTGCTAATGTCCTATGGGTCTAGCACAAAAATTCGAAACGAATCCTAGCATTCCACGAAAACTTCAATCTGCATTATAGATTATGAAACATGCCATCGTTTTATCAAATATCACTATTATATATAAAATTATAGGTATATAGATACCATATGATCCTACCATGTACCTTGAGATTAAACAAACTCATCTCTTTTAAAGTCATAAAAACGAAAATGAGAAGTGATTTGGCGCGAAATGAGAATTACATTCGAGTAAAAAACACAACACACGAACCTTTTATTTTGCAGACGCTACTTTACGAATAAGCTGGTTTTATACAGATAAGCCGATTAATATTTTTTTTATAGTGCCGTATTATTATCTTTTATTTTTTTCAAAAGACATAACGTGTATAGTTAAGCACGATTTTATTGCTAAAATCAACGGGATCCTACAAAGATTTAATGTAAATTAATATATAATTTTTAACTTTATAGCGGGCTATGGATTTCTAAGTAACAATATTTGACTAATCTATAAATCCATCTTGTTTGAAAATTAAACAAGTTTTGAGTTTATTATGTTTTATTATTTGAATGAGTGCGATTGAGTCGGATGATAATATTTTTATGGGAGTCGTATTAAAATAGCTAGTCTGTGGGTATAATATATAAAATAATACGAAGACGTCGTATTAAAATAGCTAGTCTGTGGGTCTATATTAGATTAATTATTGTTTAGATTAGACAGAAAATATGGAATAAATCTCCCCGCTCTAACAAAATTGCAACACCCTACTAGGGTCATTATGTAATTACCAAACAGTTAAAACAACATCATAACATAATTATGTACATAATGTGGCAATAAAGATTTGATTGATTGATTGATTGATTGATATAAAATAATAGTAAGACGTTAATTTTTTTTTTTTATATTTTTAACACGTTTCGATCTGTAAAATGGATTCTCGCTATAATTTTCGTTGTGTGGTATCTATGGATTTAATTTGTATTTAAGTGATTATGTTTATATCACTAGATTTTAGTTAGTTTGTCCGGCATTTCTTAACCGACTTCAAAAAAAAAGGAGGTTTTGTACTGGATAATGAAACGTCCAGTTAAAGAACTATGTGGTATACATACATAGTAAATAGTATACAAAATTCAAACAAATTAAAAACAATTTCAATCAGAGTTTGCAGTTCATTCCAAATAACACAGTATAAGAACAAACAGTATCTCTACTACAGACAATTATTAAATATATCTTCTTTTTTTTATATAGAATAGCTCTACGTTTGACCACCAGCACGCATTTTTATCTACAACAGAATACAAATTCCGTAAATATTCCATTTTCAATATAGTGTATTTTATCTGTTAATGGTATTCTATGGGATCTTTTATTTTTAAATAAAAAGAAAAGAACCTTGAGTACTTCAAGGTTTCATTCAACTTGTACATAAAATTACATTGTAGGAAAATTCCCAATTGACCTCCTTTTCTTTCTTCTGAAAACTCTTCACTGTTTCCTAAATCAATATTTCCAAACCATGTTTAGAATAGCTGTACGTATGTATATAGCGTAAAATATGTCTATTTATTTTTGTTTTACGGATAAAAAAATTGTCGGATGTTTGTTATGTTACTTTCTAGTTGCGATTTTACATAAGTCCATTTAGTTATTTTTAACAGACTTCCAAAAAGAAGGAGGTTCTCGATTCGACTGTATGTTTGTTACGTGATTACTCCGCCATTCAAGTCATGAATTTGATGATTGTTTTTTTCGTAGAGCTTTGTGATAGTCCCTTATAAATTTTATCAAAATCGGTTCAGCACTTTGGTTTTTATCACTAAATAACTGGATAATGTCACCCAAGTAAACGAATTTACGTATTTTGAAGTCGGCTGCTTTAGTTTTTTTTTTTACTATAATTATATATCATCAAAAATGTTGGTATACGTGAATAAAACGGATGATTTGTAACCTTTAGCTTTGTAACCTATTTTGACGTAGCTTACTTCGCTTAAAAATGATACTACCATAAAATCACGACTTGTCTTACTGCCGGTGCCAGTGGCGGCGACCATGTAGGAGGGCTGCACACGCGCTTTATCTCCGGCCGACACGAGCTGATCCGGACGCGGCTCATCCGGATGATCCCCTGATCTCACCGCGCGGTGTGTATGTGTTGATATCGACGTGCTACGGAAAGTGCTTTAAATATTTAATAAGTATATCAGAGCTTCATTGTTTTGCTACTGTTATATATTTAGCAATCGGTTTATTTATAATACATACAATAATTGTATTTGTTCGATTGTTCAATTCTGTTAAAAACACCTTGTTTTTGTAAAAAAAATATACATAGAAATAATTTATTCTTTGAAAAAACAACTATCACGAAAATTAAATTTTCAGTGCTAAAAGTTTTTACCTCACTAAATGGATTAAGTGCTTATTATTTTAACAAAAAATATACCAAAATATAAAAAGTAAGGGCCCGTCGCGTCGTAATGGCAACGCATACATTTACCTTTTTCAACAGCTTTTGAACATTTTTCATTCGTAAATCCATAATATCTCGACCTCTCCGGTGTCTGCCTACAATCCAGATCCGCCGGTCGCGTAATCCGGCTTAGGCCTCATCCGCGTGTGTGTGCATAGCCTTCATCTGTGTGGCGGCAACCTTGCGTGTGGTGACTGCTGAATATTTTGAATAAGGATTTTGAAATGGAATTAGGATTGACTATGGTTTGAGTTCTTAACAGCGGATTTCAATATCCTGACAAAGTTAGATTATCTTTACTATCTAACTGACCATAGGCCATTGCTTGCATAGAATTCTATGACTTAGTAGCTTAAGTCAGTTTATGTGTAAGGAAATTTTAGTGACATGGTAGATATCATTTGGATTTAAGTCTAACATCAATGAAGACAAAGATATTTATTAAACCTGGAATAAATCAATTATTATCATCTATATTTCTTCCATGTGTAATTGTATAATTGTGTTTATGTTATTAATAGTTTACTGGAAGGACTTCTAGATAAATTCTACTCCAGGGTCTATCGTGACTTTGCGTTGATAAACATTTTATAGAGTGCTGATTAATTTTATTTTAAACAAAATGAAAATAATAAAAACATTAACATAAGTCTAATAAGAGTTAAGAATATTCAATTCTATACCTGGTAACCTCAACGAAAGGAGCCACCTCCTATAAATCCATAGCAAGATATTCAGCAAAATCCGGATCCCGGTAATCCGGTCTGAGATACCCGGACGGTGGGCAGCCGCTTCCATCTAATCTCAGCTCATCCGGATGAAGCTCTACTTAGTACTACGTGTGTGTGCGCTGCCTTAGCGCTGCGACATTACGACAAATAAGCGCAGTAACAATGTTTTTTACAATTTCGCGTGTTATTGTGTTAAATTAGTATTGATTAATTGTTATTCCCATTAATTTAGTAAATAACTTGCATACCTATAATAAACAATGTACTTAAATATATTTTGCACGTCCGTTTATCGCAATATAAAACATGCATTAATTAGTAAGGTACGATAAGTAATTTTGTATACATCCAAACTGAGTACTTGCTGAGTATAATTTGTCCGCATACCGTACTTTATTTATGACGTGCCTCGAGATTTCCAGCACATTCGCTATCGGATTTGGTTCGGTCACGGATGCACGCACGGACTGTTTCAGTTTTGTAACAGTTTTTCACTTAATTTCACTGTAAATATTCAAAGGTAGCAACATCAATGACTGCTACAGGTGAAACATTCTGGTAAAAGAATCACTCAAAATCCCTCATAATATTTCTTAACCCTTTCGCTTATTGAAATCACTGACAAAGAAATCAATTAACATCAATTATATTATTCATACAGGTACAGAAGGCTCACTCTGCAAACAGTTAAGGCTGTGCAAGCTCAAGCCTTAGCTTCCTACTCTCATATTAATCTATAGACACTTACATAGTACATCTCGTTCTATCACGTACCTCTCATCTCTTACGGCGCGCGTAAAGTGCTGACGTGTCCGGCGCGGCGGGACCGGCCGGCCGTAAGTACTGCAGAGCGCGTCTTGGCGGAACTAAAATGTATCCTTTACACTTACCCTTACTGTTAGTATTGTGTCTATCGGTCATGTCTCAGCTCTTTGTTCGGATATGGACTCGAAGGAAATTCGGACGGATATTTCGTTATTTTCGATAATGCAAAATGAAGATGAGAGATTTTGCCACCTTACCGTGGGTGAGGTAGTGTATACAATCACGGGATCATGGCCAATCGTATTTTGGTAATAATTTAGAAAGCACTAAGTTCTACAACTTTTATTTAAGCCTCGTATTCTTGCTTTAGTGTATTAGTCCAGTCATTAGTAACTCTTTGTTCTCACGGTGCCGTGTAGGGAGATATTTCCCTTGATATATGTATTTCAGCTTATTTTTGGTGTGCATTTAAACAGTGCCAATGTGAACGAGGGCTTTTTCTTGGACAGATCTACGTTTGACCACCAACTTAGGCGATTCTGATGGTAAGCGACAGTGTGACGAATATTGGAGCAAGTTAATAAAAATATCTATCCACCCTAGTCTTACAATTTATAATTTTTTTTTACAAGATGTCTTAGAATAGGGAAGACGGCAGGTTTAACTTTGGACCAAATTAGCAGTGCAAACTAGGCTTTACAGTCAGATGACTTGAACTTACATTCAATATCAAAATACTCAAAGAAAAAAGTCTTCATCCAATCATACGAAAGTACCGCTCGGGGGCTTATCTGTCGGTTCCGCACCGATGTAGGGGCTCCTCCATCAATCATCTGGAGATAATCTCCTGCACTTCAGCCCAATTTGAGGCATGCATTCAGCTTAACGCACACAAATACACCGCACTCGTACATCGTTCGAAAATTATACACGTGTGTGCGTATAATAACGCAAATCCTTCACGATTCTTTTGTGTGTCATTTTATAATTGTTTTAATACTGCGATAGAAATATAGGTATAGGACTCTGAGACATGGAGTTGTCACGCTATGACGTATTGTAATTTATATATTTTATTAATATAAAAACTAAATCCTCGACTGCAAAATATAGCCATACTAACTTTCACAAAATTGATATTGATTATTCTTTATACATTATGTATGTCATATTATTATGCACATTTGGGAAAAAAATACACCTCTTATGTTCAAATCCGTCAAAAATTAAAAAAAGCGTGCCAAAAAAATGGAAAATGAAGTTAGATACAAAGGTCGAAAAACATTTTTCATTATTTTCGTTTCGCATATTTAAGTAAAGGAATTTACTATTGATGTCACTATGTTTATTTTCATAATCGAAACGATCATGTATTTTGATGGCGACGTTACAGCGAGTCAGATTGATATTTCGTAGTACCATACCTATTCCCTATGATAATTTCGTTTATGCGTCGTGTACACGGGATATATATGTGTTTACGTCTGTGTGAGTGTGTGTGTAATCCGTCGGCAACAACAGAGGCGCAATCAGCTGAGCCGGTGATCAATCGATAAAAAATCGAGGCGGTCGAGTTGTGTGGACAAATACGTGGACGGCACCGTGGTGCGGATGATCCAGGCCATTTGTCAAGATTAAGCTTACGGGGGCGAGCGGAGATCGGCCCAGCTTCCAGCCGCGTCCCTAGCCCGCTCTCGCCACGAGATGGAACTGGTTTTAATCGATTAAGATTTATCTCGAGTTGAATTCGCTTTGCTATAAATTGAAGCACGTGATTCGTCGCTGCCATGATAGTGTATGACGTGACTTGTTGTTTTTGTCCGACTGTCCGAGAACCAGAGGTCATATTTCCTTATTGATTTTGTCGTATTTAGTTAATATTTTTACGTATTTTGTAGTTCTTGGTATCATGTAAGTACTCAAAAAGTATTGACGAGAACCTATTACGAAAGCTCCTCTGTCTGTCCGTCTGTTTGTCTGTCCTAACTGAATCGTAATACTTGTAAAATAAATTATTTTTTTTGTAAAACCCGTAATAGATAGGTAGCTATGGACATTTTCAGAATGTTTGATAATATCGTGTTTCACAAGAATAAAAAAAAAACAGATAACTTTTTACAAAAATTGTTTTATTTCTTTTTGTTACGTTTTCTATGTTGTAAAAAGAAAAAAAAATACAAATTACTCCAAAACAAGTAAACTGCCAACAACAACTGTAATAAAATTACCATCGCGCATAACAATTTGACAGCTAACCTCTGTATTTACGTAGTCATCTAAATCATTTCACAAAGATTTCCCTCATTGTACAGAGCATCGTAAAAACCATAGAAGTGAGCGGCAAAGGGCTGGGGCCCCTAATCGGGGCCTCGTCTGGCTGAGCTTAGGGACCGTGCCCTTAACAAAATCTTAATCCCTACAAAGGGTTAGTAATATTATCTTATTACACTGGCAAGAAATAGAGCCTTAATTCAAGACGCTTCCTTTAAATTATGGTTATGAGATATTTTAGGAGAGAATTTATTGATTTTTGCTATATAAGAGTGCATTGTTTGTTGTTACGGTGGCTTTATAAGGAGTTGTACTCATTATCATCATCATCATCTCAACCATAAGAAGTCCACTGCTGGACATAGGCCTCCCCCATGGATTTCCAAAAAGACCGATTGGAAGCGGCTTGCATCCAGCGTCTTCCCGCCACTTGTATGAGGTCATCTGTCCATCTCGTGGCTGGTCTTCCTACGCTGCGCTTGCCGGTACGTGGTCTCCACTCGAGAACCTTTCGGCCCCATCGGCCATCAGTTCTACGTGCTATGTGCCCTGCCCACTGCCACTTCAACTTGCTAATCCGCTGTGCTATATCGGTGACTCCTGTACGTCTACGTATCTCTTCATTTCTGATTCGATCTCGTAGAGAGACTCCGAGCATAGCCCTCTCCATAGCTCGTTGCGCGACCTTGAGCTTCCTTATAAGGCCCATAGTTAGGGACCACGTCCACTCATTATCATAAGCAACTCTTATTGTGAGCACAACTAAAAAATCGCGATAAAAATCTGTTCCGTATATTTTGTCGTAGTTTTCTGAATTATTTTTTATGTCAGCTAATTTTTGACGTGACAACGTCTAATACATCGATGAACGCCGGCTGCATGCACGAAAAAGTGTCCCGTTACGCTCATTGTCGAGAGCTCAATTTTATTCATAAAAGTATGCAATCATTTCATCAATGTTTTGTTATGATGTTGTCACGTCCTAAAAACTATCGTCCGTAAACCGACTTTACAGATAACAATTATTTTTTTCGTGTTTTTAAAGCAACTATTTTTTAACCTAACACAAGTTAGATTCAGATTCAGATATTATAACTTGTATGTTTAGTTCCTATCAGTATTTTAAGTTTACATAAATTATAATGCGCAACTACGGAACCTTACTTTGCGCGTGGCAGGACACGCACTTGGCCGCTTTTTAAGTTGTTCCAATCAAATTATTCATGGTGATGTACAATAAAGTCCTTTTTAACTCCAGACGCAAAATGTTATAAGTTTGACGTGTATATTTATGTATCTGTATACGAGTATGTCTGTGGCATCGTAGCTTTTAAGCGGATGGACCAATTTTGAATTTTGTTTTTTCTTACTTACCTTAAGTAATTACTTAAGTACTTATTAAAAAATATATTATGATTTAGTAATCATGTCATAACATTTTTTTGATAGTTTTTTTTTTATCAGCCCTGTTTGTACAAACTGTCCCACTGCTGGGAACGGGCTATCTTCTCATTGTGAGAAGGGTTAGGCCATAGTCTGACACGCTGGCCAAGTGCGGGTTGGCAGACTTCACACATCTTCAAGATCATTGAGAACTCTCAGACATGTAGGTATTCTCACGATGATGTTTTCCTTCACCGTTTGAAGTTGGCGGCAATCAACAATACGCACATAACTTCGAAAAAACAGAGGTGCGTGCCGCGGGATTCGAACCCAGGACCTGCGGATCGCAAGTCAGACGGTCTCCCGACTAGGCTGCCTGAAACTTAATTTAATTAATTTGATAGTTTACTAAGTATCATATTGTTTTGCTTTGTTAAGGTTGCCTGGAAGAGATCGCTATTAGCGATAAGGCCGCCAGTTGTTACACTAGTTTTTAATTAATTTCTTTTGATTGTAAATTTTATGGTGTACAATAAAGAGTTTATCTATCTTTTGCTGTTTAAAACTTCATGATAGATTACTTTTCTTTATATTTACAACTAAAACTAAGACAAGCAAAGAATTCCCAGGGGAACTATATCCCTCATTTTTTACCGACCCTAAGGGATAAAGCTGGCATCACACGCGCGGACTTAGACCACTACCGTTGTATCTCCAGAGATCTGATAAGATTCAAATAAGGGATTAGAGTAGGACGCAACGAGGATTTGCGCACGTCACCTGTGTATGCGAGCGGGATAGACAATGGGATTATCTTCGGACGGACCGGTACGATATACCTACCTACCTATATGGTTAGTAAGTTGTTGTAAAGTTAAATTTAGATTTCAGTTTTGTCTATGTTTGAAAAATTTGTATTGATATTATAATTTATATGTCGTTATGACTTAGTTTTAAGTACATACATAAGACGCGAAATTTTGTCTTTTCTTCTGTTAAAAGGATTTTAACTTTTGACCCCTCATCAAATATAAATAAATGGAATAAAATAATGCAGACTGCAACACTTCTCGTCAATCTAAGGAATCTGTAAAGGGTCCGGCTGAATAATTGCATGCTTCAAGCGTGAGTTACAGATGGCGTCACCAACGCAACCAATCAAAGTTTGATTTAAGCAAAAAAATTGTTCAGAAGTTTTCTACGTCCCATGTGATGTGACTCGTGGTCGAATTGGTAAAACCTCCTAAGTACTGATTGAGGTATGCGGGTTCAAGTCCCGTCGGATGTGATATTTTTGTACTGTCTACTAAATTTGTAAATACTTGAGTGTAGAAAAAACACTTCAAAAATATCGAATACATGTTAAAACTGTTTTTCATCACTAGACGAGTGAAGCTCGCAAAGCTATTTAAGTAGCAATAAATAGCTTTGATATTGTTAGGTACCTATTTCATATTGGCTCCTAAAACAGGAGAATACACCATACCATAATGTTGTATTTTTGCTAACCATACCTACTTTTCTTATATTAATCTAAATCGATAAAAGTCAAAATGAGCTATAGGCATAAGAAAGCACTCAAATATTCGTCTTGGGTGGGGATCGAACCCACGACCTTCAGCTCAGAAGGCAGACATAAGAGTGGAACGAATTGCCGGCGGCAGGAACAAAGAATTGTTCCCTGAGAATTACAACATTTTTTTATAACAAAATAATTGAAAAATATCATCCAAGTAAACGAATTGCGTAGAAATCGGGTTTTTCAGTATTTAAGCCATAATTATTATTCCATTAATTGTTTAACTTTTCTTCTTCAAATACGCGTCAGGGGTGTCAAGTCCGTATACATTCTATCTCTTCATATCTACATATAAGTATGTTTATGTATATTTGCGTATATTCCGGTAGTAGGATTAAGGTAAGCCGGGATAGGGTACAATCCTTGTATCCGGGATTTGCACGTGTCGCCCCTGTGAAGGATTTCCGAGCTTTAGCCGCTTTATACGCTTTTTTATTTTTGTACGCATATACTATTTTTCATGCGCGTTGTTAGTCGGACATGTTTTTATGACAACTAAGGTTCTTGAAACTCTTCGTCATAGTCGTCGTTTTAAAACCGTCTAACTTAAGTAAATATATTGAAAAAGTTCGACGAAAACAAAATTAAAACTTTGTTTTTCTTTGTTTGTTTTATGTCATAAATGAATAATAATAAATAAATAAATGAACATTATTTATTCTGCTTCATCAGACAAAAATGCTTTGTCGAAAAATGTTAATGATTTGCACAACCGCCGTCTTCTACTATCACAGAAGATTTTATTAGTACTCTACTATTATACTGAATGAAATGGTATATTTGTTGATGATCTGTTTGGACCAGTGGTAGCCTTTAGGAAAGGAGTGAAAGTTCCTGAATTCGGTTCTCCGCCAAGATATTTGAATGAGGAATTTTTATATCGGCTCGGCGTCTAAGTGTGTATGTGTTCTATGAAGCATTATTGAAACATATTTATTTATGAATTTAAATCTACGTTTTCACAATATTTCTAAAAAAAATATTTAAAACCTTAACTTATGTAGACACAAACGCCGGCAGCGGGGCAGGATAGTACTGACGGTAGAAGCTACAGAGTTAGGAACTTCTAGACATTGCGTGTTGTCTAGGAGTTACTCTAGACTTTCCTATATTTTTCCTTCCTTCCGTCTTCTGTATTCGAACCTTGACTTGACCTAACTCCCAAGCGTTATTAGGTATATATTTCTTTAATATTATATTTTTACTCAAATGTCCAAAACAATCAATAAAGCAATATTTTTCGAATTAATGTTTGTAAATATGATATATGAATGTATATTATTTGTTTCTTTACTGGTTACCTCATCTACATTAAACTGGCATAATGTTTGTTATTGTGTAAAAAATATGCCTATGTTTGCCTTAAGAAAATAATTTATTGGCTATTGCGCAAATTTTAAATATATAACTCGTATACCTTAACCCAAACCTGCTTTTGAATCGAGTGTTGTGCGTTTATTTTAGGGTTGTAACGCTCCCTAATTCCGTACATAAAAAAATAATGAAACTCAATCAGAGTATAGTTCAAACTTTTTGTTCTTTTTTTCCGTTCCGCCGAACTAATCCGCCGGCTTATCTCGAGCTTGTAGTAGAAAGCTAGAGATACGTGTTAAATAAAAAATGATTCTATACATTCGTGTTCAAGGTTGAAGTTTGTGTGTAAGTGCGTGCAAGGGGTTTACCGGGTTAGTCAATGAACCACGGGTAAACCGCGACCTACCATAGGGGTACCGGAGTTGTGGAATAACTCGAGACGAAATATTACTGATATATTTTGCTTTTCTTCGGTTATAGGCTTGCGCTTGACCGGTATTTCTCTGATTTTTAAGCGATGTTGCAGCTTACGACAACATACTTATCTTTATATTATCAATATTATCTTTCGGAAGTGTCACCTCAGTCAAAAACCGTAGACAAAAATTGATATTTTGTGATTAAATTGACCTACGTTTGACCTCAACTCACCTGATGAAAAGGGGCAATGTGGTCGAAGATGGAGCACGTTTGTCTTGAAGAGACTCAAATTATAGCATTTCATCTGGATTTTTGGGTTATCCGCTATGAAATGATGTCGTTTTCGCACTTTTAGCCGCCGAAAGTCAAAAAGACAAAAGGAGGTCTATCCCGCAACATGCCGATCAAAATGACACTTGTCATTCAAAAACTAGTCTTTGTATGTCAACTAAAGTAAGCAAAATACGTACAAAAATGGCATTCATTATTCCGACATAATTCTCAATAAAAAGTTTCAACATTACAGAAAGTCATTTGTTTGTCCGTCGGTCCGCTCGTTGCTTGCGATATAAATATTTTATTCCCGGATAGAGCCGCCCCGGGTATAATCCCGCGTGGTCGACTACAAAAAAGAGATAAGCTTCTAGTACGATTAAGTGTTCAGTTTTTGTACGATTTTGGTCAATGTATGAATTTATTTCATTAGTAATGGTTGCGTGGCCACGTTTTAAATGTGATCTATCTTTAGAATAAGTAATGAGAATTAATCACAATAATGGCAATGCGTAGCATGCTGGGTACGCTGCCAACTGGTAGTGGGTTTGAGCATTTGGATTATCTTTAGACCTTTATCGGTCTGGGGTAATCGATATGCTTTTTGTGTAGTAGTTTAGTTAGTTGAGTCTTTAGGTATATTGTTTTGCTGTAGATCACAATAATAACTCATGTATAATAAGAAAATTGTATATTTATTCCATGAAATTTATTTCATATAAAAATCGACATACCTTGCATGCATGATTTTCGTCCATTTTACCTTTTGTTTTATTAGATCTATAATGTATAAAATAAAAAATAAAATTGACAGCTAAAATTACGAAAAAACGCCATTATTTCATGGTGGGTATTCCAAATACACGAAAAAAGTACTTTGGTAGTAATTTTGTTGTTTGAAATTATAAATTATGGAATATGCTACTTGAGTGGGGTTTCCGTCATAAAAATCATTTTAGTATCGCAAGTATGTAAATAGGTAGGTAACTTCTGGGGAAAATGCTTTATCGTAGACCGCAATATTGCTTGATATCGTCTTATCATCGTAAAAAAAAATTTATAGATATTATCATTCATTATTTTAACATACATATTTTAACTAAATTGGAGGTATTTAGGTAATCATTATGAGCCAACAGCAGACATACAGCGGGAGATTCAACTTAAATAAGATATGAAACTTAATTTAAACAGTTTTTTGTCTTTGTAGCTACCTCGGATAATTATTTTTAGTGATTATAATATTTGCGACATTTTAAGATTATATTTTATATATATTTTATATATATTCACTATCAATAATGTGTCTAGTTGCTTGCATATCCCCGTGAATTAATAAATAAATGTATTTCTAGGTTAATATAATATGATGTACCTATTATTGGTTTAAAATGACTTATTTACATAAATATTAATATTGGATTGTTGCAAACATTATGATCAACTACTCTAGATACCTGAATTGACTACAATGACAAAAAATGTTTGAAATTAGAATTTCCCGTCGCATACGTATAGTATCACCTTACTGACTTGACTACAATGACAAAAAAAATGAATTTCCCGTCACATACTTTTCGTAACACTTTACTAACTTGACTACAATGTCAAAAAACTGTTTGAAATTAGAATTTCCCGTCGCATACTTATCGTAACACCTTACTAACTTGACTACAATGACAAAAAACTGTTTGAAATTAGAATTTCCCGTCGCATACCTTAAATTGAGCGCCTTAAAAATTAAAAATAAATACACCTCAGTTCTTTGTTTGCCCAGTTATTAACCTGATTGCATGTGTCTGAATAACTCTGATACATGTCTATCCATTACTCACATTGCGTATTGACATTCCCTGCCTTCAAAGGGAGACATAATAAAATATCGTCGTAATTAGGGCACCTTTTCATCTAAATGTTTTGGGTTTTGTTTACCACAGAGTCGACACGTTTGATGTACGTTTCGACTTATCCAATAATATTAATGCTTGGGAAAACATCTTACGTTATACAAAGCGTATTGGTAAGATCTACGTATCGGGAAAATATGGAGTGTAAGAGATGTTTGTGTCGTCGGGAAAGCGGCGCGCGGAGGGCTATAGCAGGGATATTTTTGTACATAACTATGTATTGATATAAAAAAAAAAACAACTAAATATCAATAATTCAAATCTAAAATCTCCTATGTGTCATTTTTACTCATTTGTTTTATGGATTTTTTAATATATTTTTAAGTTGTTACCGAATCAACAAACTCCCGCATGATTGTATAAATATGTCACGGGATTTTTAATTTGCAACGACGACAGACAATTTAGCATTTGATCTACTTGTATTAGAATCACCATTTGATATGAAACACGTTATACTATATTATTACTTATACAAAGAGTGTAACAATGGACAAAAGACACACTTTTGGAATCGTTCTACTAAACATTATAAATAGCTAGGTTTTATTATGTGACCAATCCTGAAATCGTGAAAAAAAAAATGTTACGAAAAATATCCTAATCTTCAAAAAAAATATGCATAGAACCCATACTTTTAAGGGTCATTGTAATTATCAGAATTGTCAACTTTCAAATATCAAAATGCATATTTTGCATAGTTGAAAATCTTATATAGTTCGGTTCTTTTGCTTCTTTTTTCTAAGCAAAGATTAAAAATAAATATTTAAAAATAACTTTATTACCACAAAACAGGCACAGAAAGAAATTAATGACTGATAATGGATGCAGTTGTGAATGTATGGAGGAATCCATAAGTCTTCCTACTGAGCTTCCACAAATTTAGAAAACTCCCGACAAAAAAAAACATCTGACCCGATTTTGATGAAATATAACTAAGAACACGTCAAACTTATAACACTTTTTGGGTAGGGGGCTAAAAATGTAGCTGACAACACTCTCGATCAAGATCAAGATCTTTTTTATTTATTTTCTTTTCTTAAACTTAATTTTTCTATGAGTATCTCATGAAACAACACCACCTTTACATATACTTTTCCAACACATCCCAAGGTTGTCTTGAAGAGATCGCTTTTAGCGATTAGACCGCCTTTCGTGCAATTTTCTTATGTTTTTATTGTCTTATTACTTCATGTGGTGTCAATTAAGTGTTATTGATTGGTTGATAAAGTTCTATTTAAAGCTAAAAATATAGGTCAAAATTGGTCCAACCGTTTGAGAACTACGATGTCACAGACAAGCGCACACACATCCAACACAAGGACACACGTCCAATAATAACACCCTTCTTTTAGTCGGGGCTTAGAATCTTAAGAATCCTCTCTCCGTATTCGCAAAGTACTAGCAACATCACTTGTGTTGCAGTTGTTTAACGATTTTAGCTCACCATCAGACAAACTATCTGCTTATTGCTATTTGTATAAGAATAAAGTTTTATCGAAAGAAAAAAAATAGTTTTTTTAACCTCTATCATTAATATAGTGGACGAACAAGTTATTCTGAATGTAAGCGCTCGATTCTCTATAATAAATCGCAAAGGGCGCACAACACTAGGCTAATCCCATTGGCGGGCATTATAACGGCTTTGTGCGGACAGATCGAGCTCGCACCAAAATTACCTAGCAATTGGTAGCCGCACCGAATTGCCTGTGGGCTCAGGCTAAATCGGCTGCAGACACTTTTATTGGACCGGCGACGCGCTCAAATCCCGCTGACCCGCGCTCCAGCCGATCCCGCTCCCGCTTTATCCCCGTCCCGCTTAATCCCGGATTTGACGTCGCTTAATCCCGACCCGTGTTAGATATCGCGTCGACACAGCCCTCTCCCGCACTCTTGTTTCTACACTCGCCTATATTGATTTCGGATTTTGCACTGCGATTTTGCAAGCATAAACATTGAAATCGAATCTTTTACGGATTAACTGTGCATATAGTAAATTGATATTTATTTAATAAATTAATTAATTTCGACAAAAGAAATCCATAACTATCTACGTGATGGGGATTACTCGCCATGAAATGCATCCAGTACGGATATTTGAGCTCAATGATATAAAATTGTATATGCAAAAAAAAATGAGGAGATTAATTTATGTTTTCATTGGATGGTGCGTTATGCGAAAAATTGAGCGGCCAAAAAGCAAAATGAAAATGATCGGCTCGTATAATTTTATTCTCGTAGGATTGTCGTTCGGGAAATGAACTACTTACTAGGTATCGGGAATCGGGAATGTTTATTGGAAATGTTTGTCGGGAAAGCTTCACTTCGGCCGAACAGATACCTGATGATACGATTAGGTTGATATTTGCATAGCACATTACACAAACGCAACGGTTAAAAATATGACATAAAACATATAAATACATTTTGCGTTGATTGCGCGCAGTGGATTTGTCGAAATTCATATTTATGCTTCGGTTCTGCGTTTAGAAGCCAAAATTATATTTGATGGCAAAGTGAATAGTCGCCTATTTCCCATTTTAACGGGGATTATAGTTTCTGGTGCATTTAGAGCACTTCGCGCGGTAAAATTAATTACTAAATCGAGTCTGTCTGTGTTCTCTAAATACGATTTGTTTCAAAGCCTACACTATTTTGGTGGTAGGATTTGTGCTATTTCTCTTTACCCGACTTGATAAAAAGATTCGTACTGTTTCCCAGGATATTAGCACGTATGTATAAAATACATGTTTTTGTATTGCTTTCTTTGGTTTCACAGATAATGATGCGAGGTTTTGTTAGGATTTTTACATATTAAGTGTTATGGCAGTGTTATAAAATATATGTACATATAGCGTGTGATCTTTTCAAAATACTTACGTGTAAGTTTTGATGTATTGCATGGCAAACAAAAAAGAACGGTTATTTTTTTCCATTAGGCCGTCGCCACAATATCCTTTACAAGTTTAGTTATACAATGTGATTTCCAATCTGTTAAGGCGCGGCCGTGTGTGCTGTGCTTACAGAATAACTTACTATTTGGCACAATTATTTCTGAAAATTTGCATTAAAAAATCTGCTTTTCTGTACAAGGAACTGTGATGGACTGTCTGTTTAAAAAATTTTCATTTTTATTTTATGACAAAACTTGTTTTTGAATAGAATAGCTAACTTCCATACAGAAGTTACTAAGAATTTTAGAGTGGGGTTTTCAGTAATTATGATCAAGGGGTCTTTAAATGCGATTAAATAGATTTTATATTTATAGCCAACTAGCTTGCTTGTAGGCTGCATCGTTAGCGTCCCAGATGACGCTCAAACGTGACGTTCTATATAATATAGTTTTAAAAAAACTGAAAAAAAATACTTCAAAATACGCAATATATGCACATAGACGACTTGCTGCTAACGTTTTTGCAGGCGTTTGGATGATATTTTACCAGTTATTTTGTTATATAAACCTAAGTACTGCATCGATTTTGATAAAATTTATATGGGACTACCTCTGAAGTATGATCTACCAAATGCAAAAAGAATCGTCAAAATCAATACACTTGGCTGAGTAATCGGTGAATAAACATTAAAAAAATATATACCGAATTGATAACCCTCTTTTTTTGGAAGTCGGTTAAAAAGTCGTTATAAAAAAAACTCCCAATATTAGTTCAAAACCTATGCATTTCCAATTCCCAAAATCAGTAATGACATACGTCCACAACTAAACATTAATACAATTTAGACGATAATGCGCAAAGTCCGGGTCCACACTAGCGGCATTACCGCCCGACGTTAATTAGTCGCGGTGTGTACGCGGCCTAACAGCGGGCTTTTAACTTTTCAAATGCGTTCATTAACTAGCGTGCGATTATTTGAACGCCATTTTGACCAGCACTGATTGAGAATAGTGCGGTTTTGCCGACTGCATCGCCGTTAATGCGATATTAGCCGAATAATTAATTTAATGGTACAGTTTTGGGCTATCAGCGATAATCTGCATTGAGAATTGAGATCTCGTTGGTGTTGTCTATGATTTTTAGCCTGATTAGAAAATGTGAAATTTTATACACTACTGCTCGAAAAGAAGGGCGATCTACATACATAAGTTTGTATGTGAGCACGTTTAATACATAATAATATGTTACAATTTTACTTATAAATATATACTTATGTATTTTTATATAACCAATTCCACACGTCACTCTCGGTCGGTGACGTGTGTGCTGCTCCTTTGAAAAAGACCGCCGAATGCGGTTGAAACTATAGTCGGATATTTCGGCTCAAAACAGACGTGAGTGACCCGTAGTTTTTATTTAAAAATTGTTAAAAATTTACATAATTTTCATTTATTTCACACATTTTTTTCCAGTACATGTAAAATAGAAATGAATAGTTTCTCGCTGTATTCCATAATGTAGTATTTCTCTGTAACAAGTAATCATATAAGCGATATGGAAAATTGAAAAAAAAACCTGGAAAATATAAAAAAAAAGTGTTTCATTAGTTTTGTTCAATGTACGCATATTTAAATAGTTTATACGTTAGGAAGCCCCACTGGCGAGCAACAAGCGGCGTCTTGCGGCGGTGGATCGACTCGGATTAGGGCAGCTTTACCCGCTCGAGACGCTCGACTATATACCATATACATGAGTGTATATACACTACCTATATGCTGTAAACTATACATAGAACAAAGTAGAATATATTTTTAAAGAAAACGTCAGATCTGAGATTTGTAGACCATCTACGCTTGTCGTAGACAATGCGTAGCGGCCTACGTTTAGCGTAAAGCGTCATCGATTCATGCCGAATATTCCAAAATCAGGAGCGAAATACTTCTAATTCCATCTTATGATTTCTGAGATTTTTTTAACTCTCTAGTTAGTGCCTTCAAAGAAAGCATTTTGATACGAGTTTGAATTTCGAAATGAACGTATTAATGATCAGTCAGTTGTACGAAGCACTTTGATTGTCAAAACATTGAGTTTGAGCTTTCAGAGCAGGAGAATTCATGAGAACTTCGTGATAGTAGGGTACATACTTTAGATAGATAGATAAACTCTTTATTGACACACCATTAAAATTAACAAAAGCAAGTACAAAAAAGAAATAATTTTTACACAAGTGTAACAACGGGCGGCCTTATCGCTAAAAGCGATCTCTTCCAGGCAAACGAGGAATGGAGTAAAATTTGGAAAGAAATTAGACGGGGCGTGCAAAACACTTACTACTACTACTACTACTACTTACTACTTTATACTTTACTTACATACTTACTTTATACTTAACTTTTTTTTTTTGTGTACTATAAATTGCGTCGCTGGCTCGTCTCTCTGGCTAATACCCTCAGATACACAAATTGTCGCTAAATACCTAATGGTGTAGTCCAGCAACCTCTTGAAAGTTTAATTTCATTTTAGACTTTAAAGTGAAAAGTACTTGGTGTAACTGTTTTATGACACACCGTATCAGAATGAAAGGAGCTTTCGAAAACATACAATAAGTAAAAATTAATTGGCACTAAATCAAACATGAAGAAGCAATCTCAGATATCTCAAACGAACCTAAACTACTACAGGATTTAGGGAACCGTCGGACGCACATCGCTGCAGATTAATTATTTATGGACGACCACTGTCCGAGGGAAGGTTTAGCTCCCAGACGCTACCAGATTCCTCTTTCATGCAAACTACTCGTCTTAGCGCAAAACTGACACCTTAATAACAACAAATAACCCGTACCCCCCAAACAATAAAGTCGACTTTGCGTTGGCTGAATAATTTATGTTTCCTTTGTCTTCATTGTCCGGCGTAAAGATCTGGGGGTTTGCGATGACCACCTTGTCATGGCGAGCTTTGCTCTAAATCTACGCTGCATCTTTGCCGCGCGGTAATCGCTTAAGTCTGGCTTAAGGTCTGCTGAATTAATACCAATAAATTGTGTTTCTACAGTGCTTTAGTTACGAATCTGCCTATCTGTAGGTATATGTAGGTAAGTTTGCAAGATATGTGTCAGATATTAGTATAAACTCAGACGCAAACATAAGTTTGACGTATACGACTGTGGTGGCATCGAAACTTAAATAAATGAACCAATTTCGGTTTACCTTTTTTTTTGTTTGAAATGTAACTTAATCGAAAATTTCAGCTAAGTATAGGTAATTCATAATATCTGTTCAACCGTTTTTATAGTGTGTGTTTTGTAAATATGCACTTGTTTTTATTAAAAATGAAATATTTTTTGTTGCTGTGAGAACAGGTACACTACGTTCTCTTCAGCAAGACATAAACGGATAACGCTACATCTGAAATAATTATATATGTAAGCAAATATAAACGCCAGTAATTATATTTTTAAACAAACCTTAAAACTTAAATTAGAAATGTCATATTATACCTACAACTTGCCTACAAGATAACATAATTTTAAATAAAACTACGGGTCACTCACGTCTGTTTTAAGCTGAAAAATGCGACTATAGTTTAATCCGACTATAGTGCGAGGCGCGCCACCGACCGAGAGTGACGTTTGCGCTGCTCCTTTGAAAAAGATCGCCGAATGCGGTTGAAACTATAGTCGGATTTTCCGGCTTAAAACAGACGTGAATGACCCGTAGTTTTTATTTAAAATGTGTAAAAACCACGTTAGTTTCCATAGTAAAAAAGATAACATCATTATCATTTTCATCTCAGACACAAGAAGTCCACTGCTGGACATAGGCCTCCCACATGGATTTTCAAAAAGACCAGTTAAAAGCGGCTTGCATCCAGCGTCTACCTGCCACTTGTATGAGGTATTTTGTGCTGACGAGAAGACAAGATAACAGCCCATTACAAAATCACTTTGAACGTTTAAAAGGTTACTTTACTTAAAACAAAATCAATATGTCACAGGAACTGATTTTCCCCGTGCGTAATGCGTGCCTCGTTTTAATCCTTAAGGCGAAGCAAAGCACGTAATATGTAGAAACCTTCTTAGACTAACAGGATTATCGTGAGGAGTAGGCATTTCACGGCCGGATCACAGCTAAGGCACAGATTTTATTACACAAATGAGATTAATGGTAAACCCGTGCTGACGCCGCCGCCGGTACCAGGTGTTTGCACACACGTCTACTTAACTTTCTACTATTCAGCTATTCTTAGTTTTTTAAAGTTGGGCCATAGAAACTTTGATATATTTGATACAGTTCACAATATACATTTAAAAAGATAAAATTTCGATTCGAATAACCCACTCCGAATCGATCCTGGTGCAAAGGTGCCCATAATACTGCATAATACATATGATATAATATAATACATAATAATATATTTGATTGTATCTATTGTGGCGCCAAATATTTGAGTGGTGGTGCTCACCACGGTATCCCTAATTAGAGCAAAATTATATCCTTGCTATTCTTTTCTCGATATCTTTATTTACCTTCTATTTTACGTTTTTGTCGTCGACGATTTAGAATGTGAAGAAATTTGTCCTTAAAATTGGCAAACTGATTTCTACTACTAAACTGTGACTAATAAAGGTTTTCTTTTACGTTGATTGGAGTCATAAATTACTAGGCCTGCTATTTAAATTTCGTTATGAATTCTTCGATGTTAAAATTTTTATTTTCAAATTATTTGAATTTGAATTATATGAAAATCAATTATTGTTTAGAGGTGAGCATCGCTTTTAATATATTAATTATATTTATCAAAGTTTATCTACAATTTAAACACTATCCCATATATGCGTACCGTACTTTTATACAAACACCTACCCTTTTCCACGTTCCGTTCGCTAACACGTACCTACTTACGCCTCGATGAAAACTTTGAAAAATATTCTTAAGTCATCTTCCTATAAGCGCCGCCAATAGTCACAACGACAAGCTTATCGACGCGAGTTAAAAAAGTTCAAAAACTCTGTTTCGATATCTTTTCTTATTTACTTCTAAATCTAACATTTAGCCCTAGTTCAGTAAGCCAATATCACTTACAGTCAAGGGCGTCGCCAAGGGGGGGGGCAAGGGGGGTTACCTACAATTCATATTTTTCTCATCCTCCATAATATTAACTTGCCCCCCCCCCCCCTGGGCCATGGGCTGGCAACGCCCTTGCTTACAGTGGTATATTTATTTACATCTTCTGAAAATTGTACTTATAATTATTTACAGATAACATACCACATAATATATTGTTAGTATTCTTAAGGTGCATTCATAACGTCTGCATTATCTTAGTTACGCGAGCTATACATTCATTTCCTACCCTTTTCCACGTCCCATCATTCGCTAACACATTTACCTACTTACGCCTCCGTGAAAACTTGCAAAACCATTGTTAAGTCACCCTATACACGCCACCGATTGTCGCAACGACACGCTTATCGACGCGCGTCAAAGAAGTTCAAAAGCTCGGTGGTTCGGTTTAGACTTTAGATGTCGGTATCTCCTCTCGTTTGTCAGTTTTCGCCGGGAGGTGCGATTGTCTCGAACAAATGGCCTTTTTGAGCTTTCGAGGGCACAGTTTAATTGACATCGCGAATGAATAATGTTTCTTCTTGTATTGAATAGCGTTCCTTACGTGACGTGCCCGTGTGACGTCATTGTTCTACACATGTGACGTTTTCGAGGATATCTTTGATGTCTTTTGAATTAACTGTTTAATAATTTTACTAAATTTAATTTTCAATAAACATTTTTAGCTTTAATTACAAAAATGGACAGTGATTAGTAAATACTTGCCTATGTATTTATACGTATCTATCTACCCTTTGCTTTAAAATTAGATTCAAAAACATATCCGATGATTTGTGTATGTATATGATAAGATATGATATATTTATTGATAAATTTATATAAAAAAATATTTTTTTAAACTATCACGGTCACTGCGACAAAAACTAATAATAATAGTGTTTTAATGAATATTAAAACACTATTATTATTATTTTTTGTCGCTCGTGAACATGGTGCATGTAACTGTGCCGAAATATCGGGAGCTCAAAATTAACGCGAACCACGGTAAATATCCCGTTAATAATAGTGTTTAAAAAAATTACATGTCATGTAAATTACATTATTAATAAATAATAATCTTTAAAGTAGGCACTATATTGCATACCTACCCTTTAAAGTCGGCCATTTTCCTTTTCTTTTTGCAATACCTGATTTTGTTTACCCCAATTCGGGCAGCACTTCAGAGAAGATAAATACATCAGTATCTAAATAATAGCTTACCGAAGAGTAGATAAAGCTTTGTTAATTTATAACAAGGACACTTCTAACTGGGCCAACCGACAGAAGGGATGAACCGACTTTCTTAATTAAAACCAACACGCCCTTTACAGATGTAACGCCTTCGCAATGATTGTTCGCTTTATCTTATATCTCATTGTGTACATCGCTTTACTGTGCAAATGTGTAGTACACAATGGCAGAGGAAATTAAACTTTATTACAATAACTTAAGGTACGGAAAGTTGTTTAGATGTTTGTAGATTTGCTAAGCTATAGAAGTTGGTGATAATGTTAGTTAATTTGGTATAAGTTACATACTCTAAAGTTTAATTCATATACATAACGGGGTGTACCACTGTACGTAGGACATCAATTGTACTCAATACTATAAACAACTCTTGCTTACATACATTTTAGGGTTACTAAACAGCTTGAAGACCCGGAAGTGGAAACACACTTGGGGCCTTACCGAAAAACGTTACTTAACTTTAACCAACGTCTTAAATTCTCTGTCTTCTTTCTGCAAGTGTCATTACGTGTCAGCGAGAAGTTGGCAAAATATGTTAAGCATTGCTTAAAGTTAAATAACGTTTTTCGGTAAGGCCGTAAATATATAAGTTGGATTTAAGTTTTTGAATATGAATTTTCGCAAAGTAACGCCTAATTCAATAAATTTACTAAACTTTGGTTATGGAATGTGTTTGTTCACTATTTCGGGATTGAACTACAAAAATCAATAGTCTAAATTGTAGGTAACACATACAAAGAGCTGTATATTTTTCTAACAACAGCTTTTTCCTCCACCTTCTATGAAAGGTTGTTGAACCGGGAAGTTATTGTAAAGTTAAAAGCCAAGTATTAAAGTAGAGTATAATAAAGGCAGCCGGGCTTAAACAGGTAAGCCCTAGCACGTTTCAAAGTCCTAGGAATCATGTTACCTTCCTAGACGAGACTAGGTGATCCTAGTAACGTCACTTTTAGCTTAATGCACTGAAGGGAAGCCGCTTTTCATTATTCTCTATTTTCTTTTTAATTTTATGGGAAGACTAATGGTTTTATGGTCAAACTATCATATATAATAATAATAATATGATGGTAATATAATTAAAATCATTTGAATAATGTTCATATATTTAATTCCATAAATTAATTTATGTTACCTAAATGTTTGCATTTGATTTAGTTTAGATTATTAAAATATTTATCAATATTGCTAGCTATTGGTAAGCAAAAAATCATTGAAATTAGATTAAGCTGAAAAGGTTAAAATCAATACTCTTTTCCTTTTTACTGGCCTTGTGGCTCAGTTGGTAGTGTGTTTACGTCTACCTGCTGAACTGAAAGGTCGTGGGTTCAATCCCCACCCAGGGCAAACATTTGTGTGATGAGCATGGATGTTTGTTCTGTGTCTGGGTGTTTCTATGTATCATATGTATATATTTACAAAAAAAAAGTATATATGTATTCTATCAGCCATCTAGTTCCATAGTACAAGCTTTGCTTAGTTTGGGCTAGATGGTGTTGTGTGAAATGTCCACAAATATTTATTTATTTATTTATTTACTTATTTATTTATTTATTTATTTAAATACGACCCAAAAAGAGACGTGTAAGTATAAGTTTGACGTGTGTGTCTGTCTGTGGCATCGTAGCTCTCAAAGGGATGGACTAATTTTGATCTAGTTTTTTTTTGTTTGAAAGAGGATTATATCGAGAGTGTTCTTAGATATGTTTCATCAACATCGGTTCAGCTGTTTTATTATCGGGGATTTTTAAGTTATAAATTAATAAATGTGTATGTATAAAATTGCGCGTTTTTAGCCGACTGCCGAATAAAGGTTATATTTCTAACTGCCCCTTTTAGCATGTAAAAAACAATAAGAATTTCCTAAAGTTTTTTTTATAAATATTTCCTTTCATTCCGCCATTACCATCGATCGTGTTGGTGGTCAATCAATTTTCTAAAAAAAATAAGTAGTACTTAAGGTCAGCTGGTGTTTACTTAACCATAGTATAAAATTAGAGTCTACGTGGTCAGGTGAAAGTTTCGGGCCCGGCGTAAAGGGATTACCTACTGGGTAGGCTTTAGCTACATCCCCACTTAGATGTTAGATAGGACTAACTTTTGAACGGGTTTATAACAGAATGCATTAAGACATGCTTATTTTTATTTTGAAATTTTGCATCATCTTCATGTAACACTATCTCGTTACTTGTTGTATTCTATCTGCAATTAATTTTGTTTTCAACCGACTTCAAAAAAGGAGGAGGTTCTCAATTTGCCTGTATTTTTTATGTTTGTTACCTCATAACTTTCGACTGGGTGCACCGATTTTGATGATTATTTTTTTATTTGAAAGCTGGTGCTTCCCGTGAGGTCTCATTTCAATTTGGTCTAGTTCTGACAATGGCATCCATGAGAAGTCGGTTGCTTAAATTTTTTAAACTATAATTATTTAACCGACTTCCAAATGGGAGGAGGTTCTCAATTCAACTGTATATTTTTTGTATGTTCGTTCAGCGATTACTTTGCTATTAAAGAATTGATTTTGATGTTTTTTAGGGTTCCGTACCCAAAGGGTAAAAACGGGACCCTATTACTAAGACTTCGCTGTCTGTCTGTCTGTCTGTCTCCAGGCTGTATCTCATAAACCGTGATAGCTAGAAAGCTGAAATTTTCACAAATGATGTATTTCCGTTGCCGCTATAACAACAAATATTAAAAATTAAAAAAAAAAAAAAAAATTAAGGGGGAGTAATAAATAATATTAATATTAGCGGGGGAGGTAACATTACGGAGCGAGCCATAGCCGCGCGTATTCGCGCGAACGTCGTCATGCTGCCCGGATGTGTATCGAAAACCTACCTATAAGTTTGCAATTTACTACTTGGAATTTCGTTGATTTCTCGTTATTTTATACGATTTTCTATTATAGATGATAGTACGGAACCCTTCGTGCGCGAGTCCGACTCGCACTTGGCCGATTTTTTTGTTTGGTAGGCCATAGTTAAGAGGTGGTTCCATATAAATATTATGAAAATCGGTCATTACTTTGGTGTTTATACCAAAATAACTGGAAAAACATGCCTTTCAAGTAAAGGAATCGCGTATTGATTTGGTTTGATTTTGAAGTCGAGTTTTTCAGTTTTTTTAATTATAATATTTTTTTCTGAACTTTTATGAATAGCTTAAACTAAAAGACGTTTATAAAATTATGTTGGATCAGACATAACACAAGAATTCGTTATTCCATTTTGTCTAACAGGCTCTTTTGTCTACGTAGTCCGGACTACGTTAACTTTTTTCTTATAGCTGACAACAAAAAATCTCAACTTTTTATAGTTTCATGATAAAATTACAAATGGTATTACATAGTTCCAGTCGGTAGGACTATAAAGAAAAACACAAATAAAAAAAGTATTTAAAAAGTTGTATTGGTACTTTAAGAAGTATAAAAAAATAAGCAGAACAGTTTACAAACTTTCGCTATTGAATTCAACCCATTAAATAACATTGTTTTGAAACAGGATGCGCGTGCATGTTGTATTTGCGGGGTTTCAGCATCCGTCACGGCATGACTTAGCCAATCTAAACAGATCATTGCTCACGAATGGCCCGATACACGCAAATCCAATACCGTTTAATGCGACACTCGTTATAAAAAAACACGCCACAGCTGTATCACAATCATCACACATGACATTTGCGAACAAAATGTAGGTAGCAGCGTAGATCTAGTAACTAAATAAATAAAATAAATATTGGTGGACATTTCGCACAACACCATTTATCCCAAACTAAGCATTTTTTTACTATGGGTACTAGATTGCAGATAGTTTATACATATTTATATGTAATAAATAAATAGTTCGTTATTTCTTATTCTGACGTCAGGTAAAAATATATGATTGTCATTTTCTCGCCTTCTAATAAAAGAGCTTAGGATGAGTCTTTAGGAATACTTACTCTAACTCTGTGTTAAGTAACACGTCGCTCACAGTTCACTGTTCATTCTAAAGGGTTAGGTAGAGTTTCTGGAATCGACAGGACAGGGAATTCGACTCTCATTTCTTTGTAAAATTAATTCTTCCTCGTTTTGAATATGCTTCCTGAATAGATCTTTCTCAATGATATCAACGGATTATCTTTAAGATGTAAATGATTTCGTATCTTCTATCTCCTTCTATCTCTAGGTCAAAAAGTAAAATTCTACAACTTGCTACCTATAAAAGCAAATTGGAACGACATTTATTTCTATATATTTCTATTATCTTGACAAAATAAATCCGAATATGTGTTCCCAGAGAGATTTGATTTATGTTGTCGTAAGATGACTACGACGAGAGTGCATATAGCTATGACCCAATAAAATCTATTCGGCTATTTTTAATCTTTATTTTTAATGATAAATTATATCAATTACTGCTTGGCACTTCTACTATCTCTATATCCTAGTACGGGGGTGAAGGGTAACAGCTTCACGAAAAGCGTTGAATTTGATTCCGAACATATCTGTTTAAGCCCCCACATCCGGGCTGACGTGAGCTTTGCTAACTTAAAAGTGCTTGATGAGATTTCAACTTTGTGCTAAATCGGCAAGTTCAATTTATTTCGGAATTTTATTCAAAATGGCTTAGCAACGGTTTGATAACAGTTTTAGAGTTGTGGAAAAGCTTATAAAAAAGTAGCACAATATTTTTTCGCAAATTCCATGTTCTTGTTGCCACAAAAAGATAAGCAGTATGTAACGTCACACGTACATTATTATAGTTTAAAAACTGAAAAAACCGACTTCTCATGTCGGTTCGAAGTCGGTTTTTTCAGACCAAATTGAAATGGGCCTACACGGGAAGCACCACCTTTCAAATAAAAAAAGAATCATCAAAATCGGTTCTCCCAATCGAAAGTTATGAGGTAAGAAACATAAAAAATGCAGTCGAATTGAGAACCTCCTGCTGTTTTGAAGTCGATTGAAAACGAAAATACGAACATAGTAATACCGTTGACATTGTAAAGATATCTCTTGCCAGATTTCTATAAATGCAGTGTCAATTATTCAGAAACAGTACATGGGCGATTCGCACCGCGGTTCGAATCACATGCGGTGCGAAACGCCGAAGTACCCAATTGACGTGTGTTCTCACTCTGCGGATTAATTATAGGTTTATGATGTCAAGGAAAACCATAACTAATATTATAATACTAATGTTGTGTGAAATGTCCACAAATATTTATTTATTATTATTTATTAATGTTATTTTCGCTTTTATAAAAGCGAAAATAACATTGTCTCTCTGTCGGTTTATTTTCATGACCAAACGGCTAAATGTATTGTTATGGAATTTGGTACAGATATAGCTTAGAGCCTGAAGGCGAATATAGGCTACATTACATCATCATCATTACCCTTTAGCATCACCATCACCATCATTTTTCATCACTATGTGGGTGAAACTTCGAAGCATATTTAAGCAGCTTTTTTTTATTTATTCGAAAATAGGCTTCCGCTTGTCGTAGGTATACAATTTCAGTGGTAATTTAAAATCTGTATTTAATTAAAGAAACGGGCTCAAAATAATTTTAATAAACACATTTTGAGTAAGCACATATTAGTAATGTTCCTATCTATTTATTTTTTGTAATAAATGATGAACACTAAAAATAATTATGCAAGAAAAAATACAACGCAGCAGAAAAAATCAAGTCTTATTTTTCGAACCCATAATCCTTGGCATTTTAGCTTATAATATCCTCTGTTAGTA
This sequence comes from Lycia hirtaria, assembly GCA_947563715.1. NCBI lineage: Eukaryota > Metazoa > Arthropoda > Insecta > Lepidoptera > Geometridae > Lycia > Lycia hirtaria. The sequence goes on from OX387383.1 coordinate 6,862,757, forward strand.
CAAAGTTTTAATTCAATGTACTAACATGACTTACCGCCCTCTTTCGGCGGGATATTTTCAAGAGCTTTCAGACAAGTAAGCTCATGCTTAAAGCTTCAGTAAGAATGCACTTGTGTGTGCTTAATGTCTGATTGCTTTTGTATTCCGCTAATGAGAGATACTTCTAAACAATCGATTAAACAAAATCACAGCTAGCTAGAGAAAACCTAAAAGATTGGAAGGAAGCATACGTGGTATATATTTACATGCAGGTGTACAGCGAACGTAAATGATATATAAATTTATTAATTGAGTGTTATTAAATTACTAAATAGGTTTATCTAATTAATTAAGTTCTACGTAGACTATAATATCAGTTAATATTCATATTCATTTTATTCGTAATTTAGTTTTTAAATATTCAAGAAGTGTACACATAATTATTGTTTTATAATTATAAAACATACATAGAAATAATATAAATTAATAACATTACTATTAACTTAATCAATTTAAAAAAAAAAAACAATTTGACGTTAAAATTAAGATTCGTAATTTGCAATTTACACGTCAATACTTAATAACAAAATCCATGTAACTTATACCGTAACAAAGAATTAGTAGGTACATGTATATAAATCGTTGTAAAGTACTTTTGAAATCATTATGTAATAATCAATCAACACCATAACTGTATGGTGTTATGATAAATGATATGATAAATTTATTTATTACCAAAATTACAACAATTATACATAGTATTGCTGATAATATAGAAATACTTAGCAAAATGTTTACCGACCAATTTGAACATGGAAGTTAAGTTAATGGCTCAAGGCCCGTATTGTGTATATTGTGTTGTTGTCAATAAATATTAAAAATTCAGGCAAGTTGGCAGTCAAGTGCAAAACTTACCATACAATGTAATACATAAATATATAGAAATAAAAATTTAAAGATTGTGTTTCATTTTTCACTTCAATAAATCTGTCAAAATGTATGACTAAAAATGACTACTTATTATTTGCAATGTCTGTATTCTAAAACTCACAAAAAAAAAATGTGTCTTAAAGTACTGTGACGACGTTTTAAATTTCGCAACAACTGAAAACACGAAAATTAATAACATTGCTGTATATAACATTTAATTAATATCAGAGTCCACTACAGTTTCATAACTAAAGGATTACTTGACCAAAAGACCGTCCCGTCCGGCGGTTTCATACTAAACCTCAATAATCCAAGCTTTACATTAAGCCATAGGTGCTAACCGGAAACTACCTCCGGGATCCCATTTCTCCAACAAAATAACAGCTATAGCGAAAACTATTGAACGCTACTTATGCGATTAAATATTATTAAAAGTTACTTTACGAGATTTGCTGTTATAACGCAGGTAGTGTGACACGGATTGTTATGAACATGGATAGAAACGGAACTAATAAAGTTGTTTTTTTATTGGTTGGTATTTTGACCACACTAGGTTTTATAGTTGCCACAGATTTCTTGAATTTGGCTGTTAAATTATGCACACCCTGAAACGGGAACTTGGTTTCAAGTTGCAGATACACTGCAGAGTACTTGTTTGATAACTGATAGGTATATTACATATATTAAATATGGTTGGTAGTCAGTTGAGCACTAAAGAGAGTCAGCATGTCTGGTATTTACAATGTTACCGCTTGTAGTTGGGATTTTTAAGATTTATAGATTAAATTTAATCTAAATTCATGTAATGGTGATGGTGTGGCCCAAAATGACAACGACCAGCCATGCCGGGCACTAAGTTTCCGACCAGTATGCTAAGATTTCCTTAGAATGTTTTCATTATTACCTAAATCTAAAGCTGATTGTTGGAATTTCAATCCGCGTGCTTAAGTTACACAACCGATTTCAGATTTCAGATTTCATTTATTTGCTAAAACATATATATAAAATAAGGTGTACAGTTAACATGTTACGAATTTCCAATTATGTTTTTCCTCAATGAGGCATGCAAATGTCAGATAATAAATAAAGTCAAATGTGAACATAACAAATAATAAGTGAAGCATAGTTTAAAATTATTTTGATTAGTAAGTAAACTATTTTAATTTTCCATTTAAGTCCATATATGATAGAAATGAACACAATATCTTTGAAAAGAAGCTTGTACTGTAGAATGAAAAAGACAACAATGATAAATTGAATAATTAATTATTATGAAAATATGAACATATTCGGCCTTATAAGCAATGCTTAACATCTTTTGTTAACTTCTCGCTGACACGTAATGACACTTGCAGAAAGAAGACAGAATTTAAGACATTGATTCTTAAATTCTCCGTTCTAATATGTTATATCCCATAAAGATTGAAAAATATATAACTGAGACGGCGACCCAGCGCCCTCCTCTGTTCCTTAAAAGCCGTGTCACACTATTTCGGAATTTAAAGTTAGTTTGCATGATTACTCCAGAAATAGAGGTTATTTTAAACTTATGCAACTTACCCCCGGAGAATTAGGAGATATACGAAACTCGGCTGTCGCTATACATTCAGTAAAAGTTATTGTTTAGAATTTCGGAATAGCGTTATGTAAATTTAATAACACCCCTGCTTTGAGTGTGTATTGTTTTCCAACTATTTTATATTCGTTAGAGATGATAATTGGTTCGTTATAATAATGAATTGTTTTATAGATTTAGATAATATATAATTACATACTTTTAAAAGTTTTTTGAAAGAGGCGAGTATCCTACTAAAAATTTAAAGATTTAATATCACGTCACGTATCAAACCGTTTGAAAAATAAATATATTTATTTATATACAAGCTAAGTCTGTCAGATGTCTTGCATGCTTAGCTAGTCTCCAATCTGGTCTCCGGTTGAATCAGTTGTGTATAAGTTGTCGAAAGATCAATTACAAGATTTGAAGCACATGTACGGGCACAACTAAATAAAACCGTTCAAAATTGTCATATAGATCCAAGCGTTCTCAAGTGAAAGGCTAGTAACGAATAGTATTTTTTTTTTATATGTAGAAGAAGATATAATATTCAAAATGTTATTGAATTTTGAAAGTAATTTTAAAAACCGTCATAGTTTTTACACTTCGCTACCGCTTACAAGGAGTTTAATAAAGCTTCAGAGCTTTTAAATGTTACGCTATAAAAAACGCATTGAAGCAGCAAAAACTATTTAATATAGCAACACAAAGCGCTGCAGCGCTGGCCGGCCGCGAGACGCAAGGATTAATTATTATTTTAACGTTTTTGCCGCGAGCAAGTCAAAAGCATTGCGTTTCCGCCTGAAAAGTTGTTAAATAATTAAGATGCTTCTTAACGACATTGCTTTCACGTCAAAGTAGATGAGAATCTGGAAAATGTCTAGAAGTGGATTTTTACGTTATTTCTTTTTGCTGCTACTCGTACTACGGAATTGTTAATGCATCATGTTTTTTCTTTCTTTTTTTTCTAGGTTTTTTTAACACGAATAAGTCCGCGTTTGCCCATCTGTGACTCACATGTTGGAAAGCGACGATGTGGTCGGAGATGAAGCACGCAGACTTAGAAGATACCTATTCACTATGATATATAGTATACAGGATAAAATATTATCAATTCTAAATCTGTGATAGTTTTTACTAAATATCTAATTACAACAGCTTACTTTTAAATGGTTACATTGATGATATGTTTTCTATTTCATTGTATTAGAGATGGGGTGGAAAACCTCCCCTTGCGACCTTTGTTGATCTGTTGTACTTCCTCTCTCACACCAGGTATTTTGGGCAAAACTTGGAGTATTCAAGATAGAGAATACTTTCTTATTGTTGTTGACATACTGGTAGTGTAACGCCTCAGAAATTATAAGCTTTTAAAGAAATCAGCAGAATTTCGATCAAGTTATTTAAAAAAAATATAATATTAAAAAAATATTAACAACTTATTATTTTAAGAGCTGCGATGTTAAAAGATATACTTCAAACTAACACCCTTTTATACGTAAATAAAAACTGAGACCGCAAATATGACCGATGTATTGAAACACCGACTAAGAACACATCATTGCTAAGAACTTCTTTGTCTGCAGGCAAAACCCTACCGGTGCACTGCGTGGTAGAGGCAGTATCTTCCCTGGAGGAAGGTGCGTGGCGTCGGCGAGCCATCGTCGAGACGGACAGCTACGTCATCATTCCGGCTGCCACCGCCTTCCACGATCTGGTGCCCGCTGCCATGATGAGGCTGGGGTATCCGCATGAGCTCGCTGCTTCCGCCAAAGGTAGCTATGAATACCATTATTAATTTACGCAGTAGCTTATCTCCGTTTGATGTAGATGTAAAATCGGTCCATCCATTTGAGAGCTACGATGCCACAGATACACACGTCAAACTTATAACACCCTCTATTTTGGGTCAGGGGTTAACAAGGAAAGAAAATTACGGTGTTTGCGCATATTTAAAAAAGAAGAAAGTATTTTATTGTTACAAATATCTACGCCTGTATGCCGCCTGATGGTAATCTAGTGTAATCAAAACCTAAAAAGATAAAAGTTTCCTCAGAACAAAAAAAAAATCTGGATCTTATTTTAAGGAAGATGACCTAAACAGGATACAATCTGAGCTCAAGATTCCATGTGCCAATAGCAAAAAAAAATCCTCATAATAGTTATATATCCTGTAAATGATTCTAAATAACTAAAAGTATTACTAATTGTATACCAGCCACAAAGTGGACAGATGGCATGAAGTCGCTGGTTGGTTGCGCCAGCCGGTTTTTTTTTAATTCATAGAGATTAAGCGGTGGACTTCTTGTGGTCTAGGTAATGATGACGCCAACCTTCAGTATAAACTTGAAACAAACCTTTCTTCTTGTCTTCAGGCTCAGTAGTAATCAACAACTGGAAGCCTCTCCCTTTTGAGCGCATATCTGACGGTCCTCTCGCCACTGTTGGCGAGGTCCTCGGTGAGCTGACTACGGTGGCGACACTTCGGATCCAGCTGTTGCGGCCCAGGCCTACTCCGCTGCAGGACATCAAGGATAAACTGCTGAGGCTTCTGCTGGTGCAGAGTAGGCCCCTGCTCATGTCCACTGGATGCCCGCTCGATGAGGTAATTGACGTACTTTATGTTATACCAGCTATCATATTCTGTCTCAACTAAGTAAAGCTTTTTTCGAAATCAACCTAAAATTATTGTTTTTGTCATTCTGACTGTATTAAAGTTAAATATAGTAACAGTTTCTACTATATTGAAATATTTTCAACCCAATTGTAAATTTTGCTTATTAGAAAATAAAGTACGTCAGAAGTCCCCTTGATCATTACAGTAAGATAATAATTGTCTGTAGATATACAGATCGAAACCTGTTGTTCAGTTTCTTAAATTATAATTATTAGTTGTTGAAATAAAAAATGCTTATCAATATTAGGGACAACTTTAAAATAAAAATAACAAACTAAAGAAACGAAAACTTTAAAATAAAACACTATTATTATTAATGGGATATTTACCGTGCTTCGCGTTAATTTTAACACGGTAAATATCCCGTTAATAATAATAGTGCTTTAATGAATGACCGTTATTGTTTAAAAAGGTGTTTTTTTCTAAAATAAAAATGTATGTAAACATTTCCGTTCTACTGAACCAACGGGCAGTAAAATGGTTTTTAAACATTCCACTTTCGCATTTAATTCCCATCTCCAAAGATAAATCCATAAGCTCCACAAAACATCTGTCAAACAGTAGGTATCAGAATTCGTATCATAAGCGCGATACACAAAGCAGGCACGGTACACTGCGCTGAACCAAACGCTCCTGCTCTTTAACACGGATCGTTGTAACCCCAGCCTGTTCGACAATACCAACATTGTTCAGATATACCAACATTAAAATCTACCTAGCATTGTTCAAAGATACCCTTTACCCCCTCTAACCCTTATTAACGTGGAAACTCTTTGTTTTCCATATTTTAAGTCGGCTATTGAAGGCGGATTGATAAAGTATAGTATTGTTTTGAAGATGTGGCCAGAATGATTTAATTGGAAATAGATACAACTTTTTTTGGTACTCATCGTCGATCTGGTTGCTTGTTTCATGTTAAGTTTTACACTTGGCTGTAACAATCTAATGCTATCGAGAAATTTAGACTTTGATAATCAAGACCCTGTAACTATTTTGTACAATTTTAAAATCAAAAAAATCTACTATATAAAATATTGAAATGATAAACAACCTGTTTACTTGCGGTATTCATTAGGGTTCAATTTACAGTACTATTTATTTTTAAGTATTATTTAACATAAAATATAACACTCACGAGGCAAAGACTATCAGTATCCATACACCAGTATGAATTAAACCGTTTAGGCAACAAAAATTAAAATAAAGATACACCAACATACTTACTCTGAAATAAATAACATATTTTGAAAGGAAAACAAAATACCACAATATATTATAATAGGTACTTAGATAATACTAACAAGAAAGATACAATATAATATTAGACCCGACCCAAATAAATAATGTACTTTGGTACTAGTTGTATGAATAAAATAAAACTGTTTTATAGCCTTCAACTAGAGATAATGTAAAAACGTTTAATTTATTTATTTATTTAGTTTATTGGTACACGAAACAGAATACAGTCTTTACAATTTTTACAATGTACTTTTTATAATTTTGACCTTAACTATATTCCTTAAATGTATACACAACATGTTATAAAATTACAATTACCTACAATAATAATATTTTCAGTTTCAAAAGTAAAGGAAACAAAAAGAAAATTGGTAACAGGGTTATAGAATTAAGTATTATTACTCAATATTATTTTAATGAATGATTAATAATACTTATATATTTGAAAAACAATAACTACTTGGGCTGTCGAGTAAAATGATTAACTTTATTTTAGGCAATCAAGCAAAAATAAAATCTGTAAAAATATTTCCAAGTGAATTAATCTTTATCCTGTCACAATTCCGAGACATACTCCAGCATCTGTATATTAGGAAGTTCGTTATAATTCCGGAGGTTTACTAAGTCCCTGCTAATAGGGATCATCACTCGGGAGAAGAATTAAAGCAACATTTGTTTTGATGTTCGCGGCCGCTCAGCGTCTTTACAGATGATAATGTAAATTCCCTTGTTTTCCAGCTTTGTGTTTTGGTATTATGCTTATGGCGGTGTAGATATTATACAATATAGGGTATATATTACAATAATTAGGAAAATCGTCGTTTATATTCTTATTTGTACACAAAATAACTAAAAATAATTTAAACTTTCTGAAGTTCAGCTGTCTCATATAAAAAGTTCATTGATCTGCGGGTTGAATATACAGAACAGCTGATTTAATCGCGATTTCAAGATTGGTCCGATAGTAAAATTGGACGGTACCATTATATTTTGCATGCATATATTTTTGTTAAAATTTTCTATTTGAAATATGTTTTATTAAAATATGACATTTTCTGTCAAAAGTTTGTGTACGAATTTTCTGGTTTCATTATTTATCAGACCAGCTCTACGGTATTATAATATTATTGCGTTGTCATAAAAAAAACAATAATATTATACATATTAAGTAAGTATGTATAATGTAGGTATATCAATTTTAGCGCGATCGAATCACTGGAAGTTATCGTTACAAAGTTTTTAAAATTTTGTTGTTCCCCAACCTAATACAAATAACGCAGTATTTGTAGTAGGTTGAGGAACGACAAAATATAAAATAAAATCTTGTAACTATACCCTTGATAAATTTCATCACCATCAGCCCATTTTAGCATAAAGTTGAACATTTTTTTATTTTTTTATTCGTCGATAGTCTTGCGCTTGACCGTCAACTAACCTGGTGTTAAGCGACATTTCTACCCCATTGACCCAGCCTTATTTCTATTTTTAACAAACTTATAAATTTCATCACCACCATTTTAGCATAGTTTTTTTTTTTTTTTTTTTATTCGTCGATAGTCTTGCGCTTGACCGTCAACTAACCTGGTGTTAAGCGACATTTCTACCCCATTGACCCAGCCTTATTTCTATTTTTAACAAACTTCCAAAAAGAGGAGCTTCTAAATTCTACTCTAAGTTTTTTTTGTATGTTTGTTACACGATTAATGAACTTCGCCAATAATGAATTGATTTGATATTCATTTTTTTTTTGTTGATAGGTCCCATATAAATTTTATCCAAATCGGTTTACTACTTTAGTTTATAAAACAAAATAACCGGAAAAAATATGTCATCTAAATAAAAGAAATTGCGGAAAACAAAGTCAACTGTTTCAGTTTTATAAACTATAATTATTCACTTCCAAATCCAAACATTTCTAATTATCTTACGTAATATTTATTTACTAACACCTATTTATGAGGCAATCTCGTAAAATACCTGCGCGGGGTGGTTTAAATCTCCCAAGACGCGAGTAGATACAGCAATTTGTCGACGCGATGAGCACCTGCCTGATGCCTCGCACGCCAGATCTCCATACATAATAAATTTAATTGAATCTCAGTCTCATCCCCGCTTGCGAGGCCTTATTATATTTTCTAAATATCCACCAGCCGCCTTGCAGAGAACGGGTTACAGAACGGGCGTAAAGAACCCCCTCCGTCTTACCAACTCCGGCCCGCGAAAGAGGGTTAAAAGGAGTTTTAGATGTACGAACGCTTTTGATCTTATTAATACCATAAAATAATGCTTTATAATCTTATTAAACGCGAGGTTAGCGCTCGATGCGTTCCCTTCTCGAGGCTTAACCCGATTCGCGGCAAACTGATTTCAATTTGGCATTTTCGGTTAAGTGCCGGCTAATTTCGCTTTCGAATCGAACGTTCAAGTTTAAAAGATACGGGAGGGCGAAGTTGGAGCAAATGAAGCAAAGGAACTTGGAGAGAGATAATCAAACACTTGGGCGAAGTTGGCAGCTAAACGGCAGATGAACTCGGGTCTATGATGCTATGGTAATTTATCACACGGCAATTTGTGCTTCGACTCCAACTCGGAACAAAGTTTTGTACGATTTCAGAAGTTAATAAAAGTCTGTCAAGGAGTAATAAATAATATGCCATCAATTTAATTCCCTGGTGCACCTCAATATTCACGATGACAACAATTCTGACCACGTTCCCTTATACTAACGGGCTCTTAGAACTTATTTTATTTGTTTTCTCATAAAACTAATAAATAAAGATGTGCCTAGTTCTTTTTAGGGTTCCGTACCCAAAGGGTAAAAACGGGACCCTATTACTAAGACTTCGCTGTCTGTCTGTCTGTCTGTCTGTCTGTCTGTCTGTCTGTCTGTCTCCAGGCTGTATCTCATAAACCGTGATAGCTAGAAAGCTGAAATTTTTACAAATGATGTATTTCCGTTGCCGCTATAACAACAAATACTAAAAATTAATAAAAATTAAATATTAAGGGGGGTCCCCATACAATAAACGTGTTTTTTTCGTATTTTTTTGCTCAATATTAAAAACGGTAACAGGTAGACGCTTCAAATTTTCACAGAATACTTACTTGTATATTACCTTTCAAAATAAATAATTAAATAACTATAAAGTAAATATTAAAGGGGGGCTCCCATACAACAAACGTAATTTTTAAGCAATTTTTACTCGATCTTAATTAACAGGTAGAAACTTGAATATTTGTAAGTAAATATTTAGAAATATATTAACTATAAAAATAAATACCTAATCTAATACATAAAAACTCACAAAATGAAAATAATCCGTGCATCTAAACGCGGTGCGAGCGCCGCGCCGCGGTGTGGTGGTGGCGCGAACGCGCGGGTAGCGGGGGAGGTAACATCACGGAGCGAGCCATAACCGCGCGTATTCGCGCGAGCGTCGTCATGCTGCCCGGATGTGTATCGAAAACCTACCTATAAGTTTGCAATTTACTACTTGGAATTTCGTTGATTTCTCGTTATTTTATAAACAGAACTAAACTTTGTAGTATTATAGATGATAGTACGGAACCCTTCGTGCGCGAGTCCGACTCGCACTTGGCCGATTATTTTAATTGCTCTTAATTTTTATTATAACTTAGTGTATTTTTATTTTGTTCGTATAAATAACACGCTATTTTCCCAACAAATCATAACCTTCAAAATCCCGTATAGATATCAATGTAGCTCGTTACAATTTAATCACATCTTGAAGCGCGTAAGTGGCGTGTGTACACACAACGAAATAATATGAGATAAGACTAAGCCCACTGTGTTCAAAGTTGTCGTCTATAAGTACGAGTATATCAAGCGATGTTCGCAATCACACACCGAATTACGTACTCGGACGGATTACATGACGCGAGTTATCACGCGCAGGCGCCAGCTCTTGTAAATCTTCCACGAAGCTGAAACAGACAATATCTGAAAGCAAATATGGCCTCACTATTTAAAAATATAAAACAAAGAAGCGGATTAACGTATCACTCTAGCTCGCTAATGCCTCTGACATGATTTATAGGCGCAATCTTAATGTAACACTCGTACGTTTAATTTAACGCTATGATTTAGCAATAGTTGCTGAGCAAACCACTCGCGCTCGGCTGACAAGTCGCTTGACGACGTAATCGCTGCCATTGTTCTGTGTAATCGCGATACCAGCAGATCTTACTTGCATAACTGTCAAGCTGGGTAAACTCCGCAACGGAGGTATAATCTGACAAGTTCTTTATGATTGACTACTTGCTCCTCGATTAATACCTTCGTAAATATGCGAGCGTACGTCTTATCGCGCTAAATAAATAGTTATGAAATTTAAACAGTGCATTGGAATCATTTTGAAGTCACACGGTCTATTTGTCGGTTAAATAGAAGCGGGAGTTCGGGCGTTCGGAGTTTGTTGGATGTACTCGCCGCGGAAGCGTTTTAAACACTTAGAGAGCGGTGCGGCGCGGCTTCGACGGCGCCTAGTTGAGGGCGAAGTGGGTGGATGCTAATTGTTGAGACGCCCTTCCAGCTCATTGTTTTAGAGCAGACCATGATTGAAGTGGTGCGGCGCGCGGAGTGCGGACTGATGCGCACTAACCGGCGAGTAAACACCGCGCGCGTCAGAGCCGGCCGCGCGGACCGCTCGGCGCTCGCGCATGACACATGCATTAACAGCCGACCTAATATTTTCATAATCTAATGGCGATGTTCTGTGAAACAATGCTCGCTGTTTATTCAAACAATTATCTCTATATCTGTTGCTGGTTAGACTGACCTCGTTAAAACCATCTAAAATTGTTTGCGGTATCTTTTTTCTTTATTTTCCTGTGTCTGCTACTTGTGACGTGGAACATTTCTGTTGTTGCAGGTTACGCTCGCTCAGATATGCCGAGGCCAGGATAGAACCCCGGGGCCGCATAACTTTCACGAACCCTCTGAGGAGATGCGAAGGAAGTTCGAGTCGTGGTGGAGTGCGCAAGTGTCGCCAAGACCACCACCGTTCAGTCCTCGGCGCTATCCTTCACCCGGACCAAAGAACCGTTCTCCTACTCTCAACACGATGCCGGAACATTTGCATCCGGCTCTGCAAACTGTTCAGAGTCAATATCCGACACAAAAAACTAGAATGCGGACAAGTTTCGATCCAGAGTTGGAGCTACCGAAGCTGCAACGCTGGTTTTCTGAGAACCAACATCCGAGTCGGCAACAAATACAACAATATGTTCGGGAGCTTAATAATTTAGAATCTCGAAGGGGGCGGAAACCACTCGATGTTAATAATGTCGTTTATTGGTTCAAAAATGCGCGGGCGGCGCAGAAGCGTGCTGAACTCCGCAACATCGGTGGGTTGGGTTGCCATCTAGGAGTTAACGGTTTTAATAGCCGAAGTCACAGTCCGAGTAATGGATCTATAATGGGAAACGATGGTTACGTTTCTCAGGATCACAACTCAATGAAAAGTCCTTTGCAGCTTTCTGGCAGCCCTGGTCGGTATCCGATGTCGGTTATGTCGGAAGACAACTTGTCCAATGGAGGATCTGACTTAGAAGATGATGGCGGTGACTTGAATCCGGATGATAGACCAGACAGCCCCGACGCACCACTCTCACTAATCACTACTAAGAAAAATAACAACGATTCAGAAAATACTCCACAAGAATCTCCGAAACCACCAGATATAATAAAGGTAATTTTTAGAAACTTTTGAATAATTTTGTAATACTCAATAAAAAAATCTTTGTAGTTTTAACAAAGTTCAAACATTCTTGTAATCAATACTAGTAGTTCAACGAACAGTAGACCTCGCGAGAGAGCTTATTTGCAGCTCACCTTGGGTCATCATAGTACCTACATAAAGTTGGCTTAGGAGGCCAGTTGATGCAGAGACGCTTCGCTCGCTCAGTCATCAAATAAGAATCTTATAAATAGATAAAACGTAAAATCAAGAAAATTATTCAGCGCTAAAACGCATCAAGCTCATCCACGCGCAATTCTGTTTATTTTTACGTCAAGTAGTAATAATTTTGTACTTTATCTACCCAGCAAATATCATTAAAATTGGTTGGTAATTAGTGCCGCAGTTAACTTCCCCCTTTTTATGGGTAATACCCCTCCTATCAAAAATCGTTGACTACAATTTTTTTATCTTCCATAGTATCCATCCTACATGCCGAGTTTCATCAAAATTGGTTCAAAATTAGGTACGTCCTGTATGCGAGTACGAACATACAAATTCACAAACAAACTGACTTATATTTAGATACTTATAAAATTTCTTTGTCATAGGTTCACGACATTAAACAAGAGCCAAGAGACCTGAGTAAGCCTGATACCCACGCTAATTCACCACAACGATCTCCAGCCAAGAATAGTGACAGTTCTCATAACAACAACAGCAGTAACAACAACAACATCGAAGACGAAAATGGTGCAGTCGATGATCATGAAGTCTCCGACGATGAAGTGATACAAGAACGACATTACAGACAGACGTCGCCTCATCTCGAACGTTTGCCGTTTCCAATGGTTCCTAACCATCCCATGTTTGGACATGGGATCATGTATATGAGTCAATACATGAGCGGATTCCCAGGAGTAGGGCCAGTCCCTGGTGATGGTACCAGCGGCTTAAACTTAGCTCTAGCAGGAGCATCTGACGAACGACGCAAACGTAACCGCACTTTTATAGACCCAGTATCCGAAGTTCCTGTGCTCGAGCAATGGTTCTCGATGAACACACATCCATCTCACAATCTGATACTTAAATACACGGAAGAACTGAACCGAATGCCTTACAGGCAAAAGTTTCCGAGATTGGAGTCGAAGAACGTGCAATTTTGGTTTAAGAACAGAAGGGCAAAGTGTAAGAGACTGAAGATGTCTCTGTACGAACCATCTTCACCTAGCCACTACTCTCACCCAGGGCATCCGCATGCTATTGCTGAAAGAAAACTGGTCTGAACTTGTTGAACTAGAAGAGTTTTGAGCTCGTGATTTTGTGTTTGTGACGTCCTGTCGTATACACGAAAGACTGATCAAAATGGTTATAGTGTGCAGTGCCATGTTAGTATTAAAATGGGTTGCGTCTTTCGTATTATTCAAGACGACTTTACTATCAACTTGTGTAGTATTTAGTAGTTTTGCTTAAGGTATGCAATTTTTGTAAACATAGAAATACTAGGGTAACTATCATGGACTAATTGGACTCCAGAAATGATTATGCGGAGGTCCTTCGGAAGATTTTGTTTTCAGATGTGAAGTCCAAAGTCCATGGTAACTATGTATCTTAATTTAAAGCAGCGATCACATCGTGTTATGTACATAGATGTATAAATAATAGCTATCAAAGGCCACGTCACAACTGTTTATTTTTGAATCTCATGAACTATAGTTTATTATGTACATAGACACAAATTCTCGGTTTATTTATTAAATTTTACATTAGTCGTATAAAATATTGCTTGAACGCTAAGATAGAGATATTAATAAAGTTTCACTTACATTTTAGTGTTTAAAATTTTGAACTTTAGAATGGTATTCAATGTTATTCTAATTGTATATTGTTTTGTATTATAAATATTAGTAAAGGCGATATCGTATTGCACACTAGAATAAAAAATTTAAATACATCGATCTTCGCTAATTAAGTAGTAAGTATACGCACATTCCATAATAAATTTTGTTGTAGTGTAGTAATGCTTCTCAGTCCAAAGATTGGTAAAGTATTTTGTGTGAATAAATCATCGCATATCAGTATGTGGGTTACATATATGATAAGATTTGTTCTACCAATAGTTTCGAGATTTGTTAAACTTACACTGTATTGTATTACATTGATATCTATATAAAAGACATTATAATAGTTAAGAGATTTTAGGTAATTGCAAATATTAATGGCATCGCGTAAGTCAGACTTTAAACATGGCCTGCTTGGACTTCGCATACCAAAATAAAATCGCGGCGGTAACTAGAAAATTAGACCTAAATACTTGGCTTTAAAGTTAAAGTTCAATTTTTTTGTGGATGTATATCGGAAGAATTTGTTTTGGCATGTGGAGTCCAATTATTAGTCCATGCTTTTAGACTATTGTATGTTCAGTATTTACGCATTTATAGATTGAGGCTGTTAACCACAATTCCATAGATCGATTGTTTTATAGTTTTAAACACATCCCTAGTTTTAAATTAGAACTGATTGTTTTATTGTTCCAATGTTATGCTTGTTTTTGTGAAGCTGTGATGAAATTTCCAAATAATTTGTAAATATTTTTATCTAATGTTAAAAGTAAGTTTTAAGTGAAACTACGTCACTAGGCTCACACGAACAATTAAGCAAATACTGCTTAAATAATGAAGATATTGGCTAAATGTTTATTCGATTCAATTACATAAACGAAAATTTAATTGAATATAATATGAAAAGATTTTACTTATTTTATTTCGTGTCTACCCAGTAATTATAATAATAATTACGCTTATCAAGTTATCAATATAATCCCAAAATAGAACACATTTTATTAAAGGACAGTATTTTAAATCGAAAAGTTTGTTCATCCTTGACGAAGTGTGTGAAACGTGTATTTTTTCGTAATAGAGAGGGGATGTGCGAAAATCATTTTTTAATTTAGAGATTCGTTTGCGAATTATTAAGCTCTGAAGTGATCATTTTTGTTAGAATCAAGTATCCCTCCTTTCTACTGACTAAACGGTTTACTTTAGAGATATGAAAAATCATGCTAATAGCATATATATGATGAAATTAAAAGGAAAACTATCAGACCTTTCAGAGGCTTTCCAAGGTTGAACATTTTTGTCAAGCACATTGACATAAATGTGCTTAGAGAAGTCTAAAATGAGTATTTCATTTAAACTTACAAAAGTTAACTCGTATGTTCATAATATTGTACAAGAGTTTATATAAGCTATGTGTAACTACGGAACCCCATTACGTGTGGCACGACACGCACTTGGCCATTTATTTATTTCCTGAGAGATACTACATATGTTTTATGTATATTTTTAGAGTGAATAGGTATTTTCTAAGTCTGTTTGTTATAACTTCGACAACATCGTCGCTTACGAAAGCGATTTAATTAGTAGTCAAATGCAGACTTAATCGAATTTAAATATAATATATATAATCCCTGGCTACAAGAAACAATTTATTTTTATACAAACGTAACAAATTCACATACAACCACATCACACGTCTGGCTCCCCATTATCCAAAACGAAATCTAAACACATCGTTATCTCGGGAAATATTACTACAACTAACAGACTGGACAATAAACGTGTCAATAGATATCTGAGGCCTTCGAGAGACGGGCCGGAAGCGACTGGCGGGAGGACCCAAATCACCTGTCAAACTAACTTCAAGACTTGCTCTAATCGGCTGTATCTGCAGACGTCTTTGTCGTATCTTCATGCTGCTTGTGAATGCCTGTTTTGGCAATTTGGATCGATTCTGGATCTAGAATCAGGAACAGGTGTAAGATTCCAACTTGTTGAGGAGTAGGTAAGTTCATAATGGTAACTTTAAGCATTTATGCTCCTACTCAACCATAAGGCGCTTACAATCAATTTTCACAATTAGGTAAGGGTTGTGTTATGTTATCAATTACACTGTTAGAGCTGATTCCTAAAAAACTGGCAAAGTGCGAGTCAGACTCGCGCACGAAGTGTACCATTATCTATAAAAACGGCAAAAAAATCACGTTAGACGGACGGACGGACGGACAGACAGCGAAGTCTTAGTAATAGGATCCCGTTTTTACCGTTTGGGTACGGATCCCTAAAAAGACATCTACAAACACGGCATTGTTAACGGAAAAGTTAGAATCGGTGCTTTGTTGAGAAGAATTCCACTCGTTCTTACATTTATTTCTTTACATATACCTACTAGGGTAGTTTAATTTACTTACCTTTAAAAATAATATATTTACTGCATTAGTATTACTACTTAGAATGTATCACTTTTTGGTGTTTATCCAAATAATGAGGCTGAAAAAAATATCATTGTCATCACCTCAGCCATAAGCAGTCCACTGCTCGACATAGCCCTTCCCCATGGATTTCCAAAAAGACCGAGTGGAAGCATCTTGCATCCAGCGTCTTCCCTCTACTTGTATAAGGTCATTTGTCCATCTCGTGGCTGGTCTTCCTACGCTGCGCTTGCCGGTGCGTGGTCTCCACTGGAAAACTTTTCGGCTCCATCGGCCATCAATTCTACGATCTACGTGCTATGTATCCTGACAGTTACAGGTTATATTTAAAATCATATATTTTTTTTTTCGATATAACACAGTGGATTAGCAGGTTGAAGTGGCAGTGGGCAGTGCCACTTCAACCTGCTAATCCACTGTGTTATATCGAAAAAAAATATATATGATTTTAAATATAACCTGTAACTGTCAGTGTCAGACTTGCTTTGTGAACTGTCAAATCAAAATTCACGTAGTGGTGCGTTTCTAATAACATCAATAAGTCAATGAGGCCACTAAACCAAGAAGTGAAGTGAAGTGAACATCAATAAGTGTATTTGAGAATGCATAAGTTTATATCGAATAAAATTGACTTAGACGTGATTTGAACAAGATTATGTTTTAATAGAGAACTACTCCAACAACTAAAAATCAAGCAACGTGACATTGGCGGGAACTTAAGAACGCCATAGACAACAATTGAATTGAATTGAATAAATAACTATCGATTGCACAAAATAATGAATTAAGAACAGCAGTCTTGTTCTCGAATAAAATAATGAAATAAGAACAGAAGCGCCCTTAATGCTACATTAATTTTTCTATCCTTCTTCTTCTTTTTTGTATTAGACTCGCATTAAAGCATTTGCCAGTGTCAAGTATTAAGATTTTTTCAAGTTTCTTTAATAAAACAAGTTGTAGGTAAATGTCCTAGTCACAATCTAAGTCAAGTCAATTTAAGTCGAGTCCTGTTTCAGTAAAGTGGTGGCGACTTTACTAGAAACTTCTATAGAGTTTTGCCGACAACGTAAAATCATACGTTTTACTGCTTTATTTTACTTGCCCACACTCACGCACTTTATCGAACACTTAATGAATAAAACACCACCATTTTATAGCATTAATGTTCAAAATAACACAAGTTTAGGAAAATAAAATAAAAACAACAACACGTTACTAAGACGTTCCCGCCAAAACTCCATTTTCTATCCTAAATTTCGAACATACTAAGTAAGCTATCCAGAGTAGCAATCAGGATAATATTATTAAAACTCAATTTTTTAAAGGCGGAATTTCTTTTTTGATCCCCGACGCAAAAACGACGGGGTGTTATAAGTTTGACGTGTCTGTCATGTGTCTGTCTGCGCGTCGTAGCTCCCGAACGGACGAACCGCTTTTTTTTAAAGGTGAATTAGTCGGGAGTGTTTTTAACTATGTTTCATCACAATCGGTTATGCCGTTTTTATTATCGGGGGTTTTTGAGTTTTCTAAACTTATACGTAATCATCAGAATAACTGATAACTGTTTCATCTCATCAAATAATAATTTTGTGCCAATTGCTCAATTACCTCAGTACAATGGCCTCCATCGTTAAACTTCTCATTTAACTGGATTTCATTCTCGCAGTATTTTCATAATTCTATAGAAGCAGGTTATAGAGGATATTCATAACTCTAGTCTTTTCATAATTCTATAGAAGCAGGTTCTATAGAAGATATTCATAATTCTAGTATTTTCATAATTCTATAGAAGCAGGTTCTATAGAGGATATTCTGGAAATTTCCATGTCAATGTTCTTCAAAACATTCAGAAGAAAACATACCTTCTTATCCCTCAAAGTCAGATATTAAACCTCTTAGCTGCAAGTACGCCAGTGATAGAAGCGATCGAGTGAAACGGCGCGGATTATACCAATTAGAGAGCTTTAAATTGGAAGGAACGATGCTTCAATCGATCTTACTCGACATTCTTATGTACGAGTACATTATTTAGATCTTCGCTTTTGCATTTTGCTGATTGGGTAATCTCATTTCGCAGTTGAGAGTTTTCAACTCAAAATATATCATTAGATTTTATTTAAATGGGCAAGTGGCTTTTTTTACTACAATAAAACAAAATACCTACAAACCTAACTAAACTACTACACAAAAAGCAAATCGATTACCCTAGACCGATAAAGGTCAAAAGACAAAGGACAAAAGACGATCCAAATACTCAAAACCAATACCAGTTGGCAGAGTACCCAGCATGCTGCCGCATTGCCACGTTGAATGGCAATGCTTATTTATGCGTTGCGCCAGATACGCACCAGCATTTTGAGCACGCGTTGCATCAATCAGGTAAATAAAAAGATAAATTTAGATATTCATGTTATTAAATTTTAACTATTTTCCATTTATTTAATTATTTCTTTAAAATCGGTTCAGTAGTTTAGATTTTAAAACAAAAACCCATTCGCTTTCCAGCAGGATGTTCCAGACCCTACACCCCGATTCCATCATCAGATCAGCTACATTTTATAATAATATTACAATGTCATCCGATATACACATACATGCAAAATTTCAGCTCAATCAGAAACCGGCAAGTGGGTTAAATTTCAAACTAGGAAGACTAGACACCGGGGCAGTTAAAAACTAAATAAAAGCTAGTAATCATTCTTGCCATCACTTTTATACATTTTGCTCGGAAATATAAACCAGGCGCTTAAAACTAGAATACAATGCAACTCTACAATGTACGAGTAAGTACCTACTTTGGTCCTTATTTCCTTACTAATATTATAAAACTTAACCCTCCTTCCCACGCAGTCGGGTAAAAACTGATAATAACTCTGGGTGTTACTTTTCACGGCTACACGGCTGAATGAATTGTTACATTCACGAAGAAATTATTTTATTGAATGGTATACAAAACAAATAAAAAATAAATGTGTGTCAGTGTGATGCTGATGTTCCTTTCGCTTTATATGTGTTTCATTCATTATTGTATAGAATACAAAATGGATAGGTTATATAGGTATGTTTATATATTGGTAGACATTTCACACAACACCATCTAGCCCAAACTAAGCAAAGCTTGTACTAGATGGTTGATATAATACATATGTACTTTTTTTGTAAATACATACTATTAATACATAGAAACACCCAACACAGAACAAACCTCCATGCTCATCACACAAATGTTTGTCCTGGGTGACATCCGTTTGGTTTAGTGTCCAGGAAGCCAAAGGTCCCAGATACGATTCCCGCAGGTATTGGAGTTAAGAATGTAAATATCTACTGGACTGGTAAATATCAGACAATATTATATTCTTGACTAATATTATCTTAGCCAAAAAAATTCACTGCTGAACATCTCATACATTTAAAAAAAACTGGAATCAGCGTCATCCCACCACCAGTAACAATGGAAACCACAAAATGGACATAGATTACTTCGTAGGGAAGTAATCTATGTCCATTTTGTGGCTGGTCGTCTCACATTGCGCTTGTCGATGTGTTGTCTCTAATCTATCCTGGAATAAACATAAACATTTGATGCAACTGGCAAAACATAAGTAGAAGTACTTATCCATCCTACTGATAAACCCCAATCTTTCATGTCCCAACAACATCGAGGGCAAAAAACGTCATGTCAATTAATTAAATCTACCGTAAGCGTGGCTTAGCTTTCCTCCTTGTTATATCATAACTAAAGCCCGGTGAACAGTACAGTTTATTGGTTCAGTATATAAGCTTCAGGGACTATGGCGATGGAGTTCACTACCCCGTTTAGGCAATACTATATTTTTAATATAGAATTTTACTGAATACGTAATTGATTTATTGTACTTACAATAAATCCGTATTTATGGAAACTCGGCAATCATATTAAATATTATCTCATAAAATTCCATTTTGATTCAAACAAGGTTGGATTGTTTCGTCTAAATTTTAATTTTTGTAAAACCGCGAAGCTAAATACTTTTCCTTTCTTAGCAGCATAGCAACTGCAAAATCTGTATTTTATTGCTCTACCTACGTTGATGCGCTCAAGATAATCCGTGTCAGTCTCTCCCTCTCTCTCTCTCTCTTATACACACACACAAATGATTTTCTGATAGGAAACCGTGATTTATGAATTGAATTACTGTATCCAACAATGGACTTGAGTTATGATGATGGGTTCGAGTGCCTACTAGTCAGTCAATATCTAAATGTAATTAACGCAATTAGATGCGTTGCTCGTCTCAATTTGAAGGCGCAATATTAACGAACATTTGCCTTCACCGCCGCATAAAAAAAAACACTTGAAAACCCTAAATAATAATAATAGTTTAAATATTAATAGTTTAAATAATAATAGTCTAATATTATAATAATAGTATAATATTATTATCTCGCATTTTTTCCTCCAGGAATAAAATGTTTGCTACCTCTAAATATCATCCGATTTTGACGATTTTGTTTTTATATGAATGAAACGACGAAAAAATAAGCGATTATTTTTCGATTTCGAAGTTAAAATTAATAAAAATATGTACAAAAAATTCAAATCATTAGACATATACAAGAATACTTTTTCATGGTATTTCAATTAGAAAATTATTTAGTTTCATAACCACACAAAAGAAGTAATCGCCAGAAATATGCATTCTAGCGAATTATACCAAAAGATAAAACTGTTTTCTACCCCTATGAGTTCTAATTCGAACGATCTTCAAACCAAATCCTAACTTGTAGCCGTTTGGTTTTTTGGAGTTTTGGCGGGAACGTCTTAATAACGTGTTGTTGCTTTGTTTTATTTTCATAAGCTTGTGTTATTTTGAACATTAATGCTATGAAAATGGTGGTGTTATATTCATTAAGTGTTCGATAAAGTGCGTGAGTGTGGGCCAGTGAAATAAAGCAGTAAAACGTGTGATTTTACGTTGTCGGCAAAAC
The DNA here is from genome assembly GCA_947563715.1 of Lycia hirtaria. NCBI lineage: Eukaryota > Metazoa > Arthropoda > Insecta > Lepidoptera > Geometridae > Lycia > Lycia hirtaria. The sequence continues at coordinate 6,884,077 of OX387383.1, forward strand.
TTCATAGAAGCTTCTACTAAAGTCGCCACCACATTATAAGAAAAACAAAATACCTGACGCTGAAAAGAGGTTTTTGCAGTCTGACTTACGATTTCGTTACGCTTGATACGCTGTTAAGTGCACATTTTTTGAGAGAAATAATGCGTAAAATCGCAAATGACTATACTTTTTTATTACTAAACAAGTGCCTTGGAAGTAGCTAAAAAAACTTTTTTTTTGCGAGAAGTATATCATTATTATTACAAAAAATATAACCTATGATACTTAGGGAGTGAAAACGAATATAACAACACCTCGCATATCAAAATCGGTTAATCCACTTAGACTGTAGGCGCTCATTTAGAAACATACATACAAACATACCCACATACATACATACACTAAAATCATAACCCTCCTTCTTATGCAGTCGGGTAAAAATCAAGTGCTAAAGCACTTGATTCATACAATAAGCAACATTTTCTTGCCTGTTCCGTGTATTTTGTCCGTTATTTGCCGGCCGCTAAGGCGGTGTACAGACAGACAACGATAATATTGCTGTATTAAGTTGTAGAGTAAATCTTCCGTCGGCAATGGGGCTTACGAGTTTTATTATCGTACTGAGATTGCGGAGATGTCGCCTGCGCCGTGGCTTAGTTAATAATAAACTTAAACGGAAGGAGGATGTTTTATTTATAGCTATCTACTTTGGTGATCTTAGGGGTAAGTGAAGGATCTAGGTTTTATGGTCTATACGGAGTTATGGATAATTATCTAACAACGTCTTATACCCCGTCACGTAAAAAGAACGCTAAGCGACAGGTAACCGCAAACAAACCGCGTTCTTTTTACGGGATCTTTAGTCGAAAATCATCAGGGTCATGAAATTATTGTAATCAAAGTTACATAGCATTTTCAAAAATGTGTGGTCCGCCCGTAGAAATGTCGTAAGAACCTAATAAAACTTATCAACTGCGAACTCTGTAAGCTGCAATGCGTTTTATTACTGTTTTTATAATTTATATAACGATAATTAAAGCGCAGTTAAATATAATAACAACACGAATTAATTATAACTTTTAATTTATTTTTAATTTTTGATCTACAAAAAAAAAATTATTTTAATTTAGACATACAATCTAACTAAATGACATCTTCCTTAATAGCCCGAAAAACGTAAATCTTGTTTAATAAGTACCCCCGTCTGCAGCACTCATAACTCAGGGCTGATCCTCGCGATGACTTAAGAAGATGAACCACCCTCGGATATGAAGCTTTCATTTCGTAGCGACCTCGCCAAAGAGTATTATAATGTAGGTAGTTGGACCTCCCTCTTTGATCATTTGAAGTAAATTTCTTCAAATAATCTAATAGAAGTTGAGCTAGCTGGAAGAAAGTTAAACTTTCCACAGGAGATGTGATTTCTAGAAAACCTGTGATTTATTCTACATATTATGTGCTTGTGCATGCATGATCAGCTCGAGGCGTGCGGGTCAGCTCCAACCTACAGCTGTTTGCGTGGCGGATGGATCTGGACTACCCAATAATGCAGCATTGGACCAAAATCCATCTTGAGCATTCCGGGTCCAAGCCGAAGTTTATGTTAAGATAACATCTGTACGAGTACTATGACATTTTCTTTTATTTTTATTGTTGACATTTTTATTATTTATTTGACATTTTAGTTATTTATATTCTAATTTTTTGACGATTTTTAATGACATTTTGTTATTTGTGTTTTTAAATTATTCATGATTATTTTATTTGTTTTTTTTTATATATGTATTGTATTGGATTTTTTACCTATGGATTAATATCTGAAATAAATGAATTTGAATGTGAATTGAAATCCATTAAGAATTAACAGGCTTATTTGTGACTATCTCTGTATTGGGTTAATTTACAAAGTCTGGAGTATCGTCGCAAAGTAACTATTTTACTTATCGGTTGCATCAAACATATTTCGGTGGGCGTGCGTCTGATCTGCATGATCTTATTCTCCCTGCCCTTTTTTCATATCAGACTGCAAGAAGCACAAAAAAACCGACTTCATTTCAATATTCATATTCTAAAAACTCAAACGAAATGCTTTAATTTAATTTTTATTGTGCGTACCGCCAAAATGTACAATACGATTCCTGGATGGGTCTTTCCGAATGAATATAGTCTGGGTGTCTTCAAATCGTGACTCAATTGTTTCCTTTTAGGAAATCTAGGTCCATCGTAGAACAGTCAACAACAGGTGCTTTACATCGGGCGAGATCTCAAGCCTATTTTGAATTAAAAAAAAAAATGGTGACTTTTTAAAGTTACCGACTTCTGGATTGAGCTGACGATACACAAAGTCGAGCCGTCCACTTGGTCAACCAAGTCGCAATATAAAGGCGGTTTTCCTCAATCCCGCTAACAAGGTGTCGTGCTAGGGAGCGCATTTTTCCTCTCGACGCGGTCGCCGTAATCTCAAATCTCCCGCCGCCAATTTATTTTCATTAGCGATCATCCGCGGTTAATTTTATTCCCTACTTACCCCCGATTCGGAGACATGTTACACAGTATGGAGGTGGCTTTCGAAACCTAAATAATTCCAATAGACACAAATATCTGTATAATAAAATAAAAAAACCTCAATTCAAATTACACATAAACATATAAGTTGCATATATTTTTGTTATCACCTTTTTAAAAAGACTCTCTGAAGCGAGCGAAACCCCGTTCAATAGGTTTGTGTGAGATTTTTTTATATTATATTACATATTTGGTGCAAAAAATGCACTCTTTTTTTGTTTGTAACTAATATAAAACACGTAATATTCTAAAATTAAGACAATTCTTACGAAAATAGGCCCATTAGTTAAGCGTTTATTAAAACAGAAAGCTAAAAACTCTACACTCTGTACAACAAATAATAAAAATAAATCCAGAAAAGTTCGAGTTTTACTCGGCACCGAGACTTCCGACTGCTTGACACAATAAAGGAAAACTGACATGATGTCAGTGACTAAAGCCGAATCGCTTAACTGAGTCTGTTCCTGGGGTATGGGAGCGGTACGGGAGGGGTTATATTACGGTACATCAAATGACGCGTGACGTCAGCGTTGCTATTACATGTGCACCCTCCCGTGCCGCTCCCATACCTTAGGAACAGACTCAGTTAAACGGTTCGGCTATACTTGGTAACTTTAAAAAATGTGCTTTAGACGAGTATATAAAAATATTTATAACTTCTCATATTTTCTACAATAGCTCTAATAAATGCTCAGCGTTCGCATACAATATCAAGTTCAAATATGTAAGTGTTACAGACCTATTTATTTTCTTCATCCAAAGAGATTTTAACACTATCGTTTACTCAATTTCAAGTTTCTGTCAAATGACACCGACTGTCAATGAAACCTTAACTTGTAATTTCTCGTTTCTTTCTTTGTTATTGAGTTATATCTCGCGCAATAATTTTCCATTTTTCAAAAATTATTTACGCATGATTGACTGGTACCTGTTTCTAGTATTTGTTAATTTACATAAAAGGAAACTCTACAATCTTGACAATTTTGAGACTTGTATCTATTACCGTTTACGTGTAGACAGATAAACACCGTAGCTTCACGATTAGGCTCCCGCACCTATAGAACGGAAACCTAAAAGCCTAAAAACTGGAGTGGAATGAGCGTGAGTGAAATATAAAACTCTACGCTAATGCTCTAATAATCCTTAAAAATGGATCATCATAATTTTTAACCCCGACCCAAAAACAGTAGTGTTATAAATTTGACGTGTGTATCTGTATTTCTATGGCATAGCTCTCAAGCGGATAGATCGATTTATGTCTATATTTTTTTGTTTGAAAGAAGATTTCATCGAGAGTGATCTTAGCTATGTTTCATAAAAATCTATTCAACCGTTTTCATTTATCCAGGGTTTTTGAGTTTTTACTTGTATTTTTATTTCTTGGCATCCGAATGTTGTTAAAGGCTGTATCGTTGATTTGTTACTGGTTATGTTCTTCTAATTGTGTCAGAAAGCCATCTCCCCAGAAGCCAGCCCGGCCCGTATCCCAAGCCGGCGAGTTGCTTAATTCATTTCCACGGGATAATATTATTTTTTTACTCCCTCCCGTTTTGAGCCGTGGCTTATTTTTTATTCATTGCGATGGATATTCATCTCAATTCGTCCGTTGTTGAGTCAGATTGAGGTGTAATCGAGTTGACAGTCGCTTTTTAAGTTCATTCCGTCCCTGATTAGATTAATTTACGCATTTCAATTTTGTTTATTTATTTTCTGAAAGATTGAATTGGAAAAGGTTGTATAAGATGCGATATAACTTATTTATTTTCTTTATATAAAAGAAAGATAAAGCAAAATTTGTTGTTTATTATTTTTTACATAACCATACTTTTTTAAATTCTATTTCGTATTGCAAGGAGCCAAGAGAAGCCTTCTTTTGTCCATCTAATTTTATGCGGTTATGGTTATACCGTTAAAATCTTAATCTAATCAGATATAACAATAACTATGATGCCTTACACTGGAAAGGTCTAGAAGCAGTGGGATACTCTAGGCTAACAACAACAACAAGTACCTATGTATGATAAAAAGTATGGCAAAAATCCTACAATACTCCTATTCAAGGCTAAAGTGAATAGATATCTTTTAGTTCCTCTTCTAGATGAACTTAATCCTTGGCCACACCGTCACTTAACATCAGGCGAGTTGGTGGTCAATCGTAGATCTATCTAATGTAAGAAAAAACAATAAAAACAAAAAGTTAAAAATGATGGGTATAGCCCCCGAAAAACTACACTCATAAAAATGTATAAATGCGCAAGTTTGACTTGGGTCAAACTCACGCCTGGCTGCTTATGCTATTTATCAATATTTTTTCTTATTCTTTACTTGAATGAAAAATGTGTGAAAATATGAACGCAGGTATAATACCGACGAAGTCCGTTTTGCCGTAATTAGTACAGACGTCTCGGTGTGTGAGTTAAACTCGTACCCGGCTGGTTTTATTTAAATTACTATATTATAGTGCTACGCGTTACTATGAGTAGCTACGACGGTCTACGCATGACTGCGGCGGATGGGCGGCGTAGACCGGAAGCTACAGCCATTATTTTTATCTTGCTTTATGGACAGGCAACTAATCGGTATAATCTGGCTCATATTTAAGATTAGGTTCATTTTCTTTATTATAAGCTTGTATAAGGGTCCTAATACCCGAGTACGGGGACGATTATTTGTACATGCGTCCTAATATTAGGTCGAAATTTATTAACACGCTTTTATTAGGTCGACCTGTATGCAATGAAATTTAACCATCTTCCAAGGATCTTAGCGTCATGAAAATTGGCAGCTGTATGTAGTTCTGATGACAATACAATAATATGGTACTGTCGAACTGATCTGATGATGGAGCCGGAAGATATGAACTAGAACTTCATGATGGAACATCGTATCATAGCTGTGTTTGGATTTGTTAGAAAAGTCTTGTAATGAACTTTGACCACAATAATTTGTAGCGTGTTTTTTAGTTTTTTAAACAGTAATTTATTTTTTGTTTATTTTTAACTAATTACAGCCACTTATTTTATGAGTTCCGATACTATATATTTTTATAATATTCACGTTTAATTTCCTTCGTTTCCTCTTCTAAATTTGTCTATTGACTGTCTATTGTGGGCCAATCCTTTTTATGAAGGTCGAGCTCATTCATCCCCTATTTAATGTAATTCAATTTATGTAACTAAAAGCAACATATTTATGTAAAATAAAAAATAAATGAAACAGATATGCCTTTTATTATTTTCCCAATAAGAATAAGATTCCTTTTTGCTTCGCCGTAGTCGAGTAAAAATAGCCGAAACTCGACGGATCCACCATTCTCCATTTGGAAATTTATATATTTATATTTCAGCTTCTACATCAAAACCTCTTCATAGCATGTGTACAATATTTATTATGAATATCGATCGAGAAATCCTTTCTTATAAGATACCTGTACTAAACAACAAAGGCATTCTCCTAATGTCACATCTCTAGGACCAGTGGTATAAGCTTTACGTTGTATATTAGTCGGTCAGTTAGAATTAAAAATGATAATAAAACGCTTTTAGTCTCTAGTTGGTAGCATAATATTCCATTATATTGTAATTTTATTGGAAACATACATGTACCAAATAGCAGCGTGATTAGTGATTTAAAAGTCGCCGTACTAGTATATCGGACCCCAGCTGCTTTAATAAACAAAACACCAATCTAAATCAAATCATGTATAAATTAAGTTAATTTCTAATCAGCAATACACAATAATTAATGCTTAAAACATATATAGCCAAAAACCTCTAATATTAATTTGTTCTATCAAATCAAAGGCGCCTGGAAAATAATAAAAGCAATAGTAAATTTTACTCACATCTAAATCAGTGCTCGAATTAATTTGTCGCATCTCAACGAAATGAACGCATGAGTTACGTCGCACACTCTGACATCTCGCTAAATCGCGCTTGCATGCAACTCGCTCTTTGAACTTATATAGAGTGAATGATACTTTTTATGTTTTTTTTAATTCAGTCATTTAAGTAATATAATTTTTCAAATAACAGTATTATTTAAAAATAATTGCATTGATTATTGTAAACCACATTACAGTTCACCCAGGCCCAGCTGCGGTAATTTACACAACATTACACAAGCGACAATGCCACATTAAATTGGCAAAGAAATTTGTTGGACCAAGTACCTACTATAGGCATGTACGATAACGGAATTATTCCTGAACTTTTTTTTTAGGTTAAATATAATATATCTACGGTTAATCACCATCTCCCCTGATGTTAAGCGACGGTGTGGTGAAATAGGGCTCCTCGACCTAACTATACATGCCGTATGTACCTACATACATGCCGATGTGGCTGAAGTGAAAAAATAAATAAAAGTTTTGGGCTCGAAGCTTGCACTTTGTTTACAAATGTGAAAAAAAGTCATAAATTTATTTCAGACAAGTATATTGCTAAATCAGCTCCATCACCAGCAGACTTTAGGTGTGAGGAAGATTTTGAGGAGGTAGGTACATAAAATATATTTACATATAAAGGCATTCCGTGAAGTGAAGAAACGATTGCTAAAGAATTAGCGTAACCTACCTACCTGCTTAGGCTCTTATTCCGTATGACCATCGGTCGCGGTGAACTTGACGTGGGTGCATGTACAATGAAAATTATCTGACTTTAGCTTCTTAAATTTAAAGGCTAATTTTCATTGTTATCGCAACCATGTAACGCGGCCGATGATCATACAGAATAAGGGCCCGACCGTTAGTCGTTTTCAATGGCATCAATTAGGGCACTCTAAAAGGTATGACACACCTAAATTCTAATGAAGTTTAATTCTTTCACAACCATTTATTTAGACTCGTACGTGTAGGGTTAAATGAAGTTAAAATCTTGGAAATTATACTCGGACATTGTTTTCAACTTCAACTTTTATTTTGTGGCTCTTCGTATTAACGACTCCGCCAATGTCACGTAGTACAACCATCAAACAGAGAGAGTTGGTACGGTTTTATAATTTTGGTTGGTGATGATGATCTGCAGAGTTTTTGCTTTGCCACCACCTGTGAACCCAAAATAAATTACCTATTCTAACTACCAACTACAATTATTATTAACTACAAATTACTAGCATATATATACAACCTTAAATTAATATAGCATTAGTTTAATAAAGTATATAGCATATTATAATGTTATTTATATTTACAGTTTAATCTTATTAATTTTTATATATTTACATAGAGTACTTACAAAAGGGGTAAAAACCAGAGAGAGAAGGCATTTAACGGAAGTAGGACGGGGAATTTCAGGGGGAATGACCTCATAAAGTGAAAACAGGTTTAAAGGGCAACTAAAAAATATATGGTCAACATTTCCTTCATCCAAACCACATTCGCAGATAGAATGGTTCCTAATCCTAAGTTTGGCCAGAAAAACGGGTGTACATATGTGATTTAAACGTAAACGAGAGATTGTTGAAGTGGTTACCTTATCAGCTTTTTGAAATTTAAAAAACCAGGGTTTGTGGGGAATTTCGGGTTGAAGGTCACCATAGAATTTACCTTTCACGGTTCGCGATTCCTGCCATTTTTGGGACCAACATTTATATAGAATAGGTTTTATGATTGTACACATATCGTGGGAATAAATTTGGGAATATTCTAGAGAGCCTGTTTCTGAAGCATTTTTAGCACATGAGTCAGCACATTCATTGCCCAGGATTCCTGCATGACCAGGTATCCAGGCTAGAATAATATTAATGTTCAGCTTGTGACACTCTAATAATGCTTCTCTAATTTTGAAGATTGTTGGGAACCTGGTTTTAGTTCGAAGACATTGTTTTAGTCATCATAAGTAGTTTTGCATCCACATAATATATGTATATTAACTAGTTCAATAACGGCAAATTTTGATTTTAGAAATTCTGTAATATTTAATTTTAAGGTTACGTTTTATCAACCCAATAGAGGTAGTCCTCATACCCTCGCCGCGCTGTTTACCGCGTCCTCAGGTGAAAAGATCCCACGCTCACCCATCGTCTGCCGTAGCTTAACTGTTTGTCCTCGCGACAACAGATACACGTATTATTTGTAACTGCATTTTGGAATATTTGGATATTCAATAAAATGCGCCAACAAAGTTTTTTTAATGAAATGTTGAATAGCAACTGCACAGTGTAGGTCGTTGTAATCTACTTCATAACCCCATACAACTCATGGTTGCCTGGAAGATTAATCGCTTTTAGCGATAAGATTATTAATTTTAACGTGTGGTATTATTTATTTTATTTATCAGGACGGAACGTTTGGAAAAATAACATTAGGTACTTCTTTAAATATATCGATTGGCACACAATATTTGTTTTTTTTTTCTTTATATACTTTAAAAGAATTACCCTTATTTTTGGATAGGTGTCTCCAATAACGCTTTATATAAAGATTGTGCATCGAGCACATTTGCGTTCGCGTTATCTGGCGCATAAACCGCGCGTTAGCGAACGCTGCACATTTCCGCCTGGAACGTATATTTTATTCATTCTGTTTCCGCTTAAATGCGCTATTAGACGGTTGATGGTGATGGTGTGTCATTCGCCTTATACCAGATATGAATCTTGTGTTAAGCTTACGTTACAATGAAGAATGTTGATGCTTGAGCATGAAGTATTGCAAACAGGTCCGATTGTGTCCAACGTGTCTTCATGAGATTTAGTTCATAATTAGTCATCTTGAAGTTCTTGAACACTCTTCATTATAGTAATGTCTGCTTGTAAGTATTTAAAAAACGTTGCAACTGAAAAGAATATAATAAATTAAATATAAATATCTTTTTAGGAACAAGTTTTTTTTTAGATTCGTCGTCGACTAAAATGATGTAAATAAGTAAAACTTAAATAATTTAGATTTTTTAAAGATTTTGGCTCTGAATTCAAATATTATGTACTTTGATACGTTATATAAGATACGCGATATCCATGAGATCCTTTTTAATAGGCAATTATTGTGACAAGCTTCTAAAATTAAAGAACCCAATTAAAATTTTACTTATTTAATTCATTTAAATACATAACGAATGCAAAAGTCCCTAATTTTTTTTAATTTTTTTTTTTACAAGGTAGGTACAATTATAGGTAAGTCATCCTCGACTTACCTATAATTGTAGGTACCTCAAAAAACCTGATAAAATCGCACAAAAATACAAAACCTCTACAAAGTCGTATACAAAAACATAATCTCCGGAAACGTCTCTCTTCGTTAAAATGAACGTTAAAATTGAATTTTTAATTTCAATTATCTGCAAAGTTAAAAATACGTTGAAATTATCTGTGCAATTGTTTTAAGAGACGGCGGAGTAACAGATTCCTGAACGAGCTCACGGTGGTGTTGGGGGGCGCTGTCAAATATGGGGAGGTTTTTAGAGATCCTTACATTACAATTAACGAAAACCCCATGAACACTGCAAATTGTTTGAGACGTCATGTTTCATATTGTGATATATCAACAAAAATAGCAAAATTTTTAAAACATTATCAAGCTTCATATATATTACCTATATTATACACTTTCTGCGCTCCAAATGTTATTAAGTTTCCCCAAGGTAACAAATACATTTTTATTATCAGTACTCTAAAAAGAAAAGTAAAAAATAATATATAAAAAATATATATAACAATAAATTAAATAGATTCAAAATAACCGAGACAACATCGAAAGGTTTTATAATTACACCTAGATAAAAGAAAACAATATTTTTATAAGCTAGGATCTAAAATACACTGTCAATTTTGATTGGTAAAAGTCAATAAAAATAATTAATGAATTTTACTAATACGTCTCTAAAACGAGGAAAAGCCGTTTTCTAAATTTACAAATAAATTTTCTAAAAATAATCAAAGTTAAATATTATACCGAACACTCAACTTTTCTCGTTTCAATTCACCTCGCCGTTTTGAAAGAGCTAATTTCCTGAATCATCTCCTAAGGGCCACTTTATCGCCCGAGTTACGGTTTTCTTTAAACGGTTGATTAGTCCTATCCCCGAGGACGTAATTAAACGATTTGACGAGCGCTCGTTAAAAATTAACTTGTTTTGTTTAAATGGCCCCTTTGGACTGTAGCGTTGATTGTAAACGGTGGTTTATTAATTATTTGCTTGTATTCTGCTTGTTTTATTTTGAGAAATTAGGATTTTTATCCTAGGACATTACCGGCAACGTGGCAAGGGTCAAATTGTCGACAATGAGTGAAGTACAGATTGCCTTTAATATTTTCTTTCATCTAAAAGTACGTTTAAATAGCGTATTGTTCAAAAACATAAAAGGTGTCTTACGTTATTTTCAATTTATGTTGTCTGTTCAAAATCGTAGAATTTTAAAACATATTGTAAATAGCTGAAAAGTCACATTGTGCAGTGTATATAAATAAACACCAGACAATTGCCTATATTTTTTATTGGATTTACTTTTTCTTACTTATAAAATAATTCTGGCATGTCAATAAAATCTGGATCCAATTCTGTTTGTCGCCATGTTTCCATTTTTAACGATGACGCAATAATTCTGAGAACGAATACACAATTTACTTGTATATTTACGAAGCTTTCACGGTATAACTTGTAAAATGCGACGTCTAACAGAGAAAATTCAATAAAAAGCTAAAAGCCAATCTTATCTCGGCAAGAGGAAATTAAGAAACAGCGGCGGGCATCTGACACGGTGGCTCTTTAGAGATCTGTCCGTAGTGAGGGGACGCTCTTACAGTATCGATAAAATGTAGAAATTCGGGCTCGGTTTCATGTGTATTTTATTATTAATTTTTTTATGAGAAAAAAAATAGGAATTTACTTACTAATTACTTCTATGAACTATATGAGTAAGAACAACACAAAAGAGAATGTACACTCAAAGTGTAAGCAAACTTAAAAAAAATTAAGATCGTGTTCTTTTTTATGCTTACCCGAGTACTCAGGAGGAGGTTAATGTTTTTTGGCAGTATGCTGGGTTACCTTTAATTATGTAGTTTTGTACAGAAAACGGACCACTTATGTTCTACGAATTTTGAAATTCAAAAAAGCAGAATTCTAAAAGCCGTAGATCAAAAGTTAATCGTTATTCAGTACATAATTAGTGATTAAACGAACTTACCTGTAAGTGAAGTTCTATCATAATTATAGGAAGGCTTCGTCCGAAGAGATCAGTAAAAGAGGCATTTGTGTAATTTAAATCAAACTTTTGTATTGTGTCTGTGTATATATGTATATTAAAAACATTTAAAGTACAAAAAATCGTAAAATCAACATAGTCTATATCACAACATATGCATTGTGTGTGTATATCTTATATGTTTTCTATACGTTATACGTTTTATCTAAATATATTATTTTGCACTCTATATTTTTATTTAAATAGTAATCGTATTTAATAAAATTATTTATTGACAGAGATACATAGATACGTTTAAACCTATCTACGCGCAACTCTCTGTCAAATTGGTTTATTGAAATTATTGTGAAACTAAATTGACTTATTTTATTGGTGCCTGAGGCACCAATAAAATAAGTCAATTTAGTTATCACCGTTATTTAGCGTTCCATTTAAAAATATCGACACATTTCCACATGCCACTCCAGGCCCTAGACATTTTTAAAGATAGAGTGTTGAATGAGACAGCGCTCGACATCGGGTTTTCTCGTCGAACCGCTGAAATAATTCCAGTGTCACACCGACGAGGGGCCCGCCGGAAACGCAGCCTTATCTCACCATACCCGCGCTTGTTCCATTTTTAAACAACTCACTTCTTTATTTGTATTTATTCCGCCCCCTCGCCACCCCCGCGACTCCCCTTCCGCGCCCGTGTTACCACATGAATAGAGACGTCTACTTAATGGGACTTTCAGTTCCTAAGTCATCATGTTTTTAACAATATGAAGATAAGTAAGGAGGTCGACGTGCGGATAATAAACGGTGGAAATATGCGCTCTCGCGCGCGGGAAAATTTGAAAGAAAATCTTGATGGCTCCCGTAAATAAGCTTGGGAAGTTTGGTTGTTGTTATATTGTTTTTTTACGCTCGCTTTGGATATTGGGGTAAATTGGAAAGTAAATAAAAGAAGGTATATAGAAGTATGTTAAGTAAAGTATGGAGTTAATAACGGAAATGATTATGATATCTTATGAGGAAAATATTTTTTTATTCTTACCTAATAGGGGTTAGAGTTATGTAAATAAATTTACCATCCAATGAAGTTCAACTGTATTTATAAAAGTAAAATTATTCAAAATAATAGACTCGTTTAAATTGTTTAAATAATACTAAAATTTCAATTTTACTAAAACTTTTATTTCCTTGTTTCTAGTTAATTATTTTCAAAATAAAGTTCTTACAAGGTTACTACTTCACCACAATACATATATACTAGATTGAAGAACAAAATCTGACTGATAGCTATGCGACTAATATGTAACGTAGGTACAGTCGAAGCTGTTTGAATATATTTTTCCTAGAAACATGAGAAGAATGTATCCGTGGTAAAACGAGGTGGGTACTTATCTAAAAAAAATATTATTCAATCGCGGTTAAATCCAAACTACGCAGCTATTCCTGTAATAAAATCTGAAATGCTCTAGATAAGGCGTCGTAAGTCAAACAGTTATTCTTCTGGGTACAGTTTATCCGTTATCGCGGTACAATGCATTACCGCGGTATCATTACAGGGGCTATTCAACATTTTTATTATTGCCTTACTATTGTCTTACGGCGCGACTCTGAAGATAGCGGACGTGATACACGGACAAAAAAGACTGCAAGCTTTAGAAAAACTGAATGAAAAAATTTATAACTCAGATGGATGTGTGTTTCTCAGAGACAAAGTGACGACAGCGAAGATCGAGCAATATGGAGAAACAAACAAAAGCTGATCTCCACCACCATATATCAATAGCTAGGAAGAGAGAAAGATGTTCGTATATACTTTTTTTTGAGCTTTCACTATCCATACTAAATTTCTATTATCACTATTTATAAACATATTTGAAATGGAATCTTCAAAACTGAACCGATAGTTACTCAGTCACTAAAATTTAATCTCGTAACTGCGATATTCATATAACTGATATTATTGAGATAAAAGAAAATTTGAGCGTCAATTTGTTTGTTACTTCTTGACGATGCCTGAAAAATTTGAATGAAATAACAACAAATATTCCATTAACCGACTTTTTATCGAACCCTGAAAGGTAACTTAAGATTTACGCCGTCTTTTTCATGACCCACACGTTCAATACTAAAGTTCAATATTTGAACTAACCGGACTTACCCAAAATAACTACCGCCTGCACATAGTCGTGCACAAGGCATGAATTCTCAAAAGTTAAGGCCGACCAAGATGGATTTGACAGTCAATTTTGGCAGGTGGAACTCAGCTGTGACATCATTTGCTATAAGAACATGACCGGTCCAAAAGACGCTTGCTATTTTATTAAACTGTGTGTCACCCAAATAACTCTCTTCGAGATAGGTTGCAGATTTATGTGTATAATGTTTGTTGTTTCACCTTCCGCGAATAATGCCGCCGCAGATTTATGAATAAGCTCGCGGTGGGGCGATCGCCGATAAACAGGTTTGACTAATTTCAGTGCTCCTTCATTTTCACGCTGGTGTGCCCCAGTTTTGTGCAAGTGCGTGATCTATTGTTGTTTTCTTACCTTGTGTATTAAGCTTATTATTTTCATTTAAAGCAAAAAAAAGGGAGTAAAAAAGATATGAACTCAACTCTGTTATATTTTCACTAAGAAATTGACTGGACTATCGCGCGCAGGGTGACTTCGTCCACTTTTCTTCTTTGTCATCACAAACCACCACCCACTTCATCCACTGCTCATCTCTAATTTTTCTGACTACCGTGGTTAGAAAAAGGTGGACATAATGTTTTTATCATGTCAATTTCAGTGAACATGATAGATAAAGTCTTTATTGTACACGCCTTAGAACTTACAATTAAGAGAAATTATTTAAAAACTAGTGTAACAACTACCGGCCTTATCGCTAATAGTGATCTCTTCCAGGCTAGAACGTGCAAAAAATTAGCCCGATTGTCGTCGTGAATAACAAGGTTTTCCATGATTTGTTTTTGATAATTATTTTTTGTTTGGTAGATCAAAACACCCCATCTCACCTCTGTGCCTTAACCCTCTCTGGACCTCAGAGGTGGTCCCATATAAATTGTTATCAAAATTGGTTAAGTACTTTGGTTTTTATAACATAATAACTGAAAAATGTCGGCCAAATAAACGAATTGCGTATTTTGAAGGCTTTTTTCAGTTTTTAAGCTACAAATATCTTATGCGTGAATAAAGGAAGTCAACCCTGCGGTCTCCCATCCCAAGCTCAAACTATCAAACTACATACAAACTAAATCCAATAAAACAATACAACCGCAAATTTCCACCGCAAAACCTCCAATTATGCAAATACCCTCCCCGAGCTTCCTGCTTACCATAGATACCATTAATCATTATCTAAATTAATTTCGAACCTTTAAGAAAATCTCCTCTTAGTTTCTTAAAGTCACAATAAAGAGGATCGTACGGAGGGCCATAACTCATCCACGCCTAAGATTACTGATCTTTAATCCCCCCTCCTGGCTTCGCTTAAAGTTAAGATTTACGACCAGGAATTATTATAACGTTCCGCAAAATAAGCTGGGACATGAGTCTATGGAAAAACTTGGTGTTACTGTAGTGGAGGTGGGACTTTAGGTGGAAAAAGGGGGTATAAAAAACTTAATGTTAATCTACTAAACAAGAAATGTAAATCTACTAAAGGTAATCAATTGTAATTGGTTAATGTAAAGTAACATATAATTTATTACGGAGATTCACTCTCAATGTTGCCATGTCACTAAAGATTAGGTACTATGTCACATAGATTTATTTTCAATAGCTCATCACACATGTAATAGAATTCCACCTTCAAATTAGTTTAGGTAACATTTTTGGAAATATTTCATCATCATCATCCACAGCCTTTTCTATCCCACTGCTGGGTATAGACCTCTCTTATCATGCCATCTGTCTCGATCCTGTGCTAATCGAGTCCACAATGCTATTTAGCCTATTGTAATTAGATATACTTCTAATCTTTGTGGGAATATCTAATGTTTAATGTCTGATGCTTCTAATGTCTGATGCTTCTGATGTCTGATGCTTCTAATGTCTGATGCTTCTAATGTCTGATGCTTCTAATGTCTAACATACCTAATATCGTAAAGAATTTGTCCTATGTAATAGAGATCCACTCATAAATTGGCTAACTGTTTTGTGAAGTAAGTGAAAGATTAAGATTTTACTTTCAATGACTTACCGTATCGGGAAATAGAGTGATAGAAACGATTTGAAGAAATTAAAAAAAAAAAACATAATAAATAATAATATTAATAATAAATAAATATTGGAGGACATTTTCACACATCGCCATCTAGCCTCAAACTAAGCAAAGCTTGTACTATGGAAACCAGATGGCTGATAGAATACATACTTTTTTATATATAAATACATAATATACATATAAGTACCCAGACACAGAACAAACCATGTTTAGCAGAAATAAATAAAACAATGTATGTAAACTTTATAATTACTTGAGTAAATTACGAAGTCATCATCTCAAGTCGAGAGTCATTAATTAATCAATTCATTAAAAAAACATTCTTAGGTATAAAAGTAAAACATTAAAAACAAATACAAGAAAATTTGAAAAAAAAAGGAAAAAAAAAAAAAAATTATATTATTGTAAAGAAATAAATATGTAAAGTATTCAATCAAAATCAAAAATCAAAAGTTATTTTTAGGGTTCCGTACCCAAAGGGTAAAAACAGGAATCGCTAGAACAACAAATACTAAAATACAGAATAAAATAAATATGTAAGGGGGCTCCCATACAACAAACGTGATTTGTTTGCTTGTTTTTGCTAGATATTGGTAATGGCAACAGGAAGACGCTTGAAATATTCACTGAATATTGAGTTATATTATTCACTTTTAAAATAAATAATTAAATTAAAATAAAATTAATATTTAATTTTAATATTTATAAAAATTAATATTAATATTAATATTTAAAAATTAATATTTCCGATACAACAAACGTGCTTTTTTGGCCGGTTTTATTAAATCTATTTTTGTTTTCACTTTTATTTTAATGGTCAGTATTGGTTATAGAAAAAAACTTGCACAAGCACCATAAGATATTGAGTTTTAGTTAATTACTTTTTTTACGTTGTACGTTTTACCATAAATCTATTTACCTCATAAGCCGAATGAAGATCTAGAGCCTTTTTACCTGTCTCGGAGTTAGCAAAGGAATATTTATAGCCCCAACTTTATTTAATATCGGTGTTCATCCTCACCCCTTGGTAAACTTTTAAGCTGTTACGTCAAATTTTATATTGGTTTTATTTAAAAGAAATTATGTAGCAGCCAACAATTTAAAGCAGTATTAGAAGCAACTAACCTACTTCATTTGGTACTACGATTTCCTAAAGAAATCCAAACAGTTTACAAGATTTTGAAAAAACAAGTTCTAAGGATGCAACAGTATCAAAAAATACTTAATATGGTGTGTAATTATATTACTGTGTAAAAGTTATGTGACTTGACAATCTGGGCTAACATAACTTTCACAGACCTTCAAGTTTCTCTTCGCTCTGATGAACGGTAAGTTAAATAGTTGGTTATATGTGAAACGGCAGTTATTGTATACAGTTATTGTATGATAACGAAATTAAAAATAAAACTGTCATAGGTTTTACAAATGAACGAGTTTTAAACGACCTAATCATAAAATATGCTTGTAGAGGCCAATTTCGAACAAATTCTGAATCTTGAACTCAATCAATAGTTATATTCGTACAATATAAATAATATTGCTATCAAGCCTTAGATAAAGTGTCCGGTGGTCCGATTAAGTCACAATTAATCTACTAATGGACACATAGATCTCATCTATAGATAAAAGAAGTCAACCAGAATGGAAGCAACCAGAATGAATCTTGGAATTTTCAAGGCTAGAGCGAATAGATATCTTCTAGATCGACGAGCTCCATCCTCAGGTCCATTTATTTTTCTATAAAAAAAAGCAAGAACATTAAATAATCTTTGGTCAAATACCTACCTAGTTTATCAAACATAACAAATGCTGAAAAAAACACATAAACAAAATATTTTTTTATTCGTTGAACACACAAACAAAAACATGCATGTAATATGCTTTTTACCTCACAAAAGTCTCTAAGTATGTAGTATTCCTAACAATAACTTAAACTCACTTCGAATTTTCCAAGTTTTCCGGCGAAAACTTCCAAACATCGGCGTAATTGAAAGATCGGAAATTCCCAACCAAGCACATATTTCAAAACCTCTTCTTGCTCGGATAATATAAAGAGATAGAGGACAGAGTCGGATATAAAATATGGCGTCCTTTCATGAATCTTATTAAGATATCCTCCGAAAACGGAGAGAGACAGCACCATCTGACAGTTCGCGTGAAAGAAAAAGAGGTGAATAGTAGGTTTACGTTAAAATAATACAGTTAAAGAGGTGTGCGAGTTGGTGAATTTATCGCCTCTATGAATATGATTTTCTTTAAGTAGTGGATATAGCTCCCTTAAGAGTTCTTTGGTGTCACAACCTTTATGCTTCAAATGTGAGACTATGTTGTAATCGTTTTTAGTAAAAAATATGATTTTAATGTTAATTTTACTGGAATTAATATACTTTGGAACGTTTGGAAAATACAAATAGGTACTTAATTTAAAAAAAATAAACCAGTTGCGCATAAAATCTAAAATAATAAAATAACAAACATAATTAAGATAAAAAAACTAATCAAATAACAATACACGTTGATCCCGATGCAGTGGAAACCTGGTGTTCATAATGTTACGACAATATCCGCCCCTAGACCTCCGCTAAATTGATAACCTTCTCTCTTTTTAGAGTCGGTTAAAAAAACGCTCAACGAAAATAGTGTGGATAATCAAGAAGTAGGATGGGGGCGTACAGTTTAACGTATAACTCCGTGGCTCGTCACTCCCCCATACAGACCCGAAAAATTAATTCTACTTGTTCAAGGTCACCGCTTTTTATTCGTGACGAAAACTTTAGCGCTACTTATTAGGGTTCTATACCCAAAGGGTAAAACGGGACTCTATTACTAAGACTCCGCTGTCTGTCCGGCTGTATATCATGAACCGTGATAGTTAAACAGTTACAATTTTCACAGATGATGTATTTCTGTTGCCGCTATAACAATAAATACAAAAAATACAACATACGTGTTTTTTTTTGCTCGATATTGATTACGGCAACAGGTAGACGCTTGAAATATTCACAGAATATTGGGTTATACATACACTTTAAAAATAAATAATAAAATTAAAATAAAATTAATATTTAACTCCCGTACAACAGACATGATTTTTTTGCCGTTTTTATAGATAATGGTACGGAACCCTTCGTGCGCGAGTCCGACTCGCACTTGGCCGGTTTTTTGGTAACTCCAGTTTCGGTATTTAAAAAACAAAAAAATCCAATAAACCGCCACCAAAAAGCATCGCACACCTAAGTGTTTTCACTTAATCTTTGTTCCTCCAAAGTAGATATAGCAGGGTAAACGCTCCCAGAATGTCACATAACTCATAACTTTCTTTCGGAAGTGCAACACTCGCGCCATATCGCGGCTAACATGCAAAATAAGTTCGGGATACGTGGGTACCGAGTACTGACTACATCGGGATAGGTTGCCGACTGCAGAGTATGGTTAGCGGAAACTGATAATGAAGTTTGGAAATGTTTGGTGTCTTTGGGAATATCTTACGCAATGTAAAAAGTAGTTAATTTCTTCAAATTCATTTAGCTTGTGGGCCAAAGCTGGATCAAATTCATTTAGATCCAGCTTTGGCGCCAGGGGGGGGGGGGGGGGGGGTCACCAAGGCCGTAGCCAGGGAGGCCGTAGGCTTTCCGTTTAGGTTTGCCTCCTTACGCAGTCGGGTAAAAATAATGGAAAATAATCAGGCGCGAGCGAAGCGAGCGCGAAATTTTTTTTTACTTTTCTTCAATTTTTAGTACTGTTTTTATAGTAATATACTTTATTTCTCGTATTAGTGAGACCACAGTATTCCCATGTTAACATATAAACCAAAAATGCGCGAGTGAAGCGAGCGCGAAAATTTAAAAGGTGTTTAAAATTAAATATTGAAAGTGATATCACCAGTGTCAAAAATTTACAATTAAAATGGTAAAGTTGTATCGTGCTAAGGCCTTGAATTTAAAGCTTTACGTGCCAATAATTAGCAACTTTTATAAAATTAAGGCTTTACTTCAGTTATTTATTTTTATAACTTGATCTTGGTCGAAAAATATTTTAAAAACAAACTTATCTAAGTATCGTTTTTAATAAAGATGTAAGTGATAATCTTCTCCCTTCCCAAAATAAAGATTTACCAAAATCTTGCGCTCCATTCTCTTCGTTATCATTCAATTCCAACATTACGGGGGGCGTTATGCAAAAACTGGCAGTTTCTTGTAACCCCACATAAATAACATTAGCCGGGAGATAGCGTGTATTGTAATTACCATATAAATAATAATTTCGAGACGAAGATTACGGCGTAAGGATGATGGAGAGTCTTACCCTCGCACCTGAGAGGCTTTCAGACGCAGTTTCAGGCCACACAGGCTTTTGGACATTTGGTTCATGTTTTATTTGAGTTTCTATTGAATACTTGATTGGATAATCGTTACATGTAAAAAGTATCTATGTTAAAATAAAAAACAATATACCTTATGCAGTGGAAGAGCGAATTTAGTAGAAACAACTTTACTACATTGCGCATATTATGGTGTTGAGTGTATGTTTTTGCGAAAAAGTATATACAAAGATAATTTATAATATTACCGGACAAGAGCGAGTCAGACTCGCCCACCGAGGGTTCCGTACAAACTAGTAGATAAAAGGGGTAATTTATAACATTTTTAATATTTTCCTCCATAAATCGAAAAATGTACATCGCAAAAATATTTTAAAACCTGTTTTAGCTTGTGTTCTTTCATATAAAACCCTACAAAATACGGTTAAATCCATTTAAAATTTGGACCCTCCTTCCTTGCATAAATACCCTAATTTTTGTGATTTAATTAAAAATTACCAGTTTTCGGATTTTTTCCTATATGTGTACTCTAACACAATGCTTCTTGCCAAATTTCATAGTTCTAGGTCAACGGAAAGTACACCATAGGTTTTGATTCCCTTGTGAGTGTCGAAATGTGAGTTTTTTACGACATATTCGGCTGTAACTTTTTTTTACGAAAACTGAAAATTTTGATTTTTCTTTCTGCAGCAAGAGACTATGGATCTGCGTATATGGTTTTACGTTCAACTCGATACCTTCACGCGTTCCCGAGATACAGGTCTTGACACCCGGACAGACGGACAGACGGACAACAAAGTGATCCTATAAGGGTTCCGTTTTTTTCCTTTTGAGGTACGGAACCCTAAAAATAGACTTGAACTGGACTGAATATTTTTGCTAAATCACTTATTTGTTACGAAGAATTTCATTCGAACTTACGAAATAGCGCATATTATGTTTTTGCGAATTATTTACTAAAGTAAAATATTACTACTATTTACATTCACAAGCCTCTGCATTTTTCTTACAAACATATAAGATTCTCATAAAAGCAGTTCCGCACCTCCGCCTTAAAGCCGTAGCCATAAAGCATGGTTCACATTAATCACGATTTAATACTGGCAATAATTAAAAATCTCATAGGTGGCGCGCGGCTGCAACTCACTTAATCGTTACCCCATTTGATAGATGGCGTTACAACCGCAACTATGGTAGAACCTTACCACAATACACGTTAAAACTTTAAGAGCAACTTCGGATAGAAGTTAAGCATTCTTTATTGCGAAAAGGTTCCAAGACGCGAGTTTATATAGGAGTATTAGGAGCGTTTACACGAGCGGCACGTAGCGTAATAAATAATATAGTAATCAGTGCGATTCCTTACATCCCATCTCTTATTAGTCGAGAACCTACATTCAACATTTGCTAATACCTCGGCTTACTAACACATGTGGGACGGAAAGATTCTCCCAGAATTTATTGTACTTTGGCTTATGAATCATAAATAAGGAACGCTAATTAGAATTGCCTTTCGACTACGGAATAGGCGCTTAGGTTTTCTTAACAGCGTTGGAAGTTAATGAAGCGACGCGTTATCTTTGAAGATTTATTTGAGCTTCGTTGCGAAATCTATGGATATTTAGCGAGGAATATTGATTAAGTCTACATGTCTGTTATATATCTTTGTTCTTTTCTTCTTTCCTCGTTTTAACAACCTAAAGTAGGTTCTTTCCTGTATTGACTAGAGCATATTATTGAAGTTAATCGTTTTCTTCTTATGTAACTATGTACTTACTCCTTTTGTGTTTTATTTACTATGTGTAGCCTAACTGGTAACATCCCAAAACGTCAAATCACGTATCAAAATCAAAATTTGACATGAGATTTTGGGGTGTCTTTAAGTTCTATCTATAACTTCTAAGTGTCATAAGCTACATGTTTTTGACAGCTATTTATTAATATTTTGAGTGGTATATAGTTACTTTTTTTGGTTTATTTAAGTTTTAATTTAATTCCATTTTATTTTCTTCTACGAGATCATCAGATATCGACCAATCATCTCATTTTTCTCTCTTTCTCTCTTTCTTAGCGCTTCTATACGTAATACGTAGCGTACGAGCAGTGCACCAACACCTTGGTGCTTAGAAAACCAGATCGTTAAACTTTGTTAATATCCTAATATTTTCTATAACAGTGACAACTCTCAGACAAAGTATAATTTCGTATAAGTATAAACAAAATTATCAACTTTATTAACGTTGTATAATAAAACTAAATTAATTTAAAAGTATGTGAAAGTAAGCAGCGAGCGGCATACATTGCCGATAATACGGGTGAATGATGAAGTTTTAACAAGTTCGCGAAATAATAAATCTCGTTCGCGCCGTGCGCGCGGTTATCGCGCCGCGTAGGCTTGCGGTGTGTGGGGTTGCCACTTTACCTAGCTTGCATTTATTTTGGGGGGAAATGGGTCAGAAGGGGAAATAGTCAACTTATCGAAAGGAAAGCGGGTCAGAAGGGGAAAGAAATAGTCAACTTATCGAAAGGAAAGCGGCCTTGATCTTCTAGTACTTGTGAAAACTTTAAACGTAAAACTCGTTAACCACCTTAATTATAAATGGCCATGCTCATAGAGAATATAAAAAGCGTTACTCACTATTACTATGGGCTGAATAAGGCGAAAGTGTTGACATTTGAAACTAAACGCTTTAGTTAAATGTTTAATTTCGTTTATTAAAGCAAATAATTTGTTTTCTTATTTTGGGGCTTTATAGCGTGATGTTAAGAATATCCATCAATATTTATTTACTACTACGTGACAAAATGATATCGTTATGACGTTTTGCAGTAGCGATTTGATGTTTGACTCAAATGAATGTGCGATAAATCGTGCTATGGGTTAACTGACATCGTGGCGATAGTTTCCATTACAACTCATATAATTTTTTTATGTACCTATTGCGCATTAAGCAATATGTATAATAGAATATAAAAAAGCAGGTTATATAATATTAGCTGCAAATATAGTTTTACATACACATAAGTAATTTAATAAAGATTAACACAGCATTTTCTAATATCCGTTTCCTGTTCAATCTAATATAAACGCAAGCACCTCACGTCATCGACTCATATTAGTAAAGTAGAAGAATCTTCCACTCTGGCAACACCATGTGACGCGCGTATAAGTGGTAAGGTAAAGAATGGAAAGTAAAGTTGGGGCAATAAATTAATTGGCGACTAAGTTAAAGTAAGGCTTCTCGGGAAGCTGGTAAGGCGAGCGTGCGGGATCCCAAGTTTAGACTATTAATTTGAGTATTAAAGCACGAGGCGACAAATAACCGGGTGTGGGCGTGTGTTTGATTGTTATTAATTTTGATAAAATATTGGCGCTGGAGATTTCGCTTTATATGGCTGCTAGATATGGAAATTCTTAAGAAATTGTTTAAGTGTGATGACTAAGTTTAAGCAATTGTAAAATAATGTTATAACACTGATTAAATTCTATTATGGGCAATAAATATTAGAAGAGATGTTAAGATCGTATTAGTGGCCTGTACAATGCGCAATTATTTATTCATAAATTAGTTTCTACGTCTAAACATTTTCTGATTTCTGATTGGAACTATCTTATCTTCTTTATGTATGAAAAAAATAATGAATCATTTTTTTAAATCTTTTACTCAAGCAACAGAAAACAACACAAAGAAATCATAGCATAAAGTAAATGAAAAAATATCCCGGAAAATTGCAAACTTAGGATAAAGTTGAAAATTCTGACTTAATTTATTTAATAAGTTGAAAAATACGACTTTTTTTTAAACTCAACGAACCTAAGTGTTTATCCCAAAGCAGAGCTGATGAACAGCCAAAATTGCAACTGTCAGACTAGCTAGTATAAAATTAGCAGTATAAACATAACAGCCTCATAAAGCGTTATAATATAACGATACCTAGTGATTACCATAAATAAAATCGGTATAACACTTACACCCATTTCCATCCCCCGCGTATTGGAACAGCCATTCCGACCTGATTGATTCGATTAAAATGACAACTCTAACAAACTTTGGTACCCCAAAGTCTCCCAGTTTTGGGCACAAAACGACTGCTTTCGTCAATTTTACGCATTAACTACCCAAATGTCCTAATAAATTTCGCTCTGGTGATTATTTCGGCTCACAATTTAACAATATTAAAACAGTTCTAGATTTATTTTATGTATTCTCTGCGCGGACGAAATTCTGTTTCGTTTAATGGATGGAACTTTAAAAATAAATATACATAATGGCATTTTCGAGGTATTACTTTATGATAAACGCATAGTTATATAAAAATACAGAAAAACACGCAAGATTTGGCTGGTGCTAGACACCATACACGACAAAGTCACATGAGCGATTTAACGTGTTCTTCTTACTCCTTGGTGAATTCATACAAAATGAGAAAAACTATCTAAAATCTACCTCATATTGATTGACTAAACAAATATTTATAACAGAATAAACATTCAAAGTTTATCGATTTCGAAAGCGAGAAGTTCATAACACGGATTCTAACCAAAGCCCGACGTAAACAAACAGTTCACGAAAGCTCAAATCCGTCGATGTAAAAATGCCACGTGCCGGTGGGCGGATCTCGGCCGGCTCATCCCCCACCTGTTGATCCGGCTGATCCGCCCTCGCCGGATATACGTGGATATAAAGCCGCCCGCCCGACCGATATCCGGTTCGCGCCACGCCTAGCGCCGCCCAGCTGTCACGCCGTTA
The DNA here is from genome assembly GCA_947563715.1 of Lycia hirtaria. Classification (NCBI taxonomy): domain Eukaryota; kingdom Metazoa; phylum Arthropoda; class Insecta; order Lepidoptera; family Geometridae; genus Lycia; species Lycia hirtaria. The sequence goes on from OX387383.1 coordinate 6,909,055, forward strand.
CAATGCACGAAACTATTTCCGTTTTCATATCAGTATATATCTATAATCTATAATATGTCTATACATTATAGTATAATGTATAGACATATTTAGTCGATGCTTTGCGCCCAATTGCCGAGATCTTATCTTTCAAAAATTATATTATCTATTACAGATTATATAAGTAGTGCTTATATATTACGTATTTTTTAATTCAATTACAAGCTTTATATCGCTATTGAGACATTATTTCTTAATGGATGTGGACACATTACAAGGAAAGCACCAAGCAAAAAACAAGCAAGAACCTATAAGTTTAAATTAAGTACCTTTACTCTAAGAGTTCAACATGGCAATACTTCAGCTTACTGGATGCGTACCCAATTCAATAGACTTTGATAGCTTGTAGAATGTGGACAAGATGTGTGACAATATGTGAGTAGAATGTAATCCAAATGGATTAACTTTGAACCTCCATCGATCATAAATATTTTGTGTGTGTAATATTTTGGTTAGATGGTTACTTTATAAATAGTTTATTTATTATATAGTAGCTGCAATTAGTAAAGGCACTAGCCCATTTCCTCTCAACATACCCTGTAGTATAAATATTAAATATACTTTATATGGTACTAATAAGCACCAATAAACTCTCCACACTTCTCAGGGATACCTAAAATCGCACAAAGGTCCAAATGGACGGCACTACTAAGTAACATTAAGTTCGTCTTACCTTTAAGACGTAGTTCGACAACTAAACCCCTAATTGGGAGAATTGAGTTACAAAACGGGGAATCGAACCCCGATCCCGCACTTAGCAGTCACGGATCCATTTAACGGTTTAGTGGAGATGGATCCCTTTTGCCAGACGATATTTGGCAATTAAGGGATAGTGATTTGGTTGATTGTAGATGTTTAATTGTAGGCGATGTAAGTTCTGGACAGTGGAGATTGCAAGATATATTGATTTTGTCACTCAATATTCATAAAAAACTTTGAAATAACAAGTAAATAAACGTTTGCAGTTTGTAATTTATTTACTTAAATATTTATTCTGATATATTTTAGACGTAATGGAATGCAAAACTAAAAAAATGAATATTCATTTCATACCCTGTCAGAAAAATATTTTCAATAAACAATAATAAAATGTTTGGATAAAAATTAAGTTTGTTTTCAAGTAAATTAAACAAAAATATTATTCAAACGGTCAGATAAATAGAATGAAGGTGAAGTAGGAATTGGGTATGAAAAATTAGAAACAAATAAAAGTTTTAATTTTCGCGTTTTATTCACAGAGTCATCACAAGAAAGCTCAAATATGAATAATAAACATTGCAACTGATTATGACATCATAGAACTTGAACCAATTTTGATAATTTAAAACGTTAAAATATTCTAAATTAAAAAAAAAAAGCACTGAAATATTATGTACTATTTCATTGAAAATTTATAGGTATAAGATAGGTTTTATTTAATTTCTATGCCAAAACTTTTAAATTATGTTTTGTTTACGTTTTAATTGCAGTTTTATCCTGAAAACTACTAGGAATAATGTTCAATTTACTTTTTTTTTTTTATACAGATATCTAGGTGTCTTTAAATCGTGAGTTAAATTGTTACATACTAGATAACGGAGCTATGACATACGAGTAGATCATAACTTTGCCTACATAGATATCAACTAACGAGCAATATAAAAGCCTATAAAAGTGTAGCAATTATTAATATACCCCAATTTCTAAACGTTGGTACGTTACAGAAACCACGTCTTTCTCAGATCATGTTCTAGGGAATCGAATTGTGGTAAGTTGTAAGTGGTGACCCAAAATAACTAGTTAGGTAGCAAGTTCGATCGCTCGCCCACTGCCGCAAGACGACCAGCACTTTGCTGGCCGATAGTTCTAAATTACTGAGGACCGGTTATACTGACACTGAGTTTCAAGATTACAATACCGTTGATCAAATTAAATAATTATTGATATATAGGTATACTAATTATAAGTTTGAGAAACAAGATAGGTATCTCCAAAAATGTATAACTTAAGATATTTTGACTTTTTCATGAATTAAAAGTATTACAAACGTAATACATTTAAACATTATAAATGATGACAAATAATAATAATGACATTTTTTTATTTATTATAACAACAAGTAAGTGATAATTTACAAAGCGCTACAGGAAGATTAACTTAGAAAGACTTCTCAAATACTATTTTCGGGATTATTTTACAGATATTTTGTATAATATTAGTTTATGAATCAATTACCCTGGAAAATCAAAATTGATTTAAGTTTAAAATGTTAAATATTTCTATTAACAGGAGAATTCGTAAGGAGCGATGTTTTTTTTTTTTTTTTTTGTTATTGAATAAGCAACTGTATGAATATAGAACAATCTGTAATGTAATTTGCTAAATAAAACTGAATGTACAATAAAGAATTAGAATTCTTTACGGAATTTTATTTTATTTTTTTTCTTTTTTTTTTTTTATTACGGAAGTAGATAGATTCTTCTCTAGAGAGAAGAATTTATCTACTTCCGTAATCAATAATCTCACACTGACGTATACGTAATGATGTTCACATGCATTTTAAAAGTTGCTTCTTGTCTTTGTTTAATTTAGCAATATCTAAGCAAACTTTGTGAAGCCGGCCCGTCTCTTCGGTCATCGGCGACCGTCTTTAGAAGCATTACGGGGAAATGCACTAATGCCTCTCCGATACCGTGGAAAACTGTTAAGGGGCTGGTTAGAGGCTTTCTCAGATACTGATATAATTAGTGCATTGTGCCTCTAACGTCCTACCCCAAATACACATCCCTACTTGCACTTAAACTTGCAGTTTGCTACGCAAAAATAAATTTTAACTTCCCAGAAATATGGTTCAAAACATAATTAGACAGAGGTACCTGTAAGTTTGTTAAGGCATAGACAAGTTTGTCTAAGTTACTGGCCATGCAAGGGGTCATTATCATCCAGAAAGTGGCCTGGAAGCTTTTGAATATAGAACGTTAGTGGCTTAATAATTCAATATGTTGGCATCGACTTGTGCATTAAAGCAACTCTGTTTCTGGTCGACTGTGACTTTAGACAAACTTCCATACAGACTAAGAAGGTTTTGACTAAGACAGATTGTAGCCACAAACTTTGCTAGCCGGATGGTAGATATTATGGTGATGATTAATTTACTAGAAACCATATTACTTTTAACAACTTTATTCTTGCCCTTCTCCAAACTGACGACTAGAAGAACGAAAACAAAATGTTTAATTTTTATCACACAAATCTGTAAATTGTAGATTGAGCTGTAATGTTCCTTAATGAATGCATCGTGGACCATAAGGTTGCTCAAAATCGAGCAATATGTGAAAACATTTTGTTACTTATTTCTGTCTTAAGTTTACAATATTTTATTTAAGTTACTTATGTTAAGTCTTCTTGCCTCATTAGGCTGTTATTATGGTTTTTGAGGTTTTTTTCATTCAAATTATTGAAGCGCAAGCTATTAAGCTTGCGTTTGACCACCAAATCAATTGGTGCTATACGACATTATGGTCTACGATGGAAGCTCCACTGTTGATTTAAAAGACAATAATCATATTTCGCATTAATGAAGGACAAAGATAATCTTACAGTAATATCTCAAAAACATATCATTAGCTTCTAAACAATTTAAGAACCTTCCGAAAGCTGAAACCTCAAGCAAGAATATCAAAAACATCAAAACATCGTAATACAGAAATTGCGTAATCAGTGTAATCAGAGCACTGCAAGGCACATTTAGGAGCGAAGTGGTGAGGCTTGGCGAATAAATATGGATCTTTTAAAACGCGCCCGCCTCCTAATTGCCTGCAGATGGACTCGAGCCAATTACGAGCGACGTTGGGCCAAGTTCGGCCAACATTTACCATCAGTTCAACTGGCCCGATAAATGGCGCTGATACTCTCTCTAGATGCGGCTTCGGTGACTAATGATCGTCATAAGCTTCGCCTGCTTCCAAGTTTTATAACTAAGATGGTATTTTATTTAGGTTTTATGTAGACGTTAAGTTACTTGTTTTTATTGTTTTGGAGATATTCATTGAAATAGCGATAGTTCTGTTTACTTTTTTATGAAAACGAGTGACGAAACACGGAAGTCGCGATTTTAAGCATCAAGCACACTTATAACAGAATTCCACACGGAACCTTGAATGTTAACGGTTTAAAATCTTGTCTAGTGATAATGCACTGCGCTTGTCATTCTGACAAATTAAATGTATTGTATTTTAATGTATTATATATGTCTAAAAAAATTTATGGACACCTCGTCAATTAACGGTTTACGAATGCATGAGTGGCGAATATGTAAGTACGTACTTATTTATTAAGAGATCGAAATTGGTAACTACTTTAAGTCTGTGTTTATTTGTATGTCTAATATTGAAAATAGCAATAGCGAACTGGTTTATTTGCATATTTACTCTTCTTTTATAGATAAAGAAAACTAGATGCCAGGGCAGGGAAAAAAAAACTAGATCTGGATAAATCTGTCAATATTAGTTTGATATTTTTATCATTATTTTATTTGTTCTACTATAGTAAACCTTGTTAATATTGTATTGTTTATTAATGCTCAGTAATAAAAAATAAATAAATTCGTAAGCTCGATCAAGGAACATTAGCCAAATGTTAGTGCGGCCCTGATGGAGTTGAATGATACACACGCGTCAATAGCGTCAATACTACAAAACATCTTGTATTCATTTCCTATTTATTTTTAACCGACTTCAAAAAAGAGGATTGAGAACCCGAAATGAGATCGTATGAAATTATAAATTGATTTAGATGATAGAAGTAGTTTCATTTTTTTTAAATCAAAATATATTTATTGGTTTGGTTTTTAAAGCAAAATAATTGAAAAAATCTTTTTTTTTTAAGTAACTGCTTATCACATATTTTAAAATGAATTGCATGGACGTTTCGGATTGAAGATTTTGGATTTAAATATACGTCTCAAAATAGAAAGAGTAACCCGTATTTTTATATATGGGCTTCCAAGATACCGGCTTAGCCGAGTTTGGGGCCCACTGACAATGCATAGCAATAGTAATTCTATTTCGGAAATAAACATTTACTTTACTTTACTTTACTTTACTTTACTTTACTATAATAAAATATTCTTAAATGAACCAATCGCGTTGGATAATATAACAATAGATAACAAATACTTAGTTTTAAATAGCAAAACTTTCCATTGCATGGACGTAAAGTCTAAATCAATATTCACGAATAATAGTGTCCTTAGCTCTGCTGGGTTGACCGATACTCATATACCAATAATGGCGAACTTAAAAATTTTAATATAAAAACTCTATGTCGCCGCGCTAAAGCCTAATTTACATTGAGAAATCTAGAAGCGGCAAAATAGATTTTGTCACTTCGAATTATTTTGAAAATCGAAATTATTTTAATCGTATAAGGGCCTAATTAGATCTCATTGAGCTTATAAGGAAGCTCAAGGTCGCGCAACGAGCTATGGAGAGGGCTATGCTCGGAGTCTCTCTACGAGATCGAATCAGAAATGAAGAGATACGTAGACGTACAGGAGTCACCGATATAGCACAGCGGATTAGCAAGTTGAAGTGGCAGTGGGCCGGGCACATAGCACGTAGAACTGATGGCCGATGGGGCCGAAAGGTTCTCGAGTGGAGACCACGTACCGGCAAGCGCAGCGTAGGAAGACCAGGCACGAGATGGACAGATGACCTCATACAAGTGGCTGGAAGACGCTGGATGCAAGCCGCTTCCAATCGGTCTTTTTGAAAATCCATGGGGGAGGCCTATGTCCAGCAGTGGACTTCTTATGGCTGAGATGATGATGATGATGATGATGAGCTGTGTTGCGAGGATGTGGTATTCATTATTTCACTGTCGATCGTAGCTGCGTAGCATTTTCGTAGCACATAATAAATGGCGGTTAGCAAATACTCGTAGAGGTTTAAAATAATTCTCGTTATTTTTAGAGTTCTGTACCTCAAATGAAAAAACGGAACCCTTATAGGATCACTTTGTTTTCCGTCTGTCTGTCTGTCAGTCTGTCCGGGTGTCAAGACCTGTATCTCGGGAACGCGTTAAGGTATCGAGTTGAAATAAAACCATAAACGAAGATCCATAGTCTCTTGCTGCAGAAAGAAAAATCGATTTTCTCAGTTTTCGTAAAAAAAAAAGTTACTACCGAATATTTCGTACAAAACTCACATTTCGACACTCACAAAGGAATCCAAACCTATGGGGTACTTCCCGTTGACTATGAAATTAAGAAAACTATGAAATTTGGCAAGAAGCATTATGATAGAGTACACATATAGAAAAAAATCCGAAAACTAGACATTTTTAATTTAATCACAAAAATTTGGGTCTTTATGCAAGGAAGGAGGGTCCAAATTTTAAATGGCTTTAACTGTATCATGTGCGGTATCATATAAAATAACTTAATTAGCACAAGCTAAAATAGGTTTTTAAATATTTTTGCGATGTATATTTTTCGATTTATGAAGGAAAATATAAATATAAATTTATATATTCCCCCGTTTACCTACTAGTTTGTACGGAACCCTCGGTGTGCGAGTCTGACTCGCACACCGAGGTCCGGTTTTTATTTTTTTGTCATTCATCGTTAATATGTATCGATTAAAACTATTTTCAACCGACTTTAAAAAAGAAGGAGGTTATCAATTCCACTGTATTTTTTAGGGTTCCGTACCTCAATAGGAAAAAACGGAATCCTTATAGGATCACTTTGTTGTCCGTCTGTCCGTCTGTCCATCTGTCCGTCCGTCTGTCCGGGTGTCAAGACCTTTATCTCGGGAACGTGTGAAGGTATCGAGTTGAAATTAAAACCATATACGCAGATCCATAGTATCTTGCTGCAGAAAGAAAAATAAAATTTCTGTTTTCGTAAAAAAAAAAATAAGTTAAAAAAAACACATTTCGACATTCACAGAGGAATCAAAACCTATGGGGTACTTCCCGTTGACCTAGAACTCTGAAATTTGGCAAGAAGCATTTTGTTAGAGTACACATATAGGAAAAAATCCGAAAACTGGTTATTTTTAATTTAATCAAAAAAAAAAGTGTCTCTATGCAAGGAATGAGGGCCCAAATTTTAAAATGAATTAACCGTATCATGTGGGGTATCATATGAAAGAACCTCATTAGCATAAGCTAAAACAGATTTTTAACACATTCTTCGCCCCCTGTCCTTCACTTCAGCTGGGAACCAAAACTTTTTAGGCGAATTTTCATTAAGTACAGAGTGGCCACGCAAAGCAACGTTGACTGCCTCAAACGCCGGTGGTTTACTAACTACTACAAAATGAACGGGACGCTCACTCGGATCCGAGTGGGAGGCGCCGCTACTATAGCCCCGCCCCACTCGGATCCGAGTGGTAAGCAAGTAATGTGTTAAATATTTTTACGATGTATATTTTTTGGTTTATGGAGGAAAATTTAAAAAAATATATGATTTCTCCCTTTTATTTAGTTTGTACGGAACCCTCGGTGGGCGAGTCTGACTCTCACTTGTCCGGTTTTTTTAGTGTTTGTTACCTCAGAATTTTCGACTGGGTGAACCGATTTTGATGATTCTTTTTTATTTCTGGTGCTTCCCGTGTGGTCCCATTTCAATTTGGTCCAGTTCTGACAATGGCATCCATGAGAAGTCGGTTGCTTTAGTCTTTTAAACTATAATTATTATCCGCCAAGCGTGTCCACCGTGAGTATCGTCGCAGTAATGTGCCGGGTAGTTTATGTCTGTGCAGATAGTCGCGGCAGAGGTTATTCGTTCCACTAATGTGCATTGCATCGTTTGCAACGCGCATTTTGGCTGGCACGTCGTTACCCATGGGACTGATTTTTGTCAAATATATTTAAACAGAATAATAATAAGACCGACTTCCGTCAAATATATTTATAACGTATATTTATCTATTGTTTAATACATACTACATATTCATATGTTTTGCTTACCTTTTTATAATTAGCAAAAAACAGCAGTTCCATACAAAAAGTTATTCAACCGCTTGCAACATGTATGAGCCGTAGATTTTTCCCAAATTTATAATTATAGACATAGACTTAGATATGGATTTTAATGTGACAAAAAACATAGATCAGAAAAAAACAGAAACAATACAACACATCTGCTCTGGGCTCCCAAAATTCCGGCCTAGTTGTGTTTGGGGCCTACTGAGAATGCATTGCACTAGTAATTTATATAACTTTGAAAATAAATATTTTCTTTACGTTAAATAAAAAATTAAAAAGGTATTCTGCCACAAAACTATTTTTGTTATGCTACGAGTATACAAAACAATATGAGATAGAAACTAGACGTTTGCATATAAGACAATTTAGAACTGGACGTTATAATTTTCAAATGTCAATTTTTTTTAAACATAGTCTAAGAGCGGGCTGTCTGTTTACCTACCTCATCGAGTAACAAGATGTGAGCTATTTAGGATGATGCACATTAGTAATGTGTCTCTAAATGTACAGGGTTGCCTAGGCTAAGCCTGGAGCGTTTTTTACTGTTAGCAAAAATGTGACCATACACCAACAACAAGTAGTACATTTGAAAGTACCTATCAAGAAGTGCTAAAATCAATATGGTTGCCTCGCCTAACCCTGGAGCTTTCATGACTCGTCTAATTTTAGGATGACAAGAATAATATCAATCACGCCATCAAGTAACAAGTTGAGACTTATGCAACCATATTGATTTTGGCACTTCTAGATAGGCACTTTTGAATGTACTACTTGTTACCCGATAAAGTGGTTGACACAAAAAATTGTCATATTTTTGCTTACATTTAGAGACAGGTTACTAAAGTGCGTTATCCTAGATAGGTCCCATCTTGTTACCCGATGAGGTGGGTAAACATACGGCCCGCTCTTAGTCTAACATAAGGCATGGCTAATTTGATTAGCAGCAACAAAATAGGGCACGAGAAGCAAGGAGCCGATGCCCCCCCCCCCCCCCCCCCCTAACCCTCACACTACACGAGTTCCGTGTACTGCCACATTTAATTTTGTTGAAATTCCGACGAAGCTTTGCAAAAATGACAACTTTATTCCGCCTCAGCCACGTCCACGTTTCACTTGGATACTTCACTTCTTCATTTCCCGGAATGCTCTGCAGTTTCGCGACGGGCTTTGAGAAACTATAACTTTATGAAAACTTATACAAGAGCTCGCAAGTAAGACGTGGCTTCTGACAAAAATTTATCAAAGCGTATTTAATTTTCGTTATGACTTTTGCGCTGGCTTCCTGTCGACAACTTTGAAAGTGTTAATACAAGTTTTTACATTAACTTTATGTCAAAAATATCCTTTTTAGGGTTCCGTACCCAAAGGGTAAAAACGGGACCCTATTACTAACACTTCGCTGTCTGTCTGTCTGTCTGTCTGTCTATCTCCAGGCTGTATCTCATAAACCGTGATAGCTAGAAAGCTGAAATTTTCACAAATGATGTATTTCCGTTGCCGCTATAACAACAAATACTAAAAATTAAAAAATATTAATTATAAAAAACATTATCTTTCTTCTGTCCGGATGTTTATCGATACTCACGCACAAGGTCAATCAATCTTTACGAAACTTGGTGCTTTTACAATTTTATAGAATTTAAAAATTAGCTCCTTAGAAAAAAAACTTTAAAAATCACTTATTTGCCGCAAGAATACCAAAACGGGCAATTTAATTTTATGCGAGAGTTATGGTATTATTATTAAAAAAAAAAGTTAAAACGGGAATTACGAAATATTATACAAAAATTGAAATTGAAATAAATAAATAAATTCATAATACTGTTAGACGCAAATAAATGTAGTTACTAACTGTCAAGGTCAACACGAAATAGCACGAAAGTTATGGAACCCATTTCAGTATTCTCCGAAACCAGTAAAATATTATTGCTTAAAGCAAAGCAAAAACGACATTCATCAACTTCCACAAGTTGCCTAAAGTAACTTATAACTAACAACCTAAACTGTAACAACTCAATACATCGATACATCAAAACGTCGAATCGGAAAGCCATTTATCAAAATACGTTTTCGAAACACAGAGCTTACCAATCTTATAACCCATCTGAAATTCATATTGGAAGTCGATCGTATAAAGCCGCGTACACACTGTAAAAGGCTGAGCTCCCGGGAGACGAGTGCTAAAAGGTCACGAACGTAGGCGTATCGAGGGCGAGTTCTAGGGGGCTCTAAATAAAATTTATAAATTCAAAATATCCTATTAAACCATTAAATATCCTAAATAGCCATTTCCTTGTTTTTTTTATTTCAAAGCTAATTTAATTACAAAACTTGTGCTTTAGTAGCATTTTTTATCTATCCTCTTCTGCTTCTTCCTAACCTCTGCAACCTCTTTTTATCCCCTAACTACGTCCCTGGAGTTGAACAATAGCACTCATCGAAGGAATAAGCCTGTTTCCCGACGTCGAGGTTTAGGGATGCGACATCGACTGAATGCTGTTTTATTCTGCTGCCATCAATACTTAAAACGTTCATAAAATGTTCAGAGAGACTTGAATATCGATAGTTTTTTTATTTTTATTTCTACAGCAGATTTTCTTCTTCTATAACTGAAGTATAATTGCATATTATATGCAAGTACTTTCAACGTTACTACGAAAAACGTGCTACTTTTGGATCATAAGTTTTCTTAATAATTATAGTATAAAAAACTGAAACAACCGACTTCAAAGTACGCTACTTTGTTACTTGTAATATTAAAAAGGATTAGGATACATAAAGTTCATATCATCATGCTCAGTCGGGTAATAATAAAAAAAACGCTTAATCGTCGAAGTAACTCTATTTTCACCTTATACACATTGGATGAGGAGTAAGAAGGGTTTACTTTTACTAAATCCTTCACGGTTGTAAACTTTTCAAAGAAACCTCTCTTCACCCGCTCGTTGTTTTTTCAAGAATGAGATTTGTCATTGAATGTCAAAGGCTTCGTTTTCGAAGATTAGAAAATGTGCAGATGTATATACGATAATTCTTAACATTCGACACTTTTGCAAAGAAAAACGTGTCAGTGAAACTCTGCGATTCTATAATCTGACGCATTTCACTCAGGAATACAATAAAAAATAACATTTTTAGATATTATTCAAAAAGTAATAAAGCAATGTCTATAAAATAATTATGGGACCAACTTGGGAGTTTCTCAATATGTCAATTAAAGAAATACAAAAATTGGTTCACGAATGACGGAGTAATCGGTGAACAAACATACAAAAAACAACATACGGATCGAATTGATAACCTCCTTCTATTTGGATGTCGGTAAAAAAGGAATAAATTACTATAGAATGATAAGGAAAATATAAATAAAGATCAAATCTACCCATTTATAAATATATTTTATGATGCAAAGCATCTTTACTACATATTGTTATTAGAGTAGATGTACCAAATAGTTACGAATGAAATTATTTTCTTTGTAATATTTGTAACGACTCATTTTGATAAAAAAAAAATAATGTCCAGCACATTTTTTTTTTCAATGATATATTATACATAGATAGGTTTCCCCAGATTTGAGTGGCAAGCCTCATGTGAGGTAATCACCTAACTCGTCCTCAGTCGCGATACGTCGTCGTTGTCGGGGCAACGCTGTTAGATGTCGTGACTTGTGAACTTCCAATGCCATCCTGGGTATTTTGACAATGCAACATCAAGGTATCTAAAGGTCAAGAAACTAAAATGTCTCAAGGATGTGGTTTTATCTTCGAAAATGCTGAGAACTGAGATTTTCCATGCTTTTGCTTCATATTCAATGAGCTTGCTTCATATACCTCTCTATAGATAAAATCTCACATTTGATCTCACACGTCGACATTGTGTATTTTAATCGGTATTTATAATATTTACCAATTAATATAATAAAAACCGGCCAAGTGCAAGTCGGACTTGCGTACGAATGAATCCGTAACATTATCATTAAAAACGGCAAAAAATCATATCTGTTATATGGGAGCCCCCCTAAAATATTAATTTTATTTTAATTTAGTTATTTATTTTTAAAGTGAATAATATAATTCACTATTCTGTGAATATTTCAAGCGTCTACCTGTTGCCGTTATCTATATCGAGCAAAAACGAGCAAAAAAATCAGCTTCGTTGTATGGGAGCCCCCTTAAATATTTATTTATTCTGTTTTTTAGTATTTGTTGTTATAGCGGCAACATAAATACATCGTCTGTGAAAATTATAACTGTCTAACTATCACGGTTCATGAGATACAGACCTGGCCTGGTGACAGACGGACAGAGCGGTGTCTTAGTAATAGGATCCCGTTTTACCCTTTAGGTACGGAACCTTAAAAACAGTGACTTTGAATACACGATTCACACAAACATCGATAGAAAATTATCGATAGACCTTCAACCCTAATGTAAAAGGATTGACGTTCGAGGCCGCAAGAAACGGAGTAGTGGATTCAAAGACAAAGTCGGAATATATACTTGTCGATAATGGCAAATATTCAGATGTTCAAAATATGAAGCTGACTTTACAATTGTCTGAGACCTTATTATTCGAAATACTTATCAAAGGAAGATCTAAGATATTATTATCCCGATTTCTTTTCTTTTAATTTCCTTCTACGTTAAATATACATAAATTACTTGCCTTGCCTTGTGGCTCAGTTGGCGGTATGTCTGCTTGCCGAGCTGTAGGTTGTGGGTTCGATCCCCACAAAGGGCAAACATTTGTGTGATGAGCATGGATGTTTGTTCTGTGTCTGGGTGTTTCTATGTATCATATGTATATATTTACAAAAAAAAAGTGTATATGTCTATAAGCCATCTAGTTCCATAGTACAAGCTTTGCTTAGTTTGTGCTAGATGGTGCTGTGTGAAATGTCTTCCAATATTTATTTATTTATCTAAATTACATGCCTACATTTGACTGGCCTTACAGCTATGTTGAGAGTACGCCTGCCTTCTCATTTGTAGGTCGTGGCTTTGATCCCCACCCAGGATATAATAATATATTTGTGTGATAAATGTGTGTTTGTACTGTGTCTGATTGTTTCTATATTGTACTAATGGCGTATTAGAAAAAGTATCCTATGAGTATTCTATCAGCTATCTAGTTTTCATAGTGATTCCATAATAAACATTTCTTAGTTTGGGGCTAAATAGTGCTGGGTGAAAATGTCTACCAATATTTATTTATATTTTTAGAACGTATAGTTTTAGGACCTATAGGTCCTACGTTAACCCGTACAAAAACCATGTTAACGTAAAATCTTGTAAAATATCATAAAACACAAAAAATTACAACTTATAAAACATTTTTGCTGGACATAATATTCCAAGAACCAATCGTCCAATACAGGATAAAAACAATGAATTACAAATGTCCGATATCTGACCCTACCCATATTAGGGATCAGCGAAATATGATTCGTAAGAAGCTTCGCATTATTTGTGTCTAGTAAGGATACCCCTTCGTAAGTTAAGCCGTTTGACCCACGAATAGGGCCGCCACTAGAAAAAATAAAATGTTTATGCCCCTATAGTATTTTTTTTTACATTTTATAGATCTACTATTGACCACCAATTGTTGTTATTAGTGCTATAAAATAAAATAGCGCCGACAACTTTTCCTACGCAAAAAAATCTATTTAGGGTTCCGTACCTCAATAGGAAAAAACGGAACCCTTATAGGATCACTTTGTTGTCCGCCTGTCCGTCTGTTCGTCTGGGTGTCAAGACCTTTATATGAAAGAGCTTCAGTAGCATAAGCTAAAACACGTTTTTAAATATTTTTCGGTTTATGAACGAAAATAGAAAAATTATATGATTTCCCCTTTTTATCTACTAGTTTTTACGGAACCCTCGGTGGGCGAGTCTGACTCGCACTTGTGCGGTTTTTATTTATACTATTAATATACTCTAATGTTACACTCACAACTCAAAGTAAACTAAAACCAAAAAAAACGGATTAGTGAGAGTCAGATGGTGGGCGAGTTCCGTACAAACTAGTACTTAGGTAAATAAGAGGGGAAAATTATATTTTTTTTTATATTTCCCTTCATAAATCGAAAAATATGCATAGTAAAAATATTTAAAAACAGGTTTTAGCTTGTGCTAATTATGTTCTTTCTTATGATACCCCACATGATACGGTTAAAGCACTTTAAAATTTGAACCCTCCTTCCTTGCTATCGAAATGTTCATTATTTAGGACATATTCGGCTGTAAATTTTTTTTACGAAAACTGAGAAATTTTATTTTTCTTTCTGCAGCAAGAAACTATGGATCTGCGTATATGGTTTTAATTTCAACAAGATACCTTCACGCGTTCCCGAGATACAGGTTTTGACACCCGGACGGACGGACGGACAGACAGACAGGCGGACAACAAAGTGACCATATAAGGTTCCTTTTAAGGTACGGAACCCTAAAAATAAACAAAATTTGGACTCACTTTGATAGTGTTACGAGTCCGGAAGAAGATATCAGGTAAGTTAGCTTACCAGTCAAGCGCAAACCTCGTATCTTACAGCTTGAAACCATTCAAATAAAATATGAAGAAATCCCTTATCTACACTAAAGGGTTTCGGTTATGTACCTATATGTACATATTTACGTTTATGCCAGATAAAGATAAAGTAGATAGACAAAAAATATAAATGTCCTCATCATATTTTCTATAAAAAATCTAATCTTCTAATCTTGTAATTTTCAAGGTTAGAGTGAAGAGATATCTTCTAGATAGACGAGCTCCATCCTCGGCCACACCATCGCTTAACATCAGGCGAGTTGGTGGTCAAGCGTAGATCTATCTTCTATAAAAAAATAAAATAAAAAAGTGATTTATTTATGTAAAAAGTTGCATTTGCGTATCTTAGTATAAAAAATAAAATCCACTGTCATGTCGGATGGCAGTGGATGAGATTTGCACATGACTGGAAAGGATGGCGTGAACGAGAAGAGGCCTATACCCAGCAGTGTGTGGATACTGGCTGAGTAGATAGATAGATGAAAACTAAAAATATGAAAATATTATTTTGATTGCAAAAATAAGTGGTTGGTGCCAACCCTATTTAAGAAATGGGATGACCGCAATTTGTACTGGCTTCGTGATCTGCAGATAGTTTCGGCAATAAGGCATTAATCTTTTTATTGACTGCTGATAGCAAAATATATCAATATCATCTATCTATACAAATGTAAATAAAGTATGTTTGGAAAACTATCATGACAAAAAATGGGAATTACAACGTCTCGATTGTTCAAGATAATGAAATAAGGACAGCAGCGCCCTCTATACCACATTAGTACTCTATCTCATCATCATCATCATCTCAGCCACAAGAAATCCACTGCTGGACATAGACCTCCCCCATGGATTTCCAAAAAGACCGCTTGGAAGCGACCTGCATCCAGCGTCTTCCTGCCTGTTCTCTATCTATACATTATATCACGTTTTTCACAGATTTAGAATGCCTGAAATGGTATTCAAAAGGTATCAAATATTGTACCTAGATGCCTGAAAATGGTATTCAAAAGGTATCAAATATTGTACCTAGATGCCTGAAAATGGTTTCCAAAAGGTATCAAATATTGTACCTAGATGCCTGAAAATGGTATTCAAAAGGTATCAAATATTGTACAGGTATTATCAGTCAGTCAGCATGTACATATATAACGAAATACCGTTTTGTTGCAACTCACGTTTCCGAACGAGCGTTAACGAGTCTGCTTATAATTGTGTAAGTACAATTCACATTGCGTTAGTTAGAGGGGTGTGTATATCCAAATGAATTAACGAGAGGCACTCACATTGACTTAAACATTTATTTATTTGTAGATAAACAAGAAATATACGAAAGAATACAAAAAAAGTGCAATAAAAATATAGAGATAAATAATAAATAAAAGTCCATTAGTTGCGAATAGCCAGTTTCCACACGTACACTAACACAACTAAAAGCCGTACGTAATTGTGACTTACAACATTTGCAGGTCATATTATGGCCATACAAGTGCTTATGCCGTTGAAGGTATGTATAGTTCCCGTCACGTAAAAAGAACGCTGGTTTGTTCGTAAGCGCGAACAAACCAGCGTTCTTTTTACGTGACGGGAACTATACTGGTTTTATAAGAGGTTTTCGTTATCATGGATTCATTTAGATACATAGGAATCTTCCGAATCATTACAAATGCAATTCAAATCGTCATGATCATATTGATCATTATCATCTCAGCTAAGAAATCCACTTCTGGACATATATTTATCTGAAGACCGGCTAGAAGCGGCTTGCATTCAGCAACCTGACACTTTTATGAGGTCGTCTATGCACTTTACGACTGGTCTTCCAAGACTACTCGTGCCGGTGAATGGTCTCCAATTGAAAATTTTTCGGCCCCGTCGGCCATCAATTCTGCGTGTTATATACCCTGCTCGCTGCTTCTTCAACTGGCTAATCCGCTGTGTTATGTCAGTATCTTTCGTACATCTACGGATCTCTTCCTTTCTGATTTAATCTCGCAGAGAGGCTTCGAGTCACCCTCTCTATAGCTCGTTATGTGACTTTGAGTTTCCATATAAGGCTCATAGTGAATGACCACTTTTTAGTACCATATGTCATCACTGGTCCACAAATGGACACAATTCAAATAAGCTAACCTAATTTACCCGTTCAGTCAGGACAAATATAATATCTGAAAAAGATACAAGTCTTGCAGGTTATTTGAATGTTCTGTGCCCACTTTCAAAATGGCCGACCTGCATTTCCAATTCTCCAGCTCTCTGCTGTACATCAAACCGGACACGGCGATCCCAAATCTTCAACAAA
The DNA here is from genome assembly GCA_947563715.1 of Lycia hirtaria. NCBI lineage: Eukaryota > Metazoa > Arthropoda > Insecta > Lepidoptera > Geometridae > Lycia > Lycia hirtaria. The sequence goes on from OX387383.1 coordinate 6,925,916, forward strand.
ATAGCGGCATGGTACACTTTAAGGCCTCAGCTACACTTGACGGAAATTCCGTCGCGGAGGTTCCGCGACGGAACGCCAATACATGTTGTTGCATATTAATTACAAATAGCGGGCACACTACGCGGAAGATCGGTCGCTCCGTTGCGGACGATCGAACATGTATTGGCGTTCCGTCGCGGAGGTTCCGCGACGGAATTTCCGTCAAGTGTAGCTGAGGCCTAAGTCTAAGTAAGTGGCGTTCGGCGGCGGAAGATTTGCTGGACCGTCTCTAATGGTTCATATCCTTATTTATTGAACTCTCAGAACTTACTCGATACAGTTTGGTGTTAAAAATTGTACGCTTCATGGAAACCTGGAAAGGAGTGGTGTAGTAAAAAGCTCGAGGGAAGTTAGTAAATTGTTCACTTAATACTGCGGGTTCTTTTAAAGTTTTACCCGACTATCCAAAAGAAGAGTAAGGATTTTCAAGTGTTTGTATGTTAGTTTCTATATTACCATCTGTAGACTAAATGTTTAGACTGATTTTGATGTTTGAGTTAATAGTCCTAAGTACTATGCTACTAATAAGTATTCAATCATATAGCGTCCCGAGATTCTGCTTTAAGTAAAACAATTTTTGTAGTAAATAGATGAAGCAAAGTGGTTAAACATTACGACCAACTCGCCTGATGGTAAGCGACGATATGGCCGAGACTAGAACATATAAATCTAGAAGATGAAGGCAGATAATTCCGCTCCTGTATAGTACTTATCTCTAATGAGAAGATGGCCCACGCCCAGCAGTGGGACAGTTTGTATAAACAGGGCTGATAAAAAAGTACTTATCTCTAATCTTCTAGTCTTAGACAAAAACAACCTTTCAGTTCTAGTCCCATAACGAGGTACATTCACGATTCAATCTCGGTTAAAGCAAGCCCCATATTACCTCGAAGGTGGTTCACGAATCAGGCATAAGATCGAGCAGGGTTATAAACAGGTCACAAACGAGCTCAGACAGGTGTGAACAACGTGACATATACCGTAACAGCATAATCTGCAGATTGGACGGAGAAAATGAACAGAATGTCGAGGAAACCGATCGATAAGATGATGATTCAACATCGTAGGTAGGTACATTCGTTGAGGGAAAGATGACGCAAAATGCTGAACGTACTTTGTTTTTCAGCAAGATCACGTACCTTCAATTCTATTTTAGTAGGTATCCTGTAGATTATGAATAGTGTTAAGATTTAAAAAAAACATCATAAAATTATCTCCTTATTCAAAGACGAATGCTTCATAATTTTTATATCTTTTCTATTGAATTAGAAATAGTGTCTTAGTTTTATGTTCCTCTTCAGGATGTTATAGAGAGCTATTTTAGAAGTTTTATTTAACATGTAATAGAGAAAGAACTATTAATATATATTTTTTACAAATGAAATATTTTTTCTTTTAAATGATATATATTATTTTGTTGTTTGTTGTAGTAAATATATAGTGATAGTTTTTTATCGTGAAAATTTGAATGTGATATTTGGCTCTAATGTATATAAATAGCTCGGAATAACGGCCGGCATTGATCTGTTCGGTTCGGGCCGGCATTTATTAGCCAAATACTATACAAATATTTCACGAAAAGGTGTAAAGCGGGCGTAATAAAGACGTTCACACCTAAGTAACTCTGCGTTTATAAACACTAAACCAATTTAGAAACAATACTGGCAGCAACAATTTTAAAGACTTCACCCTAACATATAACGATAAAGTTTGGGTAGGTATACATGTTTGGGTGACCTAACATGAAAACTGACGCACATTTCCAATCACTTTCAATTCAATAAATAAAGAACTGTATTCTGCTAACACGTCTCAAGACTAACTTTGGCTGAAAACATCTCAAATCAATATGGCTTACCTCCATTGATTGTAAACGGGACCAGACAGGCGTGGAGGGCGTGTCGCAAATACGAGCCACCTGGTAATCTTGAGTGCCACGGGAGTTACCGCGACTAACACAGCGACGAAATGTTGGGCAAAACATTCAGGCGTCAACAAAATCATTGGAGCATTATTTAATTATGTATTTTCCACACATAGAGAAACAACAAACAAAATGCCTGATGGGCACAGATAAAAGTTACCCTCTTTTTGATTTATATATATAGATTTATTTTGATATGTATATAAATCCAAATATTGCAATTCAATTCAAATAAGCAATTCTAAATCTAATTACATTGTGTTGTACATAATTATGTGTAGGAAATTTAAAAAATATTGGTTTTAAAAATTTGTTTAAAAATTGGTTTAAAAAATATTGGTTTGGTTTTAAATATTGGTTAAAAAAATATTAATGATTATAAATTATGCAATTTTATAAACACTGAACTGCTAAGTATTTCAAAGCGTACATTTTGGAGTTGGTGGTCAATCGTAGATCTATAATATATGAAAAAAAAACATTTTAAAATGATACATTTTTTGAATTTGCAAGGATATATAAAAATAGTTTTAGCTCTGTCAAGAGTGATAGAGAAAGTTAGGTACGTGTTTAATTTATCTTATCTTATTTATGATATTGCACAGTGAAGATTTAGCTCTCTGAATAAAGTTTTATTTTATAACATTGAGAGACTTAATCAAGCCTTGACAATAAGATATGAGATATCAAAATTCTTGGAATAGGTATCATTAAAAAAAAATACTCAAAACAAGCGTTAAAATTGCCTACTACGATACGATAGACCATTTTGGAGGTAATTAATTTATTAATGTATTTTATATGCGATTTTGAGGTAATAACAAAAAATAAAAACTAATTTTCTGGTCATAAAAGCGAATCTAACCTTTCAAGAAATTTTTAATCGGCAGTAAGTAAATAAAGGGTTTATTGTATTATTTCACGTTAGATACATACGAAAACTTTTATCCTTTTTCTAGACAGGTTACAAACATTCCTTATAAGGAAACGGGAAGCGCGAAAAGAAACTTTCCGGATATATCCGGAAAGTTTCTTTTCGCGCTTCCCGTTTATGCAAATATGTATTTAAAATATTATTGTTGAAAACGGTCTAAGTACCTTTCAAGAATGATGTGTGATTCACATATTTTGAGGTGTTACTATTTCTTTAGCCAACGATAAGTCGATACCTAATCAGAGATAAGACAACGTCGATAACAGAACGAAACATAGGCTGTTCTAAATTACGATAGATAAAGCATTTTAATAAGTGAAATTGAGAAAAGACCGTTATTGAATTAGTAAAGAATTATTTATAACTTTTATAATCCTAATTACTTATATTTTAATTAGAATACATATTCATTCAAGGCTTAAGAACTCTTGTCTGTGGAGTAATTTTCATGTTTTTTGGTCTTCGGCTAAGGCTCCTTTTACGACATGGCATTTACCTTGTCCTTTATTTGATCAATAAACATTCTTATCGGTTTTTTCGGTACTCGCTTCTTCTGAATCTTGTACTGTTTGATGATATTGGGAATTTTTCATATCGTACTAGGTAATTACAAGTACATTTTATCTAATTTCTATACTCTCTATACGTTATTTTGTCTAATACAATGTTTAAAACATCCTTATTGGTTTTCTTCTCTGTCCAACTTATTCCTTCCATACGTTTTCAGCACGACATTTCAAAAAACATGTTGTTAAATAAAATTGCCCATTATTTTTTCTTTAATAACGACTATAGCATATTTAACATTTGAAGTTTTTCAATATTTGAGGACTATGTATCTTTTCTTAGCATCTCCCTATACCACCATTTGTTTAACACAAATAGAAATAACCCCCGCACACGTATTGATAATAATTCTTTATCAAATTGATAAGTTGTGTATCTACGTCAAAATGATTGAAATAAAATACCTAAAACACCCTTTGTATAGGTTCGGCCACTCAGAGCGGAGAAGATACCACCCAGTATTTGTTAATACTATCTCTCATTGCCATACGCTTCGTGAAAATTATTTCGTGTAAGGAAAACGTGTTTTATGTGTTTTTTATTATTATTTGATGTAGTGAAAAAGAGTGAAAAGGAAAGTGTATTTTTTTATTTACAGAATATGCTTCGTGGAATATGTGAATTAAAAGACTTATGACATGAAATAAATAAGACATTTGTAATGGGATCCGGTGAGTTTATTTTCGCATGTTAAGTATTGTCGGTTATTTTTTGACACAATTATTATAATATAGCTACGGTTTGATAATTATCAATAATTGATGTAAATAGATTATTTCATGCTGAATTTATTTAATACACGAGTGTATGCCGACTGATTTAGGTTATTTGTATTTGATAAGAAAGAGTCCGCCTCATGTCTGTATATGTTCAATCACGTTAAAATATTTCTGTTTCTGAAATTCGTATGAATATTAAATACAATGTCGATTTGATCCATGAATTTGTCATTTTTGTAGTAATGACTCTTTCGTAAGTTATATTAAAAAAAATGTAAACCATGCCTAAGACACTTGACTTTGAATTTGAGCCTTTGAAATATTTAACAAAGTAAATATCTTTCGTTACATGCAATTTTACATTATTTTTTATAGATTTATCTGAACTCTTGGATCCCTTAGTACATTTGTTAACTGATAATAGCTGAAAACAGTAGATGTAAACAAGCTAATTAGATATCTATTTCGATAATATGAATCTAATTGCAGGTATTAATAAGGTTCAGTTTATATTCAATAATTATCAAATTTTAGTAAATTACATTTTTTTTTTTTTTTGTGGAAAAGAAGTTTGGAAGGGTGGTGTGAGAGGAATGTTTTGACAGCAGAGGTTCAGCGCTAATGACATACACATTGTAAATTACGAGTATATTGGCGATGGTTGTTTATCTATATTGCTATAGGTTATTACTTGTTACTTACTAGGTTGTACTTGTTGGTACCTATATGTTTACATACATACTGACCTTGACATAGTTAAGTAATATTTTGCGTGGATTTGTGTTTTTATGTGCAATCATACCAAAATCTGTTCTAGAAAGAAATTAAAAACGAATACTTTCAACTTAAAACGCGATTAATGCAATACAAAAAAAAAACTAACGTGTTTTTTTTGTGTTGCATTAATTAATTAATAAGTTTTAATTATTTTTTTCTGCTTTCGACTTTGTTAGAGCGGTACTTGTTACCCGAAACGGTGAGATCTACATGAAGTTAGCTTACATATTATATGAAAGTTTTTTTTCGAGAAAGATTCGGCGAAAATCCGCACAGGCAATCAATCCACAGTTCGAAACTTATCAAATTTAATGGAATGAAAATGGAAAGACAATACGGAAACGTCCCACTGCACTGACAAAACTCACCAGTGATATGTGGCACGTTTTTTGTTTTGAGTCACCAACAGCAATGTCCGCCAAAAACAGCTTCTGTATTTAATACAGAAGCTGGTTTTGGCGGACACTTCTGTCCGCCGCCTGCTGTAAAATTGCGTATACCTATATGTAGTTACTCAATTTTAATGACAATGAGCACCATTACTTTACTTATTAATATATTGATTTAAGTAATACAAGAGGATCATTGACACAACGAAGAAGAAGAAGTTTGAAAATAAATTGTCGAACACCGATATCACGGCAGATGGAAGTGACACTGTCGCTACCTGTAGTTTTTGCACGTGGATCGATGTCATATTAATGTAAACATTTTTCATATTACAGATGTACTGAGAAGTGTGCTGTGGTTATGGCTGCTACCAGCGATGGTAGCTGGCGGCGTCCTTCGGCGGTACGATGATATGGACGTCGACGATGAGCCTCTCTGCCGGACCTACACTCAGGGTGGCCTACTTCACCTCGACTGTGCATATCGTGGGCTCTCGTCTCTTCCTGAAGGATTAGATTACTCTGTAAGTACCAGCAATGGCTATCCGGTTTTTCTCCAGTACGAAGACTTAGACAAACCTCTCTGGCGGAGCTACATTCTCGATGGCCTGCTTCTGCTCGTTTCCGTGGGTTGCGTGTTCAAGTCTCTCTCTGATATGTACATAAGATTAATTTGAAAGTTTTAGATATCTTCAAGACTAGAGTGAATAGATATTCCGGTCACAACGTCGCTTAACATCAAGCGAGTTGGTGGTCAATCGTAGATCCAATATAAACAAAATATTTACCTCGAATGGGAAATTGTGAGCTCTCGTGTCTTCCAGCATCATTCATCATTATTATTATTTATAGTACGACTACCTAGCCTCTCTGTCAGGTCTCCCTGGGTAGATCTATCTGTCAAATCTCGTCTGTGGGATCTTGTCTCTCCCTGATCAATTCAATTACTCTGTAAGTCCTAGGTATAACTGCCAGAGCCATCTTTCTGTAGTAAGAATGAGTTAAAAAGCCACGAAGATAATAGATTTTAGTTAAATGTATAATAATCATGTGGTAATCGAATACTATTATATCCTAATATTACAAAAAAAATCTAATACCTACTTTTTTTTTTCATCATTATTTCAAGTAATATTTTTAAATTTTATTATTGATTATGAAACTAATCAATAATATTATCTGATTACAGGCACAAGTGCTACTGCTCTCCAATAATAACTTCATGACCTTCCCCTCGGAGTTGGAAAAGTTCTCTCAAGTAGAAATTCTCGATTTATCTTCAAACCTTTTAAGCCGGGATTTACCAACGTACTTTGAAGGCTTGCAGAACCTCAACACTCTTAACTTGTCAAATAATAACTACGAAACATGGACAAGCTCCGGCCAGTACAACATTAGAGCACTAGACCTGTCTAAGAACAAAATATCTGGTGTAAACCACAACGCCTTCAGAAGAATGACAAAATTGCACTTCTTAGATTTGTCTGAGAATAGAATCCACGATTTGCTGCCAAACATATTCACCGAAACAAAAAGCTTGGACACTGTCATCCTCTCCAGAAATTACTTTTTCGAATTCCCAAAATTTCAATCTCATTCTTTAAGGAGTGTCAGCTTGAGCAGCTGTCAAATTTTAAAACTTGACATGGATTCATTCAGAGGACTGAATTCTTTGTTGGAAATCGATTTGTCCATAAATCAGATCGAAGAAATTCCCGATAATTTGGGCTCGAATACACTTCAGGATTTAGATTTAAGTTACAACGAAATCCGAACACTGACGGATTACTCCTTCTCATCGTTACCGCACCTCGCAGTACTGGATTTGAGAGGGAATGAGTTCAAGGAGGTATGGTCAACCTCACACTTTGCCTCAAACCCGTTTTTGAGGGAAGTCTACGTGAAGGGAAACCGATGGAGCTGTGAAGGATTTAGCGTCAACTTATTATTGACATATGAATTTCTTACTAAAGAGCCAGCAAAAATTGCTGATCTATCTTCATTGATATGCTATACTCCTTCTAATGTGACGCAGTTGACCTGGCAACGGGCGTACATCGAGACTTGGCATGCAGAAGATTCAGGCAGTGATTCGTACGTGGCGATGGCTGTGATGATTGGGGTTATCATAGGCATTATAATCACGTCTATGGTATGCCGAGGGATTATGTCTCTTAACAAACCAGAGCCGCCGAGACCAGCACCAAGAGATACAACAGTACTGAACGTAAACGGTACAATCAATTCTAGAACAGACTCAGTAGTGATGAGAGTTCCCTTGCATGGGGAAGACCTGCCTCCGAGTTATGATGAGGCGCTGTTAATGCCTCGCCTGAATTCTTCATTTCATTCGTTGCCTGATTTTATTGATGAGGACGAAACCCCACGTCGACATCGAAGGTCTAGATCAATAGGGGATCTAACAGAATATCGACCGAGGGCAGACAGAAGGTCTATAAGACGGACAGTTGAAATTCATATCACGTGATGTGACAGTTAAATATACTTCATGCCAACGATATGTGAACGTTATTGGCTCATGATTAATTATTGACTTATTTCAATGTTTAAGTACCAAATATTTAAATGCTAATTTGAAAGTACCCTATATTGACAAGAAACATGAGAATTTGACGTTTGTTTTTTATTGTTTTCTCTAGATAACTTTTGCTATCAAATTTGTGTCTTTTATATACATACATGATGAAGCATGTGGTAATTGAGATAAAAGAGTATTTAGCATATATTTATCTAAGAATTACTTGATATGTTGTTAATAACTTAATTTATGTTATGTTTTTTACTTATGTTTGTTAGAAAACATTCCATTAGTGTATTTTTTAGGGTTTCGTAGATAACTGTGAACCTTTACAGTTCCGCCATATCCATCCGTCTGTCCGTTTGTATGTCTGTCTGTCTATTTGCTGCTTAGCTTAAATACTATTAGTATAGAAAGTTATAATTAACTACGGGTACATAATTATATATATATATATCATGCCAACAAAATGGTAGAATAAAACCTTGAAAAAACATTTTTTTCGTTTGTAAAGTGGGAATGACTTTCTTTTTTGTATACCCCATAGAGTGGGGTATGGTTGGATAGATGAACAAAAACTATTGTAGGTAGGTATTCACCTACCTACAATATGTTTTGTTTACAATATGTTTTGTTTTGTTAGTCCGATTGAAAAATATTAAGCTTTAATGGGATAATTTTTGTTAGAGTCAAGTATGACACGACTCTATGATTTTTATTACAGTCAATATTAGAGTCAAGTCTGGGGACACTTGACCCCCTGTCAGTTTGATTATTATTTTTTGCTTTGTTTTGGTTAGCTTTGGAGCTGTAAAATAAAATTTTTGTAGTTTAGTACCACATAATTATTATTTGTAATTAATAAAGAAAAAATTAAAAAACTATCCCTACTAAGTGGGCAGTTTACAAGTTACCGAGTTATAGACAATCAAATCATAAAAAGGTACTTGAAGAGGCAAATTTCATACAAATTCCATTTAACCACAAAATAAATCAATAAGTTTATGGTTTCAAACAAGTAGGTAACTGTATTCTAAGCCGCCAAATAGAGAAGTGCAACTACCGAACCCTACCGTGCGCGAGGCCCGATACGCACTTGACTAATGATTTATAATTAATAAGAAAATAATACTTAAGTAAGATTATTATATGTGAAATAGTTTTATTTGATATAGTTAAGCTCTGTAAATATTAAATTATTTATTTTAATTAAAGTGTTAGTAATTAAGTACCTACAAATCTTTGAATAAATTATATTTGTGTTTGAGAATTTCATACTTTATAACATTTGTTCAAATACTAACATTTGTATCTTGGGATATCCTAAATTAATGCTTATTTTTGTAATACACCTAGTGACATCTATTGGTGAAGTACGGACTGACATCTATGGTGCTCCCTGCTGCTGCTACTACTTTTGAATGAGTCATGTTACTGTCAGTTTAATATAATAAAAGTTTTATAGATGGCGCTAAACATATTTTTTTACGGATGTAGTGTTTCACAACTGATAAGGATAATTTGTTTATTTTAAAGTCTGTTCCTAAAATTTCAAAATATTATTGTCTTATGACATGACTATCTAGTTGGTTTAGCCATTCAATGAGTAATAAAAAATAGTAATTTAATATACAAGATATTATCGGATTTTGTATTTCGAATATATCCATTAGCTAAATAATTCAAAAGTTACAATCATAGTACATTGCCATTTTATTATAATTTGAATAAAATCTATAGGAAAAGGAAGAACTAACACGAAAAAAAAACAAATTAGGCTTTTATTTATTTTTTAATTTTTAATAGTATTGACTCGTTTTGCAAATGTACATTTCGTTAAAATCCGCCCAGAATTTGTATAGGGTCATTGAATTGAAACGCTCATATTTTAAAATTAAAAAAGTCCATATCTTGGAAACTACTAAACAAATTTTTATAAAACTTACAGATACCTAAGTTGGGAGATGTTTTATTTAATAAAAAAAGATTCTTTGCAATACGACTTCTATTTTCTGCGTAATACGTGGACAAACATACAAATATACATACACTTATAAAATTTGGCACACATTTTTAGAAGCTGGTAAATACTAACATATACAAAAACTGCAGTTTTGACAATATTACTACATACAGGTCGAATTGATAACCTCCTTTTTTGAAGTTGGTTAAAAAACTGTTTACTATCTTTATATCATGTGATACCACACCCAAATAATATAGTTGTTTATAATGTCATTATTAATTTCTCTAAATATTACTATGCTCAGAACTGTAAAGGTACAGATAGAAAAGGCTTCCATTCTTATCATTTTATCAATGATAAGCGCGTCATTTATTTGACTCACACAATGTAATCACTTAGTAGAGACCGCACGTTGAAGAATCTTCTTTTAAAATACTTAATGATTGAATAATTTATAAAATCGTGGATTTACGTTTACCCGAAGTGCAATATCAGTGTGTCAAAGATAATGAAGATAATGTGAAGTTATGTAAAATTTATTGTGTGTTTTGTCTTTTTACAGGTGTGTATTATTTATCAGTTGGTATTACAGTAAATCTTTTCGTTCATTAAAAATATTATAAATTCAGTATATAAATAACTATTTGATTTAACAGTAATATTCGATTTATTTTTAACCTCAAAAATGATATACTTTATTAACTATTTATTTTAAACTCACAACTCTTTAGAAATTTTAATAATGGTTAGATTTATTATTAAAAAAATATTATCCTTATTATAATACTGATAGTTTGTGATCAGTCAGAATTGTAGATTTTATAATAATTATTTTACGCTCAACTAGACTTTGTAAGTAATTTAACGTTTTGCCCAATTACATTTCAGAAAATACGTGGATGATTGACAAAACTTAAGGAAGTATGATAGTTGTAGAACAGAGAAAAAAGCACCATTTTGCAACAGGTATGTAAACTTAGACGACCCAAATTGGAGTGCCCTACACCCAACGGTTTTATCAATAGATAACAAAGATAAAATTGTTGCATGTTGACTTACTGAGTAAGTGGAATAAGCGTTATTATACAAAGCCAAAATGGAGCCCGCATTTACCGGACATACCTATCTTTTATTAGAAATAATACTAAAATAAAGATAAAAAGTATTATATACTAAAGATAAACCTAATGCACAGGAGTCGGTTGAATTGGTTGATGATGATGATGATTTTATTAAAGCATAAGTAAATATTATACAGAGGAAACCTAAATAAAGGCTACATAGTAGCATGCTAGTCATCTAGTGTCAAATTTCCTTTGCTGGTTTTAGGATGGTGGATGGCATTATTTTTGTTTCTTTAAATTGTATTAACATCAAACTTTAAAAAATAAAAAATAAAGGTAGAATTCATAATATATAGTTAATGTAAAGAATAAAAAGATGTATTTGTGTGTTCGCACCTACCTAGTACCTATATTCTTTTGGGTGTGAAAACGTACGTGACAAGAATAATCTGCCTATTAATTACGCAGGTGTTCAGTCCAATTTTGTGCAATGAGCCATTTTTATTCTGTTTCAAACACTAATTACATATTAAGTAGAAGACCTGCTTCCAAAAAAAAAAGGTATAGAAAATACATATAAATGGATTAAAGTATGTCCATAAATGAGTTGATAGTATAAAAGAAAACAAAATAAGAATAAGATGCTGATTCTACATTAGCTTCGAAAGAACAAAAAAAATTATTGTGAAGCTGATAAATAATACATGAATCATTTTGAGTACAATATATAGTTGCCTAAGCCAAACCCTTTCACGTTGATATACAACAAGACAATTAATTCAGTATTTAGATAATTTAGTCAAATTAATAATTAGGTTATTGTAAATATTTTTTTAAAGTACGTTGATCAGAATAAGTACATATTTTTGACTTCATATAAATTAAATAACTTTTATCTATATGATATAGATAAATTAATAGCTTTTTAATTTCAATTAATAACAATCGCGGAAACTTTGATACTTTTTTTTTATTTTTTTTTACTTTGTTACAGATAGTAATGAAACCAAGACGTAATGCTTCTATACATATTATGTTACCTATTACTGTCCTTCAGTTTTATGGCCAATGGAGAGTTTGCAGATTTCGATGACAAAGGACTAGATCTTTGCTATCAGTGCACATGTAGCATAGACTTTACTAACATAGATTGTTCTCGCAGAGGTCTTACTGAACTGCCAGATGGATTGGGTCAACAGGTAATAAATTAAGTATCTTATGTGTTACAAGTAGACAGGTGATATAATTGGTTTATGGCTTTAGTTAATAGGTATACTTTTTATTCAATTTCAGGTTAAGGTGCTGAATATTTCAAATAATGAAATATCTGTATTTCCAGCAAATTTGGATAGATTTTATAACTTAGTTACCTTAGATGCAAGTGGAAATCGACTCAAAGAACTTCCAGAAAATGCTCTTCAAAACCTAACATCATTGGACATTCTAAACCTATCAAGAAACTATTTCGAATCGTGGCTAGACATTAATCCAAATGAAGTACTTCAACCAGCGACGAACCTCAAAATACTGGATTTATCACGTAACAAATTTAAGACTATGGGAAATTTAGCTAACCAAGAACTGTTGATAAGCCCTTCGTTAGAAACACTCATTTTAGATAACTGTGAGATTGACTCCATACACGGAAGATCTCCATTAAGTGGGCTTATAAACATACGAGTGTTCAGATTAAATTTCAATCCCTTATTACGCATACAGAATCTTATATCGCCAACATTGAAAAGCCTTTACGTAAGCAATTGCCAGTTAAGTATAATTAACCATAATGAATTGATGTATTTACCATCTTTGAATTATTTAAAAATGTCGCATAACACACGATTGGAGCTTTCTCCCACTGCATATAATTTATTTTCTGACTCGTTGAAATATTTAGACATATCTTATTGTAATATCGCACAGCCCAATCTTCAAGGTTTTCCTAATTTAAGAAGAGTATTACTCAATCACAACATGATAAGATATCTGAAAAGTAAAGAATTTATTAACAACACAAAATTAGAGTATCTCGATCTGTCGTACAATAATATTGGATCATTGAAAAGTGACACCTTTCGGGGATTGACTACGTTAAAACATTTGGATATGTCATGGAATGAAATTGCTGTTATACCTGAAGATTCTTTAATGGAGATGCCAACTTTAACTCAATTAAAGTTGGCTAGAAATTATCTTACACAAGTTGGTCATCTCAAATCTACATCATTGACATTGCTCGACATGAGTTCTTGCGAAATAAGTTCAATAGGAAAAGATTCACTAGAAGGATTGCCATCTTTAATAGATCTTGATTTATCTAGAAATCTTTTATCACATATTCCTGACAGCATATCTTCCAATACATTAAAATATTGGAACCTAAATTACAACAGAATTAGCTTCATCAATAACTTCACATTTTTTATGCTCCCTCGTTTAACCGGCTTGGGTGTGATTGGTAATAGATTCACAACTATTTGGAAAAAATCGTATTTTGAGTCCAATCCATATTTAGAAAGACTAGACCTTAGCGACAATATGTGGCGTTGTGATTGTAGCGACAATAATATGTACGACTTCTACGAATATGTTACATTAGAACCAAATAAAAAAGAAGAATCATACAACCTTATTTGCAATAGTCCTATGAACGTCATTGGTCAAAGTTGGTTAGAAGCCTGTTACTTCGTTTGGAACCCCGGTCAACAAGTTGCCAACGCTGATAGTTTAATTTGGTTTATTATTGTTGTAATGGTCGGCTTATGCTTGACATTAGCATTAGTTCAAATTATACGTAGATCAATGAAACGCCGATTAGAAGCGATACAAGCTGAAAGAGAGAGGCAAGTTGAAGAAGCAAGAGATAGACTTAGGCAGCTCAGAATTCGTGCGGAACAAGAAGCCTTAGTCAATACTCCCGATCCTCGAGATTTAATCGCTCCGCCATCTTATGATGAAGCCCTTTCGATGCCTAAGCTAAATACTTCATGTCACTCATTAAATGAGACTGGATCGGGAAAAACACGCCGTAAACGAGGTCGAAGGAAAACCAAGTCAAGTGGAGATCTTTTGGAAGAAACTGAGAGAAATGGTGAAGCACCCATTTTAGAAGATTATGAACTGGAAGAAATACAAGATGATCATCGTCGAAGAAGGCGGCGACGAAACAGAAAGTATGGAAGTAATGAAATAGCTGAACTGGATAATTCACCTGGAGTACGTAGGAGACGAATGTCGGAATATGGAGTTGACACTGGTGAAAATGTCACTGTGGAAATACAAGCTGATTTAGAACAACCACTAAATCCAAGAGATATGAATAATGACAACTCTCTGCGAGAGAGCAATTTTTGAAATCCCGCCGCTTGCAAGTAGCTTATGATAGGTAAATAATATATGTTTAGTGAATTGTTATAACGTAGCTGATTTTAATTTGTAATAATTAATCTACTTATATAATAATTCACGTAGCTTATAATGTGTAAAATAAGTCATTTATTATATTATTTAAAACGTTATCAAATTTGTAGTAAGCAATGCACTGAATACTATTAAAATAGTAATTTAATTAATGTTTTTTTTTTATTATACACGATATTTATACTCCTATATATATCAAGTCATTATAATAATAATTATATCTCTTTTTACAAGTTTTATATTTAACTAATTTATTTTAGTATTTTAGCACAAAACCTTGCATCCCATAAACCAATTTATTACTTAATGAAATTTTGCATTCCTGTTCCGTTATTGTGTTATTACATTAAAATTACCAATTAATTGTAGCATAAGCATAAAATTTTGCGCTTAAATTTAATTTTTTTAGTATACCTACCACAAACTGATGAAGCGATCAAGATTGTGATGAAACGCTCAAGATTGTCTCTTCACAGAGGAACGAATTAGTAGTAGTGTGCATAAAATTTTGTAAATAAGTTCAATTTTGATAACTAAATGAGATTTTTTTTACCTGTATATAGCGTGTATAAATGTTGTGTAACTTGTTCATAAAAAACCTAACTTATTTTCTCAAATAATTCATTTTGTATTTTCATAATAAAACTCTCGCCACGCCATCTCTCTATAGCAGCATTAACTACTTACAAATCTTGAAAATTACACACAGCAGCACAGCACATAATACTACCAGCAATTCATTGTAACATTCTAACTTTTAGAATATAGGTACTATTGTGATTGAATAAAAAAAACGATTAATTTCAAAAAATGTTCCATTGTACCTTTGCGTGTAAATAACTAATTTACCTACTAAGACTACTAAACTCAAATGCGCCATGTACGTTGACGCTTTTTTATAAGCTTTTGTACTTTGTGGTAGATGGCGCCACTATAAGTCTCTAACTGTATCTATTTTGAATATTTTGATACTTGTATTTATTGCAGTTTTATTAAGAAGGCAAAGTTCGAAAACAAACACGTTTGGCGTGTACCCGCAGTATACTTACTTTGGTTATTAATATTTGTTCATAATTCCGTCGTAATATCACATAATAGATAGATAATACACATAGAAGAGTCAGAACTTTATAATCATCGCTTCAAAAAGATAGACGTAAATACAGATCTAGTTGATATGTAATATAAAGTTTTGGCTTAGTATTAGACTTTACTCCACGTCAATTCCATACAGAATTATTGAGAAGGAGATACAGTTTTCGAGTGCAATCGTTTTCGAATGAGTAGAGAATAGGGATCCTAAACCATTCTGTTCGAAAGTGAACTACAACAGACAGTTTAAACAAGTCAATAAGGTTTGGTATCACCATGTATTACTCACCAGTCTTACTAATACAATAAATAATTGATAAGTATAGTACCAATCAAATCTACACTCTAGCTGCCAGTAAGTAGGGCTGCCAGGAAGGATAGTGAGTTCCTTACTGGAACTCACTATCTTCAGGCCCTTCGTACACAACACTACTCAAATCTCTGATACACGACGACTTTTGGGGACTACTACTTTATTACAATTGAATAGGAGGTTCGCACATATGAACCCTATTTATTTATATTGTTATATTTACCTAGATAATAAAGTTGTCGAATATCAGAGATTTGCGTAGCATTGTGTGCGAAAAGCCCCTCTAGTATTAGGTGTCGGAAGGAACCAGTTTGAAATCCAATAATGAGCTTTCGATGAAGTAAAACATCGAGAAGAAAGTACTTGTACTTTTTAGTGTTCTGGTGGCTAGTCACCATCTTTTAGCTGAACACATATCACCAAGCACAGTGTGTTTCAATAGTTCCACTTTTAAGCCATTTCAGGTTTCAAGTTAGACTAAGCACTTGCTCAAGATAACATGATTACTTAAGCATGTTATCTTGAAACACACCATCATTTAACATCAGGAGAGCTGTGCTTAAAATGCATTCCTTAGTGACCATTAAAAAAAACTAATAAAGGGTTAAAATCATACAAAAACTCGAACCAACCATTTATATTTGTATTTATCAAAATAAAATTACATTATTCGTTTATAAAATCTTCTTATTGAACTATTTTATTGTTCTGTTTTGATCACTTTCATAAAATTCAAATTTTAAAGATAACTAGATTCATAATATTTGTTGTAAGTATAGAAAAATTAAACTAACTATGGTATATGTCAATGCAAGCATGATCGTCATTAACGATTTACTTAAATAAAATAATTTCAAAAGATCTAAATTATATACTAATAATTGGAAATTAAATAACTGTACATACATACGCAATCAAGCATCAGAAGAAATTACTTATTTTACAATAATGGTATCACATTCTTATGTCCTAAACTCAATAAAATTATTTAAACACTTACTAAAATATGAATACCGATGACAGATTCAGCATTTTTACATAATTGAGAAAATTACATATACTTATTACTTTTGTTAGTTATTAGCAAAATCAGAATTTGTAGCTGGTAATGCTAAGCAAACTACAAAATTTGTTTGATCATCATTTTAAAATATAGCAGCTGTCATTAGTGTTTTAATTTCAGTAAGAGTATAGAGGAACTTATACTTAGCCAGGCCATGGAAGAAGATAATGAATCTTGAAACGTTAAAATATGGAAAATTTATAATAATAAGCATAGCTGGCTTACAATAGCATATTATTGAGACATCAACTGCTCAGGTTCTACAGATTTCGAAATGTAAGTACACAACCTTTCAAAATAAAATGGTACATATCTTATGTACGTTAAATAAAAAAAATACAGAAAATGCAAAACAGAAACAAAATAAATAGCGATAACCGTAGAACTAGAATTCTGCGTTAATGAAATTGAACTCAATAATAAATCCTAACAAGTTTTACAGCTATGTATCGTGAACATGGCAACACTTTTTACACGTATAAAAATATTTTTTTTTAACTTATTGCGCAATATATTTTCATAAATATATTAATTATACCACTAAATACAAGGCACTGTCGACTACAAACACACTTTGGCAGCAAAAGTTCTTGAGATACACAGTCTTTTCCAAACATATTCAATCCCACATTCTCATACAAAATAACCTTACTCATAACACACACAAATCACAGAGTTTCGCCAAATGTGAAGTGTTTGTTCATTGACACTGTTTAAAACCTACACAAAACGTTTATTGTCCATTTAATTGAGAACAGATTTCAAGTGGTTGATTTCCGTGCATTCGCATCTCCTGAAGGTGTTATGATGATGTCTCCAGCATTCGATCTACTTCTGGTGACTAGTATTGGTGTTTTAGGTTTTGGAGTCTCGGACAATTTTATGCGGACTCTTCCCATGTCGGGGGAGTACACTGGGACATATTCTCGTGACGGCGACAAGAAATCAGAATTTTGATCTCCATTAAGAAGAGGCTGAGAGACATCAGAATGAGCGGCACCATTCAATTTTGAATCATCATCGTTAATAGGAACAAATATTTCTTCACTGGCCAAAGAATTCGAGTCTTTTCTTAAATCAGGTGATGCAGCTGATTCAAATGATGTTTCTTGGTGGGGTGTTATATCATTATCTGTCAAGTTGTTATCTTTGGAACTATTCTTATTTTGGTTGGAATCTCGCGGGCTATCAGTTCTCGTAGTGTTTGGTTCGTTGTGATTTAATCCATTAGCTACATCACCATTTTCGCTTTTCTTTTGATGAACTTCGTGTGTTGGAACGAGTTCGTATTTTCCATTTACTTTCTTTTCTATGGGTTCTTCAACTGGTGCTGGTTTTCCAAGTAATGATTTGTTCATGTCCACCATTTCTTTCGATGCCTTCTCAACATCTCGTTTTTGTTGACGAAGTAGCCTCCGGTCTCTCCTCTTTCTCATTTGGCCTTTGATAATAGCAAACCCAATAAGACCAACCAATAAAACGACAATTATTGCTATACAAACATATGTACCAGTTTTATGGGGAGTAGGATTTTCATTCGATGCAGGCGCTTGAAGTACTTCAGAAGCTTGAGTCACTCTGATTTGCTCGGACACTGTGGTGTCTCTAGGGGTTGATGAAGTTGCCAATTTTTCGGTAGTTTCCGGAGAAATGTTATCTTTATTCCAATCACTACCACCTACATATACATTTACAACTTTAGGTAAAGGAAATTCTGTCGTTGAATTATCTGTATCATCATCTTCTATTAATTTTACTACAGGACCTACGTTTATTGGTATAAATATTTCAGTTGTAGTTTCATCTCCAGCATCATGTCCAAAATCATAATCACTTGGCAACACTGCAAATCCAGATCCCTCTCCGGATCCTTCTAAAGGATCTGCGGTGGTTTGTATATTATCGACAGGTATAAATTCATCTTTCGTTATTATGTTTGCATTTAGTTTTGGCTCTATTTTTGGTTCAATATCAATGTCTGACATTGTCGTACTCTCATAATCTCCTGATCCTGATCCTTCAATATTGCTTAAATGTGGCGATGGTGTCGAACGATGTACTTTTAAAAATAATTTGCTGTCTTCTTCTTCAATATCTTCATTGACTCCATGAATTACATTACCATCTTCAAGATCATTACTTGCTACCAAAGGCATAGATTTCAAAGCATTAGTATCTTCGCCAACTTTTTTGGCATCTATTGGCTGGTCACCCATCATCATGTCTAAAAAGTTGATTTGTTCTTTAGGCGTTTTGCATATTTCTTTCGTTTTGAGTTCTAACCAGGACTTGCCTTTATGTTTTATTGGAAACACACATTTAACATCATCTATGAATACGCCAGCAATAAGTAGGTGATCTCGTGCCACGAGATTTTCACACGAACAGTAGAGAGGATTTCCTTCCATCTCTAAATGTTCTAAACTGGTTAAATGCGCTAGATCAAAAGGAACATCGTTTAGCAAATTGTTAGTTAAATCTAAAGAACTAACACTTTTCGGAAGATTAGTTAATGACAACTTTTTTATCCTGTTATTTGACAAATTCAGGTGAACCAACTTTTTTGCGTTATGTAGAAATTTGTTTAAGTATTGTATGCCATTAGTAGACATATCTAAGGTGACAACTTCGGTAAGCCGGTCGAGCTCATGACTCAATTTCGTGATGTTGTTGTGTGAAAGATCGAGGATGTTGATATTGTAGTGTTTCTGCCGGAGGGTGAACTTGTATAGCTCAGCCAGATTGCTGCAAGTAGCTCGGTGAAGGCCATCACGAGTAGTTGCGCATACGCATGAATCTGGGCAGACGTCTGCTAGAGTCGGAGCTAGCAGTAAAGATACTGCCAAGACGCAGGCAGATACTTGCAGCCTCATTTTGTTAAACTGGAACTTTTCACCTGAAATAAAAGAAAAATAAAGTTATAATACCTGATAATTATCAGAGTAAATTGGTTGGGGTCGTTATATCCGACGTTTTCATGGCTCGTGGTAAATTATGTCTGAGTCTGTCGCATCAGGTTTCGTGTTTCAGCCGCAATGCACTGTCATCGATACGTGTTTTATAAACACATCATCCATACAATCAAGTTATGACAACGTTTTATTAAATACGTAAGTACGTGTGTCTTGAACGTAGAGTCGGAGCAATCATGGTATGATAGCCAGGCAGTTATCACAAGCCATTAGATAAATCACAACATCCCTGCATGCAAACTGTCATCTAAATATAGGACAGAATAAGTTATGAGCGAACGGTCCCCTGTGGTCTATTACCAACCCAGCCTCTCCAATTATTACAGCTGCAGTTAGTCTGCAATTTGAATCTACGCGCTTCCTTTCATTCGAAGACCTCTACTGGAGCTAAACGGTTAATAACTTAATCCTTAAAGCCCATTCAATCTGTGTTAAGAGTTTTCTCTTGTAAATATGTATAAGATCAGATTTAGTTCAACATCATGTAAAATTGTATTTATATTATAAAATGAACATATATATTACATCCTCGCGTAAAAACAGATAGATAAATAACAAGATTGGGACAGAATTTTAAATATTTTCTAGTTATACCACTGCAGACTTGATAAGCTACATTTATTCGGAAAATAAAATGTATCGTGTAACAGCATCTGCAGCTATTCAAATATTACAAACTAAACATATTTTTAATTATATTTAAATGTATCTGATGATTCATCTGGTAATGAATTACATGTATCCAGGCAAAACTTTATCCTTTTTTTTTACGCAAGATAGATCTAAGACTGACCATCAACTCGCCTGGATGTTGAGCGTGTCTAAATATAATAAGAGAATAAAAGACAAAAATGAAGAGTAGGCAAAAGGACTAGTATCCAATTGCCGTTAAACTTTTTAAACAATAAGTTTAGAAAACTCAAAAATCCCCGACAAAAAAAACCGGCTGAACCGATTTTGATGAAACATAGAACACTCACGCTAAGAACACTTCCTACTAATTCACCTTTCAAACAAAAAAAAATCAAAATCGGTTCATCCGTTCGGGAGCTACGATGCCACAGACAGACACATAGACGTCAAACTTAGAACACCGACGTTTTTGCGTCGGGGGTTAAAAAATTAAAAAGTGACTAAAATCGTTAGAGTCGTTTCTGAGATATATATATATATATATAGGTACAAGAATTACTAATTTAAATTTAAATATAGATTTTTTTACTTGTCTGCTTTTTTTTCAGACCTTCCGTACGGCGTCCTTATCCTAAACTTTTCCGGGTCCATTTATATCAACAGCTTCCTACCTATTCTGCCGTGATGTAATATGAAATTGTATCTATTTCTGTACACATAACAACATCCTCGGTGCACTTGGCCGGCCAAGAAGTGGTTCAATGTTAACACGGCCGGATGATAGCGTTTTACCATTTGTGCGAATGTGACGACTCTGGCACACCTAAACGACCACTGTGTGAGACTGTGGGGGTGTTGCTCATTAATTTTCTATTTTGTTTGGAAGTGTAAAAACATTTCGTAATATACGTATATAGTATGATATAATGTTTACTTATAAACTTAAGTATTACTTGTATGGAACTAACGAAAATTACCATGTATTATTAGAGAACAAATGAGAGAGATTTCGTTTTAATAGTTCTAACTAGAACTAAAGGGATAAAAATATTCAACAGTTCTATGACGTCGCAGTTCTATAGAACTAATGGGAGTTACCGTTATTTTTATATTCATTGTGTTGTTTCATTTGAATTTTTGGTTGCGTTTACTGAAAGTTTTTACTTTTTTCCACATCTTGCAGTGGTAATTGGTAATTTAATTTTGTTTAAATGAACAAAGAAACAGTATTAGGAAAACACCAACAAAGTTTCTTATTTTAAAATAATAATGTAATATAATAATAGTGGTACTTTACTATTAAATTAAGTTAAGTACGCAATATTATAAAGATAAATTATATTAAAGAGCTTTAAACGAACTAAATTTGACTCAGTCAAATAACTAACCTCTAACTGTTCCAATCTATTTAAGTATTTTTTACTAAATATTATTTAGGAAAGACAGAACTTCTTGCTCGTGTTCCAATAGTAAATGTTAAAGTAATATTTATAGCATTAACTGTCACATTGTGATTAAAAAAACAGTTCATTAATGAAGGCTACCGCGTTTGAATTTGCCACTAGAGGCGCTGGTGTAGCATGAGGTCTCCGAAATGACTTATTACTTACGTTTTTCAGTAGTTCTTTAGGTAACGCCTAATCGTCGGGGTTTAAATATAGTTGTCCCTGTAAACCGCTACTAACTACTGCTTTATGAGTTTTGTTTTACGTTACTAGGAAATTATAATTAAACTCTTGTTTCCACGCGCGTAACATTTGACATCTATACTTTAAGGCCTTACACGCCAGTGGCGCCAACTGGTGAGCATAATGCAAGCAAATGGTATGGTAGCCCTTATTTCGTTTATTTTCATAAACAATATTATGTTTTAAATACCTTTTCAAACGAAAAAATAAAACCGGGAACTGCTGTATTTATCACTTTGGCAGAAATAAAAACATTCAAGACCTTGTATTAAGGACAGGTCATGAAAGTGTTAATAAGAACCGTTGCTATATAACAAACAGACGAACGGACTGAACACTGACCAAATATAGTTAAAGGATAAACCTTGAACTTAACAGAGATAAAATGAAATAATCACAAGACGACTGATTTAATAATTTAAGATTATAGTTTCCTATAATTACAATTTATTTAAAAGACGGACTCTTAAATAAATTGTAATTGTAGATGTTCGAACATCGTCCGTCTCGCTTTTGTAATTTTATAATTGTTTAATTTTATAATTTTGTAATTGTTTTCTAATTTTACAAACGACGTTTTTTTTTTAAATTCATTCAATCATTTTATATCTTTAAAAATGTGGATATGCGCAAGCGAGACGGACGATGGTCGAACTACGGAATCTTATAAAACCAACTACAAAACAACTAAAATATTGTCCTACTCTGATTGGAAATTGTATTTCTAAAGCCTAATTCATTGTCTTATGTATGTAAATTTTCTAGATTGCAAGAGATGTTTTTTTCTATTTGGCAAGTATGTTAGTAACTACTTTATTTTTTTGTATGCCCAATTACATTCCGTTGATACGCACTGATCATAAATTCACTTTTTCCACCCACTTATATAACCGGGTATACGGAAATAACCGCATAAATCCAATAAAGGACTAAAAGGAGAGAACTAAAGAAAGAAAAGATAAAATAAAAGAAAACTAAAAAAACTAAAGACTAAACTACTAATTTTGTGGCTATTGTTATTTTTTTAAACTTTAATATATCGCACACCTAGATAAAGACTAGCTCAACTCAAAATATCACTTTTTTCAGGAATCGAAAAAAACGTTTTACTTTATTTCTATTTAGCATATTAAAAACTTTCTTATATGTTCTTGTAAATAATTTTACGTAAACATTTATTTTGATAATAGTCTTCCATTAAATAACAGTAACACTTAATAATTTCAGTTTTTTGAGTTAGGTTGGTATTCATGACAAAATCATTGTTTAATATTTTTACTAAATCGAATTAAGCTCATATTAATGGCTTTTTTTTAATTAGTGCACTATTAATCTGTATTTATTTATCTAGTATTAACAAAAAATAGTAGTGTAACTACATTATATTTAATTTATTTTCTTTACGATTATCATAATAAAACAAATATCTTAAAAAAGAAATTTCCTTCATTTAGGTCACAAAGAAATAAAGAAAACTAGAAACAAAACTTTTTTAAATCGCTAGAAAAATCCTATAAACCTACGAATAGGTTTGTTAAAATATAAAGATACGTTTAACATTAATTGTATCAAAATAGATATGTTAAAAAATACAGGATTTCTTTTAACAACATATTTAAGGAATGTCTGTGGTCAAAGATAATTATAGACTTTGCTATGATACAAAAACACTTATTACTAATTCAACTAGTACCTATTATTGCTCATTATCTTTTAAATCAGTACAAAAACAGTTTTCTTATTCATTAATAAAAAAAAAACAATGTAATTTGTTTAACATCTTAAAACTAAATGCAGTAAAAGCTCCTTATGCGAATAAGGGTAAACGTTCCGTAAACATGCCGCGAATACAGAAACCGTAAATATGGAATGGTAATTTGTATGGGATAATATGCGTTCCTAGGTCACAAAATGCAAAACAAATATATATATGAAAAATCAATTTAATTGAAGTTTTTGACCCTATTGATTAATTTTAAAGATGGAACGTCTAATATGTGGCAGCATTTAACAATATACTTTATGCATTGAGTACTAAGGTTGCTTTACTTAAACATTACATTTGTTTACATTCCAAAAACACCGACCGGCGAAGGCGGCTTATGTCAAAGGAAAAGCCAAACCAATTATACAACGGCGATAGTATTTAACAACATACTTTAGGTGTTGTTGTAATAAGGTCTACTTTACTTTTTATTAGTTTTTATTTGGCCGACGCGTTTGCAAAGGATACAGAATGCTTTTTATTAATATGTAGGTATGTACTGATATACCGTTTAGATCCGCGAATTAGGAAATCTTTAGCCGCGAATATAGGAATTGAGTCGCAATATTTGAATCCGCGAATAGTGAAAACTCGAATGAAGGAAGCGTGAATAAGGAGCTTTCACTGTATACGATACCTTAAATTGGCACGTCTATCAAAAATACGTAACAACAATCAGACTTTGTTTTTGGTACTTAATCTATAAAACAGTTAGTAATCAAGATCTACAATCTATAATCAGGCTTTTATGTTGAGCGTTATAAAATATCCCAAATTTCTAATCATAACACCTGATAAATCACAGAATACGATCAACAATAATACTAATACTCTGTTCTGGAAAATTATTCTACAGCAAGTGCATTTTTGTAATAAGAATCGAAGTACATCAGGGGAATAATTTTCTTATCAATTAATTTCTGAATGTTCCGCTTTTTATTAGCACCCAACGGTATTTTTTACAGATATGCTTGTTTCAAATTTGGAGAAAATTCGTAATTTTGTGCTCATCTTAGATTTCTTACTCTACTCTTTCTTAAAAATCGGCTCTTCGTAAGAGGTTTTATAAAAAAAAACATCGTTATCATTGCCCACTTGGCTTGGTTCATTTGATATGGCTTTTTTTTTTATCACTGTGGTGCTCGTTGAAGGCGATGGTGTGCACTCTTGAGGCTCCAATTCTACATCATTGCACTCAAATTCATTTGAACGAGCTGCCATAGCCTTTTTTTAGCAAAAGTAGACCATGACCTTTCATCTTTTGAAAAATAAATCACTAAATTGATTTAGTCACGAAGACTACACTAACTCAAAAAATACCCATAACTCGAAGTCGACATTTCTTAATAATATTTTTTGAATCACTGGGACAAATACAGCTACAATACAAAATATTCCTATATTCAAACAACCCGTAGCAGCTATTGTTACAATAATATAGCCGATTTTCATTTAACCAGCAATACTCGACTAACTCAAATATTATAAAATAATTTCAACAATAATAAACCATTTTCAGTTAGTAAAATAAAAATACTTACATTTGTAAACAAACACTCCACTAAGTCAAAATAGTCAAAGAATCGGTCTTAGCTCATCACAAGTTCGACCACGAAGACCAGACTAACTAAAATAATTTACGTATTCAAAACGCGGTTAATCACGAATACACGCCCAACTTAAAATAATCCGGTCTTTACGTGTATTAACAGCACCTATCCCTTTGGCTAACATGTCGCAATTCGTAATGCGTTAGTGTTGTTGGCGGGGGTGTGGACCAAGCTAGTCCGCAATACTAAGTTATAGTGCCATCATCATTTTATTTATGGAACTATTTCTACAGGTGTCTGTGGAGATTATGTAGTTTTAAACGCAGATTCCGGTAATGATAATAAGTCATTTTTGAATTATTTCGAGTTGCGCGAGTCTTTGACTAGGTGTGCGATATATTATAAAAGTATTAATTACTACCCCCTATAATTTTTATAGAATGTTTAATGTATTTATACATTATACATTACATACTTTAAATAATCGGCCAAGTGCGAGTCGGACTCGCGCACGAAGGGTTCCGTACTATCATCTATAATACTACAAAGTTTAGCTCTGTTTATAAAATAACGAGAAATCAACGAAATTCCAAGTAGTAAATTGCAAACTTATAGGTAGGTTTTCGATACACATCCGGGCAGCATGACGACGCTCGCGCGAATACGCGCGGTTATGGCTCGCTCCGTGATGTTACCTCCCCCGCTACCCCGCTAAACCGGCGCTCGCACCGCGTTTAGATGCACGGATTATTTTCATTTTGTGAGTTTTTACGTATTAGATTAGGTATTTATTTTTATAGTTAATATATTTCTAAATATTTACTTACAAATATTCAAGTTTCTACCTTTTAATTGAGATCGAGTAAAAATTGCTTAAAAATTACGTTTGTTGTATGGGAGCCCCCCTTTAATATTTACTTTATTGTTATTTAATTATTTATTTTGAAAGGTAATATACAAGTAAATATTCTGTGAAAATTTGAAGCGTCTACCTGTTACCGTTTTTAATATTGAGCAAAAAAATACGAAAAAAACACGTTTATTGTATGGGGACCCCCCTTAATATATTTTTTTTTAATTTTTAGTATTTGTTGTTATAGCGGCAAAGGAACATCATTTGTGAAAATTTCAGCTTTCTAGCTATCACGGTTTATGAGATACAGCCTGGAGACAGACAGACAGACAGACAGACAGACAGACAGACAGACAGACAGACAGACAGCGAAGTCTTAGTAATAGGGTCCCGTTTTTACCCTTTGGGTACGGAACCCTAAAAAATAGTAGCCTAAGAATAGAAATAAAATACACAAATAAAAGAAAATCGACTACACAAATTAAAAAAAATCGATAAAATTGGTCAAGATGTGTAGGTTATAGGAGGTAACACAGTTAATTACATACATAAGTACATAAAATTACGCCTGTTTTCCCTTACGGGGTAGGCAGAATATAAAAAACCAATAAGGCCATAATGTTAAAATTAATCGTGATTTGAGGATTAGAGGGAGGGGACAGAATAGCAGAGGGATAAGAGGGAGGGGACAGAATATCAGAGAGATAAGAGGGTAGGATGTAATGTTAGCTTGCAGTGACATGAGGTCAAGCCCATCGCCTACATAAATGCCAATTTCCCTCAAGTCCCTTAACCGAATTTTATAGTATGCCGGGAAAGAGAAGCAGCTGGTACATTCTATGTTTTTTCTCTCTCATATTTCTTCAGCATGGAAGATTAATTACATACTTGAAAAAGGAGAAATCAAGTAAATGAATAATTGAAAAGTGATGCAAATTGTCTCATCAAATAAACCAGAGCACAATGAATCACAGCGGGCAGATTCAACAAACAAGACCATAAAGAGTTGTTGATTTCAGATAAAGTAGGTTATATATACAATATACACATTTAAGTAGTAAATATGAATATAATGAAAGGGTAGCACGCCAATGGCACCACTGTGACTCAGAAGAACGAGGTTGCAGTCTTGGACAGTTCACTTGCTGGCCATGGACTCTAAAATGGCAAACAGATTTATGTTTAAGAACATTTGAGTACTTTCGTATATGTAAATAAACTTACTTAAAACCAACATTGTTATGTATCGAGATGAATTTAAATGTAACTATAATAACTCAATTTCTCTTGTGCATAATGTATTATGCGAATCTTGTTTCTGACAAACTGTCGAGTGCAGTGTCTTAAAGGCTTGCTAAAAAATCAGTTAACTAGCGGTCACTTACATTCTAAGCCTATTATTTTTATGATTTCACCGTTATAATTTGAGCCCCATGTCATTTAAAATAGGAATAAATATGTATACTTCTAATTACATGCAATTTGGAGGGCAGAAGTGTGAAGTGGGTAAGAATAGATAGATAGATAACTCTTTATTAAAAGACCACACATACAGAAAAATAAATACAGAGAAAACATAATTATAGTTAGGCTTTTAATTGGCGGCCTTATCGTTTAGAGCGTTCTCTTCCAGGAAACCATACACGGATAGGTAAGATGTTACATATACTTAGTGACCTTTAAAGTAACTAAAACTATAGTAAACACTAAAATCCACTAGTAAGAATAATTTTTTTAAGACTTACGGATAGGATATATTTTCTTCATATTTCGCTGCCTAACGTCGTGGCGCCATATAAATGCAAAGCGAGCTGATATATGAAACGACCTGATTTATGCGCTTGCGTCGCTATAACGCATGTTTGCCTTGTTGCGTTTACTACACGATACCTACTTGCACAAAACAAGTAGTGCTCTGTGAATTGTGGAAGTAAATATTTATGATCTCATTAGTATTTTGAAATGTCTGAATTTAGGTCAGTGAATCTATATTGTGCTTCACGACGTACAAAATATAGTTTGCATTTAAATGTCAAATTTTATAACAATCAGCGGTTCAGGTTTTTTATGTTGTATGTCAGTCACGTAGGAAAGAGTCTAGTCTCTTTTTATGTTAAGTTACATTTTTGCCGCTACGCATCCGTCTTTTGAGCGAAATAAAACAACTGTGCCATACATTTGTCGGGGTTTACTAGGTTAGTAAAAGCAGAAAAACAAGGGCGTCACATAAAAATATTACTGTATAATAAGCTGCCAAATTTTATTAGCAAACTTGATTAAAGTACGTTTAAACATAAATTAAAATCTTTCTTTGAAAATAACGCATTTTATAAATTAAGTGAATATATGGAAATGGATCTTTCAAAATCCTAATTTTTTACAAAGGCAGAGCAAGCACAGTCACGCGTAGCAAAAATATAATAATATTTTGGTATTTGTAGTTGTACTAGTATATATACTTAATTAACTAGATAATATATTTTTAATGATAGGTATTGATATTATTAATTATTCTTGTTTTAACGGTTGGAGTCTTAAAACAAATGTAATTCAAATTTATTGGATACCATAATTTAAATCGACTAAATCATTTTATTTATGCTATTATCATAAAATTTAGTTAATTTATCATATGTGTAATTCTGACTTACCTGTAACATGTATGTTATTCAAGGGTAATAAATATTCTTATTATTCTTTTGAACTATGTATAGTATGTATATGTATGTATTAAATAGCTTTTTTTTCACGCATACAGTGCTCCCATAGAAAAGGTTGTTTATAGGTTATAGGTTATATTATGTAGGTTCAGAGGTGGCCCCATATAAATTATATTAAAACCAGTTCAGTACTTTGGTTTTTATAACAAAATAACTCAAAAAATGAAATCCACGTAAACGGAATTGCGTATTTTAAAGTCGGTTCCTTCAGTTTTTTTAAACTATGATCATACTTTTTAAGGTTTGGTAGTCAACAAGGGACCCTTATAATTTCGCTATGTCCGTCTATCTATCTGTGCGTCCGTTTGCGGCTTTGCTCAAAGACTCTTAGTAGGAAAGATATAATTTGGTATAGGTATATATACGATGGATGGATGGATGTTTTTGCTGATCTACCCTATGGGGTGTCGAGATAATTAAAAATATGACTGTTTTTTAAACCTTTAAAGTAATAATTTTTGCTAGAGACAAGTCCCCAGCTAATTGCGCTAGCTAAATGGTTGATTTTATTAAAAATTAAATCAAAAAGAAAACGTATGTTCATAGTAGGTATAAAAATAAGAAGCCCTTTTAGGTCTATTTTTAATTTAAAAATTTTGAATTTGTTTTTTAATAAATTATATACCTACGTTATCCACATGAAACAAATCCAATATAAAATATTCTGAATACATTTTAATAGTTTTAATTTGTACATACTAATTAAAAGTAAATTTTAAATATTTACAATGAAGTGTCGCACGCGAGCGAGAAAGCTACGGTACCTACTCTGGCGCCTTAACAAGAAAGTATCATCTTCTTACATTATGGCCTGTTATACGACGCCCTATCAAAGTGGTTATAACATTTTTATACCTTGCCCATCCTTTGATATGGACATTTATGTTTTCCTTATAGACGAAAATAATGTCCCTCTCAGTTCTGACGTGGTCAGAACTTAAATTGATCTATTTTGTTTTGTTTTTATAGAGCTGTGGATATGCATTTATATATACTCGTTTTTCCTGTTAAGTAAACGTGTACCAAAAAAGTAATCATTGCATTTAAACAACTTTTAATGGATTTAACAAGTAAGTATATCCAGCGCCGGTACACTGCAAAGTGACCTATGAATACTTCATGAATACTTCGTCCATGGACACTGCAAAGTGTTCAAAACGTCAGGGGTTAAAATTATCTATCTATACAATTCTTGTATATATATTTATACATCATAAGGATCTCGGTAAAATCTGTAAAGATAGTGATGAAATTTGGTATATGTAGGTAGATTTGGGCACGATAAATCGATCTAGCTAGGTAAAATTTTTAGTGAACCTGGATTTTTTATGACTATAAAAAATCCGAGTGAAACTAGGTCGCCCAGTTATTGTACAATATTTGGAATAAATTCTTTGAAAGTTGTTTAATTTCAATAACAATAAATCGAGAAAACCTAAGAAACCAAGAAAATTACACGTTTACTGACTGACTGAAAATTTCATGACAGTTTTTTCGTGAATTTTCAAAATATGTAAATATTTACGGAATATGTTAAAAAAAAATACGCTTCCTAAGTCGCCCCTTCTCGATAAATATTGGTAGTAGTAATAGTGTCTTTACCTCTTCTTGTTAAACACACGTCATAGTCGTTTGCAACTTTGCTTAATATCAGGTGAGCTAGCGAAACGCAAAAAAAGTAATTAAGCATTTTTTTCGGCACAATAGAGGAGTTCCTCAAGTTAATTCAACAAATTGGTTAAATTGTAACGTTAATCATTTTGGCACGCAGCTAATAAATACCGCGTGGGTCATTTACAACTTCTCAAATGAAAAAAAAATAACAATGAGTTGACTATCAAAGTTGACTATCTGTCAAAATCAAGTCACAGAAATAAACATAGGAAAATTCCACTCATAAACTTAATGCACGCGTTACTATTTAGCGAAAATCAAAGTTTGTGCCCTGTGTTGTTTTTTTGTTTGTTGTGGTACAACGATAATCATTATTATCAGCAGTAATATATAGCTCTGGTGCGTGATCTTAGATAATAATCGTTAACACGTTATTCCGGTATAAACAACACAGTTTTAATGAAAAGAAACATAAGATGTCCTCAGAATTTTCCTACGATATAATGTAAAAATAGCGAAAGAAGATGGGGTTTGGGGATTTAACTTCACCAATTTATAGCCTGTGGAATTTGTTTGCTGAATAAGCTGTCTTGATCCCGGACCACGGTGGGTATCTCGTGTCTGTAGTCAGAACGTACAAATCTGGGCTCGGGGATAGGACCTTGGTAGATCAAGCACCCACTCCCGACCATCCCCGAGCCCAGCCAAATAGATCCGAGGTGAACGACCACGTAGAGAGGCACGCGATCCCATGCCAGGCCATCGCGAACCCATGTAGCCTCATTTTCATAAAATAAGTGGCCAAGTGCGTGTCGTGCTATGCGCAAAGTAGGGTTCTGTAGTTGCACATTATAATTTAGGTGAACTTAAAATGGGAATACGATAGATACGAGATAACTTATGTTATGTTAATTTACGGCTTTATAGAACTACTCGTAATAGTCTGAGTAAAGCCGTGGATAAACAGACACACAGATAGAAGGAGATGGCGAAACTATAAGGTTTCTTTGTTTACTACGGAACCCTAAAAACTATAGAGCATTAAAATAGCAGAGTGCTTATTTTTACAATAAGAAGGTTATAAGGGCTAGTTTCTATGTGTACGTTTGACTGGTGAATAAAACCAGCGCTGTTCATTGGCCGGGAACCGAACCTGATACAGCGAGCTGACCACTCAACCGTTATGGAAAACTAGATCTTGGTTATTATCCATTATGACCTTTAAGTACCCAAGGTGGATCAAAATAGTATGAGAATGTTTAGCAGTCAACAGGCTAGGCATTTTACTATAGTTCAGCTGATTAAGTGATAAGTACCTATATCTGCGCTATGCGATTTTTTTCATACAAAAAAGAGAAAACGACTGTCTTATTCGATTATGATTATTCGATTTTTATAATTATGTTCGAAACTGAAAAATGAAATATGTAACATTTTGAAATATGTAAGATTTGTCATAAGTTTATTGACTGAATAAACTTATGACAAATCTTGTACGAATAGAATCTATTCACCTGAATTTATATATTCCACATTGATTCAACAAGTATCAAGTGTACGTTTAGAAAACTAAAAAACCCCGACAAAAAATGGCTGAACCGAGTTTGATGAAACATAGTTAAGAACACTCTCGATGAAAACCTTCTTTCACTTTCAAGACAGACACACAAATATACAGATACACACGTCAAACTTATAACACCCCTCGTTTTAGGTCGGTGGTTAAAAATGTGGTAAATCGGGAGCAGGATAATAAAGTCCATTGGCAAGGAGTTCTAAAAAGCAGTACAAAGTATAATTTGACTTGTATGCCATTTTGATAATTGAGCATTTCGAGGTTGAACCCTTCATTAGTGCAGATGTCACTTTTGGAAAATGGAATTAATAATTATGTATACACGTTTTTTTTTCAATAATAAGCTTACGACAAGCGACCGCGAACTAACCTGACGTCAAGCAACGTTACGGTCCACGATGGAGCGCTTACGTAGATACGATTCACACGCGACTTAAAGACACCCTGATTATATCCATCGGGTAAAACTCAGTCAGGATGCAAGATTGTGATATTCAATACATACTCGTATTGCATATCCCATTCGGATTCCAATATGTACTTATGAATCGAATATAAACATTTATACTGGCGCACTATTACTATTAGATATATCTTTCTTACGACTAGTGTATGCTGTATATTAAATCATTGGGCACAACATCTGCACAAAAGCAGCGGTTCAATACCAATGCTCGCGTCATATCTCCCGTGCGCGTACGCAAATCATTGTTATCTAACATCTGTGTGAAATATTTACGCACTAGGGCTATCAAATACTAGTAAAAAAAATATTTAAAAAAATGCCGTTGCGGTGCCTGGCATATGAAAAATACTAAAAATATTTTGTATAGAAAAAGCATACTTCTTTCTGATTATTTTGTAAGCACTTTCTCTTCTCTGTTTACAATCTTTACAATCTTCCTTCGTCGCCGCGCCAACAGCAATTCTGATCCATAAGATCCAAGATGTTTCACAATAATAGTTTAAAAAAACTAAAAAAAAACACGCTTAAAATCCTCGATAAGTCTATAAAGTTTTAATGAAATCTGACCGTTTGAAGTAGGTCAAATTCAAGTCCAAAGGAGTCGGTTACAAACAAACAAACAAACATGTATACAGGTGAAGCTAATAAAAGCGTGTTAAAAAAAAAGTCGTTTACGTAGTTACTCTGGCAAACTTACAGAAAAATCTTAGTGAATGCTTATTCTTTTTACAGAACATCGACAGCTTAGGCTGTGCTAGGCAGTGGTCAATATGATGTAAATTTTTTTGAATAAAAAAAACAGGCCATTTGATAACCCTATCCATATCTTTCCTTTCCCATAACGTTGGTTAATCGTTTCGCACGCTATCTGTGGTACATTTATCTACCAATTTATTACACGGACAACCCACGCCGATTGGTTTGTAGTGCTGTTAGTCAAGTTCAAATGTAGGAATTATTTATTTCATTAATCAGGCCAGAAAATACTGGGAAATATTGCCAATATACTATATCGCTTTGAGCCCCAAGGACCTCGGATTGGTTCTAAATAAATCTGCTAAGTTTTGTGTGAAGTATCATGGAATTAAAGAATTTATAAATCTTTATTCCCATGATACTATATACAGACTTTCTCATCATACTAGAATTATATATAATTTTTTTTTTTTTAGAATTATTAGTCTGTATATAGCCGGACCATTTACAGGTTCCATAAAGGACCGGCTGAGTAATTGCGCAAAAAAAAAAAACGCTTGAAGCGTGTGCGTGGTGGCGCCACCTTGATTGGTTTAAACAAAGCAGTTTTTGCACTCCAACTTACGATTTCATTACGCTTGATACGCTGTTGAGTGTACTTTTTTATGAGAAAGTATGCGTAAAATGTTATAAATGCGTATTCTTTACTATGACTATGACATACATACATACATATTTACATACAATGTACAAACATACATACACTCGAAAAACATAACCCTTCCTTCTTACGCAGTCGGGTAAAAAGACTGTTCGAAAGTTTCGATCATCCCACGTGACACCACCGTAGCCAAATGGTAAAGGCTCCATCGGGGTAATGTGAGTGCGTAAGTTAGTTCTAGTCCTGTCGGATGTCTAACTTTTTAACTGTCTATTTTGTAAGTTCACGTGTAACGTGGCCAAGTATAGTAATGGAATGGCGGCTTAAGTGTCATCTAACATACAACAACAATAGAGTCATAAAATAAACACTGACATCATTAACTTGACTAGCAGAATGGAATAACTAAAGTAAGGAGTCACAAGTTGTTTTAGCACAAAAATGATTATCATAACTTGATCGATGGCCGGTGGTCGAAAAATTCTCGAGCGGAGACTGTATTACCAGCAAGCGCAGAGACAGACTAGCTACAAGTTTTACAGACTACCTCATACAGAACCTTATATAAGTGGCAGGAAGACGCTAGATGTAAGCTTTCCACCCGGTCTTTTTGGAACACGAGATGATAACAATGGTTATCAAAATGCTATCAACTGCGTCAAGATCTATTCTGATCGGAAAATTTTATTTTTCCTTTCCGTAATTCGATAAAAAGTTGATTAGTCTCATTGATTTGCTATTTATAGGTTACACGTGTGTTCATTTCATTTCTGTCTTTAATATATATTATAGTCATTATCACTCATTTATAGTCATGCAACGAAAATTGATTCTAGTGATGGTCTTTAGGTTAAGAGCTCATAGTAGCCTACTATTGAGTATTTTTTTAATATAGAAGTGAAGAAAACTAATGATAACACCTAAATTTTCCTAAATGCGGTATCGATTAAAGGAAGAATAAAAGACTTGAATCATGAGCAGGAAAATTAGAATAATCATGTCGTAACTCTGTTTTATTTCATTTTACACATACAGTGGAACATTGAACTTACTCCTTTTTTGAAGACGGTTAGTTAAAAATAGACTTCTGTATTTTTTTTGCAATAAATCGATCTTTTATATGGAGTATGGACATAAAATAATAAGTGCAAAATCTAGTCACAATAAGAGTAAATTTTCTAATTTGCAGCATGCAACATGTCACTATCACTGGTACAAAAAAGTAAAATCATGCCAACATTTTCATTCAGTGATGCAGTGGCGGTGTTTGTAAACAGAACGCCTTTGCAACAATGCTGTTTTTAATCTTCGGGGAAACGCGGCCGGACTAACTTGTGTTTTAAAACGAACCGTACTTAGAAATCTTTTGTGTAACTACTATTTGTTACTTGTAAATTGAACTTTCTTTCTTTCTATAAAACGTTTGAAGAGTTCATGGTACCTGACGTAGCTTAGGTTTTACCAACAATTTCGCATGTTTCGCTTTAAAATATATTCGAAAGTTAAGTTAATCTTAAACTGAATAATATTTGAAAACAGGATACCTTTTGGAAATTTTACCTAATAGAAAAAGAAGAAAGAAGTTACGTCGAAATTCTACGAAAAACCTCTAGTACCTACCTATTCAGTGAAAGTCACATGAAATTATTAAATTTACTATAAATTAATATTTAGAACGAATATTCATAAAAAAAGAAAAAATACAGTAATTCCACTACAAGAGCGAATTATTTTGCTGTTTTTTGGAAATTTAAGCTGAATTTATGATCGATATTCGTTCCTCGGGCACGATATGTTAATTATAAGACTATTTAGAACGTGTATAACCAAATAAGCAAGTTACTTTTCAGTTGGTTTCTGATTTTTTACCAACTTCCAAAAAGGTGGAGGTTCTCAATACGACTACGGTGGAGGTACTGTGTTTGTTGTATGTTTGTTGAATCATCAGAATCAATTATGTATTGATTTTGATGATTGTTTTTTTTTTGGTAGGTCATACATACTCTAGAGGTGGTCCCATATAAATTTTATCAATATCGGTTCAGTACCTTGGTTATTATAAAAAAAAAAAAACTGGGAAAATATGTCATCCAAATAAACGAATTGGGTATTTCGAAGTCGTTTTTTTTTTCAGTTTTTGAAATTAATTAGGTTTATTATATTATCTTTTAAACCTATTAAAGAATAACAAACACTTTTGTTTTCAACTTTTTGCTCGATCTTTATAGACGCCATTAGAGCAAAAATCGTTTGGTACTGACATTTAAATTTTAAATCGATATCCGAGTTTCATTAGCACACGTCTTATGTACGTAATTAAATTTTATTTTCAGCGTAATAATAGTCTGTCTGGTGAACAGTCGAAAAAACAAGTGTACAAAAGTGTTAAATCACGCCACGTTTACCTTGAGTCGAGACTGTATATAATTGACAACAGAAATCATCAGAATTATAATGTGGCTGTCATTTAGCAGTTCGTAGTTCAACGTATCGGCCGTCTCGCTCGAGCATACCCACATTTTTGTTTTGAAGTTATAAAATTATTGAATGAACTTAAAAAAAAACGTTGTTTGCTTATCTAGAAAACTACATCACAAATATTCGACAGAAATTGTAATTTGATCCAAGTTAATTTTTATACATAAAAATCATTTTTAGAAATTATTAACGCAAAAATGATTTTTATGTATGAAAATTTAATTGGATCAAATTGAAAATTTTGTTGAATATTTGTGATGTTGTTTTCTAGTTTTACAATATATAGACGATTTTGTTATAAGTTCATTCAGTTATTATATACAAAAACGTGGGTATGCGCGAGCGAGACGGACGATGGTCGAACTGCGGACTCCATATTAAAAGAAAAACAAAGTACTCGACAGCAGAAAAACAGTTTTTGCTAACTTACGATTTCGTTACGCTTGATACTCTGTTGAGTTTACGTTTTTATGAAAAAGTATGCGTAAAATAAAACTTTTTTTAATTTTACCATAAATGGTCGAAAAGAGTATATTTTCAAAATTAAATAATATCAGTATAATTTATTGGCTGCAAATTACATTTTTAATGAAGTAAAAAGTTGAGATTAATCAACCAAATAATATCAACTTTTTTCTTCAAAAAACGATATTGAAGCTAACCACAGTTAATTCATTGTAAGACTATACTCTTTTCGACCTTAATTCGTAAAAATACTTTTGTATGGTAATCGTACCACCTTAAAAGTAACTTTCAATTTTATACAAGAGCTCTTGTGTTACAGCAAATATCAATACAAAAGCACAGTTTACTCAAGACTTTCATCGACGTCTGTATCATGAAGCAGTTCAAGCACACAAACTATTTCTTATTCTGTGTGTTCAAGTGCAATATTCTCTATTTCTCCGAAGCTATAAAAACACCTTCCACTTTCGCACGTTTTAATGTTGCCAGTTTATTCGCCGACGCACTCTGTCGTAAAACCTCCCCGGTTTCAGCTCGCCTCTTGCGGTTTCCGAACTAAAATGGACTTTGATGACGAACTTTTTTGTAGAATAGATGGAAGAAATATTTAAGGCGCTGGTGTTGGTGCTGCAGCTGTCTCGCTCGCTTTTGCTTACACTCTTGTATGTCAGCCTTACGGAAAAAAATACAATAAATATGTTCTTAGGTACTTAAATCCTAACTTCCTCTGTCTGTTTATTTTATTACCTTACGTCTAAAGGGTTGACCCAATCGTTGTGAAATTTGGCACAGACATTCTTTAGGACCTGGGCTTGGAATGATATATACTATATATTATCATTATGATCATCATCACAGTTTTTCATCACTTTACGGGTGACACCACGGGACGCAGTTAGTTCAACACTACTCGGGTGTTTTTTTTAAATGATATATGTTAATATATCTAAATAAAAAATGAATTTTGACCGAAATGAACGTCTAAAAGTGTGAATGTACACAGATGTCTATTGTACATATATTCTATCATAATTATTAAAATAAAGATTAACGAACAACTCGCTAATAAAAGCTAAAGTAACTTACATCATATTCTGTCTATTTGTTACCTTTTCATGGCCAAACGGCTGAGCTGATCTTTATGTGGTACAAGAACGGCCGAAAACATGAAGATATCATTGTAGTTTTTCATCACTTTGCGGTTAAGACTACGAACCACAGCTAATATTTGACAATTTACGAATGTTCTATATTAGAAAAATTGTCTCAATGGCATTATGGCACAAATAAAAAATAAAGACGCCACTTCAAAATCTCTTTCGTCACTCCGTAAATCGTTTCCGTTCATAAATCCGCATGAGTCCAATGTGACATTGCATGCAGCAGACGCGGGCCCACGCCTTTCTCGTTACATTCACGTTCGCTGACTTCGTCACCTTGTATTCTAAAATGAGCCATGTGTAGGACGAGATTACATTGCGCGTTTTTCAATGTTTCAGTTTTTTTTTGTCACTGTGTCACTGTTATCGAGATTTTATAAACTTTATCGCATAATAGGTTATTGGGTAATGTTTTAGTTTTTAGTCACTGTGTCACTGGTTTAGAACTGTAGCGTAAATTAAGTTATTGGGTGTTTTTTTATGTAAAACAATTGTAATAGAAGACTCAATTCTAGCAAATGAGAGCTAGTTCGAAAAGTGTAAAATTTCGACAGTCACAGCTACACAAGTGTCGACGGGGCGTTATATTCATGCATGTAGTGCATTGAAGTTATATGTATCCAATTTACATTTATGTTAATATTATATGTGTTTACATTACTAAGATTATGCACGATTGCCAAATAAGTTTATATTTTGAAAATCATTATTATAAAATGTTTATTTTTATAATGTTTTAAACAATATGATTCACAATTTCGTTACCATTCCACCATTTAATATTTATGTAATTACTCTGAAACAATGTTATTTTATTTCCTTGCGTATCTGTTAAAAATATGTTCATACTTGTCAAAAAAAAACATTGAAAATAACTTTGTTCCAACCGGGTGTCCCACGACCTCTGGCACATTGTTAAAATTTCATTATTTTCCAATTTATAGCAGAATCGTAATAGGTACCTATAGCCGCTTCATTTTCAATAGTAAAGACTTGCTAAATCTGTAATTACTAAGTATGAATTTATTTATTTTTTTGTTAAAAAAACTGACTTAATAATTAAATGAATACCTTTAATTATAAAAAAGCAATGTATTAAAAATTATAGAAATTATAATCTCCTTTTTTAAGGTCGAATAAAACCCCAATTTTTCAACTTTTCAATTTTTCACTTCAAAATCAATTTTGAAGATTATGACAGCAATTGATATAATTTTATAGTTTATAAAACTGAAACAACCGACTTCAAAGTACGCTACTTCGTTACTTGTAATATTAGAAAGGATTAGGATACATAAAGTTCATATCATCATGCTCAGTCGGGTAGTAATTAAACAAAACGCTCAATCGTTGAAGTAACTCTATTTTCACCTTATACACATTGGATGAGGAGTAAGAAGATTTTACTTTTACTAAATCTTTCACGGTTTACTTAAATTTTTAAAGAAACCTCTCTTCACCCGCTTGTTTATTTTTTTGTCAAGAATGAGATATGTCATTGAATGCCAAATGCTCCGTCTTCGAAGATTAGAAAATGTGCAGATGTTTATACGATAATCCTTAACATTTGATACTTTTGCAAGGAAAAACGTGTAGGTAGAACTCTGCGTTTCTATAATCTGACGCACTTCACTCAGGAATACAATGAAAATTTTAATTTTTTAGATATTATTCAAAAAGTAATAAAGCAATGTCTATAAAATAATTATGGTACCAACTTCGGAGCATTCTCTATAATTATGTCAATTCAAGAAACACAAAAATTGGTTCACGTATGACGGAGTAATCGGTGAACAAACATACAAAAAAAAAAAAACATACGGATCGAATTGATAACCTCCTTCTTTTTGGAAGTCGGTTAACAATATAATATATAACTAATAAGTAGAAATCTCAGTCCCTCAAATCTCAGTCTCCCAGTCCTTCAAGTCGAAAGTTTACAACCAGTGTGTGTTATGAGCCTTATAAGGAATATAAGGAAGCTTAAGGTCACGCAACGAGCTATGGATAGGGCTATTCTCGCAGTCTCTCTACGAGATCGAATCAGAAAGAAGAGATACGTAGACGTACAAAAGTCACCGATATAGCACAGCGGATTAGCAAGTTGAAGTGGCAGTGGGCAGGGCACATAACACGTAGAACTGATGGCCGATGGGGCCGAAAGGTTCTCGAGTGGAGACCACGCACCGGCAAGCGCAGCGTAGGAAGACCAGCCACGATATGGACAGATGGTCTCATACAAGTGGCGGGAAGACGCTGGATGCAAGCCACTTCCAATCGGTCTTTTTGGAAATCCATATCGAAGGCCTATGTCCAGCAGTGGACTTCTTATGGCTGAGATGATGATGATGAAGTACAAATCTTAATGTCTTAGTATTATGTATAAAGTGTGTGGGTGTATGCATGTGTTATTATGTGTTATGACAGCAGATGACGTAAAAGCTAGACGAATTCGTGTGTTAGTCATTAACGCATAGACGAGTTTCATAAAAGGTATGAATATTACCTACTGAATGCATGCATAATAATACTCGTAGTGAGTGTAGGTAGTAGGTACATTTGAAAGAATACTGATAAGAACAAGAATTAGTTAATGTAGAATTTATAATAAGAACAACATTGAACCATGTAGGCAATTCATCTGAAAGAATCGAGCTGTAATAGATAAAAAAAAAAAAAAAAAAAAGTACATATGTACTATTAAAAAGATTTATTATAGTTTAAAAATTTGAAAATCGTCTGCAAACTGCAGGAATCTAATAATCAAATATTTCGAGCTTGTTAAAAATACTAAATGAAAGCTTATAACGCTGCCACGAAATGACACTAGCGGAAAGAAGACAGATAACTTAAGACGTTGGTTAAAGTTAAGTAACGTTTTTAGGTAAGGCCATACACACAATCCAAAGAAATATTACAACGTTTCTGAATAAGAAAGTTTACACATTTTCATTTCCCGACTAGCATTTCACTTGCGTCTATAATTAAGAAAATGGCACATTCTGACGTAACTTGATATAATACACGGCACGTAAGTTGAGCATTTGCAAAAATTTACATTCAAAATTAGACTTTGCGTCCCATGTTTAAAGTCAATTTTCTTTGTTCATTTTTTGTTTCCAACTCTCAACAACAGTTCCCGCGTAGTACAACAAACACCGTATCGTAAACCAAAGACAATACGGCACTCATTGTGACAACACAAACAAGCATCTCCAAACAAAAACGGCTATTTCAAACAATCTCGCGTTTCACTCGAGCATTCGAAATCTGAGATTTCACTAAATAATATACTTAGTATTATGTTTTTACTCTGAAACCTAAAACTTAGACAAATATTTAACCCTAACCTTAACCTTAATGTTAATTCTCAAAAAAGTTTGTATTTTTGTACAGTACAGTCGGTACCTATAATTTACAAAGATGCGTGTATTATATATAGGATAGGAATTAATTAAACAGGGTCAATGTGTCAGTCCTACGTGCTATTTTTGAATTTTGGTGCCAATTTTTTCCCAATATTTAAAACTCATGGAATATTATTGCAAATTCCTTTTTTCAAACAAACAAACACAAACTTTTTGGAAATTGCAAATTTCCAAAAAGTTTGTGCTCGTGATGTGTATACTTCGTAAAACTATTATTGTATTCGCAAAGATCAAATAAATCTCATACACGCTGCTACAATTTAAAATTATATTTATTTACTGTCCCACTGCTGGGTAACGGTCTCCCCACTTCCCTCTACAAGTCGCGGTCCTGTGCGGTCCTGCCAATCTTTTTGGAATAAGATTTGCTGCCAAAATTTTAACATATCTTGAATGCAGTACCATTATCCAAATCCAAAATATAAAAGTGCGAGTTTACAATTTATTTTTCGCTAGCCAAGGTTGAGTGATGGCTACGCGGTCTACTGGACTGCAGCCAACACAAACGAGATAATTCGAATATTGTAACGAAAGTCAAATTGTTATCTGCATGTGACGGCTGGCCCACTGTGTAATCACCCCTTAACCTAGTTACCTACATCTACGTATTACCGCAATTCGGAAAGGTAATTTTCCGATTAGCTATCTATGTGACTAATGTGCTGATGTATGTTCGTTTGTGATAGTGTCGGTTTGACTGATGTGTATTTTTATTGTCATATCTGGATTATCTCTATTTTTGTAAACTTTCCCATTGCTGAGCACAGGCTGCTTGACTACGGGTTATGTTCATATTTTGAGCGTGTGGCCAACCCGTATGAACATTAAATTATATAAGTCAAAATTTACATTCTATTTTGTCTTTTCTTTATTCACCCAATCTTTGAGATGTCTGTAAAAGTTAAGGAAGTCAATAGGACTTAAATTTGGTATTTCCTAATATATTTTTTGTGCGCAAATTAAAATATTTGATCTGCACAGCCTCGTAGCTTGTTTGAAATAACTCAAAATCATTTAAGATACTTATTATAGGCAATTTTGTGATAACTTTTAGACATTTACCTAATTTTAACCGTAATAAATCTTATTTCACTTGTTTTTTTTTTCTTTCTTTCAAGTGCTTTTGTAGAGTTCAGGTGCTTTAGTACAGTTCTTTTTAACTAAATACCGTTTCAATCCAGATCACAACACATACATCTGCCATCCACATACAAACCGCTAAAAAGCACATTAATATTCACAACAAAAGATTTATACGCAGCCATTAAAATGGACAAAATTTAATGCACCATATCCAAAGCATGACAGTTATGTCGCAGATTACGAAACAGTTGGTATTCTAGCTCAGATCATTGGCCTGACTTTGGTTTTCGATAAGGTCGCTTACTTTAAATTTTAAATCGTATTTAAATGCTATTAAAGCGGATACTTTATATTTATTTACGGATGTATTGTAAGCAGCAAATCTGAGCTAAAATGGGCTAATAATGAAAGCTGATGGGGTGTGTTATCCCTAAGTAGAACTTTAAACTTTATGAAAAACTATATATTAGATCAAGGTTAAGTTAAGCACATATTTGCCAAGAAACTACTTTATAATGTGTACAGGGAGCTGTAAATTTTGTGTCACTCTTAATTTCAGAAAAACAAGATGAAAAACAAGATAAAAACGCAAGATTGCAGACCCCCCAGGACTTTGAAGAAAACTGTAATACAACAGGGGTAGTAAATAGAGCTTTTATACGTTGCAATGACCCTTTACAGCCGCTCCTAATAAAAAAAATATAAATGACGATCCATATTTAAGAAATCGATATGAGCAAAAAAATCTGCTAACGATAACTAAACATTTTCACACAACACCACTTAACCCCAAACTAAGCTTGTACTACGAAAAAAGTCTTTTTTGTAAATACATGCGTCTTATAACACATAAAAACACCCAGACACAGAAAAATATCCACGCGGATCACACAAATATTTATCCTGGATGGGGATCGAACCCAGAACCTTAAGCTTAGAAGACAGATGTCAACTGAGCTATGAAACCAGTTCATTGTCCTTGTCATGTCATTTGGTAATGTCAACGAGTACTTTATTTCCAATTAAAATGAACAAAACTGTAAAAACATAACACTCCTTCTTGCGCAATCAGGTTAAAATTATCTAAGTTTATTTATTTATTTATTTATTTTATTTTATTTATTACATTCATGCACTACCCTTACAGAATTATCCTATTGCGATAGTGCACTACATAGTCTATATTATATTCTACCATATTACTAACAATTCATATAAAAAAAATCTCTATCTTAAAAATAAATACACAAATTATATCACCAATGTCAAATTAAAATAAAATCAAATTATACAAATTCATTATTATTACAATGATTATTATTAATGTCAAATTATTCAAATAAAATCAAATTATACAAATTCATTATTATTACAATGATTATTATTAATGTCAAATTATTCAAATAAAATCAAATTATACAAATTCATTATTATTACAATGATTATTATTAACGTCAAATTATTCAAATAAAATCAAATTATACAAATTCATTATTATTACAATGATTATTATTAACGTCAAATTATCTAAATTATTATCGTCAAACTAATAAGAATTTCAAATTATGTACATTTGTTAATTTTTCCAATGTATTTCTATTTATTATTATAGCAGGCATCAAAGGTTACCGCTCTTATAAACTCTGCTATGGCGCAATGAAATAAATCGATATTTAGCGCAACTCGATTTAGTGCATGCAACACCCGAACCAATGGCGATTTGGCCAACAAGTTGGTTCTAGCGCTGGGCACCGAGAACAGGCGCGGCTTGCGCCGCCGGCCTACGTACCCGTCCGGCACGCACAGGGCCATCAGCTCGAGCACGTGCGGGTGCGACAGAGCGCCCCGGAACACTCGCATCACATAACACGCTAGCGCACAATCCCTTCTAACTTCTAATTTGTTGTATCCGACCATGCCCAGAACAAACAGGGTCGGATACATCAACGGATAGAACGGATATACCCCGTACAATCTCGAGTATAGGAATCTTGTGTATTTATTTTGTATGCGCTCTAACATCAGAGCATACTTCGCTTCACTCGGAGCCCACACGGCGGAGCTATACTCTAACTGGCTCCGGATGAGAGCGTCGTACAAAGCCGATATCGCTCTGATGTTTTTGAAGCCCTGAGCTCGACGCAACACAAAACCCAACCTCTTGTACGCTTTTTTACACACGAGTACTATATGATGTCGGAACGTCAACTCGCTGTTTAAATTGACCCCCAGATCCTTGAGTGACATCACACGGCTTAAAATTTCCCCGTCAACATTGTAGTCAAAGTGGAGAGGGTGTTTTGATCTACTGTACGAAATTACAGAGCATTTCGAGACATTGAACTGCAATTT
This sequence comes from Lycia hirtaria, assembly GCA_947563715.1. Classification (NCBI taxonomy): domain Eukaryota; kingdom Metazoa; phylum Arthropoda; class Insecta; order Lepidoptera; family Geometridae; genus Lycia; species Lycia hirtaria. The sequence continues at coordinate 6,970,882 of OX387383.1, forward strand.
ATGCATTTTACTCCACTCGACAACCCTGTCAACATCCTCTTGTAATCGCTGGCAGTCGTCCCTGTTTTTAACTGAACAAAGCAGCTTGAGATCATCCGCGAACAATAAACAGCGAGCGTGCCTAACCACCTTTGGGAGGTCATTCACCATAATAATAAATTCCAAAGGTCCCAGGTTCGACCCCTGACTTACCCCCGTTTTTGTGAGATAAGGTTCAGATCTGCACCCAGCACAATCCACATATTGTTTTCGATGCCTCATGTAGCTTGCAAAGAACGTTAACAGCTTGTTTGTGCACCCGACTGCCGCCATCCTCGACAAAAGCACATCGTTATCGACCAAGTCGAACGCTTTTCTGAAGTCGAAGTAGGCAGCGTCGACCTGCACCCCCGCGTCCACCTGGGGCATGATATAAGCCATCGCATCTAGCAGATTACTGGTGGTGCTGCGTGCGGGTCTGAACCCGTGCTGGGCATCATCGAGCTGTGCCGACACCTGACGCTGTATACTGCACTGTATGGCCGATTCGAACACCTTCGCCGGGGTGGACAAAATCGCCACTGGCCTAAATCCGCTCACCTCGGAACCTGCGTCACCCTTCGGAATCGGAATCACCCGAGTTATTTTCCAGCATTCTGGAAAATACGATGCCTCTAAACACAAACTGTAGATATGATGTAGCGGCTTCTCCAGCACCAGGCGACAATCTCTAAATATAAACGCGGGTATGCCGTCAGGTCCCGCCGAACGTTTCGGCTTAAGGCGCGCGAGCGCCGCGCGCACCTCGGCCCGCTTGAGCTGCGCCAGATGAATGCACGCGGCGCTCGCGGGCGCGCCGGCTGCCGCCTCCTCCACGTCCAGTCGTGCCGTACTGGTGCCGTATACCGACTGAAAATAACATGCAAATTCACTAGCGCATTCCACCTCGGATAAGATTTTTCCATTTTTAGTAATTTTTTTATTGTTCCTGGTACTCTTTTTTGACCTTATGTAACTCCAGAACGACTTTGGATCCCTCGCTAACTCGCTTTCGACCCTATCTACATGCCCCTCGTGCGCATTCCTTATCATCGATTTTACTTTTGCCCTACATTCCGAAAACAATTTATAATTTTCTGACGTGTTACGAGATTTGTACCTTTTGTGTAAATCAGCTTTACGACGTATAGCTCGGATGATATCCTGCGTATACCATTCGGGATAAGTGTGCCTGAAGGTCCCTTTTTTAGTCGGTCGTTTTTTTGGCACACTTTCGTGAAACATACGGTTTAACGCCCCGTAAAAATACTCGATTGCTTTTTCAGGCTCACATATCTCATACAAAGGACTCCAATCCGCGTCCATAGTTAACGCATATAACAAATTAAAATTCGCCCTAGCAAAATTAAAATATTGCTCTGGTAGAGAACTTGAAACATTCGAGGAAATATGTACCGGCGAATCCGAAGACGCGGCGAGCGGAACCGGGGGCGGGAGCGAGGGCAGGGGCGGCAACGCATCGGCGCCGGCGCGGGCGTCGGCGGGCGCACGCCGCACTCGCACGGCTAACGGCGGATGATGCGCGTCCACCGGTACCAGCGCCTCGTCCGCCGCGCGCACGTCCATTGTCCCCGATAAATTACGCGAGCAAAGCACTAAATCGAGTTGTCTATTGTTACAATTTGGAACCTTATTTAACTGTATTAAATCGCAAAAAGCCAGAAAATATTCATAGTAATTTACAACATTGTCATTACTCGAATGTAGATTAAAATCTCCTACGATTATTATCGACTTGTGTTTGACACACCAATTTTCTATAATTCTAAACAAAATCATATAATCAGATTCAATGCTGCTGGGTGGTATATAAACGACGCAACACACAAACAAAAATCTATTTTTTACGTACAACGCTACGCCGACTAGTTCGAATGTACACACGTCTATATTAACATCGCTCGGTAGCTTCAGTGTCCTTATCTCGAACCGCTGTGTGGCCACAAAAAACGCGCCGCCTTGTTTTCTTCCGTCAGTACGGTCGCATCTTATTATTTGGTAACCGGGTGGAATAATTTCTGCATCATGTATAGATTCATTGCAACCGGTCTCCGTGATCGCGAACAAGTCAGCACTCGAAGAATCCATGTTGTTCTGGAATGAATCTAGCTTGGTCCGGAGTCCCCTCACATTCTGGTAAAATAAATCGATACTGCTATGCTTTGTCGATTGGTTTATTTGTAGGTCTCCGAAACCAGAACCACTCTGCATATGATGTATTTATAGGCCACGCTTCAGGTTGACAAAGTTTTTGAAATACATCTTCCGATACCGAGATAACGAATGATGAATAGTCTCGTACTATTTTATGCTTGATTTGTTCCACTTTAACGGCGGTGTTCGACCCACATACAGACTTAACATGGGATGTCAGTTGGTCTACCGTGGTATCTAATGTGAGTCGCCATACGTGTATGTGTTTCTTTTGCTCTAAGGCCTTTAATTCTGTAAAATCTGTATTCCGACCCCTCTGCACGCTTTTGAATTGCGGTTGTGGCTCCCTCGGTTCTGTGTCTTTATTCTGAGATACTACTACTTTTTGTTTCATATCTGATAACTCGCTCGGACTTGTCTTAGCTGCTTTGGTTTGTCGATGGAGAGGTTTAGTTTTGTTAACTCTCTTTACAGATTTCTTTCCAACTTCAATCCACCCGTTTTCCTGACTGTCTGAGGATTCCTCTGAGCTTTCGAACTGAACCACATTTTGACGCGAAAGATCGTTCCCTGAAATCGCCGCTTTCGTGGCCTCAACCTCATTTTTATGTTCCAGCAGTGGTGGTGCGGAGGTAAGCGCGTCTGTGGCGTTCGATTTCGCACTGTCACAGATAGGCGCATTAGTTTTATTTACAAGCTGTGATTGTACCTGCGACTGACTGTTATTTAACAGTAACTCAATTCGCTCGTTGCGATCACAAATAACTTGCAACTGTTTCTGTATCAACGGTATAATAGAATAAGATTGTCTCATATCTTGTATAGTAGTCTTGAGTTCCTGAACTTCATCCTTAGTGATATTACATATTTTTTGAATATTTAGTATATGTTTGTCCTGAGTATCCAATCTATTTCTTACTTCTAGACATAATTCTTTAAACCCGGATAACAAGGTACATTCATCGTCTGGTAAGGAATGCTCAATTTGGCTACTACTGCTACCTCGTTTGGTGTTAACATAACTCGGACTCGCAACTGTCACATTTTTCCTTTGGTCCGGAGTACGAACAGGTGTATCATTCCGTAAACGTTTTGGTTTTAGGCTTTCACATTCTGGGCATATCCAGTGGTGAATGTAATCTGTCGAAAAAGATTCAAACTCTTCCTTTTTTATAGCGAGACACGTTAGGTCATAAACTTTTTCACATTTACTTTGGGTACATCTCATATTTGGTTTATCAGCAATGTTTTTATTACATGCTCTGCAATTTATAGCCATTGTAATCAAATAAATAAAATAAAAAATATATAATAACAATCGCACTGTTCACATTCACTTTTGAGGGTATTTGTAGAAATTATTTTGATTTTTATTTAATTTTGGTATTACAAACAGTTTATAACACTATTCACTTAATTGATTTATTGACCATCGTTCATAGTTTTATTTATTTTGTTCAATTTATATATTAGGTATATTTGACCTTACTAAAATAATGTTTATGTAGCACTGTTATTTTCACTTATTTACCAATGTTTTGATGAGTTTACAAGCTGAACAACACTGTCACATATAATTTGTATCTTTATATCCACATATAACAGCAAAGAAGAAAAAGAAGTGGGCCTTGATTGGAACAAGTTCTTTGTTTATTTTTAGCTTCATTTTAATTATTTATAATAACACCTTTGTAATAGAAAATAATCACTTTATTTACATCTTTCTTCTCAAACGTTACCCTGAAAGTTCATTGCCCCTAAGCGATATGTGACGATATGGCTATTGGTATTCCTTTCACGCACTAAATATAGTCTGCAGGCGCTGCCGGATTTAAATTTTTATTTTTATTTACACAGCAGTGATAACAGAACACCGACCAAGTTCACTTCACAGCAAAAAGTAGTTCTATCACTGGTTAGATTAATATGACTGGCCTTGTGGCTCAGTTGGTAGTATGTCTGCCTGCTGAGCTGTAGGTCGTGGGTTCGATCCCCATCTAGGTCAAACATTTGTATGATGAGCATGGATGTTTGTTCTGTGTCTGGGTGTTTCTATGTATCATTTATGTATATGTACTTATATTTACAAAAAAGTATTAAAGATTTATTCATATGTAATCTCACCACCGACAGCGTTTACATAAATATTTATCTTTTATCTTCTAAAGGTTGTCTGGAAGAGATCGCTATTAGCGATAAGGCCGCCTTTTGTACGTTTCTTACGCCTTAATCATGTACATATTGTTATTATACTATGGTGTCAATAAAGTATTTTTGTATTGTATTGTATTGTATATAATTATGTATTCTATCACCCATCTGGTTCCATAGTACAAGCTTTACTTAGCTTGGGCTAGATGGTGTAGTGTGAAATGTTCACAAATAAATAAATTAAAATATACAATTATACATTATTTTATGCTAGTTTTGCAGGTGTGTGTATATGTTACTGTAAAAGCCCGAACATTGGTAAATCTTAGGTTTTACCAGTAAATCTTAGGGTTTACCAACACGAGTCGGTAAATGTAAGAATATGTAAAAAGAAACGATTTTATCGGGCTTTTACCATTAGAATTTATTACATGCTAAGTTTTACCAGTGACGGTTGGTAAATGTTGGATTTGGAAATAAAACAATGCATAATAGACCAGTTTAGGCTAGGCCAAACTAGTTGATCCTGGTATTTTTTTGTATAAAAAAAAACCATAACCTAATCTCTGAAGAAATTATTGCTTATACCTAAGACTGCGTTGCACCAAGCTACATCGTTCAATCAAACAAAATATGTTATTATATATGTTACTGTAAAAGCCGAATACAGTAACATATGCATTGTTTTATTTCCAAAACTAACATTTACCAACCGTCACTGGTAAAACCTAGCATGTATTAAATTCTAATGGTAAAAGCCCGATAAAATCGTTTCTTTTTTACATATTCTTACATTTACCGACTCGTGTTGGTAAACCCTAAGATTTACTGGTAAAACCTAGGATTTACTAATATTCGGGCTTTTACAGTAACATATATAAAGGTGATTTATTTCCTGACCGTTTGAATTTATGTAAATATGTATTAAGAAAAAATCACACTTGATAACAATTTCGTATTTATTTATCCTGTCTTGCTGTTTATCAAGATATAATGTGTGCGTCATAGATCGTGTTTGCAAGCCAAAGTGCTGTTTTTTTCAAAACAACAATAATTCTTGTGATGTTAGTGTAAACGGTCGATTTTGTCTCTTACGATAGTTCGCGAAAGGAAAATAGGTATTTTGTTGGCGCCTTTTGGCCCGTTTATTTTACCTTGTTGAAAAAACATTTCTGTAAAAAGACACCAGGAAAAAACTTTAGAAGAGATAACTGTATTGTACTTAAAGCATTGTACAATTTCGATGGGTATTTTATTAAATAAGTTGTTTGGCTTCTATTTTTTGTATATTTGTAATTTATTCTTTTTAACTTCGAAGCTATAATAAAATAGTGTACGTATTCTACAGTCAGAAAACTGAAACAACCAACTTCAAAATACGCAATTTAGTTTACTTGGATGACGCTGTCTCTTGTTTAGAAACTCACTTATTTTGTTTTAAAAATCAAATTACTGGACGGATTTTGATAAAATTTATGTGGAACTAATCTGAAAATGTATACTATCAAACAAAAAAATCCAAATCGGTTTATAATTGGCGGAAGTATAAGAAATGAAAAATACAACCGAATTGACAACCTCCTCCATTTTGGAAATCGGTTTAAAATAGAATTATACTTTTATGGTCTTTACAATAAAAAATAAAGAATGTTATTATTCTTTATACTGTTTCACTTTTTTTTTTTTTTTTACAACTAAACAATATACAAACTTAAAATAATCAACTAACTAAAGTACTATTCAACAACATTCAAATCGATTACCCCAGACGTATAAACATTTAATGACAATCCAAATAGTTAAATCCACTACCAGTTGCAGCGTACCCAACACGTTACTCGTATTGCCACGTAAAATGGCAATGCTTATGCGTTAGACAAGATAAGCACCAGCATTTTAGTCACGCGTCGCATCGATCAGACTTTAAGTCAAAAGAGAATATTCAATAAAAATATATTATCAACCATTACAATAGGTAGGCGACGACACGTCTCGGATCTTTGATACACTTTGGCAAACAGCCAAATCCTAACAAACTGGGCTTTCTAATGATTTAATAAAAAAATAAAATTGGACGAGTAATTTGTACACGTTAGTATTCAAGATAAGACCCGGGCCTACGGTTTTAAATAGAGTATAGTTCCCGTCACGTAAAAAGAACGCTGGTTTGTTCGCGCTTACGAACAAATCAGCGTTCTTTTTACGTGACGGGAACTATAGGTAAGTATATTTACATTTGCACGAAAATAAATCGAGAAGTGACTTTACAGAGGATTAGTATTTACTGTTTTAAGGAGAAAAAATGAGATTTTTTTGTTGATAAATTTGAAAATTTTAACGAGAAAATATAATCAAATCTCTTTAAAATGTATAAATATAACTTTTCATTTTTCTTTTCAATTGAATAAGTTATGTTGGGTAAATATAGCTTTCAACTTTAATAAAAACCCAAAAATGGCTGGTTTAAATCGATAAAGTACCCCTAAATATTTTTTTTCATCATAGCAGAGAATTTCTCAATCAAAACAAAGATAATTTGATCAAGAGTGTTAATTTAAAAAAAAAACTTAAATCAAAATCTGATCATCTGTTTAATTGCTACGTTGCCACAGACACAAGAAAACACAGATACGGACAGTTTCATAAATAAGGGACCTCTAATAAATAAGTACTTACTAAATATGTTTGAGATCCATGGGGGAGGCCTATGTCCAACAGTGGACTTCTTATGGCTGAGATGATGATGATGATGAAATATGTTTGGGAGGTTCATCTCTATGTTTGGGAGGTTCAAATCAAAGATCTCTACACATAAAATTTTGTATCGAAAAACATCACTAAAGTATTTAAGCCGGGACCACACAGAATACCGTTAGGCCAATCAAACACTAATTTGTACCCTTAGATTAAAAAAAACAAGGCCGTAATTGTTTTTTTGTGCCCAAAGATTACAGGTTACGTTGATGGGAAATCAAATCAAAGAGAATAATAACCAGAAACATAAAATTACAGCTTGAAAATATAATTTTATAGGCCACTTTATTTTTTAGCAGGCTTTTTGCAATTATAGTAATTGTATAAAACTAGTTGTAGACACATAAAATGTACAAGATCATGTAGCTAGTTAGTTTATAATTCGACTAAATAACATAGTTCTATTGTGACATAATAATAGAAACACGGTAAAGTTAAGGCAACATAATAAAATTTAATATTATATAATATACACAATTAAAATAATCGCCTTAACTACAGCATCTGAGCTACGTCAATATAAAAAACCCCTTGACGTTGGTGACAATCAAGGTAAACATAATGACAATCTTTTAGTGCGTCATCTTCAACTTTGTGAAGTTTTATGCTGAGTTACTAACAAAAGTAAAAAATCAATTCTTAATTTTTCCTCTCGGGTGTCGTCGTGGATTGTCAATGCCAATGCTAATCAATGATAAGTCACGGTCAAGTCCAAATCCTGCCCCAGTCAAGAATCAGTAACTTCATAAGAGCTTTTTATGGCAAATAATAAATATGACAAGAAAATACACGACATCATTACATAAAAAAATCAAATTCACTTAGTTTCTTCTTGCACACATGTAATCTTAAGCTCAATAAGCGCTAAAAAACACCTTTTAATTTCTCATTAATATTAATAGTTGAGAATGATAAATAAAATAAAGTACATTATAATGCAATAAACTTATGGTTTACTACAAATTTTTTATTTACTGTGTGGTATTCTTATGAAGTAGGTATATATTTCAATTGATAGGTTATAAAATAGCTACAAGAGTAGACATTGACCAGACTGTGGTCAAGTCCGGTGAAGTCCGGTCCACATTTTAATATGCAACTTACTATCTACTTACTCATAAGTAATATGGAGATATAAAAATCCCTGACCTCTTTCACTGAAGTAAAGTGTAACATGACCCTGATTATTTTCCTTATTGACTAATATTACGGCGAAAACTTCTTTTGCAAATATTCAATCACTACTATTTTAAGAACATAGCAGGAAAATCTTAGAAGAGAAGAATAGACACCAATTAGTCATCTCTTAAACATAGATATACTTAAAATGTACTGTGTATATTTAATACGTACATATAGGTATGTATGTCTCGGTCAATGACGCACATTACCTTAACTGTCAAAAATGGTGACAATATTCATACAACTCAATTGTAACGAAACGTTTGTACGTCATTTTTAACTGATTACAAAAAAGGAGGTGGTAAATTCGGTTGTTTTTTTTATCATGTTTGTTACTGCATAAGTTAGTCATTTATAAACCGATTTGTATTGTATTTTGTTTGAAAAGATATACTTTCAGATTAGAACCATAGAAATTTCATCAAAATTCGGTTTAGTAGTTTAGTTTTTAAACCAAAATTGCGAATTTTTAAGTTGGTTGTATTTTTAGGGTTCGGTACCTCAAAAGAAAAAAACGGAACCCTTATAGGATCACTTTGTTGTCCGTCTGTCTGTCAGTCCGTCTGTCCGGGTGTCAAGACATTTAACTCGGGAACGCGTGAAGGTATCGAGTTGAAATTAAAACCATATACGTAGATCCATAGTATCTTGCCGTAGAGAGAAGAATCAAACTTCTCAGTCTTCATAAAAAAAGTTACAGCCGAATAAGTTGAAACAACGCACATTTCGACACTCGGAAGGGAATCAAAACCTATCCCGTTGACCTATAACTATGAAATTTGGCAAGAAGAATTGTGTTATAGTACACATATAGGAAAAAATCCAAAAACTGGACATTTTTAATTTAATCACAAAATATAGGGTCTTTAAGCAAGGAAAGAGGGTCCAAATTTTAAAGTACTTTAACCGTACCATGTGGGGTATCATATGAAAGAGCTTAATTAGCACAAGCTAAAACAGGTTTTCAAATATTTTTATGATGTATATTTTTCGATTTATGAAGGAAAATATAAAAATATATAATTTCCCCCTTTATCTACTAGTTTGTACGGAACCCTCGGTGGGGCGAGTCTGACTCGCCTTGTCCGGTTTTATTTTTGTAACTATATTCTATTTATTTACCGTAGGTACCTACATCAGAAGAAAACTTACGAGTATATTTACTACTAAACATTACCAGTTGTTGCATTTAGACACAAAAAAAATAGTAAAAAAAAGTGTTTGCAAAAAAGGGTTAAACAAGTAATTCATTGCTCAAAACCTGCTTAGTCGATAATAATTATCGCATTATGAATTCTACAATTATTGTAGAATTGAATAATATTTAAATTACTTAGCTTTGCTGTTTGGTCTTATAAATAAGGTCTTGAAAGTCTATGTGGTAGTTGTTAAGGTCTTTAAGGTCTGTGTTTAAGGCGTTCCCTAAATATGACATATATATAATAAATTTTGACGTGTGACATATTGTAATGAATCACCAATAAAGTCTGTATCTGTATATGGATTATGAATACTATATCGTACATGCATGAAATTAACAAATAAATACTTTAAGGCCATGCGTCAACTCGTGAACGGGGACTGCTCGGCGCGGCGTATACACGTATGCGTTAGAATTTGAATTTTGTCTTCCTCTTGCATAATAAAAAAAAAAGTAGTTAAAAATACATATAACGTATATTAGTTCATAAAAGCACGGACCCCGGAGTCTGGGGAGATTAGTTTTGCCAAAAAAAAATAGTTGCCGTATAAAATCCAACTTCCAGAACACGGTGCACATATCGTCCGACTTTGTCTGAGTGGTCATCCAAGCGGCAATCGGGTCGAGAGCACATAGTGAAACCCCCGCTTAAGTTAACACATCTTACAACTTTAATTGCGTTTTACCATACCGTAAGACAAGTTTTTAATTACATACGGTCTAGTCGCGGTGTTTGATGACGTAGAATAATCTTGATGAATGACGATATACGTAATTTGTTTCGGATTACAAAAAACAGTAATTTTGTAATTTTTTGTTTCGTCAATTAAATTTATGCGTGATAAACACGAGTAAGTGCGTGTATATATTATCTGTGTGTGTATGTGCAATTATCTACTTTTTAGGGTTCCGTACCTCAAAAGAAAAAAACGGAACCCTTATAGGATCACTTTGTTGTCCGTCTGTCCGTCTGTCCGTCTGTCCGTCTGTCCGTCCGTCCGGGTGTCAAGACCTTTATCTCGGGAACGCGTGAAGGTATCGAGTTGAAATTAAAACCGTATACGCAGATCCATAGTATCTTGCTGCAGAAAGAAAAATAAAATTTCTCAGTTTTTGTAAAAAAAAGTTACAGCCGAATATGTCGTAAAAAACGCAGATTTCGACACTCACAGAGGAATCAAAACCTATGGGGTACTTCCCGTTGACCTAGAACTCTGAAATTTGGCAAGAAGCATTGTATTAGAGTACATATACAGGAAGAAATCCTAAAACTGGACATTTTTAAGCAAGGAAAGAGGGTCAAAATTTTTAAGTACTTTAACCGTATCATGTGGGGTATCATATGAAAGAGCTTCATTAGCACAAGCTAAAACGGTTTTTAAATATTTTTATGATGTATATTTTTCGATTTATGAAGGAAAATATACAAAAAAAAAAACAAAAAAACCCTTTTATCTACTAGTTTATACGGAACCCTCGGTGGGCGAGTCTGACTCGCCTTGTCCGGTTTTTTTTATATAGATAAAAGATGTTGGCTTAGCAACAGTCAACGTATGATTTTTAGATACGTTATGATAATTTTATTGAATATCTCATTGATTTTATCTGTGAAGTAATTTATACCAGGATCTTGAGATCAATTTTAATAAATATATTGGACGTCGTACATTTTGTATTCATATTCCACAGATGTTATCTGAAATTGTTTTCACCGACAGCCCAAAAAATAAGATAAAGTTTTTCAGTATATACGGGGTACAATGTAAGCATGTAAATAGATTTTTATATGTACAAATAGGTTTGCGTTCGACCGTCAACTTGCCTGATGTTAAGCTACGTTGTGGTCAACGATGGAGCGTGCCTACCCAGAAGAAACCAATTTACTCGTGATTTAAAGATACCCAAATTATATCTATCGGGAAAGACCCACTCAGGAAGCGTATTTCACAATCTAGCAGTCCGCACGATGAAAGTGGAATTAAAGCATTTCGTTCGATTAAACGACTTAATCGACATTGATGCTAGGTGTGGATAGATTTATCTCTAAGTACATACAGAGTTTATTTTTGTCAATCATAACAAATATATATATTCTATACACAGTGCACAGAATATATATATTTCTTACAGATACACGGTATACAGTATACTATGGAAAAGAATGAAAAATCTAAAGACCTAAGAGGTTATTCAAGTTAAAGATAATTATTCTTATTAGATGCTGATTAAATGACCTGCTATTGTATCTATTGAACCCAAGACTCTTTAAACAACACTCTTATGTGTGATACATTATTGTAATAAAACATATAACAGTTACTATTTTATACAGAATGTTCAGACAGGCGAAGAAAGAAAGAAAAATAATATATTAGAAAATATGACAATTTAGGCTTTTATCATGTATAAACCGATTGAATGTAAAAACAATTACTTAACGGGAAACTAAATGTTACACTGATATTAAAAATTTACAAGAAAATTAGTAAATAATGAACAAATTTGCGCGTACCTGGATAAAGCTACTCAAAACCAGTTGTCACTGACCTCCGACAACTGACCACCTTGCCTGATTAGAGAATCAGGCAAGGGAAAATGTCTTTAAATACAAAAGATTTGCTGACAAAGGTCAGCAAATCTGTTGTATTTAAAGACATTTTATATATTTTTATATCTACACGGTACATAATTTCCTTCAGAATATTTTTTTTTCAAAGAATGTGCCGTCATTTGACAGAACACTTTGTATAACACAGTATTATCATCTTCAGTGAAGTTTATCGGTCAATTGAACTCTACGAACCCCGTTAAGCCGATAACTTATAAATAAATGTCCTCTTAACGTATTATATGATACACATAACAAAAATCATAACCGTAATAATTAATATTACTTTAATAAACGGCACTGATAACAACTATCTGTATGAAAAGAAAACTACTCGACTGCATAAGAGATACTTTCGTAGTGTAACTTATTTTTAGGTTACGCTTGATATGATGCCGTGTCGACATTTTCACGAGATATTATGCCCAAAACATTTAAAAGAAAATTCTTTAGGGAAATTCTTGTATAGCAATTATTTTTGCTTCTAAAAACGTCAATATTTATTTATTGCGAAACTTGTATTACTAACTATTAGGTTTACATAATAATATATCCTACATCACTTCATAACTGAAACCAATTTAATGACATCTTTTAACCCGCAATCCGTCAAACTGTTTAGACAATCGTATATATACATTTATTTTTTGTATAAAATAGATTTACATTTGATCACCAACTGGCCAATGGTAAGCGAAGGTGTGGCCGAGGATGTAACACGTCGATTTAGAATTAGAAGATATTTATTCAATGTAGCCTTGAAAACTCCAAAATTATATATCCATTGGTAGTTGGGTAAAAAGCCATTTATTAATTTATGCTCATATAATTGAATAAATTATATATTTTATGTTAATATATTTTATTGTAAGATATTTACTATCAATATATAAATGTACACAGTGTAGATGAATTTTATAAATAAATAAGTAAGTCTTTATTCATCGTCGAATTAAAAATTTTCATGTTAAAAGTACAAATGAAAATGAAAATATTTTTATTTAAGAAAAACGTACATAGCCAAAAAATAAGTACCTGTTGGTTGCCTTACTAGGCGGAGCCTGTAAGAATGTAAAAAAAAAATGCCTGCCTGTAATTTTTTTTAATGTGAAATGTTTTAATATTTTGCATATTTCATAAATACATAGTAAACATTGCTTAAATTTAATTTTGTACGTTCACGAATGACGGTCATTTGCATTTTCTTTGACATTGAAAAATTAAAATATATGTATATACCTGCTAGCAGGTGTTTAAGTACTATATTTATTCACAACAAAAATTTAACAAATGTAACATCAACAAGAATATAAATATATAATATATACACACACACACACATGAATAAAAATAAAGGTGTTTTAGGTAGTAAATCTTCTGTCTCATTACTACTACACATTATGTGAACATTTCTGAAGATAAATAAAAATATTTTGAGTAACAAACTCTCGTACATTTAAAATATAATAACTACCGGACTTGATATTTCGATTTAAAACTTATTAGTCAAAATAAAATTATTGAAAAACGCGTGTACGTTTTCTGGGTTTCTAAAAAGCAGACTTTCATAAGTCCATTCAATATTTTTATATCTATAATGTTGGTATTCGCGAACGAGACATTTCTACCGCATCTTAACATAATGTGCGCTACAAAGTAACATATTAACCTAGTAAGCAGTTTTATTTTTGCACGGCTATCAGTTTCGTAACACACGTAACTGTCTCTACGCGTAAAGGAAGTTTCAGTTTAGACCAGTTTGCTCGTTTCCTCACTCGTGCTAAAGAACCATTTCCTATAGCAGACTACTGACCCAAAAACTTATTAGCATCGACAAAAACTCAATTCACTTTTTCAGCATAATGTTTGCCCGGCGCTTGACACACATTTTTACTTGCAAACTTGTCTAGATTCGCAAAAACTTCCCTGTGAGTTCTTTTTTATAGAATAATATCAATAGAGCGTGTTTTTGCGTGATTCTGAGTAAAAATGTGTTGCTAACAGTGACCACTATTCTGCCGTTATCTATGATGATAAGATTCTGTTAAACTCTATGGCGTCATTCAAATGGTTTGCATATCCTGTTCGATGTATGATAAAAATGTTTGGGAATAGGAAATTGTTTTTTTCGTGATTCATGTTTCGGTCAATGGCATACTGATATGATAATAAATGCATTCTCATATTTTCTGGAAGGCCATTACTTTCTATCATATTATTTTCAAGTCTGTCTGATATTATTATCGCGAGTGAATAGGTTTCTTCTAGGCAAGCGCGCTCCATCGTAGACCGTAACTGTCGCTTAACACCAGGTGAGTTGACGGTCAAGCGCAAGCCTATTTTCGAATAAAAAAAACAAGAAATAGTTTATCTTATGCTATCGTGGATCACAATATTATATTCTAAAACGTCTAATAATAAAATTTTGATTTTAAATTGTAATGCCTTATATTAAGTAATTATATAAAGTAATTAGTTTTTAAGACTACAATATTAAATTTGTCTAAGCTTCCAGAAGATACATCAATCAATTTTATATCTATTGATATTCTTCTGAAACTAAATTATTATGTGCAAAATGTTGTAATAGTTGGTCGAAAAACACTAATCACAAAATTGAACATAAATTAGATCACATCGATTTCGAATGCATTAAAATAAAATAATATTGTTGACGTGCTAAAATAATTAACACCAATAGTTAATTAGGTCAGTAATTAATCTCAAAAGTTCAAGCTAGCGAACGCGTCAAACAGAGTCGTAAATTTCTAGATTATAATTAAATAACCAATGAAAATACGAACAAAAAAAGTACAAAGTAAATAGTACCTTAGCATACATAAGTGAACATAAATTGCTCATATTATTGCCACAAAGAGCTTACCAATATCAATACAGTTTTGTATGATCAAGACACAAAGACCCAAAAACCTAAATAATTATAATATAAGTACTCCATTAGACACATGTATGTAAGTATTTGATGTATGAAACATCAATAATAACCGGTATATAAAAACTTAACTTACCGTTAATAAGACGTCATTAGATGAATTGAGACATCCCACTTCTTGCACTTTCTGCAACAAAAAAACTTTAGTAAATATTAAGAGCGCTCTAATATAAAAAAGCACAGAAGAAATATAATTGCAAAGAACAGCTGTAGATTAAAAATGAAATAATTGCCTCAAAGAAGCCGAATCGACATGCAAGAATTCATTCAATATCGTCAAAGCCCAAACAGCTGTTGCAAGACCCGAGGTGAACTATTATTAAAGGGCAGGTAAAATATCATACGATCACATCATTCTTTCTCAGGGAGCAACGGTTTCGTGAATCAAACAAGCGAAAAATTACTGCTTGTGTATTAAAAGATGTATAATAAACAACTTTTACGTCTACACATATGAAATTAGATAATCAGAATTCTTATTTTAAATTAGATTTACAAGTTATTATAACAAATAGTGAAGCTTAATTCAAAATTAGTAATAGTTATCAATACACAGATTCAGTACCTCAATATACGAAGTGCCACAGCAAACTCAGAGTATGAGAGTAATAAAGTGATAAAAATGATATGAGAGAAATAAAATTGCCTCAAACATTTAGAATTGAGAAAATTTACTCTTTATTTTATATGACTCACTTATCTGACAATGACCAAGATCCTTGTAATTCGCAATCTTGTAGCAGTGATGTAAGTCAGACTAAAGTTGCCGTATTTCCCAAAACTGGTATCGTTAAGGATCAACATAAAAAGTAAATACCAAGAACAAACTGACGTGAATAAATACAGCAAAACTACGTCCTTTGATGATATCAAAAACTACGTCACAAATACAGACCTGTTTAATGCGGTAAAGTTATATCTGCAGTATGTAAGTATTATGCGAATTTAACGATAAGATTTCACTTTGATTTGACTCGATAAACAAAGATAGTAACAGTGTATGCACATGGTATTTACGTTATCGTTACTGCAATGCAATTTTCTGTGAATGAATAACAATCAAATTTTATAACTACAGTTTTGAGAATAAGGAAATTACATAAATTAATGAGTTTAAAAATGAGTTAAGAAGAAGTGCAAAAAATGGCAGGTATTTCACGAGTTTATTAGATTTAGAGATAAGAAATTGAAATATCTTGCACTTCTAATTAAACAAAGTAAGTATTTAAACAGAAAAGTATTACGCATATTACAGAATTCGTGGTAAGTCTTTGATGCATATATCTGAAATTTAATTTACTGTTTAATGTGATTGCTATTTCATGATCAACGCCATTTATCTAATGTAAAATTTTTATCAAAATGTTAATAACTTGAAATCCAAACCTAGCAAAATTTTGGTTCTATAATTATTTTAACTAAATCCAAGTAGGTATATTATACTGAAAATTTCAGTTGTATTTTATTCTAATATATTCAACAGACACCTTGTATTTCAGTAGAAACTGACATATCTGACATCATACTTACAAGGCTGGCGCAAAATAAGTAGGTGATATTAACATCATGGCAGCAGAGAACAATCACTCAGATGATAACCTAGGTATCATAAATCTCAATGAAAATATTACACGGCATAATATCACAAACAACTCTGCTGGTAGTTAAAATAACGGTGAACAAACCGCTGCAAATACCGTACGAGATATAAACTACAAGTAGCTTAGAGATGCAATGATTTTATTGCCAAATTCGGACGTCCGTCTCATATTTTTTGTATGAGATCCATAGTGCAGAATACAAGTTAATTGCATGAAGAGGATTAGAAAAAAGTCGTTTATTCAAAGAAAAAATAAGATACCTAAGACGAAGATAATAAATTGAATTATTTATACCTATTACTAAACTATTTCTGAGAACATAGACTGTGATAATATTAGGTTGTGGGATTTTCTAGAAAATTATTAAGTACATATTATGGAAAACTTGAATGTCTTTCTCTACGTGCTACAAAATGAAAATTATAAAGTAGTTTTGTCCAGATTTAACAGGACAATGTATTTGAACAAGTTCTAGACAAGTTATGATTCACCTCGATAACACTAATGTAAGAACATCTGCGTCCTAATTTTCTAGATTTGACTATTCATGTATTTACAATTATAGTATGCTTTTAAAACGTATGCATAGCCTTGGTGTCAGATTCGTGATAACACCAAAATGACAATGACGAAAATGGCATCATCCGTTTCGTGACTAGTACTATTTCCCGTTTTACATTACCGTTACAATGCAAGGCTGTAACAAATTGGTTAACTAGCGTCTATAGTATATAAAGATAAATAAAACATTACATCGTATCGTATTACAATAAAACGATATAAATATCTGAATTATAAAATGTACAGGTGGTAGAAATGTCAATGAAAAGTATGCCAAGGAGTACCTGACACATGAAAGATTACATTTATTGTAAAATAAAATGATAATAATTTATTTTCCCTTCTCACAATGAGAAGATGGCCCGTTCTCAGCAGTGGGACAGTTTGTACAAATAGGGCTGATAAAAAAAAAAAAAAGAAAAAAAAACTTTGCTACGTTAATAATGTATATTTAATTAAGTGATTTATTAAGACAAGCATATTAACATTGAATTTGTATCACTGTTTAACATAATAAATAAAACAATAACATAATTTGTAGCAAACGCTCTTAATGAATTGGTCAATGGCATGTTTGGAGTGGAAGAGAAAGTCGCGTTTGCAAATAATAGGACCGTGGGCGTTATTTGCAAAACGGATCATACAGATGTCAATCAGTAGTTCTGATTATCTAATGAACGTATGGAATTATTAATGGCTTAAGGTTTCTCACAAGTGAATACCGTCTAAATAGAACAGCTAATAATTTTAGTTTAAAAAGTTATAAAATCTACTTGAATCAACACGGGCTGTACTGTTTTTATTGGTCCATATCCGAGGTACAACTTTAACAAAAAAAAACAGAATCCAACAACCCAGTGAAAAGTTATGATAAAAGTTAAGTGACCGATAATTCTTAAAAACTAAAGATTCTCGTCGTCTCTGTCTACTTTCTACCTCGCATTCGGCGGTTAAAAATAAATATTCCTGCATACTATTTTTAAGCCTTTATACTAAAAAGTTTTAAACCTTTAATACTTGTATATGTATTCTTTACATCAAAACAGTGAAAATGGAAGTAGCAGTATTGATACTATTTACTATAAAATATAATAAAAACATGGATTTAAAATAAATATAAATCATAATATGCTAATATACATAATCACAATAGGAGTTTAGGAGTTAAATACTATGTTACGCCACCGTTGCAAGAAATCAGCTATTGAATAATAATAATGCAATTCAAATAGCAAAATGCATTACAGTGAAGATAGCAAAACCAGACGGTGCAGATAACATGTTGTGCAGACTTCATTAGATTGCATAAAAACTTGTTATTCCATCATTCCAAAGAAGTTATTTACAAGGGTTGTCGATTTGCAAAATTGTGCACGTTTGCGGTTGCTGGTAGTAACGCATTGGAGCGTAAATTGCCTGCACATACCGAACTTTAATCTCATTTGGCTTATTAGCGTGCAACTTAGCTGCAGTTTCGTGGGAACTTGGAAACTCTGCTGAGTAACATCATCTGTTGGAAGCGAAGCATCTATTTTGAAACGGTCCATTAGATTCAAGACCAAAAAGCTTTATTTTTTGTTCGAAGGATCACGTTAAGCTGTCAAGAACTGATGCTCTCAATTTGGCTTAAGAAATATTTATAGTTAGACTCTCCAGTATAACTATTTACGTGAAGAATCTGTTAATGACTACAAATAGAGGTGAATTTCTCAACGAAATCCTATAATACCATCACCATAAAGGGAAAATAAACAACTACGTTTGCCATGAATAGATCTTAGCGAGCCGTCAATTAGATGAGTCCAAAAATATTAAGGTTAAATAAAAGTAACTAGAAATAGTTACGATGGTTTCTTATTAGTCACTATCATTTACTTCAAAGCTAATATTGCCTGACAGATAAGGTCCAAGGGGCTATCAGAGCAAATTCTAACAGACAACAAAGATAAGATGTTTGCCCAGTCAAGGTCAGCAATAACAAAAAACCGGCCAAGCGCGAGTCGGACTCGCGCACGAAGTGTTCCGTACCATTATCTATAAAAACGGCAAAAAAAATACGTTTGTTGTAAATTTTAAATAAATATTAATATTAAATTAAATATTAGTTTTATTTTAATTTAGTTATTTATTTTTAAAGTGAATAATATAACTCAATATTTTGTGAATATATCAAGCGTCTATCTGTTGCCGTTATCAATATCAAGCAAAAAAAACGATAAAAAAAATCACTTTTGTTGTATGGGAGCCCCTTAAATATTTAATTTATTCTGTTTTTTAGTAATTATTGTTATAGCGGCAACAGAAATACATCTGTCAACATAAATATACCATTCAACTATCTAACTATCACGGTACATGAGATACAGCCTGGTGACAGACAGACAGACGGACAGACAGACAGACAGCGGAGTCTTAGTAATAGGGTCCCGTTTTACCCTTTGGGTACGGAACCCTAAAAAGTACCTACAGAATATTTTATTAAGGATGTGAACGTGATAATTGAATTTAACATTAATAAAGAAAGTGTAAATATTAAATAACTACAATGAGTGTTGATAAGTTAACTAAATATTCACATCGTACTGTTACTAGAGGCAAATATGTTTTTCTTACGTCTGCTGCATAATGTCACATTGTAATGATATTGAATAACGCAAAAAAATTGTTAACAATTGAGTACATTTTTATCATTTTAATAATGCATTTTTATTTTGGACAAAATTATTTTATTACTTGCTTCGATTAGGTACCTAATTAGAGGAATAAATACGTTAGGATGAGGGTAAAATTCAAAATTCATTCAACATTTAGTTAGTTATTTTTCTCTTTCTAAGATTCAATTAAATCTTTCCAAAATAATAAATATGAGTAAAAAAATCCCAGTGTCAAGTTTTCGTCATTGTTCAAAGAAAATGTTGCATCAACTTTGGGGGCGTGTTGGTAGGTGTGTATTGACTCATTAACTACAATTTCTGGCATGATTCCATATGCGTGTGACGTTTTTAGTATAATCAATAAAAAAATTAAAATAACAAAGACAAAAAACACATTGCTGTTCATTAAAATACGCTTAACTTGTGATAAATTTGTGGAACCACATCCAAAATTTTCATACACGTACCTGGAAAATATTGAGAAACAGATTTCAGATGAAATTACTGGACTACCCGCTATGATATCATCCATGCAAATGAGATTGTCACGAACGCAATGACGCGTATCACTTTCGATTACGCAATAACCAGCAGCTACGTTAATGACATTCAAATTTAAAATAAACATGGTAACACAGTCGATTAAATATTTAATTAACTCGCCTACCTTATTGTTCAATAGCAACATGTTGATAAAAGTAAAACATGTACAGGCACTACTATCCCATTTGAAGAAAATAACCTAAATAACGGAGAATATTTAGTATCTGATTAATGAAATATTAGCAACATCGGCTGCTAATTTGTAACTGGTGTTCCAAAACTGGTTAGACAACTTATGACTAACGTTATAGTGTAATAACAGTAACCTAATTATTTTTAATTTAAACGATCGTAGTAAATTACTGAAATCAAATATTTAAGTGAAAAGTTTTAACAGACGTCGAGATGTAAAAATATCAATTTAAAATAAGTTGGTACGTACTAATGTTGAGAAAAAAGGCACAGTACACGTTTTTTGTCTTACGATCGATATGTCGATGTTTTAGCAGCTTTGCAATCTATTATCCACAAACATGTGGACAAAAAAAAGATTTTAAAGTAGGTAAGAGCCATCGAAGGGTGAGCTCAAAGGACCTCAGTGTCGGAGGTCTTGTAAACAAAATGCAAAGGAAACGGTTTTTTGGAGGTCGTTTTTTGTGCGTCCAAATGGTTTTTGTCGCGTCCGACCCAGGTAGAAACGAATTTCTCCGCATTTTATTGTGCGTTCTGATATTATCTATGTTACTTACGAGTATAAACTTTGCTATCTGTGTTTGCACAAATATGGATGGCCTCGCTGCATACGTGACTGCGTTACTCGCAACATTAGTAAGTAAGCGTATTCATTTTTGTTCTCAAGAATCAGTGGTGCCGAGTAGTTTATTGAATCCCTACGCGTCTGATTCCGGTACATGGTCTATCCATTTACAGACGGGATGTTGCTTAAGTATATTTTTCTAGGTTTACTGGTTAAGTGACTACAAATTTTGTCAAAACAAAATTTGACTTCAAAAAACCTGTGGTTATCTTTCATATGACAAAATAGTTATTTGGCGTCTAGACGCACACACACTTCTTAAGAAGGAAACCAGTTTGTATTATTTGGTCACACTTTAAACATTAGTTTGAGTCGCATCCATGCCGGATGTATGACAAAACTTTTTACCACGTCTTTTCTGTTTTGTTAGTGGTTGACCTTGATGAGGTCAGAGTAGAGACAAGCCCATCCCCACACAATAGTCAGTGAATACGACCCTTTCATTTATTAATATTTTATACCCTCTGTCTGCAACCCTTGAATATGTTGAGGGCAGGTCAACCGTGTTCTTGCGTATACTACTTAAATATTTTACGATTTTAATTTGGTGAGGTAAAAGCTTTTAAGAGAGTGTTTTTTAAGGAAACTTTTAATGATTATTATACGATTAGTACACTTGATCACAACGTGATTCACTATAAGTGTACTGAGAAGAAAATATCCAAACATTTTAACTAGAGTTGACAACGATTTAGTAAAAATATATTTTTCCTTTACGACAACATAAAAAAATAATCTCAACATAATTTTTGTGTTCCCTGAAATCATAACCAGTAAATTTTTAAATTTAGGTTCCTGAAATGTACATAAAAACATTAAAATATAGTAATGTTTTTTTTAACTTTTAACCTATACCTAACTTTTAACTTTTTTACCTTTTAAGCTATTGCATAGCTTCTATCGCAGGCCTTGAGCGTGGAGACCGAATCCAGAAATTCCGTAACGAAAATAACCTAACACACCGCGCGTAATGCTATTATGCAATAGCTTTACCGCGGCAGTCTCCGAGTGCCACACGTCTTTTTAAGCTATTGCATAGCTTCTATCGCGGGCCTTGAGCGTGGAGACCGAATCCAGAAATTCCGTAACGAAAATAACCTAACACACCGCGCGTAAAGCTATTATGCAATAGCTTTACCGCGGCAGTCTCCGAGTGCCACACGTCTTTTTTTTTTATTATATGACTAGTTATACCAACTAAAAATCTAGACTGTATTTCATACATCAAAACGATCAGGTTGATTATTATTCAGCCCTCTGCGTCGACATAACAATCAGATGAAGCCATATTTATATTGGAACAATTGAGTCCCTACCAGCCAGCAATTATGCCAATCACGTATCAATACGCCGATGCACCGCGATGCAAAACAATACGGCGTATTTTTAATGTACCGACAATAAAAAGTCATTAAAACCATTGGTCTAATCAAAAATACTGTCGTCCTTCTATATATTAAAAGAAAAACAAAATACCCGACTGCATAAAAGCAGTTTTTGCAGTCTAACTTACGATTTCGTTACACTTGATACGCTGTTGAGTGTACATTTTTTGTGAGAAAGCATGCATAAATTGGTATAAAAGATTATAATGCGCATTTATTTAGAATAATTCTAATAAAAATCACTTGTTTATTACGAAAAAGTTCGTTGGAGGTTACGTTTACGCATTTTTTTTTATTGTTGCAAAAGATTTTTCATTATTATTACAAATAATATAGCCTATGCCACTCAGGAAGTGAAGACGAATCTCACACATTAAAATCGGTCAGACTACGCACAAAAGCATGCAATATGTACACGTAATAGTCGTAAATTATTTTAAGTAGGCGATTGGATGTCTCCCTGTCACTCCAATCTTGCTAACTTCAACAACAAATCAACAACCTCAATAGTCAAATGTGGCGTCAAAAGCCTCAATATCATGGTATTTGATGATCTGCCTACCCCATAAGTGAGAACAGGTGTGATTTTTGTATGTAGTTGACACTAATATATTAAAATGTTTGATTGTTATTTGTTGTGTCATCAATATTGTTATCATTGTCGTTTGCAACAGGCAGCACGATTGAATACTAAGTTCAACAGAATTACACATGGTCAGATTTGATTGTGACTTAGTAAGAACGTAATATTATAATAGACGGAAGCAATAGTGAGTAATGACTACCAAAACTGCGGGGGAAACATGGGAGGAATAAATTAGCAACTTTTTGCAGCTTATCGATGGGCTATTGACATACTCGTAGTGAATCATTATGACCAGAAGACGTGAATTATTGAATTTAGGACACCGAATAGTGAGTAATTTATAGTGTTAGATTGTAAATCCTGGATGTATCAATCTAAAAAAAAGCCAAACTCCAGACCAACAATGATTTATTTTTAACACGCTTTTATTAGGTCGACCTGTATGTAACTATGTAATGAAATCTAAGGTAACTAATTTAACCATCTTCCAAGGATCGTAGCGTCATGAAAATTGGCAGCTGTATGTAGTTCTGATGAGAATACAATAATATGGTACTGTCGAACTGATGTGATGATGGAGCCGGAAGATATGAACTAGAACTTCATGATGGAACATCGTATCTTAGCTGTGTTTGGATTTGTTAGAAAAGTCTTGTCTTGTCTTGTTGTCTTGAACTTTGACCACAATAATTTGTAGCGTGCTTTTAGTTTTTAAACTGTAATTTATTCTATGAATATAATAGAAAAACAAACCCTTGGACCCAAATATTACCTGAATAAAACTATCAACTATTTGTACCAGTTGTAATAATACTCTAAACCTAAGTTAGTAATTATCATAACTCTGAAAACCTATAACCACATTTCGAATTCCAACGCGAAATCAATTTGCGATAACTCAACTCACTGTGTCTATAATAATTGTTTTAACCTGATTGTTCTATGTTACTTCGTCATACCTGACAGATCTAGACTAAACTAACTTCCTCGCAGGCTGACCTGACAACGGTTTCTGACACAGTAAGCTCGGTACTGTGTTTATGTGTCTTAATTAAGAGTGCAACCGTCATCTTCTGTTAGACGATGAAACTTATTTATTTTTAATTCAATCATTAGATGAATGTCAATCATGTTTTAAAATGAATATTGGATAAGTGACCAATACCGTGTAAAGACTTGCTTAAAGGTAGGGTTTTGTAGCTAATGTTGTAATCCAAAAGAAAACCACCATAACGACATATTTATACGTCTTAAACTACAATCTACATCTTAAAAATGTGTACTCAATCACAGAGTGCTTATAATAATATTCAAAGAAAGTCTTCGATAAAGTTAGATTTTTTTCAGCTTTAGCGGCCTAATTCTCTCATACGTCATAATAATATCTGATAAGGAAACGTGAGCTGGATAGTAAACCCTATTAACATTCCCTTTAATTTATAATATGAAAATTCTTCTATTGCAGTTGGGCTTTGCTCGCAGATCCTACTGTAGTCTCTCGAATGGAATGCAGTTATAATACCTGCATATTATAGACAAAAAAATGAGTCATAACTCATATTTACAGACTAATTTTCTGTATGACAGTCGGCATCTTTGACAATACAGAAGATAGATAGGATCTGGGCGAAGGCATCAAGGGCCGCTTCGAGTAGTCCATAAAACCACTCCCTTGGACGTGCAATCTCCGCATGGTAATAACAATTGATGGTCCCTGCAAGCCACAACATGAAGGAAACCTATAATGAGGTCTCTACGGCAAAACTTGTTAGAAGTAAGGGAGTTTTTACACAGTGCGGCTAAGTCGAGCGACTGGTATGCTGCATTATTTGTAACATAGAAGCGGATGGTTTGTCGGTGACAGATAATAGTAATAAAAGAGTATTACGCCTTTTTTCGAAAAGTGTCTCAATTTGATCCTAGGTTAATAAACTACTAAAAACTTATTTTTTTTCAATCGATATGTGCTATAAATATGCATTTAAAAATAATTTTAAAGTTTTGCGCGTAATTTGGCGAAAACACTAGATACCATGTTGCTGGCGTCACGTGGTCTCGAAACGGATGTGCTGCAATCAAATTCAATTCAACGTCAAATAATAAGATGCTAATTTAACTTTCATTGTGGCTACAGTTGATATCTTGATTTCGATCGATTTAAAATCGGCTGTATAAAATCACGAAAGGCCGAGATCGGTTTCAGTTTCACTTTGTAAGACAAAAACATAACCCTCCTTCTTTTGCAGTCGGATAAAAAAGTGAAAACTTTGAAATTCGTTACATTTATTTTGTCATTTTATGAACTGAAACTGTTGCCATTCCAAACGATTTATAAATTATTTACTGCGCTGCTACCGCGTGGCGGAGTAACCAAATGTGAAAGCACTCTAATGGTATGTACGAACTACGTCGTGCGGCGCCTTTAAACTTTTAATTAGCTAAAATTGCAAATATTTCCCGAAAGTTTTTTTGGGGCCACCTTGCGGTGAGGTATGTCCTCCAAATGTTTTGCTGACTACAAACCTTATAGACTGTATTGCTGTTGCATAAAGCTTGTAACAGTCTGGCAGAGTAATTAGCGGAAAGCTGTGACTGTGACCGGTAAAGGTCGTTTGCTTGTCCAAGTTGTGTGGTTTTTATCTACATCTTGATGTGTGGTAAAACTTCTGTTTAACAACATCTTATAGATATAAATTAACATAATCATTTCTGAAGTGTGAGGTTATATTTGTATCGCAATACAAATAATATAAAATTTAATAATCACCTAGTTAATAACCAGTATACAATAATTATAGCTTGAATATTTTAAAAACCGACTTCAAAACATGCAATTCCTTTACTTGTTTGCATGAACTGTCCAGTTATTTTGTTATGCTATAAAAATCAAAGTACTGAACCAATGTTCATAAAATGTATATGGTACCACCTCTGCAGTATGACCAAACATAAAGAATAATCAAATTCAATGCATAATTGGCTAAGTAGGTAATCGCTGAACAAACATACGAAAACAAAAACAGTCGAATTGTGAACCTTCTCCTTTTTGGAAGTAAGCTTAAAATAATAGAAACGTTGCAAGCATTTAAAAAAATACCTTATAATCCTAATAAATTCTAAAGTATAAAAATCAATTTATCTTTTTTCGATCAAGTTTTTTGGTTTTGAATAGGTACTATATTAGAACAATTGGATCAAAATGAAATTTCTGTTGAACGTTTGAAATTAAATTTTATCTGCTTTTTTCATATTTTTTCTTCTTCTGTAAATTCATTCAGATATTTTCAATCCATTAAAATGTGACCGTAGAAGGCTTGTTACCAACAAAACCTTAATTGAATCCATTCGGAAAAACTGCGTAACTCTTTAGATAAAACTATTAGCCTTAATTATCGTCGCTGTCCTCACAAAACGTGTATCTATCGTCAAAATTCAATGAACCTTGAAGTCAATTAAAGTTAGAAAATTGACGTAACGATATTTAAGTAACAGATAACCGATCAACCGGACCAATGAACTGCAATAAAAACTATACCAGACTATCTATTCGATATTGTATTTAATCGATTGTGCTTTTATCATGGACTTATATCGATTATTCACATCATTCGCATTAAATTCACACTCCAAATATACTTGGGTATTGACTTGGACTTGGAATTTGTTTGGGACTTATAGCCCGATAACATTGATTTTACGTCACATATCTTGACATTATATTTTTCCGCCAGGTTGGTGTTACAGCTTGCCGAAAGCGAATTTGCCATGTCGGTTTTGAATACAAGTAAATTTATACCCTCAGTTACGTAGTATATCCACCGCGCTGTAAGCAAGCAAGCTCTTGAAATCATGCAATCAAAAAAATCTTTGTATATTTTTTTTTTGTTTTTTTTTAAATATTGCATTATTTTAGGAACTGGCGTTTAAAATACTTTGAAAAGGCTCATTACGAACACTGTAAAGTGTTTGAATCTTCATATCTTAAAATTAAGTAAAATACGCAATGTATTCTTTAAAACGTTACTTAATTTCCATGAATTCGGAAGCTTTATCAAAATCATTGGAAAATCACATTTTAATGTCAGTAAGAAATCGTATAAAATCGTACTTAAATTATTGATATTATTATCTTGGCAACACTGATATTTTGTCCAGATTAGCCAACATTAAAGTTAGACGTAAAATAACACTACACTGTAGCTGTACACTGTAGCTGTCCAAACGCAAACGCGAAACTTCAGATAATCGAATGATTCGATTCGATAATCCAGTTGGTGTTTATTGGTACTCCATTCCTGTTTATTGGAAAGTTAGAACAGTCAATGGTAGAGAGTTGGACGTGGGCGAGGACCTGTATTGTTGGACCTGAAGTTCTAGGGCTCAGAATAAAGTGCGATGACCCTTTGCAATGTCGTGAAGTTGAGAGTTTAAACGTGGTTGTGCCTGTTTTTCTTTTATCTAGATCGCAGATAATGAGAAAAAAAATTGGTTGTCTGTAAGGTCGGTTTACGGACGATAGTTTAACGTAACAACGTATTAACAAAACATTGATGGAATGATGATGATGTAACGGGACAATGAGCGTAACGTACGGGACAATGAGTCATACTTTTTCGTGCGTGCAGCCGGCGTTCATCGATTTATTAGACGTTGTCACGTCAAAAAAATAATGCGTAGTTCGCGACTGCGTTATTGTGATATTCAAAATGTCATTCATGACACAAATTAATCACAAATTTGTCATTTGTGATTAACAAATAATGTTGTAATACCTAAAGGTAATGGCATTATACGTAATAAAGTCATGTTAAAATTATCAGCCTCTTTCTGAAGACGCTCCTTAGATTACGTTGTCAAAAGTTGGTAAACATTTTTATGTAACAGATTTATTTCACAACTTCAGGATTGGTCCCATAATGTTGAGTACTACTGTACTCGTACTCTACTCTTTAGATCATATTCCTTTATAAACTCTGTATAGAATTATAGATATAAAATAACTTTATTATAAATTTCCAAGCTATAGTGTATATTTGATTTTCCATAGAATTGTGCACATTTTCGAGCAAAAATATGTAAAGAAGACAAAAGAGTTTATATCATAATAGATGTATAACTTGGTAGGTATGTAAGTACTTATACGTACGTACTACTCAACTTACATGCATGTGCTGTTTGCCCAATGCGCACACCTGGCAGGCGAAGTGATTGCACTATCCAACCCAGTCTTAGCGGAAAGCATATCTCATTATTTGCAAGACTTATACGGCTTTTGACGTCGGTGTTTTATAAGACCTCATATAATAAAGATATTGCGTGAGTATAAATTAAATGTCAACTAGGATAAAAATGTTGTTCTCTATAAAAACACTCAAAGAAATTGTAGTATATTTTGAAGTGCTAGAACAAATTGGTACAGATAATAATTAATAGATACTTATCCAAATGGCAAGTTTAGTTAGACTGTCGGATGTAATTTTTTTTTTTTTAGTTTATTGTAACTAAACAAATTTTAACGGATTCATCGCGTATATTTTACAAATAATTTTAACCTCCGACCCAAAAAGAGGAGTGTTATACGTTTGACGTGTGTATCTGTGTATTTGAAATCTGTGTATATGTGTGTACTATTCCATCGAGCTCTCAAGCGGATGGACCGATTTTGACCTAGTTTTTTTTTTTATTTGAAAGATTTCATCGAGTGTTCTTAGCTATTTTTCATTAAAATCAGTTAAGCCGATATTTTTTTGTCAGGGGTTTTTGAGTTTTCTAAAGTCTTACTTTTGTAACCTGACATTTCGAAAATTTTGCAAATGTTGAAGATCCACAGATACAAAATCACCAAAACTAACCGTTCCATTCCCAGCAGATTCCTTTTCGTTTGACTGTTAGTATAAAAATTAAAAATAAAACAGTTTTTTTTACATCAATGGTCATGTATTTCACACATAAATCCCAACTAGTGCAACAAGACAAAATATATTGGTAAAGAAGAGTAAGAAATAATCTTGCCTAAACTAATCTTCGTCTGCCTAAATCGGTTGTGCGAAACAAATATACCTTGACCTTCCGAACAAACCCAATCGCGGTTAAGATTTATCTTACATAGTGTAAGGTAACAACGATAAACGCAACAAAAATAGATCCACGGATCTATTTATAATCGAATAAATTTCGCGGCATAACGTAAACATAGTGGCTTTCATCGATGTAGTAAGGTGCGTAACACGCGTGTTATAAAAATAAATAACAACTCACGAATTCTACCAAAGCAAACCAACCAAAAACTCACCAATATATGGTTTAATTTATGGAAACTATTCGCACTTATATGTTTCACAATTATTTCCATTTTGAATTAGATGATCTAATTCACAATGGAAATAATAAATCAAATAGGAAATAATAAATCATTTTAGGAGACTTTAAAATATGAGGCTCACAATCTTCAATACGCAATCTTGCAAGCAAATAAATTAGTTTGAATTTGAATCTTTTAGAATTGTGATGATTGTCTTGGTAACATAAGTACATAATTTTCATGACACGTATGTCTTTAAATAAAAACTACGGGTCACTCACGTCTGTTTTGAGCCGAAATATCCGACTATAGTTTCCGCATTCGGCGGTCTTTTTCAAAGGAAAACTATAGTCACTATAAAACTAAACTATAGTAACTATAGTTTAGTGTAGTTGTAGAAAGGTTGAAACTATAGTCGGATATTTCGGCTCAAAACAGATGTGAGTGACCCGTAGTTTTTATTTAAAAATGTGTGAAAACCACGTTAATTTCCATAATAACATAGTATGTCCAAAAAAAAATGCAATGTGCTACTAAAAGTCTTTCAATACCCAACATGGCATCTTTCAAACGTCACCAATTTTTTAGGGTTCCGTAGTAAACAAGGAATCCTTATAATTTCGCCATGTCCGTCTGTCTGTCCATCCGCGGCTTTGCTCAAAGACTATAATATGTACTAGAAAACTATAATTTGGCACGGTTATGTATTTTAGTTATACCGAAAAAGAAAATCTAGAAAAAAAAACAATTTTTGAGGTACTTCCCCTATATGTAAAGTGGGGATGAATTATTTTTTCTTACCTACCACATCGTGTGGGTATCGTTGAATAGGTAATCACAAAACATACATTTGCAGTCGGTTAGCATTATAACCTATATTTTATCCGAATTACATTTGGTTGAATCTTACGTTCGAATCCGTTTCATAGAACTGTCCGATTCCAGCAGCCTTACCGAAAAACGGTACTTAACTTTAACCATCGTCTTTAATTCTCTGTCTTCTTTCCGAACGTATCATTACGTGTCAGAGAGAAGTTGACAAAATATGTTAAGCAATGCTTAAAGTTAAGTATCGTTTTTCGGTAAGGCCGCTTATGTTTTACTTGACACGAGTTTCTGATTTCTGTTTATTTAACACAGAAAACTTTTTATTATATATTTGTAATAAGAAAATTATTAGACGCGTTCTCAAAAGACCATTCGCGATTTTAATATAGTGTCTTAAAAAAAACCTTTTCGGAGAAACGACGTACGATATTTCATAATCGAATTAACGATAGGTAACCGAGTCATCATCATCATCTCAGCCATAAGAAGTCCACTGTTGGACATAGGCCTCCCCCATGGATTTCCAAAAGACCGATTGGAAGCGGCTTGCATCCAGCGTCTTCCCGCCACTTGTATGAGGTCATCTGTCCATCTCGTGGCTGGTCTTCCTACGCTGCGCTTGCCGGTACGTGGTCTCCACTCGAGAACCTTTCGGCCCCATCGGCCATCAGTTCTACGTGTTATGTGCCCTGCCCACTGCCACTTCAACTTGCTAATCCACTGTGCTATATCGGTAACTGAGAGGTATAGGTAACCGAGTACATTTTCTAAACTGCTTCATCCCATCCTCAATAAATGTGCCTTTGGGTTACTCATTGTAGAAATATCCATTTTACGCATGTGCGAATTTGTTATTAAACAGACAAGGTCGAGACGATTATCCAATACCAGGAAGGGAAGTTATATTTTCACTAAACAATTAGTTTGTTTACTTATTAGAACACGCGTAAATTCAGGCACGCGTTTGGCTTAAACAAACCTTGACTGCTAATTCAGCAACATAATACGCTGTGTAACATTGAATTACGATAGTTTATGGGGGTTATTGTACTCATAAGTATAAACTACTTTTTGGCATGAGCTTAAACTAAATAATTATTATAAAACCTATAACAAGTGTGTAACGGGTCATGCGCAATGAACGAAATTATAATTGTTTTTTTTTTTTTTATAGAAGATAGATCTACGATTGACCACCAACTCGCCTGATGTTAAGCGACGGTGTGGCCGAGGATGGAGCTCGTCGATCTAGAAGATATCTATTCACTCTAGCCTTGAAAATTCCAAAATTGTAGGTCTCAGGAAACAGAGATGGCGGCAACGAATTCCAATCTTGTGCAGTACGCAACAGGAATGTGGATCGATATCGCTGAGTACGGATTTTTGGCATAGTCTGCGGCCATGCTGTCCCATATCTTACGTATAATGTGCGAGCATAAAAAATGAGCACTTTAATGTCCCAAATGAATACCAAGTTTGTCATAGCAAAACAAACCTACAACCGTTTAGGTTGTAGGCTATCTTATAGAAACTTAAACACCTATATATGTACATACAAACACCCGAGAAACATAACCCTTCTTCTTACACAGTCGGGTAAAAATACAACCAAATAGAAAGCCTCCTCCTTTTTGAAGTTGGTTAAAATAAATAATAATAAGTAAAATGTTCAAACCACAATCAATAACATTATAGCTATTACACTGTCGTATTTTACGGCTAAGTCATGTCGTAATATCCCTAGGGAGGGACCCATTTAGACTACCGTTCCTGGAATCCCATTGAATAGTAAGCACCATCTAACCCCATGTAAACACCGTCCGCCATTGCTTAAAAGCAATACATCAAGTGAGTTTTTATCTCTTCTTATTCATCGAATCATGGAAAACATTTTGGAGCTGTTTGCTTACTAAGAAGTTACGTATCGATCAGATTTCATTATACTGCGTTATTTAAATAACATTAGGCAGGGTGTGGTCAAACTGAAACGTTTAGGCTTGAGCTAAATTGGTATTTTACTTCTAACTGATAATATAAAATCGAAAGTAATTTTAGATTTTTCGTTTTTACACGTTTTTATTACACGTCTTCATTCTTCAAAACAGCATATCGAATTAAAATTATTGGTATTATATTGTTTTTTAATAAATACGCTATAATGACACATATTCTATAAAAATTGTGACATCGTACCTATTATGATTCAAAAGATACAGCCATTTAAGGGTAGGACAGACAGACAGCGTAGCCTCACGAATAGGCTTAATATGGAGTTCATGTTTTTTTTTGTCAGCCCTGCTTATACAAACTGTCCCACTACTGGGCGCGGGCCATCTTCTCATTATGAGCAGGGTTAGGCCATAGTCTGCCACGCTGGCCAAGTGCGGGTTGGCAGACTTCACACATCTTCAAGATCATTAAGAACTCTCAGACATGTAGGTTTCCTCACGATGTTTTCCTTCACCGTTTGAAGTTGCCGGCAATCAACAATACGCACATAACTTACAAAAGACAGAGGTGCGTGCCGTGGGATTCGAACCCAGGACCTGCGGATCGCAAGTCTGATGGTCTCCCGACTAGGCTGCCGGAAACTTTGGAGTATCCACCATGAATGATAACTTACAGGTATTTATGCATGTCTCTTTATGCTTTTATATATGTATCTTTGCATATATACACGAAAATATTGCATACCATATTGAGCAGTTAGCTAAGAATCAAATAATTGTAATTTTAAAGTATTAGCCACACAGCTACTACCAACATGACAAAATTAACATTTAGCAAGTCAAAGTGTACGCAGAATCTCAACCTATCGTGGCATAGCATCATACCATAAGAGGCACACTACTGCACAAACTGTTATTTACGCCACAGGCACAGGCCCTGCCTAATCATCCAGGACAAGTTTGCTGGTACTAGCTACCAGTAACGAGCACATGGGGTTACTACACGCCTTAAAGGGAAACAAGTCCGTCTTCCGTGTTCAAGACTCGCTTGGACTGGTTAGGCACAAGAAGTGGAATTTGAATAATGTCAAGTATCTGATAACAGATATACTCATGTTAGTGACAAATACTTGATTATTAGGAATGCTTTTATCAAACTAGTATTAAGTATGAAAAAGTTAAAAGGAAGAGTTTTGATTTTATTAGTTCATAAACTTCGTCTTCACGAACTCTAAAACAGACTTCAAAACACGCAATTCGTTTTTTGGATGCTTTTATGAAATTTATCTATTATATATTTATATATATTACACTTGACAAATACTTGATTATTAGGAATGCTTTTATCAAACTAGTATTAAGTATGGAAAAGTTAAAAGGAAGAGTTTTGATTTTAGTAGTCCATAGACTCCTTCACGAACTCGAAAACAGACTTCAAAACACGCAATTCGTTTTATGGACGCTTTTATGAAATTTATCTATTATATATTTATATATATTATCAGTTATTTTATTTAAAAAATCAAAGTACTGAACCGATTTTGATACATTTACATGGCACAACCTCTGACGTATTACCTGGTTGCCTGGAAGAGATCGCTATTAGCGATAAGGCCGCCTGTTGTTTCACTAGCATTTAAGCCCTTTTCACTATGTAATTTGTGTTTTAGTTAAGGTGTGAACAATAAAGAGTTTATCTATCTATCTATCTATCTACCATACAAATAAGAATCATCAGTAATCATCATCATCATCATCAATAATTGGCGGAGGAATCGCGTAACAAACATAAAAAATACAGTCGATTTGAGAACCTCCTTTTTAGAAATCGGTTAAGAAAGGTTTAAGGTTAAATTTTCCTCGGTCACACCTTCGCTTAAAATCAGGCGAGTCGGTGGTCGATCGTAGATCTATCTTACGTGAAAAGAAAAAAGCGTGTCCTTGAATGCGCAGAAGTCAGTATTTGAGCCTGTTTGGCGGGGGATATCGCGTCTGCAAAACCAGTTGCTACGGGAATATCTCCACTATTTTCAAGCGCACGTTCTAATAGTAGCATAGCATATCAAATTACAACGAGATAGGTACACAAATTATTTTGACCGAGTGTTAAAAATAATTTGTGTACCTGCCTCATTGCAAAAAAGTTGTAATCACAGTTGTGACTACAACTTCGTTCGAGGTACAGCTAAAATTTGTAAAACATCTAAGTTGTCATAGTATAGAGATCATTGAGCTTTTTTTTAAGTAGTCTAAACAAACAATAATCGCCAAGTGCTCTTCTTCTAGATAGCATTAACTACGAAATCAAACAATATGCGTGTCTCGACACGGTCTTGGCCATTTATTTAACTCATACATTTTAGGAACCAGAAAATTAGTATTTCAATTACCTCAAGTTTATAATAACAAATATCTTGTTACTAGCAAATACTTCGTAATTATGAGTTATTTTTAGCATTACAATATGTCAACTTGACGCCGGTAGTAATAAAGATGTTTTGATATAATTAAACGATATCAAGTAGCTAATTGGTGATTAGATAATGAGTGGACATATTAATCTGCCAATAAGGATTCTGTTACCAGTCAATGTAAGTTGCTCACTTAAGTAATCACTTTTAGTTATGTTAAGTCAAGGCAAGTCTCAATAGAAGTACCGTAAAGGTTTTTTTAACCGACTTCAAAAAAAGGAGGTTATCAATTCGACCTGTATGTTTGTAATATTGTCAGAATTGCACAATTTTTGTATACGTTAGTCTATACCAGCTTCTAAACATGTGTGCCAAATTTCATAAGTGTATGTATGTTTGTAGGTTTGTATGTTTGTTCACGCATTACGCAGAAACTAGAAGTCGTATTTCAAAAATTATTTTTTTATTGATTAATTTTATTATAAACTTCTTTAATGCACTTGATGCTTTTATGAGAAATGCATGACATTGACAGTCATGTTAACGATATTACAAACATTCAAAACAATTTTTATTTTTATATCTTCCACTGAAGCCAACATAATAATATGAATGTATTTTTTTACGTGTTGATGTTTATTTTGGCTTCGGTATATAGTTTCTTAATATTTAACATCTATGTAACTTTTACGAAACGGGCAAGTGCCTTTATTAACTACAACAAAACAATATACATACAAATTCAACTAACTAAATTACTACACAAAAAGCATATCAATTACTACAGACCGATAAAGGTCTAAAGACAATCCAAATGCTCAAACCCACTACCAGTTGGCAGAGTACCCAGCATGCTGCCCGTATTGCCACGTTGAAACTATACATTACATATATTTACTAACAGAAAGAACATGTAAGGAAAAACTTATACCTACTAATAACTATGCCTATACCTCTACTATCTACACTTTAAGACTACATACAAAACAATTTTAAAATATATATACAGAAAACACCTAGGCACTACGACCTAGGCAATTCTAGCAGTGAACTTCTTTTGCCTGAAACGATGATGATGATGATTATTGAAATAAAATAACTCTAAGCGACTTATAGACGTTCAGCCTAGATAAGCCGCTGATTCACTTAAAATTTAATACAGATACAATACTTTAAATAACATAAATATCAGAATATCTGTATAAATATTTTCTGGGAATTAGTATAAAATTTGCATAAAGGCTGCATTTCTGCAGGCAAGGCAGTGCCCCGCCAAGTCGAGCAAAGGCACCTTACAACCGTACCATGATTTTCTCGAAGCCATTCAGGCCA
Source organism: Lycia hirtaria (assembly GCA_947563715.1). Lineage (NCBI taxonomy): Eukaryota > Metazoa > Arthropoda > Insecta > Lepidoptera > Geometridae > Lycia > Lycia hirtaria. The sequence continues at coordinate 7,006,892 of OX387383.1, forward strand.
TTTGGAAGAGGAGAAGAAGGGAAGATTATATTTTGATGAATGATTACAGCGCAACCTTTTTGTACGGTAAACTTTATGAGTATGTATGTTTACGAGATTTTCTAAAGAATCGATTAAGTTAGTACAGAGTTACCCAACACATAGGTTGGCCATGTTGTGGCATAGGTCAGACATTTTAATTGAACATGTTCTGCTGGAAAACAACTCATCAACACGTGCAAAATCGACTTTGATCTCACTTATCTACTGCATTGATGTACCTATACTCGTTACGAGTAACGGTTATATCCGGAATAATTTAGAAATAAGTGCATTACTGATGCAATTTCTGTAAAAGTCAGTTAAGGGGCTTGAGGGAAACTGTTGGTTGTGTAGGCGATGGGCTGACCCCCTATCACTGCAGGCCAACGTTACATTTTACCTTCTAATACCCTCTAGCCTCCTAATCCCCTCTCCTTCCTCTACCCACATAGTTCAAATGTGTCGTCGAACGGCCCCATGCTCCGTGATGCTCTGCCTACCCCGTAAAGGAAAATAGGCGTATTTTAACACGCTTTTATTAGGTCGACCTGTATGTAACTAACTATGTAATGAAATCTAAGGTAACTAATTTAACCATCTTCCAAGGGTCGTAGCGTCATGAAAATTGGCAACTGTATGTAGTTCTGATGACAATACAATAATATGGTACTGTCGAACTGATCTGATGATGGAGCCGGAAGATATGAACTAGAACTTCTTGATAACATCGTATCATGTTTATGTATGTTTGGGTTTGTTAGAAAATTCTTATACTGAACTTTGACCACAATAATTTGTGGCGTGTTTTTTAGTTTTTTAAACTGTAATTTATTTAAATATTAGTGCAACTTCCTGCATTATAAGTCTGTGCAAAATTCAGCGTTTGATGATACAAATAATATGTAACAATAATTCACGGTTGGTTAAATATCGCAGACATACTCGTTTACAAGTCTTTATTGTTTGGGTTACTTTACTAAATTGCAACACAACTGTCGTCAAATGACTAAGAGTTAAGTAAACTTACCGACAATTTACATTACCTCAAGAGTACATTTGTAAACAAGTACAAGTGTAAAAAACTCAAAAACCTTCGACAAAAAACAGTTGACCCATTTTGATGAAACAGTTAAGGAACACTCTCGATGAAATCCTCTTTTTAAAAAAAATTACTAATTTATTATATTAGGTTTCTATGTACTAGTGAGAATTATATTTAAGCATATTTTGATATTAGAAGAAAAATATTGCGTAAATACTCGCTTTGTTGTAGGAACATTTTGCAGAATCCATCTATATGTGAAAACAATAAGAGTATTGTGTAATATTACTGTGTTCTGGCTTAAGGTAAATATTCCAGCTAAACATGTTTGACGAGCGCAGTGCGGTGCCGCACAGGGTTTTAAACTATTATTTATTGTTGGGCGATTATGGGAAAGCGTGAAGATTAATATCAGGGGAGCGAGACTTGCCTTGTCAGTTGTCACTCAGGTTTTTAAAGATACCGAAATTATTAACTTCAGCACACTTAAAATTAAGAAATATATTTAACGCCCAGTTCTTCAAGTAATAAGAGAAAACTGATCCACAGATATTTCCCAATCCATACATAACCCCATTATTGACTGATCTGACTGACATTAACCAGTTTTTTTTTTGTGGTTGGAAAATGTGAATGGCTAGGATATTTTTTATTATGTTTTTCATTACTTAGAATTTATTTTAAATCCGAAGAATGCTATATATTTATTTACAATTTCTCAAAAATTTACAGTTATAAAACCAAAATATTTTTCAGACATATTTACAGTATCTGTTTAACATCTATGCAACAGTTAAGAATAATAGAAGATCATTTTGGGGTAGTGCTATAATATACTATTTTTGGAGCAGAACTCATGGTAACAATCAAATTAACAAGTATGTACCTAAGATTAGAAATCTTGCCACAAACAGACACAGATATATACGTCAAACTTATAACATCCCTCCTTTTGAGTCGAGGGTTAAATAAAACATACAAACCGGAAGTTAGGATCGTTTACGAGTAGGAATCGGCCGCCTCCGAACGGAACGGATACGGAGGCGATCGCGCGGTCAACAAATATTCTCTTAAAAGTTTTCATTCCAAGATTCAACATTTTCTCACAATAATTAGAGCAATCAGACCAAGAGTAAACTTGTACAGATTAGTCCCCAGTTCCAGCGCATCCCAGTTCAAAGAGTCCATTGTGAGAATCATGAGAAAGCTGATAAGAACTGTGAACAAGCAGTGTTTTGGTTTAATCGATACCTCATGCTCTTGTGATTTATTCGAATCGAGATTTCTCGATTCTCGGTATGGTGAGTTAATGTTGGTTATCGATTTATAGATAATGATATCGTTTTTATCTATACTTGCGTGGAATAACGAATTAGTTCGAGCGTTTTATTTAGCTTGTTGCTTGTTTTGGTTGATAAAACCGTGTAATGGATTAATGCAGGCTAAGTATTTGCCTGTAGCTCAGTTGATGTTAACTGAGTGAGAACGTGTACTTAAATTTTTCGAAGTTATCCGCAAAATTTCATAATAACTGCCATTTATAGGCTGTGACTTATTTTGTCAATAATTTACATACAATGGTTATTTTGTTATTGAAAGAGGTTTTATTAAATTAAGTAGAGAGATCTTATCTCATTATATATGTATATCTTTAATCATATTTAATTTACATTTGTTTCACAAATATTTTGTGTTTCTGCGTATTCTACCAATGAGATTTATACATCATTGTATTCTACTATGTAATAGTGAGAAACCTGCAGCAGGTAGTGTAGGGTACCTTCTCATGATCTCTTGAAAAGTTCAAACTGTGTTGATGTTTCTACATTTATCAAATTATTATTTTTTCAACTCATATTCAACACAAGTGAGTCTTAGTCATCATCATCATCATCTCAGCCATTAGAAGTCCACTGCTGCTCCCCCATGGATTTCCAAAAAGACCGATTGGAAGCGGCTTGCATCCAGCGTCTTCCCGACACTTGTATGAGGAGTTTTAGTAATCAACCATAAAAAAGATGTACAAAAAAGTGCCATCTAAACAGTTTGTTATTCGAATAAATAATGTTATAACCATTAATATATGGTAATACGGTACATTGTCGACGCGCAATGAAGTGGTGACACTCACAATGGGTTCTATGACAGCGTATCGAGCTACAATGGCGTGTGTCTATTGCTGGATGTTTGGACACACCTTCGCCTACTAGAGATGCCCTATTTACGCGATCTAATGAACAACGTCATAAAGATTCACTCACGCGTACCCGTACATATAGGGTTGTCGGTAACCTACATATAATCCGACATACATTTATTTGAATATTACTTGCCCGAATACGTTTCATAGAACTGCTTGATTCCATACGTTTTTTAGCCATAAGTTTAATTTGCCCCAATAATTATTAGATTAGGTTTCTTTCTAATTTATTACACCCAGAAATCTTATTACTTAAAAAAGTTTGGCTATCAGATATATTAATTATTTGGTAAAGTTAGTTTGTTGGGTTCCTGTTCCTTGGGTTGGAAAAATATACTTCATTGTCGGAGAAATGGTATTCGATATTTCATAATTCGGATTATACAAAAATAACCAAATACTTGGTATGACGCAATAAAGCGAAAGTCACCTTGCACAGACGGTAAATACCTAACAGACATTTACAGAGTGCACCTCGTTCTATCTTCATCTCGCATGTTTCAAAGAGATTGAAAAATTATTTCATAATATTCTAAGAATGTTTAGATCGACACTTCAGGAATATACTTAAGCTTCTTGAATCCTAATTGTTTGTCGCCAAAACCAATGGTTAAAGACAGTCGGTAAGTTAATCAGGACTGAATTTATATAACATTTTTTTTACCCTCGCGATTGTGATCTGAACAAAGACCTCCTTAAATCAGGACATTTATTATACTACTCACTAATCTCAAATTAATAATGGAATTGTTTTTACAGTTATTATATCAGAACAAAGTGACTCAGGGCAAGTTCCATAAAATTGTCTTTACCTAAAGTGTATGTGTTCGATAAAATGCATATGATTATACCTATATGGGAGGCTAACGTACAAAATAAAATTATAAAGTACGTTTGTTTATTGTTAGAATAAATGTCATAATTCATTAATTTATGATTATATTATATATTATTATTATATATTATTCAATAATTATTAATTATATATTGTAATAATTCATAATTAATATTTGAGTTCAGAAGCATACAATAGACAATAATGGCTATGCCATCCGTAGGCCTCCCGAATTTGTGCAAAATGTTCGGCCTAACTGAAATTCTCGGTTTCTTGAGAAAAATCTTACATAGGTATTTGCAAAACTCCGGATGACGAGGGAGACCCAAAAACAAAACGTAAAAGTTAAAAAAAATATCTTTAACCGTGTCATTTTTGTATGTTATCCCTATATATATCTATAGACTCTTAATAAAAATACTTTTTTGATATTTTTGTATTTTTTTTCATCAATAATATTCTATTATCATTCTATCATCACCTGGCAGACCTCTAACTCGATGGTCACATGACATCGACAAGGCAGTGGAAAGACAGTGGATGAGATTGGCAAAATACCGGAAAGAATGGCGCGCTAAAGAGGAGACCAAGCAGTGGGACCAAGCAGTAGGTGGACAATGGTTGACGATGATGATCTTTCTATATTTTTAGCTATGTCAAAGTTCAAGGTTTTACTCACATTTCCATTTATTTCCTGTGGTTTCGTGGTTTTATTATCACGTGAGTGAAACCACAGTCAATGTTACTACATGATGTGTAGTGTTACCAAGGAAATGGAAATTATGACGTATAATTGTACAAATTATCAATAAAAATGTTTATCTGTTTATCAGCCATATATTCGTGAAAATTTAATAAGAAAAAAAATATTTATAATTTGTAATATTTAATTATACCTACATATTATATCTATCAATTAACTGGCAACCCTGCAATGCACAGATCAGCGAGCATTACATTGTCACTTTTAATTATTGCCAGTAGGTACACAAATATTACTCAACAATATACCATTTAAGGTTTGATAACTTGGTCAAAAGTTGAGTAACACTTGATCTAGTTTTATAAATCATGTTGACCAGGTAATAATTATAATTTTAAAGTTTTTTCTGATCCCTTCTGTCGTTCCCCCATCGGCCTATTTAGCCACAAGCGCAGATGTCATCAATTGGACGCTGCATCATTCTAGATATCAACAGGTCAATGATGACAGTTTTTTATTACATGATTATAGACTCGTAAACTAGATAAAGCAAATTTAGCCAGCAAGCACCTCAAAAATCTCCATGTTACTGAACCCGATTCAAAAACTACCAAATCAACATCATTAGTACTGTTTCACAGGACTAGTTCTGAGTTATCATTTCTAATAAAAAAAACCGGACAAGTGCGAGTCAGACTCTCCCACCGAGGGTTCCGTACAAACTAGTAGATAAAAGGGGGAAATCATTTTTACTATGGAAATTAACGTGGAAAATCATTTTTTTTTATATTTTCCTTCATAAACCGAAAATATACATTGTACAAATATTTAAAAACCTGTTTTAGCTTATGCTAATGAATCTCTTTTATATGATACCCCACATGATAAGGTTAATTCACTTTAAAATTTGGACCCTCATTCCTTTCATAAAGACACTATTTTTGTGATTAAATTAAAAATGACCAGTTTCGGATTTTTCCCTATATGTGTACTATAACACAATGCTTCTTGCCAAATTTCATAATTCTCGGTCAACGGGATATAAATACCCAATAGGTTTTGATTCCCTTGTGAGTGTCGAAATGTGCGTTTTTTACGACATATTCGGCTGTAACTTTTTTTACGAAAACTGAGAAATTTAATTTTTCTTTCTGCAGCAAGATACTATGGATTTGCGTATATGGTTTTAATTTTAACTCGATACCTTTACGCGTTCCCAAGATAAAGGTCTTGATACCCGGACAGACGGACAGAAAGACAGACAGACGGACAGGCGGACAGCCGGACAGACGGACAACAAAGTGATCCTATAAGGATTCCGTTTTTTCCTTTTGAGGTACGGAACCCTAAAAACTATATTAGTCACCCAGTAAAAAGTGATAACTATGAATATTAATATATTAATATACATTATAAAATGCAACATTTGGAAGGCACGGGCTCCTATAATACAGGTAAATAACCTAGTATAGGGGTCAAGGACTTGCACAACAATGTATGTAAATTGAGTCAAATAAAGTTTTTTTTTGTATATACACGTCATGTATGCACATTTCCAGAGATTAAGAAAATTATCCACTTACTTTGTATGGTAACATTCTGTCAAACCTACCATGTCACAAGCCATTTCAATGACATATTGTATGAAATTGCGTTTCGTGCAAGTAATGGTTAGTGAAATGGAAGAATTAATCTTGACTATTTTAAATTATAGAAATTCACCGCAAGTAAATGAATTATTTGGAAAAAACAAGTGCATTAATTATTCCAATCTTGCTGTATTCGTCTGTATCCGTGTCAATGCTGGCCACCTAGATTTAAAATGATTACAAGTAATTTATGAACACACACACTGCATGCATACATATTGTTTAATTACAATATTCAAAAGTATTGTTGTCATCGGCACAATCAGACGAAACTTAAAACAATAGACACTGCAGTAACATAAAGTGTATGTATGTATATTACAGCTGCATATACATACATATATTAAGAGAACTTAGACAATACGTTTGCAGACGGCATTATTTTACCTACTAACTGTCGAAGTAAATCAATAATTTATTTAAACTGTAATGTAATCAAAATAAATATGCCGATTACAATAACAGTATATAATTACAATAACTACTAAATTACATTACACTAGTGATCTTTGTATGACTTAAATATATAATTTTAGTAGCAGCATTACATTAAAAAAAAAAAACACTAGTTTTAATGTTGTTTTAGATTTACTATGACGTCTTATAATTTATGACATATGAAGTTCAAAGCTTTAAAGACACGTCGATTGACACTTGTTAATCAAAATCAACTCAATCATACAAACAAATGACCACACACAAATATCCTCTTAATTCTTATCTCTGCATGATTGATCTCGGATGACAATCGTATTACATATTATATTAAAATGTTGTATTATACTTTGTTAATATAAACAAGGTATTTTATAATGTTTTCGTGAAAGTTACTCATTAAAATTATGTATAATATACGCGATAAAGCATGCAAGCAAGCAAGTTATAAATTATGATCAAGCATGTTATAAATTTCTGACAATATTGAATGCCCGATGAGGGTAAGCTGATAATTCTATATAATGCACTATCACCTAGCATGTCTGTATGTATTAGCTATCAATAAATATATCTGAATCTGAATCTGATAAATCCGGTAAAATTTGTTTCATTTCAAAGGTATTTTTATGTTTTCAAACTCAACTGAAAACTATTTTTTCTTCAAATCTAAATTGAAATACTGCAAATCTAGTCAATTTCAATGATTTTATAAAATAGCTTCAAATTACTTTAATGTTGCAACATACGAGTAATAAAGAGCAAAGAGGAATATGAATAAGGTACAATAGCAACAATGTATCAAATTTCCCGGCCGGATAGTTGATATCGAACAACCTAATAAAGGCAACACTGATAATGCATAAGTAGGTAAATCACAACCACTGGGGCTTTCTTGTGACCACAAAACTAGGAATTCAGTAGTAACTGTACCACCAGATAGTGTTATCTGAGAAAATAGATAGAGTTTACTGCTATTTCGAAACCACAGCAAGAAATAACATGGTATTGATATTGTTATAGACAACAGAAACTTCATTAGAAATATTGAAAATAGTAATAAGGATATTAAGATATGAAGATAATCTTGCATTTACTTATCATACATGAAAGGTAACATTATGTTGAAATATATGCATAAATGCATCTGGTGGCCCAGAGGAGCGACTAGAGTCCAGTCCTAGGAGCCCTGTAGGCAGACCACCAGCCAGATGGAGAGACGATATCGTTAAGTCAGAGGGCAAGAGCTGGATGAGGTACGCAGGACTGGAAAGAATGATCTGATAAAGAAGAGGCCTATGTCCAGCAGTGGATCGATAAGGGCTGAAATGATGATGATGATATGCATAACCCATTTTGCTTAAAAACGAATTAACTATTTCTCTTAAATCTAAAAATACTTTTTTTATATTTGTTCACTGTTTAGCTTTGTTTTAGTTTGTATATTATTCGTCAGTTCATTTAGTTGACATTTCGTTTGCGACGCATCTTGCGATAAAAACGTGATAGCTTTTTCTTAAGTAACACAAAGCTAATAATTCAAAGCCTTATATCTTTCATCGGTTGAAGACCTATTGGCCCCATTTTTTGCCGCTTCATGCAAAAGTTGATACAAATTCGCGAACCAAATCGCATTTTGAGCTGGAGGGGATGAAAGTAGGTGGGCTTTCACTGCATTCAAAAGATACTCTAGACTCATGAAACTCATGACATTTCGGCTCCAATCTCTTGAGATTAATAACTGATAGCTCAGTGAAGTCATGTCTGAGGCAATTACCAAAAACGGGTACCTACCTACGTGCCGTACTTGTCTTGGGTTATTTTTAATGGTCCCAGTATTTCTTGCTATCTCTTATATCTGCGAAGTTGTCAGCCGACTTTGTTGATGATATATGAGCTGACTTGTTACTCATCTTTTCAATTATTTCTATTACATTGGTACGATTCCCACAAGCAAAATCATCATCATTATGGTTTATCGTTATACCTATTAATGTATATATAGTTCAAACCCTTTAGCAGTGATTTATTAAAGGCATTACCTAAACTCGTTATGTATTTTGTTTTAATATGATATGAATAAATAACAATTGTAGATGAAATATTAATACATATAAGAAAAATTGGACAAACTTGTGGTCGTGACCGTGGATATAGTAAACCATCGATCACGTTTAAATAACGTCAGTGTACCAACAGAAGTTTATCAGATGTACAAATATTAAAACCAAATAATATCCGAAATGTCTCTCAAGGACTCGATATTCCGGCTAGTCGAATATAACTCTTATAACTTGTATTAGAGGGAATAATGTGGGATAATGATTCAATTCATTAGAAATCGCGCGCTAAATTATTATAGCAACTGCAAAGTTACGACTTCCGTGTAAAATCATTTCGAGTTCATCGAGATTTGAAAGAATATCAGTATAAACAGTTATAAATATTCGAACACAACACAAAATTTTCATATATTTTTTAATATTATGACAATTAAATTAGTACCTTTTTTTGGTAGTTTTAAAAGTTTTTACCTTATAAACATTTATGATAATAAGTGACATTATGTAAATGTTAAAATTAACAGAAGCTTTGTTTGATGAATAAAACTAAATACATAGAAACATTGTCTATTAGATGTCGTCTCAAATTATTTTTGTCATGAGCGTAGTACGTCTGTTCGTTCACATTTACGTCAAGTGTTTTAAAAACTTGACCTCACTGTGAAGTGACATCACCAAAAATGTGAGCTCTTATCTAAGGATTAATTTTGTAATCAGTGTGTTATCGCGTCTCTATCGTGACATTGAATTAAACCCCTACCATTACTTGATAATTTTATGAAATTTTAAGAATATTAAGAGTAGGTACCTAAAACATAAAATTTACAAAAAAAAAAATTTACAAATTTACATAAAATTTATTTTTCACTTTATTTTTCACAAAATGAGTTCAATTTGAAAAGGTATACTTGTTATTGTATAAATTGTGCTCTTATAATATATATTTTTTGAATTAAAATAAAAAATAATAACCAAATGCACTTCATTATTTATATACATATATGTAATTCGCCCCTGCAGTCTTTTGATTTAGACGAAATGCAATAATAATTGTTTGACTACTGAAAGTCTCAAATATCATCAAATTCGCATACAAAAAACGGCTCAACGAATATATTTGCTATGAAGAACATCCGATCGGCAATGGCAATTCAGAATTTTTATTTTATTGCCCATAATTGGACTTTCCGTTCCGTTTCGCTGCTCAGATATTATTTTCGACTTGTTTGACTGTAAAGTCTATACTCTAACATATGTCTAAACTGAGACTATTCATGCATGGTACTTAAAATAGTACATTAAAAAGCTTAGTTTAAATATTTCGTGGTATTTCAATCTGATATACAAATATTTTATATCGTAAACACTACATTCATGTAATCAATCAAATTTTATTTACAATGTTATGGTAACATTGACACTAATTTTAATTTCAGTAGATACAACTTTATTCGTATCTATACAATCTTCGCAAATCCAATTTTTTGCATTTTTTTTTTTTTCACAATTGAATAAAAAATGTCTCACTGCAAACTAAACTACCATCCTTGATATTATTCGCCCTAAACTCCAGGTTTTTGCTTTTATTTATATACCACCTATTGTTTATGGATATTGTCACTCTATGAGGTCTCAAGGTCCCAAAACCTAAACAAACTAAAATAAACTTACATAAAATATAAACCAATACAGTATCTATAAAATATGTTTGGAACAGAATACATAATATATACTAATAAAATAAAATCAATCATTTCATTCTTATATAATGTTATTAGATATAACTTTTTGTTTGCAAAAAATCGACGAATTTTTGTTCAATTTTTTTTGTGTTGTCTCAGATTCGTTTTCAATTGAAAAACCTCGACTAATCTAAAGAATTTAAAATTAGCCAATGCTAAGCTAGCGTACTGTTGCAAAACAATACTCCACGAATTTGTTGCTTGACGCTGGAAATTGCACATGAAATGGCATTGATCTGATCACAATGGATGATGGATACAGATGATATATGGTTGATGGATTCAGGTGAAATAGTTATTCGAATCCATCGTCATATTATTATGTTGGTCATGACCGATCATCATCAGCTAGTGAAATATATGCTTACAGCAGTTCCGATTTCTCACTTTGCTATGGTAAAAAATGTTGTTGTTGTTTTTAGCCCGTAGTGGCTATTTGAAAAAGAGAATACGAGTCGTGAAGTCATTTAACGGCAGTAGTTAGGACTAGGAAATGATACAGTAGGGTTGGCCCACGGTGGTCGCGAGGTTAATAGAACTGACTCTAATCGCACGCCCATTACGCTAATAGCGGGATGGTAACCTGCGCAGCCTCAGACTGGTCTGGGGTACGGCAAATTGCAACTGAATCACATACACTTGTCGAATAATTGACGCTAATTCCGATGTTGGCTTAGATGCATGCTTATCGCGAAACACTCTGGAACTGTTCAAATGTCAACGGCTTGATAATGAGGATGCAGATATTCCATCAATTTGTCTGATTAGTGTAACAATATAATAATGATGAATTTATATGCTAATAGATGAATTGGCTCACCAATTGAATGGTTGAACTAGACATTTAGAAAATCACGCCTAAGTAGATCGCTGGACGAACATTATAAGCACTATCCAGCAAAAAAATATTCATGTTGTCATGGGAATACGTAAATGACGATCTTTCAGTGACAGAAAAGCAATAAACAAATATTTTTTGGTATTTTTTAAAGCTGGTTTATAGGTATCTTTTAGACCGACGTGACGCCTCACCGTCGCTTACCATAGACGAGCTATAAAAAGTTGTTTTTTTAATACTATTTTTTTTATAAGAAGACCAGAAGGCCAGCTTTCAAGCAGCCACTTCGAACATTTTCAACCAAACACAGACCAAGCTAGCTGTTCAATGGCCGGATTAATTATTATTCTCCTTTATGACAATAAATCAACAAGCATAGCTAAATTATGATTTATTAGTATTTTAATCATAGTGAAATCAAATGAATTTATTAATTCGCAAATTACTGCAGTTCAAGAATTTTATGCATTACAGCAGTATCACAACTGCAAGCAGATGGTGAATTAATAACTTACGTAAAATGCCTGGGCATTTAATGAACTTCCCGTGTTAAGCCGATAATTACTTCACGTACATTGCCAATTTATTTTTACTCAATTAACATACCGTAATGTCATTGAATTAAGAACTTATCGTAACTACTCCGGGTTAATGCCACGTAATAAAAAAAGAAATCTGTGTAGAACGATCCGAAGTGTTCTATATTTGAATTTGACAGTTCGCAAGTGTCGTGTGAAGTTTTAACAAAGAGCTGTCAATCAATTAAGACATGCGGGTAGATTTCGTAGAAACAAGAGCGCTTTCAATCGATTGTTAACGAAGAAATAAAAAAAACAATAGACCCTAAATGCTATCGGGGAACATCAGAAACCAAATTTAAAATTATTTTATTAATAACAAATAAAAAAAAAAACTACAATGAATAAATACACATTTTATATTAATTATAAATATTATAGACGTGTACTTTTTTTTGATCGCACCTAACAATTAAAAATGTTTTTTATTCATACCAAATTTACATTCAGACAAATCGTAGAACAAGTTTTTCTAGATTCTCACAACCACCATAAAAAGGTACAATATAATGACGGTATATTAAACCTTGAAAACCTGTTTTGTCATCTCATCTGATAATACTAGACAAATTCATCTGTAAACGTGTTATTACGTTAAGCCGCACGTTTACGATGCAACAAAAAACATGCAAAAACAAATTATGACTATTACAATGGCTGAACAGTGTTAATTTCATTTACGTCAATATACTTAACTGACAAAATTCACGACTTGCAATTTTACATTAACCTCCAAGGTTACATTCAAATTTGCAGGTGAATATACCGATTACAAATGAAAATATAAAAAACACTCACCGTATAAAATGTGCAAACGGGATCGTAAAAAAAATTATAGTTTCGTCTCTTATTCGCAGTGTCTGTCTAATTTCGAATCACACAATTCCGTTCACTGTCGCACTGTCACTTTTTGCACGACCGGCTTTTTAAAAGTTATGTCGAGTTGTGCGGTGGTGCGTTGGTTCGTGTCGATAGGCCGAGGCGGACTGACTTCGGATGGCTGGCTGAGCTGGCTGACTCGCTAGCGCACGCCACCGACTTGTCTGATGCCGACAATGCGATTGGGGACTAAGCAGTACACAAACACACAGAACCCAACCGAACAGCTGCCATTGTAGTACATATTCACTCGCAAATACGTGGCCATAAACGAAGAGTCAATTTCATCGCGAATATTCTTAGAAATTCTACAGAAACTACCGAAGAAATTGACACTTTATTATTGTAATAGCAACTCATAGCAATACTAAATAAGATACTGAATTCAACAGGTGGAACTCGTGAAGGAAAACAGGTGTAAGTTACAGTAATAAAGGAAGTGCAAAGAAAAATAAAGCGATCAAAAATGCTAATTCAGAACCGGCAATTTTTATTGAAGAATTGAAATTGAATTGAAATAAAGAAAGTGTAGATGTTGGTAACGAATGCGACCTTCAAAATGTTGTTTAAATAGATGCGTTTATCTATTAATACCACTGATGTGTTGATTGGTACATTGTTAAAGACAAGATGTGAATATTCTGCTGTGCGGTACACCGTGTTATTCTGTTGGAAAACGGTTTGTGTCGAGTTCAAGATCGTACGACTATCGCACCACCTCAACTATTCCACGCCGCGCCGCTGCCGCCGCCCGTCTCTCGTTTTTAACTTTTTTTACATCACTTTACGACTTTACGTGCTCTCAGATTGTTATAACTTCAACAGTTGTGTTATTATGTTCGTATCACTGTCCAATTTGATATATAAAATTATTTAATTGAAACTGTTATGTTTTAAATTGTTTTATTTTTCAATTGTTGCTTAGGTGTACCCTGAGGTTAAAGAAATAGTTTTTATTCAGAAAAATAGTTAGTTTTTTTTAGTTTTCTACAGTACTATTTCGGTATCTACGTTGATAAAACTTCACAAAATATGGTTATTATAATGCAGTGCACTGTGTAACATTTTGGGCGGTTTTTTACTCTCAGTTTAGTACTCTTACTTTTAGTTTTTTAAACACTCATTTAATCGTCTATTTAAAGTCTCATTTACTGGAAATCAATGTAGTGTGGATTGGTCCCTGTAAGCATAATTACGATAAATCTGCAAAACCTGTTATTTATTAAGAATAATATTGGGTTTACCTAAAAATTTGTAAAAATAGACTATACTTCTACTTGGCATAGCAACGGAAGTTATAATTGTTAAATAAATATATCGATAATATTAATTATATGATTATGTAATTTCATTATAAATTTAAATGTTAGTGATAAGAAGTCATAGAACACGTTATGTAGGTTCTTTATAACTAATATACTTTAAAAAAAAAGTAACTTTGTGACAAGAGCAAGCCTCTCGCCTGCCCCAATGTGATACAAAATTTTTGGTTAGAACTTTGGTGTCCGATAGTTGGTAGCTTTGTGTGATACCACACCGTGACCTCAGTTCACGGGGATGCACAGGGATGGAATTCTTTGCCGCCATGTCTGTTTCCATAAACCTATAATCTTGGATTTTTCAAGGCTAGAGTGAATAAATATCTTCTAGATTGACGAGCTCCATCCTCGGCCACACCGTCGCTTAATATCAGGCGAGTTCGTGGTCAATCTTAGATACCTATATCTTGCATAAAAAAAAATACTGCAATCGTTATTCAAAGATATTAGATTAGTACAGTGTTGGAGTTTTGACGGGAACGTCATAGCAACATGTTGTTGCTCTATTTTATTTTCTTAAACTTGTGTTATTTTGAATAGTAATGCGATAAATATGGTGTTTTTTTATTTATTAAGTGTTCGATCAAGTGCATGAGTGTGGGCAAATGAAATAAAGCAGTGAAACGTGTCATTTTTTGCGACTGGTATTGTGGCTCAGTTGGTAGTATGTCTGCCTGCAAAACTGTAGGTCGTGGATTCGATCCCACCCGGGGCAAACATTTGTGTGATGAGCATGGATATTTTTTCTGTGTCTGGGTGTTTCTATGTATCATAAGTACGTATTTACAAATAAAGTATATATGTATTCTATCAGCCATCTAGTTCCATAGTACAAGCTCTGCTTAGTTTGGGCTAGATGGTGTTGTGTGAAATGTACACAAATATTTATTATTTATTTATTTTACGTTATCGACAAAACTCTACAGAAGCTTCTAGAAAAGTCGCTAGAAAAATCGCCATTACTTTACTGAGGCCAGACTCAAATTTGAAAATGTCTGTTTACGTGACTTAGGCTGTGATTAGATCACTACATATATAACTTGTATTATTCAAAAAACTTGAAAATATTACAATACTAAACACTAGCAAATCGCTAATCGAGGGTTCCAATACAAAAAAGAAAAAGAACAGTAGTGCTTGTAGACAAATATCACCCTTCGGTATTTATTCAGTTTTACTTTTGCAGTGGTAGGATTTTTTAGCATGAAGCTAAATTGAAATAATAAGTAATAATTGCGTCAGAAAAAGAATATACCTATAAATAGTGTTGATGATGTGAAAATGATTGCTGACAATCCTTAAATATATACGTACCTACATGCAAATCAGATTGATTGTCAAGCAAAAACAGGTTAGCTTTGTAACTCTTGCTTCTTTAGTTAAAATAAAATCGTAGAATACTCAATAGTATAAAGATAAAACAGCAAAATTGTCAAAACGCGTACTTAGCACATTTACGTCGCTTAAATCTAAAATCTCCTATGTATGAAGAAAACTCCTTGTCTGAACTTTATGACGCTTTATTATTACTTATAACACTGCACTTATTTCACTGCACTGAGCGGTCTGACGCTAAGACCGCCTTTTTACTACCGAGTTACGCCGCGACTACTTTTTCGAAGGGCCGCTCGCGCTCGTCCGCCCGCGATATATCCCCTCCCCGGAATTACAACATCACGCCATCATCCGGGGTAGCGTTCATTCTGTTCGATCACCGTTCTCCAGAGTATATAAATTAAGAAAATAGCAGTGCTGCCACTCCGCAACACTGAAAACACCGCACACCACATACAACAAATATTCAAATCATGACACTCGGCCATCCGCTTTTGTGCAACGTCCCGATGCACAACAACTCTCTAAAAGCAAGTCTGATTAATCATATCGAACCCTTTGGACTCCTTAAAGATTTGCTGCAAAATAAAATAGTTAAACAGTAATTGTTATGCTAATTTTATAAAACTACTTATGGCACACTAAACTTTGTAGTATACGTTGTCGTAACTAGTTATTATTGTAGATACAAGTAATCATGACACTCGGATTCGTTTTTAAATATGACAATTATTTTAGGTTTATTCTAGCTGGTCTGGGAACCGGAGGCTTCCTATTCGTGTGTAAATGTACACTATGCAGATAAATCATTGTTGTACAAATATGTTATACGGATCGAGTATATATTCTGGTATTTCCAGAGGTTTGGTATATAATTAAAAAAAGTACATAAAAACTTATTCAATTCGCATTATTAATTTACTGTCGGTTACTCAATTACTTCCTCCTCTGGCTTAGTGATTGCGAACGGCAGCATCATTATATAAATGTCCCAATGTTGTTGTGGCCACTGAAGTATCATTCAAACCTTGTAGACTTGGACTTGTAGACTTTTTTTTATGAAAAACTCTATAAATACTCCTTTTTGTTCTTCGTCCAAACATTAAAATGACCAACGACAAAGCTTGAATAAAATGAAAGCAAATTTCGTCCAAAAATAATTACACATAAATTCAAATATTTAGATCCAACTCAAACCAGCTCCAGTAATAATTTGGTGACACGAGTACGTTAATTTTGTAAGTGCTCTCATAGGAATCAACATTTTAAACTGTATTTCTGTCATTGTCCTGCCATTACCAAATAGCATTTTAAAATTGTGTAACGTATACTCCCCAAATCCGAGTAATAGAGAGAATAAGAGAACGGAAATAATTTTCCAAACCCCTTTTTTTTCTTAGTAAGTCGCTACAACCGCATTAATTTCTGTCAAGCTTGTGGATGATCGGCAAAGCACATGAGCAAAATTTTGTCAGTTTAGAATGTCAGAAGTATTATTATTTTCTAATCACTAAATTTCATTATCATAGGGACAAATTAGTCACGATAAACTACAGGTAGCTGATCCATTGTCAGTCCTTCACCAACCGTTATTTAACAGCAACAGGTATACTGTTGCTGTTTACCATTAAATTGATGTACTATCAAGTTGAATCACTTCACATCACAGATGCCCTGAGTTGACATCTGTCGGATTTTAATCTGTTGTTTGCCAAATTCTTCTTCTTAATCGTACACTCTAGTCAGAGTGGTCGTGGTTGCAATGGCGGTGGCTCCTCGCCGTGTCACGGTCACTCTCCAGGCCAGCTGCTCTTCTCGCGATGCTTCTCCATTTCTGCCGGTCGGTTGCATTGCGAGTACACTCTACTTCGGTGGACTGCGTAGCTTTTCTAATGAGGTCGGTCCAACGTGTTGGTGATCGTCCAGGACTTCGCTTGCCTTCTACACGGCCATGCATATGCTGCGATAGGCTCTCCGTCGAGTGCTCTTTTCTTGAGATCTGCGCAAAGAACTTCAGTATTTGCAATTGCCCAGTCGACGATAATCTATCTCGTATATGAATCTCTTTGAGGATAGAGTTGTTGGTTGTTTGTCAAATACGTCATCACTATTTTGATGACACGTTAGCTAGAAAAAATACTGTACACATTACATACTAACAGTACTCAAACCGAGAATGTGGACATATTTATTTTCCCATCCAATATTTATAGTACTGATGTAACAGTAGAGCAGAAATTACTTGACTAGGTTTTAATAAACTTAATTGTAGGTAAAGACTGAGAATGTTTATACACAGAAGCATACTTAATTCCTTTTAGTGCACACCTGAACTAATACTAAAGCATCAAAAGAGAAGAAGCAGGTAATCACTTCCATAAATAAAATTAGTCTCAATATTTGTCTTACTAATTTCTGTTGTTTTTTTTTAAAGGTCTATATGATGTCGACTAGTCATATCATAACTGCTCTTGCACTGAGTTCAAGCCAGTGGTGATTTTGATAGTTGCCGTTTTATTTCAACTAACAATCATATTTCGGAAACGTTACCAGTCCTATCAAATATTGCTTATTTTTAATGAAGATATTTTTTTATTTATCGATTAATTTTCGTATGCTGGATCCAATACTGTTATATGCTTACCAAAATTATACTAGATTTATCAAAATGTTCATATGCACGAACGATATTTAACGATATTGATCTAGAACCTAGAAATACTTGAACGCTTTGACAGCGAAAATAGAGGGCCAAATGTTATTACTATCATAAGACCACATGTTTGTATACCTATTTTGCAAGAAATAAATTAATTATGAATATTCGGTTTTTATATTTGACTAATTTTTGAACTCATAAACTGTACTTTTACAATAAAACCGCCACCGGTGCAATCTATTTTTGAGGCTACTTTGTTTGAAATATGAAACTGATCAATCAGTTCTCTCTTTGAATTATCTTTAGTTCGTGATAAGAAACTTCGGTCATCGCTTAAATTCAAAGTCAAATTATTTCTTGGGCTTGTAACAAAAGTGTTATATTAGAAAAGCCCTTTTCAAATTAGTATTTTTTGTTATGTTTGTACTCCAAGCTTTTTCTGTTATAAAATACGATTTAACGTAGTTTTTATTAATTTAGATATAATATATTCTATTTATTTATGTCATTTTTATATCCAATAACATAATAAATAATAAAAGGATGTCGTCAAACTTATGTCAATATTCATAATAATGTTCAAAAGGCCAAAATAGAATAATAAAAAATATGCTAATCCACTTATGGAAGAAAGTAGAAAATATGATCCGCTGTTCCATTAGAACGAGAATTCAGCAAGATCTATTCTCATCAACTCATTCAAGGCATAAAATGGGTTTCTCTCAAAGAAACGTTTACTACGTACGTTTACTTTCGACTAATAGTTTTGTAATATTATCGAGTGGTTCATTTAACATACAGATTTGTTTATATATATTTTACGATAATTGTCAACGCTCATCACTGCTTACGTCACTGTCCAGCGGACAATTCAACAAAGTGTAGACACTGCTCTGCAGTTGCGAAAAATAACGTGGGTGTTCAAAACATGACATCTAATTACGTTGGCACATACAGATCGCTGACATCTATATATATTTTTATAATAATCCTTAACCGAATAGTATTTTTCGGAAAATGTCTTAGGCTTACTCATTTATCAATTCATGAATCTTATTGATGGAGTAATTTCCATTCTCTCTATAATCTAATAATAATAACCATAATAATTGAGAATCTAATAATTGCAAACAGATTACTCATAAATTTATTCACTCTAACGCACTATACGCGTTTTATCAAAAGTAAGTGACTTAGTCGATTCTAATTAGTACGTTTCGGAAATTTCAAGCATAATGGCATTTGTCAAAACTCCTCGACACTTCGAGTTGCTATTCTCGTCAAGGTTACTTGCTGCGTGTCCGATCGGTTGATCTCTCATATATGATTTAAATTTTCTCTATGAAACTCGAAACTACATCAAAACTGGAATTATAACGTTATATCATCATTAAAAGTCAGGTGCACAGGTTCTGGGAAAGTCCGATCAATGATTCTGCTATTCAACGCTTAACATAATCACATTAAAATGATCATTAATCGACTGGATTAATCAAATCCACTAAAATACAAGATCTGTGCACACTCTTGCACACCATATACATATTATACAAAATTTAGTTAATCAAGTTATTTTGGATTAAATACATTTTGGAGCTTCTACTTTCCTTTGAATAGGCTTGACCTGCTGCAGTTTAAAACGTTCATGGCTGGAAGCTAAGTGTTCCGTGACCGGTTAAAATTATCATCCTGAAACCAAACCTTCATGGTTACAGCTAAAACATCATTGAATAATTGAACTTCAATCTTACTTACATGGTTGCAGCGAGAACATCATCAAATCTTCAAACTTCGACATCGTCAAATCTTCAAACTTCAAACATCATCAAAACTTCAAACTTCAAATATCGTCAAATCTTCACACTTCAAACATCGTCAAATCTTCAAACTTCAACCTTACAACGCGCCTATATGGCTGCGGCGAAATCATCATCAAATCTTCGAACTTTCCTTACGGCACACCTACATGGCCATACTTCTTTAGAATATTACCCTGCAGCTCACCTACACGGTTGCAGCGATAACATCATCAAATCTACGAACTTCAACTTTACGGCACACATACATGGCACTCTTTGGAACATTTTCCCTGCAGTTCACCTACATGACTGCAGCTAACAAACTCGTAAACACTAAAAATCCTTGAATTTCAAACTTGCAGTAACACTAAGTGTAGTTGTTAACACTAAGAAATGCACTTTAATTTTCAGCACTGTCGATACTCTGATATCTTAGCGCGGCTTTAAATTCCGCCTCCATGATTACAAGGCGTCAACGGATAAATATTCGCGACAAGTTACCGGTACACAATGGTACTATTTCTGAGGTTATTACATTACATGCCTTCGAAATTCAATTAAGATTTTAAGTCAATCGAACTATGTTATCTCTGTATAATTCAACTTCATAAACAGACTTCTGTATTAAATATTTACGCAGTGATACTCTGGTAAATCCATCAATATTGTAGCTCTACTCATATAAAATTTCGTTTGACACACTTATGTGGTTCAAGATCTTACAATAGTTACGTCACAAAGTAGTTATAGTGTTGCAGGTGGAGATACAATACCAAAATTTCGCTTCATGGTATAGCATACTTACACGACTAAAGACAGTGCTACTAGTTGTAGTAGACTAGTTGTCGTACTAGAATATTTTACTTGCGGTACCTTATTAACCTTACAGAAAAACGAACACAGTACAACTCGCCCTAAATGGCCGTAACCGTAAATACAGGATTCCACCAGTGTGCGGCTCTGTACCGCACAGAGTGCAGCATAAATGTATTTCTTGGTGAACTCTTACGGGCAGCACCAGCAAACTGTGCGCGCACTCTATTGGACAAACCGTGAACTTTTGTCGCGCACTCCTTGGTCTCGCGGTGTACCCGCGACGACGCACTCGCACACATGTTTACACACTAAACTGAAAGTAAAGCACATTTCCGAGGTATAAATGTTCGTGTACAAATGTACCGTACAGCACGCATACTAAAGTTACGCACAACTGAGGTGGTGGACACAGGCAATCTACTATTGTGATCAAGTTCGCGCACTGCAAAAGGTCTGCACCAACTTTTTATCAACAAGTGTTCTGAATCTGAACACAATTTTAGTGGAGCCCAACCTTAACAGCTAGATAATAAGCTGTTAAGTTTACCATAATATTTTATTTGCATTACTGTTAGCAATATTCTAGAAAAACTACATTTAGAAGCTCGCTTAATTGGCTGTATTGATGTAGCCCAGTTACCGAATTAAAATATTTTATTCGCAGCACTTTACTAGTCTTCTAGAAAAATAACACACTGCTGATCGCTGACACGGCCACAGACCGATATGCCATAGCCATTGTACTATTAAAAACACTACTCTCACCATCACACCAAAAAAATATTACCTCGCTATGGTTCCTCTGAATGGCTGCAGCATAATCAAATACAAAAAGTAAAAATGGTTCTCAAACAAGAAAAACATATTTTCGTATACTTGTCTCTCGGGATGTTAACGAAATAATTTACTAATGACTTACTTACAACAGACTTCATTTCGTTTAAATTACTATAAAATTATCGGGGAGTAGCCCCAACCACACTATCAAAATTTCATTAGGTTATAATAAAATCATCGGATTATAATCTTTAATCGCTGTGCTACAATAAAATAATCTGGGAGTAACCCAGATCACATCTCATTGCAGTATCTTAACAGATTCTGTCTACCCGTATTAAGAATATCCCGTTATAATTATTTTAACAACCTGTTTCAACACTTTTAAGAACCATTTTCTCCAATTCGATATGCGTGACAAATTTTTAACATCAATATTCAATAATCGGAGGGTAAAATATAATCTCGTAGGTGACTCACGATTTTACCGGGCTCGGCTCGCAGGTTGATTGCCACTTCTGATATATGAAGAAAACTCCTTGTCTGAACTTTATGACGCTTTATTATTACTTATAACACTGCACTTATTTCACTGCACTGAGCGGTCTGACGCTAAGACCGCCTTTTTACTACCGAGTTACGCCGCGACTACTTTTTCGAAGGGCCGCTCGCGCTCGTCCGCCCGCGATATATCCCCTCCCCGGAATTACAACATCACGCCATCATCCGGGGTAGCGTTCATTCTGTTCGATCACCGTTCTCCAGAGTATATAAATTAAGAAAATAGCAGTGCTGCCACTCCGCAACACTGAAAACACCGCACACCACATACAACAAATATTCAAATCATGACATATGTGAAATATTTATACAATCACACAGGAGTTTGTGGATTCGTTATCTAATTTATTACGCAATTAAAGAATCCATAAAACAAATATAGAAAAAAAATTCACATAGGAGATTTTAGATTTGCTTTGATTTTACTATTACATATTATTTCGACTAGAAATAATATGTAAGAGTAATAATATAATGATAATGACCGCCAAAACCAGTCTAGTAATTTAGAGAAATATTCAAACCACTCGTCGCTCGGGCCGTTGGCCAAATAATGACTTTCCTTGTTTACCTATTCTTTTTTACTAGCAACTGCTTTATCGAAAAACGTCACTTAACTTTAAGCAATGCTTATTATATGTTGTCAACTTCACGCTGACACGTAATGACACTTGCAAAAAGAAGACAGAAAATTTAAAACGATGGTCAAAGTTAAGTAACGTTTTTCGGTAAGGCCGCAAGAATATTCGTGAAAATTTACTTTTACGGTTGTATGTTAGAGTACAACTGGGTTATGTTGGATTCCGGACATCTGGAATCCCACATAACCTAGTTGCAACTGCAACCCTTATATGATTCTGAGAGACAATAAAAAGTCATTGGCTATTGGTGAATTTCATTATTGTCAATTTTAATGAAACAACCAATAAAAAGGTGTATCTTGTATGTCACTCTTGGTTTTACCAAGAGTGACAATTTTGAGCTTGATAATAATGAAGATCGTATGCGCTCCATCGTAGACCGCAACGGTTAATTATTACCAGGAGAGTTGGAGGTCAAGTGCAATTCTATTTTTGAATTAAGAAATCCTGGACTTTGTAATTTCAGTTCAAAACTGTGTGACAATAGCTAGTGACCGTCTGTTGTTAAGGCCTCATATCTGTATATATCTAGGAACTACCTCACTCCTGGGTTCAGTACTCTTCTTAATGTGCCTTAATATTCGAACTCGTCTGTTTGGATCGGAAGCTAAACAGTCTCTTACTAGTTCGTCATTTAGATGTCTTTTACAGCCACAAATATACAATTTTGCATACTATTTGAAAAAAAAAATTAAAACTTAGTTAAGAAATAATATGTATTCGTTTATAAAAGGCACGGACCATGGAGTGTGTGAAGCTCAATTTTTCAAATAAAAAAAGTCACAAAAATCTTTTTGGTAGCATGTCATGTGTCTGTGCCTTATTGGAAGACATTGGTACAATGATTTATTCGTTACCAATGAGATTTAATCTATAGAGAGGTTATACCATAGTTATACCATACCATATACCATACCACCATACTCTTAGATTATATTCATTTATTATGAAGTAAAATCATAGCAAATCTCAGTTCTCACCACTTTCGAGCATAAGACACATTCTTAAGGCCATTTAGTACCTATCTTGGCCTTAAATATCTTTGTGGATAGCACTGTCACTATTCACAAATCACGCCACTTAGCGTATAACAGCGTTACCCGACGTGTCGCGACTGCAGATGAGTCGGGTGATTACCTTACTTCACACTTGCCACGCAGAGCCGGGGAAAACCCATCTACGTATAATACATAATTTATTCCCTACCGTATTGCTGATGCAACAGTTTCAGTACATTCTCAATTGACATAAAAAAATGTCTATAAGCCTAAAATATTAAAGTTGAATTTGCAATAGGTTTTTTTTGTGAGTTTCGTCACCCATGGCCAACAAATATCCTTATCATTCCTAAGCTATATACTATACATGCCATTTATGACGTAACGAGGTCTTTTATCGGTTATTCGGTAGTTTTACGTAATAATGAAAATAATCTCTGTAATAATTACTTTATCGTTAATAGTCGAGAAAACACACGTGATGCTAATTTTGCGATATGCCGGATTATAACAATAGGGAGTGACGAAATTATTTTTTTAACAATTTTAAAGCTCTCCAGTGATAACCATGCACTGGTAGCACTAGTACTGGTACTGGTAGCACCAGTGGTAGTACTAGCGTAGCAAGACCAGATACAAGATGGACAGAAGACTTCATACAAGTGGCAAGAAGACGCTGGAAGCTGGCTGCTTCCATCAGGTCTTTTTGAAAATCTATAGGGGAGGCCAACAGTGGACTTTTAGCTGAGATGATTATAAAGATGAATCGCAAAAACATTGAAATTTTGTTTCTTAAAATAGTTCAGTATTAAATAAAAACATAAAATAAATACCTAAACAATTCACTATATTAAAAGAAAACAAAATAGCCGACTGCAACAAAAGTGGTTTTTGTAGTCTAACTTACGATTTCATTACGTATGATATGTTATTCAGTGGACGTTTTTTGTAAGAAAGTATGTAAAATCGTTGTAAACGGTTATAAAAACGCATTCCTTAGAACATTTTTTTTTTTTTTTTTATTCGATTATAGGCTTGCGCTTGACCGTCAACTCACCTGATGTTAAGTGACAGTTACGGTCTACGAAGGAGCGCGCTTGCCTAGAAGAAACCTATTCACTCGCGATTTGAAGACACCTACCTACTTAATTCCAGTGAAAACACTTCTTTATTACAAAAAAGCTCGTTTGAGGACACGAAAAATCATTTATTTTTTATCTTTGTGAGAGTCGTATATTATTATTATTACAAAAACAAAATAGCCTGTGACACTCAATGAGTGCAGACGATTCTAACGACACCTCGCACATCAATATCGGTCAAGCCGTTTAGGCTGTAGGTGATCATATAGAGATATACATACATACAAACAAACACACTCGAAAAACATAACCCTCCTTCTTGCTCAATCTCAAATCACAGTTCCTTCTCGACCAGTGTGTTCATCGTAGACTCTAAAATGGCTGACGGCTAAATAAACCTATCAATAAATGAAGAAATCATCTTATCATCAAAAATCTAAATCAGAGAAAGCACGGAAAACAAGGTGCGACCGTAATCGATTATAAAACGCTTATTAATGAACATGGTTACGAAACGCCGCTCACCTACGAGTACGATGAAGCGGCGCCCGCGCCGGTGCCGCGGTGTCAACGCACGATAACGCGAGTTACCGCGTGTGATAGCGTCACGGCAGTGTTAAGCCGCGTATCCACTAGGCAACATTTGGCGCGCAACACGTGCCGCTCAAAATGTTCGGCAACGTTGCACAACAACGCGCGACGTTGCCAGATGGCGCGCATCATGACGCGCGGCCTGTTGCGCGCTATCTGGCAACGTCGCGCATTGTTGTGCAACGTTGCCGAACATGTTGAGCGGCACGTGTTGCGTGCCAAATGTTGCCTAGTGGATACGCGGCTTTATGATGCACCGCCCTACTTAGCTAATTGATGCTACTGTGGCAGCAGCACCTACAGTCATTTAGTGCAAAAAGGGGGTTAATAGGAAAGATTTCCGAGAATTTCAAAATTGGTGATTGTATACATTTTGTTTGTGTGTTTTTCCAAATTTCTACTTTGCCTCTCGCGCGTCATATTGTAAAATTGGTGCCCAATATCTATTTTAAATAAATTCAATAGATATTTATATAGTATATTTTACGAAAAAACAGTCTCGGCAACGGTACGTGATAACTGCTGATTTTAATAATTATAGTTTAAAAATACTGAAAAAACCGACATCAAAATACTTACGCAATTCGCTTACGCTTTCTTCGTTTTGGCAGAATATGGCCTAACCCTTCTCACAATGAGAAGATGGCCCGTTCCAGCAGTGGGAAAGTTTGTACAAACAGGGCTGACAAAAAAAAGTCATTTTTTCGGTTATTTTATTATAAAAACCAAAGTACTGAACTGATTTTGATAAAATTTCTAGGGACCTGGGAAGGGATACCCTTTCAAACAAAAAAGAATTTGTCAAATCGGTCCAGGTGTAAGTAAAAAAAATAAAAATAAAGATTCTCATGAATTGAATTGAATTGATACCACCACCTGTTTGAAAGTCGGTTAAAATGAGGTTCGAATAAATAATGGGTTGCTTTACTTCTAACTTCGTGTTTACTTTTCGTTGCTTCATTAAGCGCAATATTCTGTGTAGGTAAACCAGTTTTTCTTCACTATACCATCAATCATTGGTTACAGGACTCTTTCTCTCTCCATGAAAGAGAGAAAAATGACGCCATCAATAACGCTAACACTTTCTGTATCACTATTGTGGTTACTATTTGTTCACATAAAATCTGATTTTTTTATTATCAAAATGGTATTCCTGATATATTTATAACGGTCATTAGAAATACTCGGATCTCTTGTTACTAATCGTTACTTTACTATACAGGTTACATTAAACTCGGGGCAATATAGCCCTAAAGAAGTCAACTTTCAACCATAAAATCTGAAAAGCCGTAAGTAAAGAACCTCAAACCTCATAATCTTACCACCAACAACTATTAACTAATCTCCGGCACTGCAATCGTTTTCGAAAGTTAAGTTATAAACATCGGCTGATGGATTGACGTAAAATAAAATTTAAGAATAAAAGTCTTAGAAAGGAATAGTACACTAAGTTTTGATGGTTATTGTTTGAAGACTATTCATATTATGCTAAAGAAGAAAGCGTAAAAGAAAGAAAAACACACAGCATTACTTTTTTACAGTAATACAGCGGATCATCGCCTCCATCCACTTAGGTCCACAGCTCCGCCCCACATGTGGATCCAAGGCTACCTTTATCTCCTCTTAAATCTTCCATTCTGAGGATTCACTAGTCACACATAATTTTATATGCTACTTCAATCCAAAAACGAGGGATACAAAAATAATAATAAAAAAACAACGGGCTGCAAACTAAAAAATAAAATAGCAAAAAGACTGACTCGTGAAGGATTTGAACCTCCGCCCTCCGATTGACAAATTAAAATTTATATCAGTGCTTTAATCTATTGAGCTAACGAGTCTTACGTGCATGTGTCGAAAATAAGCATTCGGACGAAACGTTGAACGAAATGACGTCATGCTAGAAGGACAAACTTGTACATACAATAATGAACTTTAAATGCAGACTGTTAGAATAGGTTTCTGACTGTCCGTCTTGCGATCTGACGATCCGACGCGAGTTTATCATTTTTTACCCATCCCATAAATGCACAACGCCGCTAAAGAAGTTTTCACTTCAAAAATTGCTACTTGAATCCACAATCTGCTAACTAGAGACGCCATTTTAGGATCTTTCTTCTCTCTGAAATATTATTCTGGAAACATCTAATAAGAAAATTTAATCAAGTTGAAGTGGCAGTGGGCTGGACACATAACACGTTAAACTGATGGCCGATGTGTTCGATACAGGAACATTGAAGGCTACAAAACATGAATTGCCAACATTACATACATATCTTCCCGCCGATAAACTGTCAAAATAATTCGAAAACCAGGTCGTAAATCTTTTATTCATTCAGCGAGATGTCAACGTCCGACAAATTCGGCTCCCATCTCAATGTCAAACGTCATCGTCCTATACATAGGTGCTAAATGAAAATTGGCCCGAGGGGGGCCGGAGAAAGAATTGGTCCAGGATGATGGAGCAGTACCCTCTGACACTGCCGGAAGGAGGCAATGATTCGCGTGGATAGCTTGTTTTGATGAAACTATTAAAAAGATTGCGTGTATGTTCTTTTTATAGAATAAAATTAATGTTAACACTACCGATACCGTTTATTTAAAAGATAAAGATTTTTTATTTCATTTGTTCCTTTTTTTGTGGAATCAACAAGGAGATTTTATCTCGGAGTTTTCTCGTAATAATTTGCCATTTAAAATTATACAAATTGTAACGTAAACATTTATCGACTAATATTTTATAAAAAAGATTGTACTGTGAAAGTGGGTAGCTGCACCATTTGCTTGTCGCGAAATAAATATCTTTCTGTGCGGACGTACTGTGCTGTTTTTATTATTATCCTCGAGATACTTTTCACTAACGTTTCGAACATTTTGCAGCGTCCGTGGTCACAAATGAGACTGGATGACAGTTGTCTTTTATTTTGCAGCGTCCGTGGTCACAAGTGAGACTGGATGACAGTTGTCTTTTACTTTGCAGCGTCCGTGGTCATAAGTGAGACTGGATGACAGTTATCTTTTATTTTGCAGCGTCCGTGGTCACAAGTGAGACTGGATGACAGTTGTCTTTTATTTTGCAGCGTCCGTGGTCACAAGTGAGACTGGATGACAGTTGTCTTTTATTTTAGGAAAATATTAATTACTTACGACCGTCTATTATGCAAAACGTTCCTTTGCGTGTGGCACTTGCCAACCATCTTCGGTAAGTTCGGGTATTTCTTAATTTCAATAACCTCGAGTAACATTCTTGGTACGGAACGCGTCTTTTTGTTTTTACCTATAACTTTCAGATAAAACTTTGCTAATTAAATTCAATAACTTTAACCCCAAAACTCTGGTAAAATGCAACACGAAAACTACATTGGGATACAATTTACGCCCATGACAATATATCTTATCGCGTGTACTGACACTATGGGGTGCTAGCAACAAGAGTACATCAAAGTCAATGTCCCCCTTCTATCAAATATTTTGTCCCTTTATTGTCCGATACAAATTAGTGAAATGGTGGTTAACACGACCAATAAATTAGTCGTTCCCCTAAAATGTCTCCAAAAGTCATTCGAATGGAAAAAGTTTATTAAATAATTGGTAAATAACAAACTATTATGGTTATCTCGTAGGATTTTTGATTTGAGACATTTTCAGAAGCAGTTGGGTTATTTGTGAACGTCAGAAAAAGGGGGACGACCAGAAGAATTTTAATTTCACTGTCATCATCATCATCGTCATCTCAGCCATAAGAAGTCCACTGCTGGACGTAGAAGCGGCGCGCCGCTTGTGCGCCCGTGCCTCGACGCCGTCTCGACGAAGTCTCTCCGAAACTGTTCACTGCCGGTTTGGAAGATTCTGGTATGAAAAGGGCTCGGTATCAAATTCGCTATTCATTAAACATATTTTAAAAGAAAAATAATAGGACCAGAAAAATAGGATAAAATAAAACGGTTATTATATATTTACCTTAATAGAAGCTTATACTTAATATAAATTGTACAACCATCGTTCAACTCACAGCAATATAAGTTATGTACTTATATTGCTGTGAGTTGAACGATGGTGTTTACGTGACGATGATGAAAAGAAAAATAAAAATTCCATACCGATCGGTTCAGCCGTTTCAAGGTCATAAGATGAAAAACGGAGTGACTTTTTTAAGCATTCGGTTCAAAACCATTATCATAAATGCATTTTATGATACAAGTATGCTTTAACTGCAACAGGTGATCATGCATTTCCTACAGCGGAATTAAAGTGAAAGTCATAACATATTCGTTCCACCTTAACGACTAATGGATTTATCTCGACTTAATTAATAACTACTACTCGGTAGCCATCTGTGGAATTAAGTGAGATTGATCTCTCTTCGTGTTTATGTTTACCGAGGAAAATATAATTGAACTTAGATATCTTATACAGGTTTGTATTTAACAAGTGTGTATACTGTATATGGTCTAATTTGTATGGAACCAATATGAAAGAAATATATCTTTTCAAATAAAAAGATATTTTTCTAAATCGGTTTATAAATGCAGTTTAGCGCTAACAAACATAAAAGAAATACAACCGAATTGTTGATTACTTTCTCTTTGAAGTCGACAAAAACTGAAATATACTGACTTCAAATGCGCAATTTTCAAGTCGGTTTTTCGGTTTTATATACTAAGTATACTATAATATGCATAATTGCATATTTATTTTTTTCTCATAAAAAAGCTAATTGCTAATAGATTCATTCTATAAAAACAAAATTAAAATACTAGACAGAGACCACACCATCGCGGAAGATGACGTCATCCAACGTATGTGCCGTGCAAATTCAATACAAATAGTCGTTTTGCGGAAAAGGGACAAAGCTCTAACTAAACATTTTGAGCGGATTTTTTATATCATTTAATTTTTGTTTTGGTATTATCAATTTAAAACTATAAAATTCATGCGTAAATTCATTATTATTTTGAGGTCGGTTGAAAAGACAAACAAATTATCTGACAGATACCGCTTATATTAGTGCACGTATACTAAAATAAAAAATGTACCATTTTGAATAATCTTTTTTTTCTAGCTGACTTAAAAAAAGGAGGAGGTTATCAATTGTAGTGTAAGTTTTGATTTTTATTTTGTCTGTTTTCTACATGACTAGGCTTGTATTTGATTGGCTTTTTACATTTCATTTTTTTTGTGTGCCGCGAGGTATTGGCTGGCTATACCTATCAAAGAGGGATAACAGCGTTTTTTTATGTTATAACTGTAACGCTTCTTCAGATGTGTACATTTTGGCGAAAAATTAAGCGCAGAACC
The DNA here is from genome assembly GCA_947563715.1 of Lycia hirtaria. Lineage (NCBI taxonomy): Eukaryota > Metazoa > Arthropoda > Insecta > Lepidoptera > Geometridae > Lycia > Lycia hirtaria. Next base: position 7,037,753 of record OX387383.1, read on the forward strand.
GCCGAATAATATATTGTTTAGAATAGGCCTTGTAAAAGCACTTACCTATTTCACAAGGGAATCTATCATTAATCCATAGATCAATCATCATTCAATGTTCAATGATCAAACTGTTATGCCAAAATGGGTAGCAAATAAAGTGACAGCTATTTTCTTATCGATTCTCAATCGTTCATCGATCAACTTTCGCCTTAACAAAAATCGAGAAGTCGATCAAATCGATACTGTGTGGTATAAAATATTGATCAACATCATTAACTCCTTTCATTTGAATATCAATCGATGACATTGACCAGCAATCGATCGGTTCCGTTCAGTAATACATCACTAAAGGTGTTTACATTTTATGATCAAAGACGAGATCTCATAATTCAAAAGACATTAAGTCAACTAGGCTACAAAGTAATATACAAACAGCTTACAAATCCTTACATTTAATAATAACATTACCAGTTTTTTTGGATTAAAAAATAACAATAAAATGTCAGTAAGTATCTGCAAACAGGTAGCATAACTATAATTTCAAATAATTCAATTGGGCCACATAAAAAGGAGTTACAATATTATGCATACTTATTCCACTTTCTCGTACAATTAAAGTATGTTTAATTTAACTCATGAACAAGCTTTCTACGCTTATTACAGAGAAAATTTAACAAGGCTAAACACGAGTTTGCTACCAAACTGGGATGAATAAATGATGCTATACACCAGCTTCAATGGGAACTGGCACTGTGGCTATATTCGTAATTCTATTCCGTTAAGGAATCGCGGCCAATCGCGGCTGCATGCGATTGATCGCACACGTAGACGGCCGATGCGACAACATTCGCATAAAAAAGCCGCGTCAATCGTCGGTCGCACGCGTCTGTCGCAGACCTAATAAGCTGTGTCGACTTAGTGCGAGTCAACGCGTCAATGCATCGCGTGTCATCAATCGGGCTCGGCTAATATAAGTCGCGGTGCATAAAAGAGTACCTTAACCTAATAAAGAAAGGTTGACCCTTCCCTTCTTTATTGGTCTGAGCTTAAAAGACGGTAACCTGGTAATGCTTTATAGAAATTTGTGATAGCAAACTGTGGTTGTTTCGAAATAGTAAACAAGTATGGCTGATTCCTGAGATAGAAGGTCTTGATAGACGGACAGACGGACAACAAAGTGAATCTATAAGGGTCCTGTTTTTTCCTTTTGAGGTACGGAACCCTAAAAATGAATGACTTAAATTTTAAACCAAAACATCGTATGCCACATAATGTCTATAAATCTTATATACCTGAATGACTTAAATTTTAAACCAAAACATCGTATGCCACATAATGTCTATAAATCTTATATACCAGGACCATTAACTCAACATTTACCTCCGGCTGTCGTATCTAAGTAAAGTGCGATAATGTTTAAGTAATACTTAGGAGTAGTCAAGTTCGTTTACGGTTAGATAAGTTTAAGTGTTTATTGATGTTATAGTACGGTAACTTTTTTAGACACAATAGGAAATTAAGGTGCGGCGTGTTAGGATATCTATAAACGGAAAGCACTTTAGTAAACATTTGGGACAAGCTGATAAGAAGAGCTTATAAAGAATGACGATGCATTTATAAATAAATAAATCAATAAATAAATAAATATTTGTGGACATTTCACACAACACCATCAAGCCCAAACTAAGCAAAGCTTGTACTATGGAACTAGATGGCTGATAGAATACATATATACTTGTTTTTTTTTTTGTAAATATATACCAAAAAAATATAATATAATATAATATAATAATATATTGAATTTTTTTGTTGATATATATCTTATAAGGAAGCTCAAGGTCGCGCAGCGAGCTATGGAGAGGGATATGCTCGGAGTCTCTCTACGAGATCGAATCAGAAATGAAGAGATACGTAGACGTACAGGAGTCACCGATATAGCACAGCGGATTAGCAAGTTGAAGTGGCAGTGGGCAGGGCACATAGCACGTAGAACTGATGGCCGATGGGGCCGAAAGGTTCTCGAGTGGAGACCACGTACCGGCAAGCGCAGCGTAGGAAGACCAGCCACGAGATGGACAGATGACCTCATACAAGTGGCAGGAAGACGCTGGATGCAAGCCGCTTCCAATCGGTCTTTTTGGAGATCCATGGGGGAGGCCTATGTCCAGCAGTGGACTTCTTATGGCTGAGATGATGATGATGATGATACATATGATACATAGAAACAGCCAGACACAGAACAAACATCCATGCTCATCACACAAATGTTTGCCCTAGGTGGGGATTGAACCCACGACTTTTCAGTTCAGCAGGTAGACGTAAACACACTACCAACTGAGCCACAAGGCCAGACAATTTATACATGTTTAATATTATTATTTGTATAACTTGTAATCCCTTGAAGTTGGTGGTGCAGTTCTGTTGTTCAGTTGTTCCCAAGAGACCCTTTTAAGGCTTCCGTACTAAGTAGGTATGCTGGAACCTTTTCGAGAGGTTATGGTGTATGTATGTTTATCCTACCTATACCTTAAAAATGTTATATCTTTTGAAGGTAGGAAGTTGAAATTTTTACTGAATTTAATTTAATTAATAGTTGTTTTTAAAATTTTTTCTTATTTCTCTGATTTGTTTTTAGAATACGGACCACTTATTACTTTATGTCCTCAGTAATGAATTGCTGTAACCTCAGGACACAGGTATTGCCTAGTCTGGGGTCCCCAGACCTGTCCTGACAATACCTGTAACTTACAATTATGCAGCGGTACACATACGTATAGTTTAGGCTATGCGGTTTGGACAGTTAACTTATGTACCCGAGTTGGATCTCTGCACCCCAGTCTGGGGTGTACCCGAGTTGGATCTCTGCACCCCAGACTGGGGTGCAGAGATCCAACTCGGGTACATAAGTTAACTGTCCAAACCGCATAGCCTAAACTATACGTATGTGTACCGCTGCATAATTGTAATTTGAGAAATAAAGCATTATAAAGGCAGTCATCCTATCACGGCACGTATTGTTTCGTTTCCTCAGTCTGTAGATCCTACCACCGGCGGCTTAGCCCCGCTCCGCTGCCGAAGGCACCCTAAATTTTAGTTTGTAACAATATTTATTTATACGTATTTATTTACTAATCTTAATCTTATGTTTTCACATTTTTTATAAAAAAAAAAAAAAAAAAAACATTGCAATAACTTATACATTTATATTATTTTAAACATATGTATATTTGTATCGTAAAAAATAAATAAATGGAATAATAACAACACGCTAAAATTTCAGGGGGAAGGGGTCGCCATGACACAAGTGTGTATTTTACAATTTTTCTTTAGCTTTATGGCATAAATATTAGTTTCATAATTTTTACAATTTTAAGGATATATGTATAATAATGTAAAATTTCGTTTGTCGTCAAAATTTCAAAAAACTCTTTGAAACATGCATACTAATGATAAAGATTAAGTTAGACAAGGGTAAGACGAACTTTTTCTCACTTTTACTTAGATATTCCAAACTATACTGCAAAAGGAAATGGATGATATTAAAGGTACGACGGTATATCAACGGATGTCGGCGACAACAAATGCTGGTTAAGCCGCGAGGTGGGTGTGAACCTTGCCATGACGAACCTGATACCTGGAGCTTTTAACTCACTGTTGCCGATTTGATAAATCGTTTCTTTTTTTAAAATTCTTAAACAAAAAGTTCTCATCTACATATCTTAAAATATGATAATGGCCAGTATCATATTTTGAGATCTCCTTTGTATGCTTTTTTAAACGACATTTGCAAAATAAGAAAATAAACAAACGAAGATCGTGAGCGCGCAAATCTCGCGCAATTTTCATTCATCAGAATTTTCAATTTATGTTTGGTACTTACTAAAGCACTTGTATTGAGGAAGAAAGTGCGATTGTCACTCAAACTTCACCATTTTTTGTAATTGGTAATTTTCTCCTTATAGACAAGTTGGATTCACTCTGCAGCTAGATAAAATCTATGGATATAATGTAGGGATATACCTACAACCGACCGACACTATACTATTAGAACCACAGATTAGAACGAAATTCATTTTGTAGATGTGTGTAGTTAGTATAAGAATAGGAACTTAACTTAGCGCCTGCGCAAGCTGACTAGAGCTTTATTGCATTAAAATGTTTGTTGTTCTAATAAATCTGCACCTTGACTTGCAATGTGGTACATGCGCACCTCTGAAATCGAGAAAAAATCAACTCTCCTACAAAAAGAGTTCATTGTTAGCATTTGTGGGGCTGATATTAAATTCACACTTTTCAAGTTGTGTTCAAAAAAATAATTCACAAGTATGAGTAATAAATGGTATAATTATTTCCTCACGGCTTAGTACAATGTACGCTTGTAAATCTGTACATGTATAATAATATGTACATATACTTACCACTCACATGGCAAAAAAAGTGATACATTTATTATGACTGTTTAAGTGATTCAATTATTATAAAATAATAAAAAAAAACTAAAAACCATCTTCAAAATACGCAATTCGTTTATTTGTATGTCATTTTTTCGGTTTTAAAAACTAAAGTACTGAAATGATTTTGATAAAATTTATATGGGACTACCTCTGAGTTAATACTTACTAAACAAACAAAAAAAGAATTATCAAAAACAATTCATGGCGGAGTAATTTCGTAACATACGTACAAACAAGTATGTGGCTTTTTGGCGGGAACGTCTTAGCTTAACGTGTTGTTGCTTTGTTTTATTTTCCTAAACTTGTGTTATTTTGAACATTAATGCTATAAAAATGGTGGCGTTTTATTCTAAAGTGCGTGAGTGTGGGCAAGTGAAATAAAGCAGTAAAACGTGTGATTTTACGTTGTCGGCAAAACTCCACAGAAGCTTCTAGTAAAGTTGCCACCACTTTACTGAAGCAGGACTCGAATTATAAATTGACTGTATACGTGACTTAGATTGTGACTAGAACATTTACAACATGTTTTATTCAAGAAACTTGAAAAAATTCTAATACTTGACACTGGCAAATGCTTTAATGCTGGTCCAATACAAAAAAGAAGAAGAAACAAGTATATATGTTAAAAGAAAAACAAAATACTCGACTGCAGAAAAGCAGTTTTTGCAGTCTAACGCTATTACGCTTGATACGCTGTACTTTTGTGAGAAAGTATGCGTTAAGTCGCTGTAAAAGATTATAAATGTGTATTCTTTTGATTAATTCTAGTACATTGTTTATTACGAAATAGTTCGTTGGAGGTTACGAAAAAACGAAAAAAGATTTTTTATTTTTGCAAGAGATGTGACCCGGGTGTCTTCAAGTCTAGAGTGAATAAGTATCTAAGGGTAAGTCTACATGCTTCATCTTCGGCCACAGTATCGCGTTCCATCAGGCGTGCTGGTGGTCAAACGTAGAGCTATTCTATAAATAAACTAAAAAATATATATTATTATTATTGCAAAAAAAATAGCCTATGACACTCTGAAAGCGAAGACGAATTTAATGACACCTCGTACATCAAAATCGGTCAAGCCGTTTAGGCTGTAGGCTGTCATATAGAAACATACATGCATAAATACATACCCACATAAATACATATATACACACATACATACACTCGAAAAACATAACCCTCCTTCTTACGCAGTCAGGTAAAAAATCATACAGTCGAATTAATAACCTCCTTCTTTTTGGAAGTCGATTAAAAATAATCTCTCAGACAAAATAAAGTTATTAAAAACGATACAGACCGGTTAGCGATAATCTTAGGTAATATAGGCACAGTCTGTGAATGTGGGTCTCCCTTGTACTTGCAAGTCAGAGCGCACTGGCAACAATAAATTGCAATCGGAGCGGACGCTGTGGGCGAAATAGCTCAAGGTGCAGGATTCGAAAGCGATTTGTCTTCTCGAACATTTGACTGCACTGTGAGGCATTCTTATACGACATGCATATTTTTTTACTAACTTCAAAAAAAAAAGGTTATCAGTTCGACATGTATATATATATATATATATATGTAATATTGTCAGAATTGCACAGTTTTTGGAATGTTAGTCTATACCAGCTTCTAAAAATGTGTGCCTTTCATAAGTGTATGCATATTTGTATGTTTTTCCACGCATATCTCAAAAAGTATAAGTCGATAGCAAAAAAATCGTTGGATTAACTTAGGATCAGTGCAAGTTTCATCAAAATCGGTTCAGTAGATTTTGAGATAGAGAATTAAATGTGTATGAAATAAGTACACGTTTTCAGTACACGTTGGCTTAACAGCGTAATAAGAAAAATAACAAATAAAAGTAATAAAAAAAATTAAACCGACTTCAAAACAATCTAGTTAACTGAAAAGCTTAGCTGAAAAGGGAGAAATTTAATAAATATTTTTAATTTTTCAGTAAAGTTGCTATATTTTAATTCACTACATTTCAAATCCGAATTATGAAATGTAGTAACTCAAACAAACTTTGTAATTTATAATATTAGGATGAAAATTCTAAAAACTTTTAGCATAATTGTAGTAAGTAATATTAGTGATCGCGGCAAATTTCGGTCTTGCGGTTCTGTACTGGCGTTAACCTACGGCCTAAGAATAAGCGCACCGCGACAAATTTTTCTCTACTCTATTAATTTATCGTGTTAAAACGTAATAAGATTACGGAATTCCATAAGTCTATCTCTTTTTAGCTCAATAAAAAGTGTAGAGAAAATTTTGTCGCAGCGCGCATCTTAGGTCCACTAGACCTCAGTCATATGAGATTTACCGTTTAGAGATGGGTCACGAACTTTTTCTGACTGCGTAAGAAGGAAGGTTATGTATTTAGAATGTATGTACCTATTTATGTAAATTTAATTTAATAATTATATTCTATTTGCATTTTTTACATTGAATTTAAATTTGTATTTTCTTCTATTTGATTTATTTTATCTATTGTTTTTCGAGTATATTTTTATAATTACTACGTATACCTAGTGCGTATCAATAAATAAATACGAATACCTATGTACGCGGGTACGATTGTATGTATGTAAGTTTCCATATTACCTCCTACATCCTAAACGGCTAATGATGTGAGGTATAGGTATTATAATAGTCAATCAATACTACAAACCTCACTGCCATTAACAAGTGCTTGTATAGAAATATTATTATCATTAGGGTTACTTAATTATTCTATTAGTAATTACTCTCATAATTACTCTCAGACACTCAAAAACTTTCTCTAATTTAAAAAGGAAGCTAATACCCATAATTATTGAACAAAATAATGCGCCAACTAATTAGCTAACTGCTAGACTCATCAGCCATTCATATAAACATCCTTTATGGGTAATAAATCAAGATAGGTAAAAGTCGTAATTGTGTTCGATATCGGTTTGCTGTATAAAATATTCAAAAAATCTCACTATCCAGTCACAAAAAAATCATGCCACAAGTGAGTTAGCGGGTGTCAAAAGAACCCTATCAGTAAGAATCCGCCCGATGTCTGTCTGGTCTGGTTGTCTGAACACGGCTGTTTGTCTGAACTTTTTCCAAACGACTTTATTTTATTATCAATATGAAAGCAGTTGGAATGTTCATATAAAACGAGAAATTACGACATTGTCTCTATAAAATCAAGAAAGTTAGAAATTAATGGTCCTTAATTTATTGATTAAAGCAAAAATTGTTGAAACAAATGCGATTAATTACTAATACATTATTAATTAATGATTTGCAGATCAATAGCATTACATAAAATAGTCAATCGTTTTTATTTAATTTTACATGGTCAACAAGTGGGTAGATATATATTTAGATAATTATATAAATATATTTATTTAATATTTATAAAATGTGTTTATTTATAAAATACAACCATATGTATGTGAACGGCTTAGCGTCACACTGAAATTTCATAACCCCATTTTCTCCATATAGTAATGTAGAACCATGAATGTGAAGTATCAAATGTCATATATTAATTATCCCAAATCCAAATAGTAATCATCCCAAATCCGATAAATAAATAAAATAAATAAATATTTGTGGACATTTCACACAACACCATATCACAATCGAACTACGTGACCACGAGCATCTAGTTACGTTAATACAAGAGACGAGCTGTGAACGGTGTTTGAGCGTTACACTAAACATCGCGCCATCTTAGACGCATGACCGTTACGTGAACGCAATAAAGGTAAAGTGTGTAACGTGGGCACCGTTCCCGTCTCCTTATTAGGACGTCCTGGGGAGCAGTGCACCGGCAGATTGGTGTGTTGACAAGGCGGCCCAGGGTGGCCGCTATCAATCTTCATACCGAGATAAAATGGACTTCAGCTGGTAAGCGCTGCAGAAAAAACGGCTTGGTTTAAAAAACTGAAGCAAAATACGCAATTCGTTTACTTGGGTAACATATTTTTCCAGTTATTTTGTTATATGTGAAATAATTTGTTAAATGTTAATTTGTTATTTTGTTAAATGTGTGTGTTGTATTTTGTTTTGTTGCTGAAAATAGTTAATCCTATTCACTGTAAAATGTTTCTAAAGAAATTACAAAGTAAACAAAGATTCAGCAACACACATTTATTTAGGCGCTAAGCACAGTGTTGTAACAACAAAAATTTGCATAGATTGTTAAATTTATATAACTCAGTTGTTCAAATGAAAACAATATCAAAACATGCAATAAGTTTTCCTACACCTGAAGCAATGTTTTTAGCCGCCGTTATAAATGTTATCAGAAAATTGTAAAGAAACAAATGTTTCATTCGATTTTTATAGGTTAAGTCTACAGTTAAAGGCAGATTTGTATGCGTGCGTGCGTGCGTGCATGCGGGTATGCGAAGATGCGTACGTGTGAGTGCGTGTGTGATCATATACGTTGGCTATAGCCCCGAGAGTTACTAGTTTATCATCATCGTGATCTCAGCCACAAAAGACCACTGCTGGATTGTGATATAAAAATCATTTTCTTGCCCTTTTCCCACTAGGTGGGGTCGGCACAGCACGTTTCCCTTCGCCACTTCACTCTATCAGACTGTGATATAAAAATATATAGCTATGTATGTTCGGATTCCTAGGGGTAGGAGGGTCTGAGGGATAGTAGGAATGAAGAGAAAAGAAAACTTACCGAAACGTAGCAGCTTGCGAACTCTTAACCGGATTGTGATATAAAAATATATAGCTCAAAAACTTACAAAAAAATACAACAAACGCGTGTTTTCTTCCTGATAATATAACGGAAGCTAAACACAGCTAATACAGGAACTTACCCTGAAGCACGTTTTCCAACATAACTAATTGCTATAATAAGCCTTACAATACCTATTAGCTGACCTGCGACCATTGCCATTGTATACGATACTTTACAGTAGTCCATTATCTGCAGATACTTTTCCTGTTACATGTTACAATAACCTCATTTTGTATCTTGAATTGGTGTTGAGCTCTTTTGTTCTTAGTAATGAAATAAGCAGATCAAAACAGTTCTTAGAAATCTGAACTTACCTTGTCCGTACAACTAGTGCTTTAATTATTTTTTTTTCCTTTTCTATCAGCCATCTAGTTCCATAGTACAAGCTTTGCTTAGTTTGGGCTAGATGGTGTTGTGTGAAATGTCCACAAATATTTATTTAATACTAAAATATTAATCTATAATAAATACTCTAGCTCATCTTTTTACCCGACGTGTCGTTAGATTCGCCTTCACGTCCTGGGTGTCATGGGCTATGTTTATATTTAAATATTTATTTTATTCTGTTTTTTAGTATTTGTTGTTATAGCGGCAACAGAAATACATCATCTGTGAAAATTTCAACTGTCAAACTATCACGGTTCATGAGATACCTACAGCCTGGTGACAGACGGACGGACGGACGGACGGACAGACAGCGAAATCTTAGTAATAGGGTCTCGTTTTTACCCTTTGGGTACGGAACCCTAAAAATGCACTTATACGTAACGTCCAATAACTTTTTTCGTAATAAATAAGTGATTTTGCTAGAGTTATTCTAAATAATGCGCGTTTATAGTATTTTACAGCGATTTTACGCACACGACGCCGCCGCCGCAAGAAGAAGCTTTTTGCAAATATACTAATAGTCTTGAATATCTTGATATTATCCGATTCTAATTTCACTATCAAAAAATATGAAGTATTTAATTGAAACAAGTTAACTTTATTTTCTTTATGCAAACCTGTTCTGCTGACCGTCCGCTGCGCCCGCATCTCAACGGCAATCTTCGCATTGATACAGTTAGCGGTTGGGGCGACCTTGGAGCCAGGACACAATTAGCGGTTCCGCCACTCGCTGAAGGAAGCCCCGGATCTAGAGGGGGGGCAAACCGGGGCACCCGCCCCGGGCGTCATTTTCAGGGGGCGCAAAAATCATAATTAATATGATTAAGAATAAAATAACTTGCCCTACAAAGCGCCTAGAATACGAAATCTTGGTTGACTCGCCGTTAACTTTTAAGAAAAAGGCGCCACATAGATAATTATATTAAGCTTTTTTAAGTAAGTTATTTTAAGCGCCGGAGAGAGGGGCGCCACCGTCAAGTGTCTGCCCCGGTTCGAAAAAATCGTAGATCCGGGGCTGCTGCAAGGAAGGCACGTGTCCTTACGTTCTTGGCAGGCGGACAATTGGAGGAAATGGTTTGTCTCCGTGAAATGATAGAAGATGAGCTGAAGATATCGTGATTATACGTCTCGTCATGAATATAAAGCGAATGGCGAGAAATGTGTCCCCACTCTGTGTTTTTTTTTATGTTATTAATGTTTAAAAATGTTATGATGTGCGAGAGAGATAGTTGCGCGTTTTAAACCCAACTTTAAGTAGTTACCTACATAATAAGCTTTATTCTAAAATAATTTACGGGCACTGGTCGCAAATTTTACGTAGTGCAAGGTTAATCGTGATTAAATACATTTAGCGTTTCGTTTTTTCCATCGTAGACCGTAAACGAGTTGACGGTCAAGCGCAGGCCTATTTTCAAATAATAAAAAACTAATGCTTTTCTAGAACTTTAAATAGATAAAAACAGTTATTTTATAATTTAATGGTTATCAAATACAGTCTATTAGCAAATGATCTACGTTATTCAATGGCTCGTTCAAGGAAGTATTTTTCATATAACGGTCTATTTCCTTATACCTATCAATGAGTACTTGAATTAGTGTGTTTTAAAACTTAGGGTGGTATTGTGTCAAAGTAAGTAATGACCAAGGTTTGCAAGCCCCAAATAGATATAACTACTAAAAGGATGTGATACAGTAAGGATGGGGAATATCGCATGGTTTAGAGGAAGTTAACAATATTTTGGTTTTATGGAAGGTATTATTATTAATTAAGACTCGCGGCGAAAATTAAGGAAGCTTTATTTGTATGACCACCACCACCTTAGTAATTACAAATTAAAATAAGGATATGCGCGGATAAAATGTAACTGTTATTGGTAATTAACTGTATATAAATGTGCTCCAGATTGAAAAGCGATGTTTATGGTGAAATAACTGTGCATAAAGTGATAGGAAAGCTGTGCATTACCGCGCCGGATGTCGTAAGCGTTTAATCCATAACAACGCTTCAGAACAAGACTAAGAACTATAGGTAATAATTGTTAATAAGAAAAGAGGAATTACATTCGACGATATGCAATTTATTTTTGTTGGGCTACGCTGCCCGATCTTCTCGCGATAAGCACTCTGATCACTCTCAGGTATCTCTTGTTCATTCATTTCACTAAATTCATTCATTCATTCTTGTCTTGGACCAAATTATATCAGGTTCAGTATAAAGCCCACCGCGCGCTTACTTGTCGAGCTAGCGTCGTCGCTCGTATCTCAAAGGCTTTTCATTGGAACAGGATCCATACGACTCTGGCCCATTACCGATCGAGTCGAGTGGCGTAGTAGACTATCAAATCCGATAAAACCGTGGCGATAATAGAATATTTATCTGTTGTGAACTGGTAGATACAAAGCTCTTAAATTAATCTTAGTTTCAACAGACTATCCTAACGGACCATGCTAGACTACTACACAAAAAGCAAATCGATTACCCCAGACCGATAAAAGTCTGAAGACAATCCAAATGCTCAAACTCACTATTGGCAGCGTACCCAGCATGCTGCACGCATTGCCACGTTGAATGGCAATGCTTATGCATTGGGCTAGATATGCACCTACTTAAGTACTTACACACCAGCATTTTTGTCACGCGTCGCATCGATCAGGCGGTCAGATATTTTTTTTAAAACGGGATAATAATAATAATAATAAATATTTGTGGACATTTCACACAACACCATCTAGCCCAAACTAAGCAAAGCTTGTACTATGGAACTAGATGGCTGATAGAATACATATATACTGGATGAGCTCCCGGTCCGCACGGACCCAAAAGTCTCGATACCAAATGGCATAAATATGTAACTTCTTCTGATATTAACATATTCACGCCGCTTATGCTGCTCCGCCGAATTAGCTGCAGCGCCAGCTGAAAAAATTAAACATCTGCCAGGATATTTCCTGAAAATAATCCGAGAAAATTGGCAGGATGCTGCAAATTCAACTCTTCTCTCTTTAAAAGAAAGTGCTATATAGTACTACATATGTGGCGAAAGTCAACTTTTTCCTTTTCTAAGGAAGTACTTACAAAATAATATTAAGTGATGGAAGTTAACTCTTTTTTCCTCTAAAGAACTTTCTTTAGTTCTAATACTTACTAGATAATACTAGGTAACAAAAGTCGACTCTTCGCGTTTCAAAAAAAATTACTAAGTAATACTGCTAAGCCTATTAAAACAGTAACTTAGCATGATTTACTTTTCATACAAATTCAGGCCGTTTTTTACATGCGAAACTTTAATCAAGAAGCCATAATGAATGCTAAATACCAGAGTAATGCTCAAAGCGAACCTCGTCAAGCTTCGAACAAGTACATTATAGCCTCAGAGGCGTAAAAAGGAAATTGCGTTTCTAACATAAATGATAATTACAGTTATGAAGTAAATAACGACCAGCCCGATTTCTAAGTCCTCAGAATATTTAACTGTATTCAAAAGTTACCCCAGTAAAACTTGTTTGGGAGTTCGGAACGTGGCCATCTTGTCGATTGGATCTAGCTTAGGTCGTCGGTCTCGGAAGTAGATGAATTCCTGAGATTATTATCTTTGTTGTTCTGTATTAGTAACATGTAATGATTTAGACTTATTTAAACTGTGCTAATAGACTGCTTGAGGTACTGATAAATAAAGCCGGCGAAGTGCGAGTCAGACTCGCGCACGAAGGGTTCCGTACCATTATCTATAAAAACGGCAAAATATCACGTTTGTTGTATGGGAGCCCCCCTTAATTTTTTTTTTTTTTTTTAATTATTTATTTTAAAGTGAATAATATAACTCAATATTCAGTGAATATTTCAAGCGTCTACCTGTTGCCGTTATCATTATCGAGCAAAAACGTTTGTTGTTAAAAAAAACACGTTTGTTGTATGGGAGCCCTCTTAAATATTTATTTTATTCTGTTTTTAAGTTTTTAATGTTATAGCGGCAACAGAAATACATCATCTGTGAAAATTTCAAGTGTCTAACTGTCACGGTTCATGAGATACAGCCTGGTGACAGACGGACGGACGGACGGACGGACAGACAGCGGAGTCTCAGTAATAGGGTCCCGTTTTTACCCTTTGGGTACGGAACCCTAAAAACACACTGTTTCGACACTGTAAGTAAATTGATAAGCGTTAAGTGCAAAGTAATTTTTTATAAGCCGAGTGGCTAAGAGGTTATTGATATAAATGACCAATATCACTTAACATGAGTGTAAACGTTTTATCCTTATTGTTTATGATAGTAAAACTTGCTGGTTGGAAACAGCAGATGTGGTCGATTATGAAGCGCGCTGATATATTATCTATGTCAATTCACTCTGCAACGCGCGCAGCTATCTCTCTCGCGCATCACAACCTATTTTTTTAAACATATAAAATCATTGGTTAGGGATATTAAAAAAGTGGGAAATCCATTCGTTTATTTAGATAGGAGATATATTTAAAAAAAAGTTTTATTCAGAAACTGCTTATACTGGCAACGGAGTAGAGGAATAAACATTTATTTTCCTACTTCTCAGTCAATTTAAAAGATATCAATGAAAAACTTTTTTAAATATTTCTCCTATCTAGATGACTATAACTAATAATCATAGATATAACAGAAATAAGCGTAAAAACTTGACAGTATGTACAATTCCACACTTTTGAAATTAAACAACTTGTCAAATTGTGTAATTTCGATTATGTAATAACATACCTACGCAAAAATCTATATGCAGGTAACTACTTCAAAATGTAAAAAGTAAAAAGATCGTTAAAAATTACCAGAAATCATTCAAAACTCAAATAAATACTTCATCTCAACACATACGAGACCACACCCGAACAAATTATAGCAATCCCTCAAAAGATCAATTGTAACACACAATAATTGTAGCGGCCAAGCCTCCAACAATCGTTCTGTCCAGTTACAGTAACGGATAAAAAAAACACAAGACGTGATTTCGTCGGAGAAAGTGGGCCTGTCGTTGACTTGAACGACTAGACTGCCTCTAGACGGGTACTCAACGCCAATACCTCTATCATGAAATCGTATTATCTCACGATGACTTGTACATTGCTCTATCACATAGGCTACTTGTAATTTGTAGTTCTTTTAACACAGCGTTGGTGATTGTGTTTCGATAAATTACCTTTTATCTGGGATAATGAACTTCTTGTTGCAAATAGTAATGAAAGGTTCTTTAGAAGAGATACACAATAGTGTGATTGGTGTAATTATTTTGAACATTGTTATTTGATTACAATAAGAAATTAGGGCAATATAAAATATGCTTAGTAACTTAGAGCGATCATGATGTAAAAATAAAATAGTTAATTTTTTTACGCAACATCATCCATTCCATTTGACTACTACTATTATAAAAACTTATTTAGGGGAATACATCTTCAAAATATGTAATATTTTAACATATTTTCTATAAAACTGATACACAATATTTCTAATATACAGTGATTTTTCCACTAAACCACCGTAAAAAATGTTGTAAAAGTATGTGGTTTAAATAATAGTCAACAATTTAAAAAAAAAAATCCTCAAAACTCTTAGTTTTTTCCACTTAGGTATATCGCCCGCCGTGGTGGTATTGTATAGACTTAAAATTACATAGAGCGCTGACTGATCTCATTCAGCACTCTATATCGTCGTATATCTATGTAGGTATACGACAAACAAATTCACTGACGAACTCGCAAACTAAATATCCTGATAAAAGCAGTCGGATGTGAGATTGTGAGAGGTCAGTGCCATTAATCTCCTTTGACCTTTGAAAACATGGTGACGTATATCGTCGCGGCTCTTATTCATATAGACCGACGTCAAATGTGAATCGGGACAGGACAGGACAATCTGAATAACAAAATACGGAATACCGGTTCCGGATCGGCCGTATTTTTATATAGGTACAGTCTCAAAATAGTCGTTTTTAACACGCTTTTATTAGGTCGACCTGTATCTAACTAACTATGTAATGAAATCAATTTAACCATCTTCCAAGGATCGTAGCGTCATGAAAATTGGCAGCTGTATGTAGTTCTGATGACAATACAATAATAGATAGATAGATAAACTCTTTATTGACACACCATTAAAATTAACAAAAGCAAGTACAAAAAAGAAATAATTTTACATAAATGTAACAATAATATGGTACTGTCGAACTGATCTGATGATGGAGCCGGAAGATATGAACTAGAACTTCATGATGGAACATCGTATCATAGCTGTGTTTGGATTTGTTAGAAAAGTCTTGTAATGATACTAATTACTATTACTATTAGTAGTCCTTGTCCTTTATTAGTAGTGAATTAGAGAAATGGAGAAAAAAATAAGTTTATACTTTATTAAAAAAGTAAGCTTTAAGTATATACTTTGGTTAATATCGCTAAATTCAAATTAATTTATTTCAGATTCATTTATACTCATGTAAATTGATATTATTCTAAGTCCCATAGGATTTATGATAGATATATCAACCAGAAACAACTTAAAACACGTCTTACTGTTCGTCTGTCCGTCACGATATTCCTAGAGTCCAAATCTAATCTAAACTTTTACTACACAAAAAGCAAATCTATTTCCCCCAGACCGATAAAGGTGTAAAGACAATCTAAATGCTCAAGCCCACTACCAGGTAGCTGCGTACCCAGTATGCTAACCGCATTGCCACGTTGAATGGCAATGCGAATGCGTTGGGCCAGATACGCCCCAGCATTTTGGTCACGCGTCGCATCGCTCAGGCGCTCAGAGATTTTTTTTGAAAATGAGTTGAGCTCCCGTTCCCCACGAGCCCAAAGTCATCATCATCATCTCAGCCATAAGAAGTCCACTGTTGGACATAGGCCTCCCCCATGGATTTCCAAAAAGACCGATTGGAAGCGGCTTGCATCCAGCGTCTTCCCGCCACTTGTATGAGGTCATCTGTCCATCTCGTGGCTGGTCTTCCTACGCTGCGCTTCCCGGGACGTGGCCCAAAGTAAGTTAATTTATTGTATAAAAAAGTTACCTAATTATTATATATTTCATTGAGTACACTAAAATACACAAAAAAAATACTCTGCTTCTTGGGCAGTTGGATAAAAACACGTATTTATTCTAATAGGAAGACGATCAATCTTACTTTCGTTTTAAAAGTTCAATCGTATATAACTAATGATATTTATACAGGCTTTATTAATGATGTTCTCATTAGGAAAGCAAACCTATTAGCCTGATATTATATCAACAACGATTTAACAACCACTTTCAAAATGATTAATTGTTATTAACTAAGAACAGCCAAAACATGTAATAATAAAAATCTTTTAAAGTTTATTAATGTGGACACGAGGTGCTAAGATGACACGCGTGACCAAAATGCTGGCGCGTATCTGGCCCAACGCATAAGCATTGCCATTCAACGTGGCAATGCGGTCAGCATGCTGGGTACGCTGCCAACTGGTAGTGGGTTTGAGCATTTGGATTATCTTTAGACCTTTATCGGTCTGGGGTGATCGATGTGCTTTTTGTGTAGTAGTTTAGTTAAGTAGTTGAGTTTGTATATTGTTGTGTTGTAGTTAATAAAGATAATATTTATAGTTAAAAAAACTGAAAACCGGTTTTAAAATACTTATATCGTTTACTTGGATGACATGTTTTTGATTAAATTTATATGGGACCACATCTAAAGTATGGCCTACCAAACAAAAAACAATCATAAAAATCTATTCATAATTGGCGAAGTAATTACTTAACCTCCTCCTTTTTGGAAGTTGGTTAAAAAGCAGACACTTTATGGCATAAAGTGTCTGCGTTTCATCTTAGCATAAAGTTTATAAATATATGTATGTATGCCGGTATCCTAAGCATTCTGCTGTCGATTTCATTACGCTTGATACACTGTTGAGTGTACGTTTTTTGTGAGAAAGTATGCATAAAATCGCTGAAAATGATTATAATGGCACATTCTTTAGAATCATTCTACTAAAATCACTACGAAATGTTATTACGAAATAATTTGTTGGATGTTACGAAAAAACGCATTTTATTATTTTTGCAAGGTATGTATTATTATTTTTATTACAAAAAAATATTGCCTATAACACCCTGAAAGCAAAGACGAACCTAATGACACCTCGCACATCAAAATCGGACAAGCCGTTTAGGTTGTAGGCTGTCATATAGAAACATACATACATACCCACACAATACATAGAAACGTACAACAAAACACCCCACTCGAAAAACATAACCTTCCTTCTTACGCAGTCGGGTAAAAATATATTATGTGATGATAAAAAATGGTGTTGATGATGACAATGAGTAACGTAAGACACTATTTTAACCTCCTAGATAAACAAAACCCTACGCCCAACCAACCACAAGCCTAGAAGTCTTATATGTAGGTTTTTCCTAAAAAAAAAAAGGCGATAAATCGTATTCTAGTTTAACGGTACCAGGGAGAAGGATTTTATAAGGCCTAGGTTTCAATTTAATATGTACACTGAATCTGGCCTTATAAAGATGCTCAAAGTCAAGCTCCGAGCAAAAAAAAGTAAAAAAAAAAGAGCGAGAAATTCTCTCTGTGAGATCAATTCAGGAATGAAATTATCCGTAGACATACGAAACTCTCCGACATAACACAGCGGATTAGCAAGTTTTAGTGGCGGTGGGCTGGGCTGAAAGCCGATGGTGCCACAAAGTGTTCGAGTAAAGACCACGCACTGACTAGCGCAGCGAAAGAAGACCTCATACAGGTCACTTCGGACCGGTCTTTTGGAAATCCATGGTGGCAGCCTTTGTCCAACAGTATTCTGTATGAATTCTTGTAGCTTAGATGATGATGATGACTGATTCGGATCAACCCTCTTTATATACTTAAGGTGTTTCACGGCTGAGCATAATCTTCTCATTGTGAAATAGTACAGCACACTGGCCATTGCGAGTTAACAAACCTTCAAGGACGTTAACTCTCAAACGTGTAGGTTTCCTCCTAATGTTTATTTTCCAGTTGAAGTTAACGGCAACTAATAATACGTACAAAACTTCGAAAAGCCAGATGCGCCTTCACATCCGAACACGGGACTTCCTTATCGTAAGTCTGATGGTCCCAACACCAAAGAGGCTGCAGTAACTTAGCACAATGTCACTTGAGCACTAGTTTAGTTCAGTTTATATGTAATAAATCTCTATTCACCTGAGGGGCTTAGTATACATAATTGCTTCAGTACTCAAATGACAAATGACTGCAGTGTCTACGCGGGTGGTCACCATGGCTGTAAGGCTATGATAGCGCAATTTATCAAACAGGTTCACTTGAAATCGACGGCGCTTTTATAAATGCAGATAAGTCGTACCCATGGGCATTTCGGAACTTTGTCTCAGAAGAAAGCTAATCGTGTTAATTTCCAGATTAATTCTAGATATAAATTTGTTTACTCTAATAATGGAAATATTTAAAGTTATTATACTATGGTAATATGATGGTTTGTTCAAGCCCAGATCCTTATTAAAATGTCAAATATTATTTTGTACTTTGACTTTCGTCTCGCTAGTTCAAAGAAATAAAGAAGAAAGTTAGACCAAAGCTAAAGTAAGGATAAAGTATGACTGCTTTGACGCTTGTGGTACGGACTTGTTATAACAAAGTCAGCAGATCCAATATCAAATGTGGCGTGCTTACCATCTACGACCAGCAGATGAGTTGTGTACGCCTAGCCGCCAGAAATAATTTAATTCGCATTTAATATTATAGTGACAAAGTACTAAATTATTGACATGTATTATTATATATATATACCGCTATTCCTAAGTGATGCGTCCTATCTACGTAAGTACCTACGTAGTACCTACAGGTATATTAAATTTCTAATTCGTGACTCAGTCATTCTCAAGATACGAGTACGTTAGGTGAGCCGAAAGCCGAAGGTCTGCGCATATCGCCTTTCTCTTGGGATTTTCACGAATAACATCATGAAATGTCATGTGCGGAACACCCTTAGCTTTCACAGTCACGAATTTAACATTAGATAAAATTTGTGAAACGGATATTTTTACACAAAACCTCAGTGTAATTTATTCTTTAATTTTAAATTACTTCATGAATTGATATTGTTTTTTTTTTCCATTAAAATAAGTATAATTGAAATATGCTAAGTATGTAGAAGATTAAAAGAAACTCGGTTCAATATCATCCATACATTGTGGTTTTGGCCACATTCCCACACAATGGAAGTAGTAATAGACAATAGTCCACATTTCAACAGTACGCATCATAAAATTAGATTTAATTCATTTTTCGGGTATTTATTTCGAATAACTACGCTGTCTAGCTATTTTTCGTCAGATAGTAAAAGTGGGAATAAGGTCATAAAGATCAGATGCACTCTCAAAATGTATCCGTATTATCTGTGATACAAACAATAACACATCGTCTTTTCTTTTCGGAGGATAGCCTGGTAGGGGAACCCCTTACAGTAAGATTTTGACAAACACGTCGTCAAAACAAATCGATGACGGGCAGTTTTGGCGGATTGCCAACGATCTAACACCCTCTATTACTACTTTATTTACAACTACCCAACCACCTTCTTACCTCTTATCACTATGACTTTAGGATTACATTCGCTTGTCAATTATATCAGTGAACCGTTGGCGGGTAACATGACCATGATGCGAGCAACCGTGTCAAATACCGTTCCGGTCCGGCGCCGCCAGCCGCCAGCCTCCCGACCTGAACCGAACGGAACTCAACTCCAGGGCTTCTAGCCTACTATTTCAATTTTTCAATTGTCATCTATTAATGGCACCATAATCACATCATTATGATGTATCATCGATAGTCTATCAAACTTTAACTTATCAAATATTCAATGTAATTACAATCGTAATTGTATTTTCGAATTTATACATATCACGTTTATTTTTATATTTTTACCTATAGTCAACTGCGATAGTCAACAGGCTAAGATTTATTAGATTTCAAATTTTAATGAGACTAAAACACATCGATAGATGCATGATTAGTAGCTAGATAGTTAGTCGAGAACTAATGTGTAGTCTACTAGCTATAACCTGGGTGTCTTCAAGTCTAGAATGAATAAGTATCAACTATGTGTTAGGTTTAGTTATCACTCAACTCTACTCAAATAAATTGTCCACTCGTATATTACTTACTCGTACTTACTTAGCAAGTAAAATGTCATTTCGATATTTTCAGCATAGGATTTGATAATATTTTGTTCCAAAATATGGAGGTAAGTGTAAAATAGAGACGATCATTATCTCAGTCGTAAGAAGTCCACAGTTGGACTTAGCCTTTCTTATGGGTTGCCAAAAAAGCGATTCACTTACTATCTTATAATGAAGCTCAAAGACACAACGAACTAAAGAAAAGGTTATGCTCCGAGTCTCTGAGAGACTGAATCGGAAATCAGGCTAATAATTCAAGTGAATCCAATGAATGAATACATTACTATACATTAGCCGTTGGTCCATAAAACCTAACGGTCCCCGTTTTCTTCGTTACTGTCTTAGTTAATGTCAATAAGGCAACACGAGAGTATTAATTTAAAATCACTTTCTTTGGCTTTCTCTATCGATACATAGAGCTACCTACTACGAAAATAATCGTAAAATAAAACATAATAATCGTATTAATATGTTTATCTGTTATCTGTTTATTTTATTTATTTATCAGCCCTGTTTGTACAAACTGTCCCACTGCTGGGAACGGGCCATCTTCTCCTTGTGAGAAGGGTTAGGCCATAGTCTGCCACGCAGGCCAAGTGCGGGTTGGCAGACTTCACACATCTTCAAGATCATTGAGAACTCTCAGACATGTAGGTTTCCTCACGATGTTTTCCTTCACGTTTGAAGTTGGCGGCAATCAACAATACGCACATAACTTCGAAAAGGCAGAGGTGCGTGCCGTGGGATTCGAACCCAGGACCTGCAGATCGCAAGTCAGACGGTCTCACCACTAGGCTGCCGGAAACTTATCTGTTTATCTTTTCATAATCGAGTGGCTCTGCGGATCGTTATAAAATTTGATAAAAAGATAGCTGAGAACCTGAATATTAATATAGGCTATCAAAAGCGGGTGAAACGATGGGTTGCAGCAGGTTTTCCATACTTAAACCTGCATTAGCAGTATACGTGATACCTACCTACACTGAGTTTCTTAAGTAATGACAGTTAGGCCTCAAATTTTCGATTGTAAATCGTGCGTGAATTATTTCCTTTAATTTTCAATTATTTATTTTGTATGCGAATTAACTGCAACATCTCGAGTTTCACAGTAGCACCATTCCGCACGCTAAAGCTTAATATGATTCTGAGCAAGCCAGCTTCCATCAAGCTTCGTGAAAAAGCACAAGACAGACTACTTTCTCGATCAATACACTCGTTATATGATATACCAGTAGATAACTTCATATATCTACATTACGGTCAATGAACTTTGAATAGAAGAAAAGATAAATAGAAGGTAGATTATGAAATAAAATATTTTATAGGGTTCCATTATTTGCTATGGTACTCTAGAAATATACTAAAAAGGGTCAAAGTGCAAAGGCTTTGAGCTGCGAAGAGAAGTGACTACCGGCTTCCGGCAAAATATGGCAGGGTATTTGCAGGTCGCATTCAAGTTTCAGCAAAAAGACGGGCGGAAAAAGTAGAAGAACTCATTGTCTGTTACAACGTTTGCGTAAGACCAGCGATGTCGAGGTTTGAAGTGGCTTTTATCATTAAAAAAACGCATATATCTACACTATTCAACTTCTTTGAAGGGTCAAAATCCGTCACAGACAGACAGAGTGACAGATATCCGTCACCTCTATATCGTTTGAGACAATATTATAGTTTAAAATTAATTCTGCTTTCTAAGCAGTACACAAAAATGTTAACCCGTAAAAACTTTAGCTAGGTATATGTCATAACTTAAATTAAAAGGAAATTAAACTATGCCTGAGACTTTTTTTTTGAAAGGCAGGATGGAGACCGTCGTACACCAATTGAATTGCGAGCAGTCACTGCGTAGGCTGGTCAAGTGCTGGCCTGTCGCTGGTCCGGTTCCGACTCAATCCAATGCACGATGGCTTTAGAGCCTTTGTAAAGCATTTCCTTTCATTTTTCACCAAAAACTTTCTTTTCTGTTAGGTCTAGACTAGAACTGCTATTAGACTTGAAAAATTATGTCGGTACATAGTTGTTTGTTGCGCGACGGAGCCTCTAGGCAAACTTTCTGTTACCTCTCATAAACTAAGGTGTGGTCGCTATCGTCAGTAATTTTATTACAATGAAAGTCGTTATCATCAATCTAAAAATAATTATTTAGTGACAGGAACAATTTTAGATTAGGTACTTAACATAATATATAGCGTTCTCTCAATCAATAAAATCTTTGGTTCTTAATCTCTTGTTAGCATTTTTCACGCCTTACGAAATATTTAAATCTATTTTAATTCTAAATATAACTGGACAGTTTGACAGATATTTGCATAAGGCAACCACGTTGGCACAAACGTTGAACAGAGTATTGGCGGGAACACCTTGGAAACCTCATTGTCGTTTTGTTTTATTTTCCTAAACTCGTGTTATTTCGAATGTTAATGGAGTAAAAATTATGGTATTTTATTCATGTAAAATCACCACCACACTAGGACTTGACTGTGACTTGTTTTATTTGACTAATTAAGACAAGGATTTTGTTGACGAAAATAAGAGAATATATAGAAAAAATGGCATAAAGGACTAATATCCAATTGCCGTTAAACCTTATAAAACAATAAATATTGAACAATGTTTTTAGCGTACTGAGGCTAGAGGAAAGGCACAAAACACATTCTTTGTATCCAGCTTTTGCTAAACATACCGTCTCGTACTTTTGCTAAAGTAATCGTCTTTTTAACATAATGTAAATCAATTCAAGACAAAGAAGCAAAGCAAGCGAGAGTCTGTATATAAGTATTATTTTCTATACTTTTATTACAAGCCTGCTTACAAGCCTGATAATAAGTAGTAGAGTACTATTACATATTCTGTTATAGCAGGTGCAAAAGGCGAGCGATACCGGATGCAAGTTATTGTTAAAAAGAAAACCAACCCTGGATTAACTTGTTCGAAAACCTGTTGGACAGTTCAGTGTTTTTTTATACAAGATAGATTTACGATTGACCACCAACTCGCCGTTAAGCGACGGTGTGGCCGAGGATGGAGCTCGTCGATCTAGAAGATATCTATTCACTCTACCCTTGAAAATTCCAAGATTGTAGCTCTCAGGAAACAGAGATGGCGGCAACGAATTCGATTCTTGTGCAGTACGCAACAGGAATGTGGAACGATATCGCTGAGTACGGATTTTTGGCATTTCAACGAGAAATGGGTGGTAATTCGCCGATTTTCTGCTAGTCCTGTAGTGAAATTGGGAGGGTGGAATTAGGTCGTGAAGCTCTTGCGCACATTCCCCGAAATGAATCCTGTAGAAAATAGACAGACATGATGCTACTTTACGGCGGTGCTCGAGACTAAGTAGCTTCTTGGCAGCTAGTTTATCGTCATCGATTAACCTCACAGCTCGCCGGTCCACTGATTCTAAAGCTTCCTTCGATACATGATGTTTTTAACAAATCTTAAATTTGTTGATTTTTGAAAGGTCATAAAGTATTATATACTTAGGTGCCTATATTATTAGGAAAGTACTTACTTCAAACTTCATAGTTATTCAACCTCAACGCCAAGCTATAACAAGCATTACTGTACTCTGAGTTGAAGGACAATGTTTCTACTCGTAATAAAATTTCTGAATATAAAATAAAACCGGACAAGTGCGAGTCAGACTCGCCCACCGAGGGTTCCGTACAAACTAAATAAAAGGGGGAAATCATATATATTTTTTTATATTTTCCTTCATAAACAGAAAAATGTACATCGTAAAAATATTTAACACATTCCTTGCTCACCACTCGGATCCGAGTGGAGTGGTGCTATAGTAGCGGTGCCTCCCACTCGGATCCGAGCAAGCGTCCCGTTTATTTTGTAGTAGTCAGTAAACCGCTGTTTGAGGCAGTCAACGTTGCTTTGCGCGGCCACTCTGTACTTAATCAAAATTCGCCTAAAAAGTTTTGGTTCCCAGCTGAAGTAAAGGGTCTGCAGGGGGCGAAGAATGTGTTAAAAGCCTGTTTTAGCTTATGCTAATGAGGCTCTTTCATATGATACCCCACATGATACGGTTAATTCACTTTAAAATTTCGGCTCTCATTCCATTCGGCCATCATAGAGATACTATTTTTTTGTGATTAAATTAAAAATGTCCAGTTTTCGGACTTTTTCCTATATTTGTACTCTAACACAAAGCTTCTTGCCAAATTTCAGAGTTCTAGGTCAACGGGAAGTACCCCATAGGTTTTGATTCCTCTGTGAGTGTCGAAATGTGCGTTTTTTACGACATATTCGGCTGTAACTTTTTTTTACGAAAACTGAGTAATTTTATTTTTCTTTCTGCAGCAAGATACTATGGATCTACGTATATGGTTTTAATTTCAAATCGATACCGTCACGCGTTCCCGAGATAAAGGTCTTGACACCCGGACGGACGGACAGACGGACAGACGGACAACAAAGTGATCCTATAAGGGTTCCGTTTTTTCCTATTGAGGTACGGAACCCTAAAAATAAATAGTATTAATATTTCAGAGTTACGAGTGCAGTAAATTGCCGCACAGTATTCCAAGTTAGTGTTATAAAGTTCTTGGTGGCACTAGACTGTTGTGTGCGAGTGAGAACACTCCCGACTTATTCGTCTTTCAAAGAAAAAAAAACAAAATCAAAATCGGTTCATCCGTCACCGGTCATCGGTCATCGGTTGGGTCTGTGGCATCGTAGCTCCTGAGAGCTACGATGCCACAGACAGACACACACACACAGACACGTCACACTTATAACAACCCGTAATTTTTGCGTCAGGGGTTAAAAAATATAATGTATTTAAAGAAGATTCTAAAGATGTAAGTGAAGATTTTCGTGGGACTACAACTGAAGTTTGTCTATTAATAAATAGGAACTTGTAATTAATTATTAAATAGCAAATATTGCTACGACGCACGATGCAATAACACGCAAGTAAGTTTGTACAGACACTAAGTGCCTACAAACACAGCGGATCTCTTCTATCGTATAGCTTTTATATCTTCTGGAACGATTATCTACAATCTAGGATTTTTTAAGACTAGACTGCAAAGCAAGAATAGTTTTTTCATCTTGAATTAAAAGTATCTTGTGATTGTAAATTCTTTTTTGCATTTAGTCATTTCCTCGCTGAGGTGGGATGAAAAGTTACGTGTTGCACTCGAGTGCAAAGATTTTTCACCTCGTGCTCTTTTGATTCCCTCGCTAACGCTCAGGATTCTAATTTTAGAATCCTTCGCTTGCTCGGTCATCAAAATTGAGGACGCGGCTAAAAAGCAACTTTGCACTCTTGTATAACAAATAACTATTGTCAAGAACATTGACCTCCATCTTCACTCCATCTTCATTGATCACCGTCGCTTATCATCATGTTCAAAGTTGGATTTAAGTATGGCGAAAAAGATACCTGTAAAAGATAGTATTTCAGAAGATATATATTACATCTTCCATCCAAAGCACCGACGCCCCGAAGGATTCCATTTATCAATCGAAATATGTACATTTATAACTTAGCCGGATCATTCGTCGTATACGATAATTTTAGCTATAACACATATACTATACATCATGTTGGCTTATTAATGCGTTACTAATCATAATCACACCAATGGTCAAATAGTTCGTCATTTGTTGGTCGTGAAATTATTGTATTATCGTGTACGATCCTTAGATGAATAGTATAATGTACGACCCTTAATGACCTTCCCACCTATTGCTATAATTATATAGCATGAAATTGTCGTGCAGAGTTATCCTATAAAATACAACCCTGACCAGGCGAACTGGTGGATAAAATAACCAGACGTGTAGGTATAGACATGTATAATTGTTATTATAACTTAACTTAAATAATCGTTATTATAGCAAAACAATGTTGCTAACGAGCACAATTACCGTGAAATGATAAGCAAGCACTAACGAGGTCGCTCATCACACCACCTTTTGCCAATAATGCATATTATTGCTTAGCATGTTTGGCAATTATTATATCGGATTTATTTCAGCGAATACAGAAGCTTCACGACCTTATACCACCACTGATTGATGGCCTCACACCTCAGTTGGTAGTATGTATGTCTACCTTCTAATCTGTAGGTTGTGGGTTGATCTCCACCCAGGGCAAATATTTGCATGATGAGCATGGATGTTTGTTCTGTGTCGGGGTGTTAAATGTATCATAAGTGTATATAAAAAAAAGTATATATGTATTCTATCAGCCATCTGGTACCCATCTACCCATAGTACAAGCTTTACTTAGTTAGGGCTAGATGGTGTTTGTGTGAAATATCCACCAATATTTATTTATTTATTGCCATTCCACTACATGACAAGCAGTAAGTCTATATACCATCCATTACTCATTGAAACGCCCAATTTCAGTTCTTGACCTTCTCTTTTTCCTGAACACTATAATCTTGTATGAATGTTCAAGGCTCGAGTAGCTCCATTCTCAGACACACAGTCGCTACATCTGACGAGTTAGTGTTCAAATCTATCAGGACATGTATTTTATTTTATTTTTTCTGAAAAACACGTTCAAGAAACCGGTAACATAATCTGCCTATTGAAGATTTAGTCCTTATGATCATATGGCCTTATGGCAATCTGATCACCACTATTCACAATTCAGAATGAAGAATTATATTATATGCATAAAACTGTTTAATAGAAGCGTAGTAATAATACACCTATAATGTGTGTCTCTAGCTATGTAAAGCGACTTCTTATAGGCCTTTTAAGGCCCATAACTTGTACAGTGACATGTTATATGGTGTCTTAGAAGGCCTAAAACCAGCTACACTCAGCATGTAATAAAAATTTGCATTTCAAAATTTCACGTTTTAATTCTGTGAAAAATAAGTCTACTCAACTGAAACATTATTCGAACGCTCTGATGCATATCAAAGAGTAAATACGTGATGGTGATGTCTTCTTCTTCTTCTTTTATGTATTGGACCCCGCGATTAGCGATTTGCCAGTGTCAAGTAATGAAATATTTTCAAGTTTCTTGAATAATACAAGTTATATAGTGTTCTAGTCACAGTCTAAGTCACGTAAACAGTCTTTTTATTTAAGTCTTGCCTGAGTAAAGTGATGACGACTTTACTAGAAGCTTCTATGGAGTTTTGCCTACAACGTAAAATCACACGTTTTACTGCTTTATTTCACTTGCCCACACTTGATCGAACACTTAATGAATAAAACACCACCATTTTTATAGAATTAATGTTCGAAATAACACAAGTTTAGGAAAATAAAACAAAGCAACAACACGTTACCAGTGCTCGAAATGGACCGGAACGCACGGGAACGCCGTTCCGCTTCGTGAAATGACCGTTCCCTTTCGTAAAAGCTGGTATCTTATCGTTCCGGTACGGCGAAAAAATTACGAACCTTTATTTGAAAATACTCAGAAATAAGCAAGTGATTATTGTTCTATGAATACACACGTGTGAACCATCTGACAACCTCTCCGCTCTCGGACGGTACCTGGCGCTCTCTATTTGACTCGCCCCGGGTCGCTCGCACACACCCATGCACATTGCGTTTTATTCTTCGCAGGTTGGTGGCTGTGCGTTCCACGTATAATTTGTATCTTCGCACTCTGCAGAACCGAGTTCACAACGTAGTTTTATATGAATTTATTGTATACCAGAATAATACATTAACTCGTAACCTTTGCCTGTACCTAATGGAGCTTATGTTAGGATTGGGAAAAGCTCCGAAGTAGAGGTATTTACAGCCTCTGCTAGGTGCCAACCATAGAAATAAAGGTTAATTAAACAATATTATTATGATACCATTCATTCATTTAGTTCAACATTGTTTCAAAACGGGGGTTGATCTATAGTATCTTGCTGCAGAAAGAAAAATCAAACTTCTCAGTTTATATAAAAAAAGTTACAGCCGAATATGTCGCAAAAACGCATATTTTGACACTTGCAAAGGAATAAAAACCTATGGGGTACTTCCCATTGACCTATAACTGTGAAATTTAGCAAGAAGCATTGTTATATAGTATACATAAAGGAAAAAATCCGAAATCTGTACATTTATAATTTAATCACAAAAATAGGGTCTTTATGCAAGGAATTAGGGTCCAAATTTTAAAGTGCTGTAACTGTATCATGCGGGGTATCATATGAAAGCCCTTCATTAGCGCAAGCTAAAACAGGTTGTTAAATATTTTTAGGATGTATATTTTTCGGTTTATGAAGGAAAATATATATAAAAAAAAAAAAAAACCCTTCCCCCAGACAAACAGACAGACAGACGGACATGGTGAAACTATATGGGTTCCTTGTTTACTACGGAACCGTAAATATGATACCATAACATTGCGTTTTCATCGAACTTGCATTTTTTATGCAAATTGATAACCTCCTTTTTTCAAAGTCGGTTAAATAAAACCTTGTAAACAATATCGTAAGGCTTGAAGGGGCATGCGTTCCGTTTGGTGAGTTAGTCCAATTCGACCACTGCACGTTACTAAGACGTTCCCGCCAAAACCCCACTGATGGTGATGTACATCATCATTGTGATACATTTTTGGCTTCACCTATGAACAGAATTTTGAATAAACTATCACTTTAAGTGTTAATACCTACTCTAAGATTATAATATGTATAATATCTCTCAAGTTTAATTGTTTGCCCCGCTGGTGTATGTCATTAGCGCCGGCTATCTGCAGTCAAACCGACCCACTCTTCTTACCTTACCTTTCAAACCTCTCTTTTCAACAAAAAAATCGTTTGCCCCCAACTGTGAGGTGAATTACCTATTAACAGAATGTATGACCAAAACGAACATCATTTTAGGGAAAATTTGTACAATTATATCTCACACGATAACATTACATAGCTATAAGCGTTGAGTATCTTATTATATTGAAAACTAGAATATTTTATAGTTATAATAATTAATTTTATCCTAATAATAAAATACATTATCATAAATTCACCTTATTTATAGGCGTAATAACCAAACATTGTCCTTGCCTTCATAAAACTCATCTCATCACTAAGCCCGCTTAAATCGGCTAGTGAAAATCCCGTTTAAAATGTATTATATATATATATATATATGAACACTACTTACCTATGTATGTCTATATTAGATTCTCTAATGTCTCTATTCTGCTAATTATTTACTCGATTTAGATGAATTGAGTCTTATCTTCGCCTCTATAAGTTAATATTATTTGCTGTGGTCATTTACTACAATACTGGGTGTATTATAAATGTTTATACGTTCTGGAAATTGATAAGATATATAGTTATTACCAACAATAGTACGTTCATATTTTTTCCCTTAATCGCTCTTGTCTCATAAACTACTTAACCGATTCTGGGCAATAGGGTGTCAATCGAAGCGTCTTAACTTAACGCTCTTCATAACATCAAAATAAAACCGAATATGGTTATAAACTTAGAAAATTAAATTATATAAGTTTTTTTTTTATATAAATAAATTCAGATAAGTCTGACCAAAATAATAATTAAATTATATAAGTTTTTTTTATATAAATAAATTCAGATAAGTCTGACCAAAATAATTTATTTTTTTACTTTTTGTTACTATTAACGATATAGAATTTTTAGGTAAAATTGGAAACATTTTTCACATTATCTACTCCTTTCGTTTATCCGGAATAAACTAGAGTAATTTCCATTAATGTGGATGAGTCGATGGATATTTTTTCTGTGATATGAGGTGTTTATAATCCTCCCCTAATTTAATCCTATAAGATGACAGGAACTGGCTGTGCCCTCGTCCTCGCACTACCTTAGGAATTTTAATGGGACATTTATCTAAGCCTCAAAAGGAAAGCATACTCTAACATTTTGACCAGGACAAATTAATTTTAAATTATAGGTGTTAGTTTCTGTTTCTTATCTTGAGACACATTTCACATCTCATTTGTTTAACTTCCAATGTAAACAGTGGAAAATAACATATGTTATATGTATATATAATCGTAGTTTAAAAAACTGAAAAAACTGACTTCAAAATATGAATATGACTACCTCTGAACTATTTACCAACAAAAAAAAACATCAAAATCACGTCATAATTGACGAAGTAATCGCTTAACAAACATACAAAAAAAACCGGACAAGTGCGAGTCAGACTCGCCCACCAAGGGTTCCGTACAAACTAGTAGATAAAAGGGGGAACTCATATATTGTTTTATATTTTTCTTCTTATAACGAAAAATATACATCGTAAAAATATTTTAAAACCTGTTTTAACTTATGTTAACTAACTTCTTTCATATGATACCCCACATGATACGGTTAATTCACTTAAAAATTTGGACCCTCATTCCTTGCATAAAGACACATTTTTTTTGTGATAAATTAAAAATAACCGGTTTTCGGATTTTTTCGTACTTATATGTGTACTATATACACAATGCTTCTTGCCAAATTTTATATTTCTAGGTCAACGGGAAGTACCCCATAGGTTTTAATTCCCTTGTGAGTGTCGAAATGTGCAGTTTTTACGACATATTTGGCAGTAACTTTTTTTTACGAAAACTGAGAAATTTGATTTTTCTTTCTGCACCAAGAGACATGGATCTGCGTATATGGTTTTAATTTCAACGCGATATCTTTCCGCGTTCCCGAGATAAAGGCCTTGACACCCGGACGGACGGACAGACGGACAGACAGACGGACAACAAAGTGATTCTATAAGGGTTCCGTTTTTTTCTTTTGAGGTACTGAATCCTAAAAACACAATCGAATTGAGAACTTACTATTTTTGGAAGTCGGTTAAAAAACTGATGCAACTGACTTAAAAATGCCTAATTTTGTTTTAAAAACCAAACTATTAAGCCGATTTTGATAAAAATTCTATGGGACTACCTCTGAAGTATGACCTATCAAACAAAAAAAATATCGAAATCAATTCACTAATTGACTAAATAATCGCGTAACAAACTACAAAAAACATACAGTCGAATTGAGAACCTCCTTTTTAGAATCGGTTAAAAATAGTGATGATAATGAATTGTAGTATAAGCCCTTATTTGGTGTCTCAGCTATTTCTGTACGTTTCGGTGTAAAGAACTAACAAGCAGACAAAAGAAAGGCAGAAAAAAGTTTCCGGCAGCCTAGTGATGAGACCGTCTGACTTGCGATCCGCAGGTCCTGGGTTCGAATCCCACGGCACGCACCTCTGTCTTTTCGAAGTTATGTGCGTTTTGTTGATTGCCGCCAACTTCAAACGGTGAAGGAAAACATCGTGAGGAAACCTACATGTCTGAGAGTTCTCAATGATCTTGAAGATGTGTGAAGTCTGCACAACCCGTACTTGGCCAGCGTGGCAGACTATGGCCTAACCCTTCTCACAATGAGAAGATGGCCTGTTCCCAGCAGTGGGACAGTTTGTACAAATACAGGGCTGATAAAAAAAAAAAACAAGCAGACAGACGCTATTGAGTGTACATTTTTTGTAAGAAAGGTATGCGTAATATCGCTGTAAAGATAACAAATGCGAATTTATTAGAATAATTCTAGTAAAATCACTTGTTTATTACGAAAAAGTTCGTTGGAGGTTAAGAAAAAGCGTTTTTATTTTATTTTTGAGAGAGATATATTATTATTATTAAAAAAATATAACCTGCGTGACACTTGAGAAGTGAAGACGATTCTAACGACACCTCGCACATGAAAATTGATCAAGCTGTTTAGGCTATAATAAGCGATCATAAAGAAACATACATACATACATATACTCGAAAAATACCCTCCTTCTTAAGCAGTCGGGTAATAAATGTAATTATTAGCTCCATTTTGTACTTTCAAAAATCCCATACGGCAATCGATCTATATCGTTAAATTACTTTCATGGTGTACGTTTCAATTTCTACGCTAACAAACATGGTAATTACTAAGCATCAGGTGGTCTTCACAGTATGTGTGGAGTGTAACCTAAAGCCGTGGTTCCGCATACTAACTGTTATCGTTCAGTTGTGGCTAGCTCCGATACTGGCTATTACTGATTATTAAGTCGTCTGCATGTGGATGAGGTACACACATTAAGGATTTTGTGGTGTATTTTATAAGAGAACAGTTTTTAACACGCTTTTATTAGCTTCACATGTATGCATGTTTGCTTGTAACCGACTCCTTTGGACTTGATTTTGACCCACTTCAAACGATCATTTCATTCAAACTTTGTAGACTTATAGAGGACCGATAACAATACAATAAACTTTTTATTCTTATTACTTCAAATTTTTTAAACTATTATTGTTCAAACATTTGATCTGGGTCAAGGGTGAATTGTAGGTAAATGATTTTTAGGCAAGCTGCTACATTGAAGGCCCAAACATCGTGGTGAAACGCATATGAATTTATTATTAAAAACACATACCAGTCAAATCATAATTTCGTAAGTAATCCCAAAAATTATCGAGTTCTCGTTGGTTTTCAGCTCGCATTTGTTGTTTTTACTGCTGAACATAGACCGTCTTACATATAAACGCATGATAAAATCTTATTCCGCTTATTGTCACTGAATAAGGACTTGTCACCTGTCAGACGGGAATTGTCGCGCGCGAAAACTGAATAAAACACGATTTAACTAAAATGCTCTTATTCAGCGTTTATAAGTAAGATGAATACTTTGTTTGGAAAGAGAATTATCGTGGCAAAAATGGGAACTGGCGTCTCGATTGTGTTGCTAGTCAAACAAAATAATGAAATAACGACAGCAGCGCCCTCAATGCCACATTAGTAGACTCTAGAAGGAAATCAGACTACTTTCGGATTCATTTCGATGTCTGTGGATATTCTTCCTAATGCTTGCCGCTCAGGAATGGAATGCTATATCACCGACATTTTCTGGACTATCATTATCTGAACTGGTTAAAGCTATCCCAAAATGCGTAAATAAATAAGGAACATGAAACTGCGTTTGTCGATTTGCATTACATATTCAACAACTATTACTAATGTTCTCGTACAGCTGAAAAGCAGAATTTCCGCTCATCTCTTGTGCCAAGCGGCATCGTCGTGGGAGTCAACTGGCAGTGTCCATACACAGTTATAATAATCTACACTACACCGTGACAATTACCGACTCACCATTAAAGAGTTCACCATTCGATTATACTAACAACGACGAAGATTGGCTGTTGGACTCTTTGAGAAACTTTTTTTTTCTTTTCAGCCAGAGGTCTACCCAAATAAATTGTTACAATTTGTATCGTATTTTATTATATTATGTAATCGTTTCTATTTGTTGTTGAAGAACCTAGGTACATATTTTATATATGCTCAATGGCTGAGGTGTCTACTCGATTGACTCATTTGCAAAATAACATTAACAAATAACTCGCTTTTTAACTACTTCCCTAGTACATTTATTACAGTGTTTCAAATTAAATTACAATTATTCGAATATAATCACTGGACTCAAAGTCAAACGATTTTACATCTAACATTTACAAATAGCTGGCACAGCGCGCGGGATTTTAAGCTAGTAATTCAAAATTCTGTGTACCATTTGAAAATTATTTGCACACATGACCCATGCGAAATAAATAAATACTAATTATTAGTATTTTTAGTAAAACTAAGTGATTTATGCTTATATAATTATAATACTATTATGTGTTGTTAAGGCAAGGTTGTCTGGAAGAAATCGCTATTAGCGATAAGGCCGCCTGTTGTTTCACTAGCATGTGAACCCTTTTCGCTATGTAATTTGTGTTTTAGTTAAGGTGTAAACACTGAAGAGTTTATCTATCCATCTATCTAGGTATAACTTTTTTTTTTTTTAATTGCACATCGACCAATTCCACCCAATTTCACCATACCGATAGCACATTGCAACTAAAGAGTCAATGAGCAGCGGGTCGAGTGCCTTATGTGACACAAGACTTGCTATAAAACAAACCACTTGAATGTCCCATCAGTAATTATACTAAGTTCCTCGGGAATTTGTCACATTATACCTACAAAGAAGGCATTGAGCTCAATAATTGAGTGACAAATTATATTGCACTAAAATATTAAGTAAGTTAAGGCATAAGTATTAATTTTATAGTGGTATTAGCTTTTTATAGCTGTGATCACACTAGCTGTGTCTCGCGGTTTCGACCTCTCTCTATCAAGAACTATCCATTTCTCCGGGCAAAAAATTCGGGAGTTGGCCTGTTTGCGTCCACGTTATTAACTATTTCCATTTCAAAACTCGTTTAAATTTCTTCAGCCGTTTTCACATAGACATGAACCAGGGAAGCAAGGTTGTTGAATCATCTTTGTCGTAGAAGAGTAAATGCTCGTAAAATTACAATCTCGGAAATTTCAAGTTCAGAGTAAATAAAATATTTTATTGAATTCTAGTTCGACGTGCGCCATTGTCGCTTACTATTAAGCTAGTTAGTGGCCAAACGTAGATCTATTTAGTGTTTATAGAAAAACATAATGACAATCATAGAAATACCGATCGGCCTCAATACACTCTGAGGACTTTATATTGTTTGGTCCAAACTTTAAACATTCTTAACATAAGCCTGCTTAAGATTAGCTCCACTTCAGTTTTTTAATAATTTTAGTTCAGTGTGTAACGTCATTTATCTTTTGTTACATTTTTATTTTATCAAGTCTGAGACGTAGAGGTGTGTCCAGTATTACAACAAGCAGAACAACTAATACGTAACCGGTTACGAGACGGCTTGGCGTCGACATCTCAACCATTCAGCCAGTTGTCGTATCAACAAATTAAAATTATTAACGTCGACACCTAGTCATTTACAATTTTGATTCTTCTTTTATAAAATATAAAGTCCTAAATCGATTGTGGAGCTCTGTGACCTATGTAGACTGAAGCTTGTAGAGCGGTGTTGTGCAAAATCAAATTTTGTAATGCAAAAAAGTTACGAAATCAAGAACCACAATGCTTTCAGCCAGTCATTGCACTTTTGAAATACTTATTTTGACAGTGATGGTACAGACAGTATGTCTCATAAGTAGAGACCGGATTATTTATTGTACAGCTTAAATAGCTAGAAATATTCATTACAATTTTATTTTATTTTTATAGAAGATAGATCCACGATTGAACACCAACTCGCCTGATGTTAAGCGACGGTGTGGCCGAGGATGGAGCTCGTCGATCTATTTGCTAAAAATATGCCTGACAGCCACGATATTGAGCGTATATAAGAAAGTCATTGCCTGAAAGTAAAAAAGTTTTATTAAATATATTTTTTCTTATTACCAAATAAATTGTACTATAGTAAATAATTTGACAACTTAGTAAAGAATTTGATAATTAACTCGTAGGCAAGCAGATTATTTAAAAAAAGTTTCATTTATTTTTTGCCTTGCCCTTTTCATGATTTCTGAGCGAGTTAAAAACTTGTTGCCTGACTTGAACTTCACTTGAAGACAGTAGGTAAAGTTGAAGCAGCACGTTTGCCGAACGATATATGTACTTAAATATAACCCCTGACCCAAAAACAGGGATGTTAAGAGTTTGACGTGTGTATGTGTATCTATGACTGTCTGTGGTATCGTAGCTTACAAATGGATGGACAGAATTTGATCTAGTTTTTTTTTTTTGTTTAAAAGAGGATTTCATCTAGAGTGTTCTTAATGTTTATTTATTTAGAAACTTGTTTTAAATACAGAAAAAATATGCATCAGTGTGATATATTAAATTAAGCAAATATTTTTATGCATAACTATGCAAATACATAGTGTTTAATCTTGAATTTTCAAACTACTGTGAACTTTCATTTCTGATAATATGTAGATTTATTTAGTGTAAATTCAATGCTCTTGTAAACGCTAATTTTAGACTTAAATATAATTATGAATAATGAATCAATTTAATGAACGCGCACGCATTATTTTTTTAAAAATAACCTTATCACTAAACCCAAAGTCAGTTTCCTATAGTTAATTAATTAAAATTAACTATAGACAGCAAACATAAAGTTTAGTGATTAAATTTGGAAAACCATAGCTACAGTGGTAAAACCAGGTTAATCTTGTAGAGGAAAAAAAATAAAATAATGATTAAAATATGTGACTAATTAAAATACCCACTACAAAAATACTTATTTGATTTTCTTACTTTAACAACTAAACTACTTTAAAAATTAAGCAACTAAACAGTTGAAACA
The DNA here is from genome assembly GCA_947563715.1 of Lycia hirtaria. Classification (NCBI taxonomy): domain Eukaryota; kingdom Metazoa; phylum Arthropoda; class Insecta; order Lepidoptera; family Geometridae; genus Lycia; species Lycia hirtaria. The sequence continues at coordinate 7,074,639 of OX387383.1, forward strand.
ATCTTTATCAAATTTAGTGTGGATGCAGCTGCAGCTTTCTCGCCCACACGCGAATTTTTAGATTTAAAAGTTATTGAATATATTTTTGATAAATATGCAAACATCAACTTTATTCAAATAATGTTAAGAATTATTCAGAACAATTTTATTTCATTAACTGTGACAGACATATAATAAAACATGTATACGTGGAAATTTTCCTGATAGGACCTTTTTTGACAAAATAAACAGAAATAAATATAAATTCCGTTAAATATAAATCAAAACATGATTATTCAAAACATTCAGTTTTTCGGTGTGATTGCCTTAAAAATAAATATAAAAAAACGGACAAGTCCAAGCCAGACTCGCCCGCCGAGGGTTCCGTACAAACTATAGTAGGTAAAAAGAGATTTTTTTTCCAAAATTACACGTCATAAAAATAATTAAAAACCTGTTTTAGCTTGTGCAAATGAAGCTCTTTCATATGATAACCCAGATGATACGGTTAACTCACTTTGAAATTTGGACCCTCATTTCTTGCGTAAAGATATTTTTTCCTTTATGTGTACTCTAAGACAATGCTTCTTGCGAGATTTCATAGTTCTAGGTTAACGGGAAGGACTTTGATTTTGTTTTGATTCCCTTGTGAGTGTCGAAATATGCGGTTCTTGCGATAAAAGACTGTAACTTGATTTTACGGTAACTGAGAAGTTTAATGTTTTCACAGCTGCCAGGGACTACAGATCTGCATATATATAAGGTTTTAATTTCAAGTCCTGATACCTCCACGCGTTTTCGAGATAAAAGGTCTTGACAGACGGACAGACGGACAACAAAGTGATCCTATATGGGTTCCGTTTTCCCTTTTGAGGTGTATGGAACCCTAAAAATATCCAATATAAATGAAAGATAAATCTATGTCTGTCTGTGGTGGAAATCGTAATTTTGTCGGAACTTTGGATCTAGTTTGAGTACCTACCAGTGATAACGATATTGAACCGACTTCCAAAAAGAAGGAGGTTCTCAATTCGACTGTATGTTTTTGTTTGTATGTTTGTTCAGCGATTACTTCTCCAATTATGAATTTATTTTCATGTTTTTTTTTTATTGGTAGGTCATACTTCAGAGGTGGTACCATATAAATTTTATCAAAATCCGTTAAGTAATTTGATTTTTTTTAGTTTTTTATACGATAGTTATTATTTCAGCAAAAGACAGAGAAATAGGATATACCCAATGATATTTTATACGCACATAGACAGGTTTTCCCCAGCTCTGCGTGGCAAGCTTCAAGTAAGGTAATCGCCCGACTCGTATTCAGTCGCGACATGTCGGGCAATGCTGTTAGACGCGTGTCGTGACTTGTGAACAGTGATAATGCCATCCTGTGTGCTTAGAAAGTGCAACACCAAAATACATAAGGCCAAGATACTTAAAAGCCTTAAGGATAATGTGGTATTATCCTTGAAAGTGCTGAGAACTGAGATTTGCCATGCTTTTACTTCATATTCAATGAGTATAACCTAATATATAAATAAAATCTCATTGGATATACCGGAGAAATAAAAAAATGGGTTACATATGACTGCTATTTTTCAAGCATATTAAATCCATAATAAATTAATGTAGTTTAAACTGAAGCTTCAAAAACTTCCGTGAGTATTCATTTATACTATTTGATTAACCGGAAAAAACTCATGATATTATTCGATCAAAAAAGCGATGAGAAAGAGTGGTTGGAAGACATCGCTCTTTTGACCAATTAATATCGTGAGTTTTTTTCCGGTTAATCAAATAGTATAAATAAATATTTGTGGACATTTCACACAACACCATCTAGCCCAAACTAAGCAAAGCTTGTACTATGGAACTAGATGGCTGATAGAATACATAAATACTTTTTTTTTGTAAATATATACATATGATACATAGAAACACCCAGACGCAGAACAAACATCCATGCTCATCACACAAATGTTTGCCCTGGGTGGGGATTGAACCCACGACCTTTCAGTTCAGCAGGTAGACGTAAACACACTACCAACTGAGCCACAAGACCAGTCAAATGAAGCTTCAAAGCTTCAAAATCCGCAATTTTGTTTTAAAAACTAAATTACTAAACGGATATTGATACTTTTTATTTTATTTTTATTTTTTTATTTTACCAATCTGAAAGTAAGTATAACCAATCAATCCGAAAAAAAAACAGAATTTTCTAAATCGGTTCATAAATGACGAATTATGCAATAATAAACAAAAAATATACTGTACTAAAAAAAATAACAGAATTGAGAACTTACTGCTCTTTTGAAGTCGGTTGACAAAATTCTTAGTAAGTACTATGAACATCCTGTAAACAGTAATACAACATTAACATAAACTGTACAAATAAAAGGTCAAAAAGTTAGAAAAAAATCAAACAATGAACTTGCAGTATAGCTTTATCGCTGGATGTAAAAGAGCGGATATTCGTCATACATACCTACGTTATTTTTCCTGTAATGCAATGCCATGGATTTTTTCTATATTTTTAGGTAAGAGGGAAAAAATCTAATTTAGTTTTTTTTTACCCAACTGCGTAAAGAAGGAGGGTCGTGTTTTTCGAGTATATGTACGTAGGTATATTTTCGTAATAAACAAGTCAATTTAACTATAATTATTCTAAAGAATGCGCATTTATAATCATTTACAGTGATTTTACGCATACTTTCTCACAAAAAGTACACTCAACAGCGTTTCAAGCGTAATTTAATCAAGATAAACTGCAAATACTGCTTTTGTGCAGTCGGGTATTTAATTTTTCTTTTAATATAGACGCCTTGTTTCCTAATTATTATAAAAAAGCAAGTAGCTCTGTCTCTTTATCTATGCTTGTTACCCTTTCACGGCTAAACGTCTGAATCAATCGTTATAAAAATATAGCTATATTTTATCAAAATCATCATCATCACCGTTTTTCACCGCCACGCGGGTGAAACTGTGGTGCGCAGCAGCTAGTAATTAAATAACTTAATGACGAGACGAGCAAGTCGCTCGTCTAAAGTTAAGCTTCACGTCTGATACCAATCAAGACTTCATTCAAAACCATGTGTGACAATGCACTGCGCTCATCACTCTAAGATCAGTTTGCACTTGGCCAGCGTGGTGGACTATGGACTTACTTTTCTCACAATGAGAAGATGGCCCACGCCCATCAGTGGGAGAAGGCTGTTGTGACCATAATGTGCTCTTAGTATTTGGATGAACTGTGTGAATGTTATGCGTGTGAAAGGTGGCAATGTAGAGATGATTTCTAATATAGTGACCCCAACTAGTGAGATAAAGACAAGATAATGATGTGCTCTCCACAACAAAGTTCTACCTCAACGCTGTCTATCATTACTTACCAAAAATTTCCGCAAATAAGATAAGACGAAATAAGAAGAGACCCAAAGGTCAGCTAGAAATTTTAGAATATTAAAAAAACAATCACCGGCGGATTGTGAACTTCCTACTGTGCCTTATTTATTTTATAAAAAAGTTTTTATAGTTGTCAAGAAAATGAACGCGACAGGATGTGGAGGACAAAGGAAGGTTGTAAGACTTATGAGTGAATAATAAAACTGTCGGAAGTCTTTCTCATTGTTCAATTTTGGACGCACATTTGGTGGACATTGTTTTGTTTACTTATCGCGATCAATTTTTATGGGTAAGGACGAGGAGCTCCTGGTTTCGAAGACATTCTGAGTGTGTCACAGCCAAGACTCGGTTGCCCTTAGCGAGTGTTATGACTTCATCATGAGTCGATGATGATATGATTGTGTTCGAAGGCGAAGCCTCAGAATACATAAAAGGTGAAGCACGCAGACTTGACAAGATAACTATTCCATCTGAAAAACTTAAATCTAACTTATATATTTAGTGTGTTCCGCTTCGAGGTCTTCAAGCTGGTACTCTTGCCTACTTCGAAGTCTTGAAGCTGGTACTCTTCTGCTTCGCTGTTTTCTAGCTGGTACTCTTGACGGCTTCGATGTCTTCAAGCTGGTACTCTTGTCGACACGTGTTTCACCTCTTCACGAGGCATGACGTCTTGACTCTTCGAGCTCTTGCACGAGAATATTTTCTCGTTAAATATGAATTTCCGCAAAGTGACGCCTAATTCAATAAATATTCCATCTGACCTTGAAATGTTCCAATAACTTCTTCTATTCCTTGACGGTACGGATTAGAAACGCCATTTAACAAGCATTAGGAATCCAAAGCCTAACTTTTGTAAAAGCGAAAGTAATTATGTCTGTTTGTTTCTCTGTCTGTTTGTTAACTTTTCATGGCTAAATTTAGCACTGAGATTTATTAGGACCTGCAGAAAGACATAGGCTATATTTTATCATCATCATCATCTTTTTCATCACTACTCGGGTGACACCGCGGGTTGAGTTAGGTTTTTAGTGTGCTGACTTTATAATTATCTTGTAGTACTTAGAAAGGAAATTATAGTATGAGGCCGTATAGAGCTAATCAATTCTGCGAAAAGGATCTGTACATAATTATAGTTAAAAAATCTGAAGCAACCGACTTATCATGGATGCCATTGTCAGAGCTGGACCAAATTGAAATGGGACCACACGGCACCAGCTTTCAAATAAAAAAATAATCATCAAAATCAGTTCACCCAGGCGACAGTTATGAAGGTTAGAAGTTACGAGGTAAGAAACATAAAAAATACAGTAAAATTGAGAACCTCCTTCTTTTTTGAAGTCGGTTGAAAATGGACAGACTTGATTACCTTACGCTCGTACTAAAATATTTAATTGCTAAATAAAATATTCGATACAGACGAATCTTACAACATCTTGCACATTACAGTCAGCTAAGTTCTTTAGAGCACAGGAGGATGACACACACCTGAAAAACATCCCTTCATGCTCGGACACTCGGGTAAATAAGACTCCTGAAGACGTTAGATAGGTGTTCAATATACGCATTGTGTTGGAGAATGCGCGCATGTAACCCGAGCGGACAGTTTCCCGCGAACCGACGCCAGCCAACTTTCTGTTTAATCACGTACGTAATGTTTTCTTAAAATCAATGCAGTGTCGCGCGCTCTATCAGTTTGAGCCGCGGAATGTATAATGAAGTTTACTGCTAATAGCTGTATACTCTATAAACCACTACGAATATATTAGACATGTATGACATTAGACCACGGGCGTAGTCAGATTTTAGTTTCTGGGTTAAAAAGAAAACAACAAATATGTAGCCGCGGATCCAACTCTCAACTCGATACCTTCACGCGTTCCCGAGATAAAGGTCTTGACACCGGACCGACGGACAGACAGACAGACGGACAACAAAATGATCCTATAAGGGTTCCGTTTTTTCCTTTTGAGGTACGGAACCCTAAAAAATTAACTTATTCATTTGTTATTCAACATTAATAGATAACTTGCAATTAACTAAGTAGATATAACTTGCAATTTAGAGGTTGTTAACTCGTAGTCTTGCAAAGCTGGCGACTTTTCGCTAGGGTCATTGACGTCTTGCTTAGTAGAGCATTTTTTGTGTTAGATCAGTACAATACATATAAGCATTATGTGTCTTTTTGTCACAGTTTACAAACGTGACTTTTTTAGCTCTTTACTATATTGTTGTTCTATAGAACCGCTATATTAGGATTCTTACAATAATCATGCGCCACTTAGACTTCTTCTGTTGTAAACTAAGCCTAATAATTTTATCGCTACGTGTCTATTTTTTTATTTTTTTTTTGCTTATGCCAAATAAATATAGTTTAGCGTGCTACTATTGTCAGTAGATTACGTGTTTTATTTTTATACAACAGGAGAAAGTTGAGTTCCATTTGCAGTAGGCTGAAAGGTTTTCAAGTGGAGACCACGCACCGGGAAGCGCAGCATACATATACCAGCCACAAGGTGAACAGAAGACTGCACAAGTGGCAGGAAGGCCCTGGTTGCAAGCCGCTTCTTTCAGGTCTGCTTGGAAATCTATGAGGGCGGCCTATGTCCAACAGTGGACTTTTGACTAAGATGCCAATTAAAATGGATAATAAATCATGTAAAAATGTTACAGCGCGCTTGCCTATAAAAAAATTATATGTATGTTAGTAGCAATTCTAATTTAAAAAAAAAAAACATCGAGTAGATAAAATCAGTTTAACATCCAAACTCATGATCATGGTTATACTATCAAACAAACTGTAGTCAAGTATGCAGCCTATTGACCATAAAAAACAATAAACATTTGTATAAAAAACAAAATGGAAAATTCGTCATACGCAGATAGAACAAAAGATGAAAAATATTTAGTATGATTGCTACTGGGTAACTATATCTTATCTTTGTCATTACTAATATCTCCAAACAAACAAAGGGCCAGCCTAATCTGGGCAGGTCGGGTGGTCCCCATTATGTATGACAGAAGTGACAACCATTTTTATAACCTCACAGTAATCTGATTAACAATAAATACAAAATATCTTCACAACAATGGGGAACGGGTTTCGTATGCGTGTGCGTCCATTTGTCTTGTTTAAATAGATAGAAATTAATAAATATTTAATGCTGAGCGTAGGAGTTTATGGCTGTTACTTTCGAGCAAAGGAGGTAAAGAAATGTTCTAGTTAACAAATATGTATGTCCAGATCCGACCGTATATGGATTACCTACTGCCTACATTTTTTTACAGATTTAAATTTAACGGACGGCCTGCCTAGTAATTAGTTTTTTTTTGGGACATTTCACACAACACCATCTAGCCCGAGTTTTGGCGGGAACGTCTTAGTAACGTGTTGTTGCTTCGTTTTATTTTCCTAAACTTATGTTATTTTGAACATTAATGCTATAAAAATGGTGGTGTTTTATTCGTTAAGTGTTCGATAAAGTGCGTGAGTGTGGGCAAGTGAAATAAAGCAGTAAAACGTGTGGTTTTACGTTGTCGGCAAAACTCCATAGAAGCTTCTAGTAAAGTCGCCACCACTTTACTGAAGCAGGACTCGACTTATAAATTTACTGTATACGTGACTTAGATTGTGACTAGAACATTTACAACTTGTTTTATTCAAGAAACTTAAAAAAATCCTAATACTTGACACTGGCAAATGCCTTAATGCGGGTCCAATACAAGAAAGAAGAAGACCATCTAGCCCAAACTAAGCAAAGCTTTACTATGGAACTTTTTTTTTTCTTGGCGAACGTGCGCAAGAACTTCACTACTTTAAACTACCCTCCCCATTCTAGGATAGAACTAGCACATTATATTTACACCACTTCTTATTGAAATACCAAAAATCCGTACTCAATAATTTCGATCCCTGTTCTTAATGCGTGCTACATAGGAATGAAATTCTTAGCCGCCTTCCTGAGCGCTACAATCATGACACTTTCAGGGCTAGAATCCATTTCAAATCGATGAGCTTCATCTTCGGCCACACCGTCGCATAACATCAGGCAAGTTGGTGGTCAATCGTGCGTAGATCTATTAAAAGTTAAAAAAAAAATACCCGACTGCATATAATGTTGAATGTAAGTACATTTTTGCGAGAAAGTATACACAGAACATGTGTATTTCAGAATAATGCTAACCTAACCTGTATACTGACTTCCCTAAAGTTTACTTGAAAAATACGACCCGTAGACAAACAACCGGACAGAGGAAAGAAAACCTTGTCAGGTGATGCAGAGACTTTTGTTCGCTACACTCACTCGGTCAATTATTTTAACAATTATCGAAGTATTCGAAGTTGCGGTTGAAACTATAGTCCGATTTTTCGACTCAAAATAGACGTGAGTGACCCGTAGTTTTATTGAAAATCCCACAGTAAAATTTTCGAAGTTTTTGTTAAAATAAGAGAAGAGAAGAATAATTAAGAGAAGAGAATTTATAATTGATTGGCAAATTAATATTACTTAATACACGATTACTTATCTGAAGTATTCAGATTCCTTCCTCCCTCGAACCAGCAAAATGTGGAATGTCCTTCCTCGGAAGGTTTTCCCGCCGAGCTTCAACAAAGAGCGTTTTAAAAAGGGTGTCTACAAGCACCTTTCCGGGTTAGCAAAGCAACAGTAATGTCAGTGATGTTGCAGTTGTCTATAGGCGACGGTTATCGCTTACCATCAGGGGAGCCGTCTGCCTTTTTGCTTCTCCTATTTTATAAAAAAAAGTAGAAATTAACAGTTACTGTTCAAAAAAGTAGTGTTAAACTTTTAACACTGTTCTGATAGACTTAGCGTTGGATGAAAGAAACAACAAGGTAACAAGTTGTTGCGAATCTTGCACCGATGCTAACTGAGTGAGCAAACTAGCGGTAGAAAGTAGGGTTTGCCAATATTGTGAGCCAGTGAATCCGTATGTTCATCACTGTTGTTCTAAACTAAACACTGGACCTAAAGGCTCAATTCGTCAGAACATTTTCACGAGAAAAAAAACATAAACTAGAGAAGCGATAACATATATATAATAAGACAGATTTTTAAATAAAAACTACGGGTCACTCACGTCTGTTTTGAGCCGAAATATCCGACTATAGTTTTAACCGCATTCGGCGGTCTTTTTCAAAGGAGCAGCACACACGTCTCTCTCGGTCGGTGACGCGCCTTGTACTCCGTACGTGGTACGTAGTTTTTATTTTAAAATGTGTGAAAACCACGTTAATTTCCATAGTAAAATATCCAGACAGACTGGCGCCGTAACGCGTTACGTAACGAAGCGGTTTACCCTCCCATAAGAAGTTATCACTTCCAAAAAAAAATTACACATTTTAGCGTCACTCAGATGTATAAATGACGTTTTTTTTCGTGTCTTGGATTAATTGTATTTTATTATTCATAGTTTCATTGTCCCAATTTTTTATTTATAACTTTTTACAGTGATTTTACGCATAGTTTTTCTAAAAAAATGTACACTCAACAGTCGTACGAAATCGCAAGTTAGGCTGCAAAACCGGTTTTCTGCAGTCGAATATTTTGTTTTTCTTTTAAAATTAAAGTAAATATGTATTTATTTCCGAAATAGAATTATTATTGCAATGAATTTTCAGTGGGCCTCAAACTCGGCTAGGTCGGTATCTTGGAAGCCCCAGCAGATGTTCCTATTTTAAAATTTTTACGCGCGCTAGGAAAATAATTTACTGATTAACAATGCTATTAATGACAAAAAAACATAATAGAATTTGATATGATACATTAGATATATACAAAATAATATGTTAATAACGTAATATAGAATATGAAAACAATGCTATGAGTTACACATACCTAGAATGCTATACATTACTCGTATAGTAGTACAAAAGTTAAAAAATAATATTGAACCTAATTTAGAATAAACAATATTCTAGATTACGTTCCATACTTTATTTAAATGATATAACACGGTTAAATAAATGTTCGTACTCTTGAAGCGTTTTTCCACACTTAAGTACCTACCTACTTACAAATTTGTAGAATGTTCAAAAATTTCCACTTCCGACGGGATTTGAACCCGCAAGGCCCAATCAGTACTTGGGAGCCTTTACCAATTCGTCTCACATGACACACGCGGTCGCCGTGACCGCGAGTACTGATTGGGATATACAGGTTCAAATCCCGTAAGATGTGATTTTTTTGAACTGCCTACAAATTTATTAATATACGGATAAATAAGCCACAAAATACTTCCGATGCATACTAATTATAATTAGCTACGAGCACAAAGAAGCGGTCTCTAAAACCGTAACAAACGTCAATGAGCAATGAGCGAACTGCAATAAATTGCAATGTAAACAATAGAAGAGCAGCACAATGTGCCCCGCACGTGGTTCCAGTACACTCAGCTGTCGACGCGCTCTGTTATCTGCTATACTCTATTCTTATCCGGCAAATCGAAACGGACAGACGGACGATACTATAAGGGTGCCTTGTTTACCTACTACAGAACCCTTAAAACTGAAACAACAGACTTCAAAATACGCAATTTCGTTAACTTGGATGAATATTTTTTACTGAATTTACTTTGTACTGAACCAATTTTGATAACATTTACATGGGACCACCTTTGAAGTATATGACCTATCAAACAAAAAAAAACATCATAATTATATCATATTGGCGAAGTAATCGTATCAAACATACAATCGAATTGAAATTCTCCTCCGTTTCGAAGTCAGTTAACAAATAAAAGCTATTGCTTTCGCTGAGTGTACTTTGGCAGGTCATGGAGTTCAAACGATATTTACCAAACACTGCGCGTCGACAGGATGCGCGCGTGCGCAGGACTGCCGGGCTCATCAACTTTATCACATTCTACACATTACAAAAAAATATAATTGTGGTCTACTCATTATGCACTAACTCAGCAACTTTACTATGTGACGAAACGTTTGCGAATTTCAGTGACCACTAGCGCCATCTGGTAATTAGTGACATACCTAAAGATTTGCTGATATAGGTTTTTTCTTATGAAAAATATATAGAAAACTGAATTTAACTTTTTGAAGTACACTTGCGTCACGAGAGCTTATAGAAAACTATTTTAAAATATTGTTTCAGGTCACGTACTACAGTACCACCTATTATTTTAGTTTGTTACATTATTGGCATATTATACGTACACTTAGTCGCAATTAGATACGCCGATAACTGTGCTAAGTTGATGCATATTCGTAAAAAAATAAAAAAACCGGACAAGTGCTAGTCAGACTCGCCTACCGAAGGTTCCGTACAAATCTACCTACTAGGTATAATAAATAGCTTTTCCTGAAATTCAGGTCCCATATAAATTACTAACAATATAATTATATGTGTTGTAATTACGCCTTTTTAATCCCGAAAATCTCACGAAACCGGAAACTAAGTTGTTAAAACCTTATGACGAACTTTTTCGTAATAAACAAGTGATTATCCTAGATTTATGCTAAATAATGCGCATCTATAATGTTTTACGGCGAGATTACGCATACTTTTTCGCAAAAAAAATACACTCAATAGCGTATCATGTGTACCGAAATCGTAAGTTAGACTGCAAATACTGCTTTTCAGCAGCAGTCGCAGTCGGGTCGGGTATTTTATTTTTCTTTTAATATACATATATACTTGTTTGTAATTAAATGTAAAATGTACAGGTTTCAGATTTTTTCCATTATAAGTGCCTACTAAATTACTAATGCTAAATAAGATAATGCTTCTTGCCAAATTTCATTGTTCTAGGTCAAAGGAAATACCCTAAGTATAAGTTTTGATTCCCTGTCGAGTGTCGAAATATGCGGGTTTTTGATTCCTTTGTGAGTGTAGAAATATGAGGGTTTTTGCGACATAAACGGCTGTAACTTTTTATTACGATAATTGAGAAGCTTGATTTTTCACAGTTGCAAGGTAGAGAGAAAGAGAAATACAAGTAAGTATACAAAACTCAAAAACCCTCGCCAAAAAATGACTAAGCTGTTTTTGATGAAACAGAGCTAAGAACACTCTCGATGAAATCTTCTTTCAAACAAAAAAAAGATTAAAATCGGTCAATCCATTTGATAGCTACGATGCCACAGACAAGACACGTCAAACTTATAACATACCTCTTTTTGGGTCGGGGGTTAAAAATGAATCTGAAAACCCTAAAATATATCCAAAATACAAACAAACCCAACAGCCATATGACTAGCCAGAGCAACGAATAAATAAATTACAGTGTAAAAACTAAAAAAACACCCTTCTACTCGTAATTATTGTATTGTCATCGGTCCTCGATAAGTCTACAAAGTTTTAATGAAATCTGACCGTTTGAAGTGGGTCAAAATCAAGTCCAAAGGAGTCGGTTACAAACAAACAAACTTATAGGTGAAGCTAATAAAAGCGTGTTAAAAATGTATTTTTTCCGTGATTGTACGCGCTCATTCATGGAATAGCTGATTTGCATTCTTTTCCACCGGTCGTTAATATAAATCAAAGGAAAACACACTGCACTTACAAACAATAGAATGAATACGTAATCCTTTAACTTTATAAGAATTCAACTATTTATTCATTAACCTTTATCAACATACTGGGTTTACTTATCATAAGCAAATTCTTAGGAGTAGAACCAAGGGCATGGGTTCATAATTAATTTGTAAGCAAATTTCCATTTCTGCAGCTGTTACAGCCTGTGCTAGTAAATAAGCATATTGAAGAAGAACTAAGAAGACACAAAATGCCCAAAATCCGCACTTAACGATATCAGTCCTAATTTTTTATGTACCTATACTGCACGAAAATGGAACTCCATGGCGTCTTGTCTGTTTATTAGAACTACAATCTTGGAATTTTCAAGGCAAGATTTTGTAAGACAGATTTTTATTTATTTATTCTTGTTCCATCCTCGGCTACACAATCACGTACCAATATCCGAGTTACTGGACAAATGTAGATATATTTCCAAAAAAAAACTATTATATTAGGCTCCTGAAGAACACGAGATACGATAGTGGATTTCAATCTTGCTACGTACGATTATATATATTATTATTTTACTTATATCTTCTTTATGTATGATGTGGAACCAAGGCGATTTCTTCTTTTCACGAGAAAACCTCGGTCGCCCTAGGTACTGACATATAATAATTGCCAACTATGTTATCTTCTTCTTCTTCTTCTTTTTGTCCCTCACGGGGTTTGGACTCGCGCGGTTTGCGCAGTTGCCATTTTCAAGTTTTGTAAATATTAACATTTTAATTTAAAGTTAGGGAAACGAGACACGGGATTATTAGGATAAAATAGGATCAGGAGAGATAGGTAGGTATATAGGAAAATAAATAAATATAATATATTTTATAGAATGTATAGATGATTAAAAGGTTTATAGATTTATATTATTAGAGATGATATAAGAAGATAAGGATGTATAAATAGAAGGTGAACAACAATTAAGAAGATAATCAACATTTACAGGTAATGGGACATGAAGGGATATTAAGTCAGAATAGAGGGAAGCATGATCATTTCGAGGGCAGGAGAAAAAAATGTCGTCCAAGTCACCATAATCACCACATTCACATAGTGGGCTATCTATAATTTTAAATCGTGCAAGGTGAGCAGGACAAACTATGTTATCTCCCTATTGGGGAAATAAGAACTGTCATAGTCTGCTGACATTGTCACCAACATTTATTTATATTATTGAAAAAAAAAATGGATATAGAAAAAAAAAATATTTTTATTTTTGTAATTAATGTTTTCATAACAAAAAAATACAACTGTCATATAGTGTCACCTGCGAGTGTGACCACACGCAGTGGTCGAATCCTCAGGTCACAAAATTATGTAAAATAAAAGTGATGAATCTGTTTAAATTGTTTAATTTCAATGAGAAACAATTGTGAATACCTTAAAAATATTAATAATTTACATCGTTCAATGCCTATGTAATGTTTTTTAATATTTTAAATTTAAACTTTAAAATTCAGACACGGACAAGTTAAAATCCTTTCCAGGAAAATCTCGGTTCTCACGCTACGCCATTATGTCAGACCATGAAAAACGTTCACGACCTGAAAATCAATTTCAATGCAAAAAACCAGACAAGTCTAATACCGAGGTGAGTAAACCTAGGTTAGGCTAACAGAGCGGTTCTTTAGCGTAAAACATTCATTAAAAGTAGGTACTCGTCTATTAGTAAATATCGAAGAACACGGTTCGATAATTTCATCAAATAGCCGACGATTTCTGTCTTTCTGTAGTCAACTGTTTTTTATTATTTCATGAAATGGTGGACTATTGATTTGGACACGACATATGCATGCCGTTCAACATAGACTATCCACGCTACAGTCTATGGTTTTAATACAATTAAAAAACCGGCCAAGTGCGAGTCGGACTCGCGCACGAAGTGTTCCGTACAATTATCTATAAAAACGGCAAAAAAATTACGTTTTTTGTATGGAAGCCCCCTTAAATATTTATTTTATTCTGTTTTTTAGTATTTGTTGTTATAGTGGCAACAGAAATACATCATCTGTGAAAATTTCAACTGTCTAACTATCACGGTTCATAAGATACAGCCTGTACTGGTGACAGACGGACATACAGACAGACAGACAGCGGAGTCTTAGTAATAGGGTCCCGTTTTACCCTTTGGGTACGGAACCCTAAAAAACGTTGTAGATAATAAAGAAATTTAGACCACTTCATATTAGAATTATAAGACCTCCTCCAAGATCCTCCACATATTTATTACACTATACTTTTTTCCATAAACATAACGGCGTGTACATTATCGCGTAAGTACTACCATAAAAAAAAATATGTTGACCATGGATAATAACAGATTTTGAACTTTACAAGTTTGATTAATTATATGATCATAAATCTAGGCTAATCACCTCTAACTGGCTGATAACTATCTATAATAATGTATCAAAATAATTTGTAACAGTTTTTGCCAGGTATTTGATGGACGGAAGATCACTTTCGAAAACTGACTGATCGTAATGGTTTGGACTTACGCAGCCTACTTAGATCAAGTATAAACCGATAATTACTTACTCGTATTGTAAATGGATAAATACTTCTGTGTATTCGTTGTAAAAGTAAAAGTTTATCGAGACGTTTTATAAGCTTTTTGAATCGTTCGCATTTCATCAAACACACAATTCACATTTTTTTACCTCAAATAGGATCAGTGGATAAAACTCCAAAAATGCATGCCTTTTTAATTCCTTAACTTACATCAAAACAATTTTTGAATGTGGTGGGTTAATGAAATATAAAATAAATTCCTTTTCGTTTTCTTCAACCCGCCAAAAATCGCAATTTAATAAAGAAGTACATTCAAAGACATTTGTGATGCCTACACTTTCAAAACGACAAATGATAGAGTTTGTATTCATTGTTTAAAAAGTTTTAAAAAAAAAATTAGGTGGGTATTAGGCGAGCTGAGGTGAGCGTAGTAATAAGCTAGAAATCTCAATGGCGGTGAAAGCACGCGCGGCTTGCTTTGAGGGTTACGGTCCCGATGTGGGAATGGAGGAGACGAGGCAAGGAATATAGGAGTGAAATATTGAGCGTAAAAAAAGGATTATATAACTTTATCTTAACTTACGATACCTAAGAGACCTTATTCTCTGTCTTGCGCAAGTTCCTTGATTGATGGCACAGATGTCAAGATTCCGTCAGATCTTTTTATCTACGGCGATTTTTCAAGACTACTAACATACCAGCAATCGACGTATGGGCAGCAGGGCCGGTTCATCGTTATCTGGGTTCATTATCATCATAGCTACAATCTACTGTAGAATAAGGACCCAAAGATTTGAAATACGGAGTAATTTTTTAGAATTATTTATTTAGAAACTATTTTACAGAGAAATAGGCTATGCTTTACTGATACTACGCTTGACATCACTCAAGCTTGTGGTCAACCATAGATGTGCCTAAAATAAAATTTAAAAAACTAACAAATTTAACATAGTAGGTAAATCATTCTATAGGCCTAAATCCCTCTATTAAATTTATTTTGTTGCTTTCTTTTCCTCTTGCCTCGTTGACCAATAGTAGAATTCTAATAATTCACCAGCTGCTAAAGTAAAGGCAAGTAAAGTACAGATCGTAATATACGACTTCGCCATTTTCATTTATTACCTTTTAAGTGTATAACTATTACTGGTTGGAAAGTAGACATCTTACGAGAGTCAATTGATCGCGGCACTATCAAAGTTCTTGGTTCTACGTTCAGTTATGTGTTCAGTCTTAGAGTACTTATACATATATAAATGTTGCGATGTTGACCAGAAAGTGAAACCATTGAAATTAAACAAATTTTAACGGATTCATCGCGTATACCTATAAGACGTTTCGAACACTTTGCAGCCTCCGTGGTCACAAGTTTAATGAGACTAGATGACAGTTATCTTTTTTGTTATGAAAATTTTAATTTGTACCTACCACCTATTATTAATTTTATGCAAAACATTATATGCACGCAGAAATTATTCACAATGTCAACAGATATCGCAGATCTGTGTTGAGGCTGAAATTTTATTAATTTGATGGCCAGGTTCCATGCGCGTAGCACTTGCTAACAAAAAAAAAATGGTTGCCTGTAACGGTGTGTTGGTTTACAGACGATAATTAATGTTACGTGATAACGTCATGATAGATGCGTCACAAGCCGAACGCTTAGGCCGATCGTGCCTCTCTATCGCTTGTTCTGCGCTCTCGCTTGCACGCTCGGCTCAGGCGGAACGTGACAATTAATGAGTCATGCTTTTTCGTACGTGCAGCTGGCGTTCATCGATTTTTAAGACGTTATCACGTCAAAAAATATTATTTTGGGTATTTCTTAATTTTTAAGCCTCGCGTAACTTAGTGCGTCATGCGCTAGCCAAGATTTCAGGATTATTATCAAAACGGATGTAGTGGTTAGGCTTATCTTGTGCATGCTCACACTATGCAGACATGTTAAAATGTCTATTTTTCATATCCGCAATATGGTCCTTCAGCCGAGTACCGGTGTTTCCCTTTGCCTAATGTATGCACTCATAATCAAGCTTAATATTCCAGAAGTAAGGGGATATTCGACTTTATAGAAATAAGTCTTAAGTTTATCTTGTACCTATGGTTTAAATAAGTTTTTATAGAACCTGAAGCATGCCCGAAAATATTACAAATTGTGTCTGTCACCCCTTTAATACACGGCAATGGCTGGTACTTGCAAAATATTTACCCATTTAAAAAAAATAAAAGTTTTATTTACAGAAACGACATGTAAGAAAAAACTATACTAAGAACTATAACTATACCTATACTATATACACTTTAAGGATACATAAAAAAATTATTTAATTCTACATTTTTCAAAATTTTTTTAAGCTATCTTGTCTTGCATTTGACCAGTTTTAGTATTTGTTAATTTACATCAAAGTAAACCCTATCTTGTAAACCTAAATAAAGTAAACCTAATCTTGCCAATAGTGAGACTTGTCAATTGTGAGTATATGACAGACAGGCATTACGAATAGGCTCTCCCACACTCCTAATACAGAAGCCAAAAAACAAACAAGTTTAATGTGTAAAAAACAAAGTTTAGATTCAAGTAAAAAACAAGTACTTGCTTAAAAAACTTTTTAAGTTAAACGGTTTTACTGAAAAGAAAGATAATAATGTAGGTAATGTATTTACTGTATTTTACTAGAAAAGCCCTTTCATTTGATACCCATATTGTGGGGGTTGTGTTAAAATATCAAAATCCGCCATTTTGTGGCGGCAGCCATCTTGGATTTACAATAATACAGAATATACTAAATTGTATTAACATCAGGTCAGAACTAAAGGTGTATACCAAATTTCAGATCGATCCGTCAGCTGCAAGGGGGTAAAATTTCAATTACTAAATTTGACCCAAACAAATAAATAAATAAAACCGTTTAGATAAAAACTATATAAAGTTCTCATTATCAAAAATTGTGATCTGCGCCCTCTTACATTTTATGTATGAACTACTAGTAGGTGAAGGTTGCTGTAGCTATAGCAAATTCTTGAAACCACGTTGAAAAATGATTCAGCCTGCGTAATATCATAGTTTGAATATAAAGCGGCAGATGGAAACAGTATTGCATTTTTTGTTGATTTCGATGAGTGAATAACAGTTTAAATGATTATATTGTCAATTTTGTCATTACTATTTTAGTCATCAAGTTCAAAATCTATACAATGTAATTTGAAGTGCAGAACGATTATAGCTAAAAAATAAGTACCTAGTGTGATTAAAATTTTGATATAAAGATGGTTTTTCTTTCTTAATCATTTTCTTTATTTCGATGGAAGTCACAAGAAGTGTCATTGCTTCCGTCATGGTACTACTTCCTGATTTTTGAGTTTATGCTTAATAACAACACTTAACCTGTTCATAATATTTTTGTAATTGCTTGCTAAACCTGTTTCACCTACCTATTAGTATTTATTTATATGTATTTTACCTAGGCAGATAAGTACTCAACTATGAAGTTATGCGTGACGCACCTCATTCAGGCTTGGCAAATACTTAAGTGTCACGCAAATCAAATCACAATTTCAGTTCGCAAACAAAACACAGGTGATCTGTGACGTTTACCATGAACCCAAATACCTACGCAGGCTTTTCGCATATAATTTTGAGACGATACAACACAATATGAAACTCGACATTGTTCAATTTATTCGACGCGCTGTGATGTAGGTTGCTGCAGCAACTCAGGTAAAGTTCGGTGCTGATAAAATTATTGTTGTCTCTTTCCATCGAGTAGCAATAGAGTATCGCAGAAAAAGCCAGCAAGATTAGGGCTCACGTCACCGAGCAAACAAGGCTCGCCTGCCTAGTCTGCGAGAGACGACCAACGAACGAACCGGCGACGGCGCCATTACTCTCAACGTATCCGTGCGAACGTGACTGTGCCTGGATTTCTCTAGTTTTCCATCGATCGTGTTAGAAGATCATTACTGCGCAGTGAAGGTAAGAAAGATATTTTTTAAGTTTCGGAAGCAGTGCAGATGTTTTGTGAAGTGATATCGTGAAGAGCTTTCTCGGTTATTTATGCAAAGAATTTAACCGAGGGCGGTGTGTGCTTAGCTCATGAGCGAGTCGAAGGCTCGACGAGGCGCGGCGAGCGGCGCTGCCTCCGTCGCCTGCGCACTTCTCGATATACATAAAATGTGACAATATTACTGAATCACGTGCTACTTCTCAGTGTTTCCGTGAGTTTGCGCCCTTTGTTTGTGTCGCGTGGTGATTTGTTTTGTGCCCCGACAGCGGACATCCATTTGGACACAATAAGTTTACGGTTTCTTTGTGTTGTGAAACTTGCGAGCGTTCTCCGATTCTATAGGTATGACGTAAACTACTAACAATGACAATTCTGAGTCTAATATTCCTTCTAAAGATTCCATGTTATCTGATCTCATGATAGAAGTGAAGGCTTTGACACCTGCAGTACGTGAAGGTGATACTGTCGTCACGTATTTAGATTACTTAGAATAGCAATATCAGTTGATAAATATGTACATAAATAAAACTCTACCTAACAACAAATAAACTTTTTAGGCACAAACAATATACAGGTATTGCAATTTTAGAGGTAATATTACTTACATATATATATATATATATAGATCAGCAGGACCAAAACAGCATTTGTTCTGTGATTTCGGGGGTTCATCCAGTTTTACTTCGATTGCCTTAGATGGTGTAGCCCTTCCAGTGTAGTTTGCCCCGATTTCCGATACCTCAGTTCTATCCTCCAGAACGACGGCGATATTGACCGAGATGTTATTAGCAGGGTAAATGCAGGTTGGATGAAGTGGCGGCAGGTCTCGGTAACAATTTGCGACGCCCGAATGCCCCTTAAACTAAAGGGGAAAATGTATAAGACCATCATTAGACCTTTCGTCTTGTATGGGTCTGAGTGTTGGGCCACCAAAGGGAAGAATGAAAGGAAATTGCATGCAGCGGAGATGCGAATGTTAAGATTGATGTGTGGAGTTACGAAATTGGATAAGATAAGAAATGAGTATGTTAGAGGAAGTCTGAAAGTAGCACCAATCACCGAAAAAATAAGGTGTGAAAGACTGTCTTGGTATGGACATGTGATGAGAAGGGATGAGAGCCATGTATGCAAGAGGGCCCTAAACATGATGGTAAGCGGTAGGGCTGGGAGAGGGAGACCTAAGAAAGTGTGGATGGACTGTGTGAAAGATGATATCCGTGCGAAAAGTGTGAGTGTAGACATGACATCTGACAGAGTGAAGTGGCGAAAGGAAACTTGATGTGCCGGCCGACCCCACCTAGTGGGAAAAGGACAAGACAATGATGATGAGTAATAGATACTTATACATCATACTATTTTAATAATAACTATTAAATAAAAATACAGACTCAACAACTATCAGATAAACCCAAACTATAGGTATGGCAATTAACCCTAAAAGGTATCAAATTACAAATAGAATGCTAAACCATACCAAAAGCACGCACACATGGCGCCTAACGAAACAATAACTAATATACCTACATACTCGTGTAATATTCCACAAGAACATAAAAATATTGTTATCAGGAGCTACTTACAGAATAATCGTAAAAGTCAATACAACCAATGAAAATAAAGAAAACAAGTAAACGCACGTACTACATAACTTTCGCAATCAACTGCAGAAGCTTAATCTAGTAAAAGAAATCAAAAACTTTTCTCCATGATAAAATTTACTCAAGTAATCAAAACGCCGATGATGTACTTAATGCACTGAAACTTGACGCAAGGAACATTAGGACTGTAATGAAGTTGATGTAACCGCAAACTGTTTGAAGCGAAGGAAACGTAATTTCAAGAAATTATCTGACGACACAGTGAACGTTATTACAAACGTCGACGTACAACCGAAGGAGCTGTTGGTTAACCTGTGACCTTCAGATGCACTACGTGACAATTCGTTCGTCGAGAGATGCACACAATGTCATACATCCACTCGGTTCTCTAATTAAATATATGTGATTTACCCTGAGTTACGCTGCCCCATTTTACACGATTTACGAGTTATTTGACTTTTGATTGATTTATTTTTAACATAACTCTGTGGAATTAGATCCAGATCCTTACTAATTTGACATAATAAGTGGTAAATCTGTCCATGTTAAGAAATGTATAAAGTGATGATGAGTAAAGTATCCCGATATAAACGAATATTCCGATGTTACATAGTCTTACTTATCAGGATGTACCATTATATTCTACGAACATAATTACCTTGGGCATGCCCTACCTAGTTAAAACGATGCACTGCTTTATAGCGCCTGTGCTCTATAAATGATGTAATTTTATTCTCCCAGTCTTGGTTTGTAAAACTTCATCGGATTCATGTTCTTTGGGGCGGAAGTCCGCATTGTGCATCACCTCGACATTTGGCTTCGGAGTTTTTGTCAGACTCATTGAATTCTGATTTTACTGTATTGTTACTGTACCATTGTTTCGATATTTTTCCTTCAGTTGCTATGTTGTCTATTTCTACGGTAAATATATGAATATTGATAACTTTTACATAATTTGTGTAAATATATTTTTCTATATTGACCTTGGCAATTCCGGCGGTTATTGAATCCATTTTAATATTTTGAGACAATTTATTTCATTGTTTTAGATTATCCAAAGCTAGTCCTATTTTGCTCTTCAATGAATCGAATTCTTTCAATTGAATGGCATATCTCTGTCTCGCTCTGCCATAAAATCTTAACCATTCAACTGCTTCCTGTAATTGGAACCCACCTACTCATACTCAAGGATATGAAAAACTGACGCTGGTAAATCACGTTCTTTTTCTCAAACAACTTTTTATATGGACATACGATTTCCTACCTTTCATATCGACATACAATAATGTAACATCGTTGATACAGATGTTTAAAAACAGCAAATACAAAAACAAAATCTATTTTTAACATACATTAGAAACATGACCTAAATATAGCTTATGATAACTATAACTGACCCAATCGCCCCCATAAATGATTCACAAAAGGAACAAGAGAAGAAGGCATTAGGTGAAGGTATTGTGAATAATCAATCGAGCAATTGGTGGAGTGGCCGGCTGTTTGAACAAGGTTGCCTCGGCCCAGACGCTTAGCAAAAACCACGAAACTGATCAAACTCAGTCATGTGATCTTTTGTGGCAACCAGTTGAAGGCTTAGCACCGACGCGAATGATACTTGAGACAAATTATGGACGAAACCGTTATGTAGAATGTGTATCTTTGGTCTCAAACTTTCTTCTGAATAAGATTTTATCCGTTACAATACCATTAGGAAAAACAATAACTCACAGGTTTTGTTTGCGAGACCATATATTAGCTTTGTATTTGTTAGCTTTGTGTGTTGTAAATATACCAATATATTCTCATGAAGTATTATTTCTAACGCACACAAATTCTTTTTCTACATGAATTTTATGATTTATTTGCAAACAGATTTGGGATTGGAAACAATAATTTAGAATCGCAAACATTGAGTGATATACGATCACACAAAGCATGTACGAAATTCGTAAATCGAAGTTTATGCAATATGCATGTAAGCACGATTCGGGGCACATTCGCACTACTTCTCGAACGTTAAATATGGCCTACTTGGAAACGGTATTGTTTTCGTTCAAACACTAAATTCCGGCTACGAGAAATTCTAGACTTCTGAAATAAGCGCAGTATTTACAAGTACAAAGAAAATATTATTCTTATCGTTCTCAATTCGTTTCGAGTTGTTATTAAAGTTAATATGCTGAGTTTTCTCTGACTCATGCTCACTAGTTTAGACAACAGAAGGAGAATGTAAGTGTCAATAATACCAGATATGATATATTTAATTTAATTTAGTTTATTAATTAAAACGGCCATAGCCAATTACATTACTTATTATAAATAACATTAATAATGTTGTGTTAGATATCAAAACCTTAAATGTCAGTTTCATAATAAATAAAAAAGAAAGGCTGAATAAAGCAGTAAATGTAAAAATGTAAATGTAAAAAGTGTAGCAAATATTGTACTGAGTACATGTATGTTTCAGTCATGGTTTGTTGAGATAATGTTTATTTGCACTCAAAACAAATCTGTATAACATGAAGCGAATACTTTGGTTCCCTTTTTGAATATTGCGTGCGCGGTTAAGCATGACATTTGGCTTAGTTAAAAGTATGTACCTATAGAAAACAAGTGCAAAACTATTGAACTGAAAGATTATTTAATTGTTTCTGCAAATGTTTCCAAATTTCGACCACTATGATACATTATAATACTACACAATGAGCATAGAATAAAAAAAAACTAAGTAGATCTTAGAGACTACATTTCTCATCGCATTTATTCACAAGTTTTATCACAAAGTAAGGAAAATACAAAAAAACTCAGGCAGCAAAACTTTCTTTTATCTGAAAAGATAGTGAAACTTCAGGCGTCTTCATTTTTTCAGATAAAAGTCACGACATCCATTTTGCCGAGTCGTATTGTAAAGATTATTATTATCAAAAGTTTTTCTAACAATTCTAATAAAATATTTGGGGTACATCCCCTACATCTAAAGTGAGGATGTTTTTTTTCTCATCTACCCTGAAATTATCAATTCAAATTCAAAAATAAAAGCTAAATAGCTTTGAATTGATTGTTTTTTACTGTATGATATTACAAACAGAAACCCCTCTTTTAAGTTCACATAAATTATGATGTACAAACTAGGGAATCTTACTTTGCGCGTGGAACGACACGCACTTGACCGGTTATTCCGAGTTCTTATTTTTTGTTGTAGTGTATGGTGTACAAAATAAAAGTTTTCTTTCTTTTATCATCATCATCTCAGCTACAAGAAGTCCACTGCTGGCTGGACACAGACCTCCCATATGAATTTCCAAAAAGACCCGTTGGAAGCGGCCTGCATTCAGCGCCTTTTTAACACGCTTTTATTAGGTCGACCTGTATGTAACTAACTATGTAATGAAATCTAAGGTAACTAATTTAACCATCTTCCAAGGATCGTAGCGTCATGAAAATTGGCAGCTGTATGTAGTTCTGATGACAATACAATAATATGGTACTGTCGAACTGATCTGATGATGGAGCCGGAAGATATGAACTAGAACTTCATGATGGAACATCGTATCATAGCTGTGTTTGGATTTGTTAGAAAAGTCTTGTAATGAACTTTGACCACAATAATTTGTAGCGTGTTTTTTAGTTTTTTAACCTGTAATTTTTCTTGTCTGTTTCTAATTCTAAATGATGGATAACTTAGAATTGTCTACTCTGGATGACTTTATAGATATAAGATTTTACTAGAAACACAATACCTCGTCGCTGATGAGCGAGCTGTTTGAATATGTTTCTTGATTAGCGTTAATGGGCCTTTGTGTCGTGTTGTTTAAAATGTGGTTAGCGGCAGAATGAGCATAAATATTGTTATTTCTAGTTTCCTTTAATGTTATTACCTTTTACTGTTTAATATTACTGTTCACAGGCGATGAATTTGTCACGAAATATTTTTAATCATGTGAGCAAAGCGTACTAAAATCAAACCATCAACTGCTTTCATGTGTCTGAATGTTTTAATTGTAGTTTATATGTCAATACTTGTGCACAAGTCGTATTTTCGTCGTCAAATTTTTTTGGTATAAGTTTCGTCAACAAATTTTGATGAAACTTATACCAAGTTTCATCAAAATTTGTATAGAAATAGATAGAACAATTTTATAGGTTTTCTTTTGATTTCAGCAGTTTTGAACGGCTACAGCGCCATTTATAGGTCGATTTACATTTGGCAGAATCATGGCTATTCACTATGGAAACTAACGTGGTTTTCACACATTTTAATTAAAAACTACAGGTCACTCACGTCTGTTTTAAGCCGTAAAATCCGACTATAGTTTCGACTGTATTCGGCGGTTTTCAAGACCTTTTCAAAGACCTCAACTGCATTTTCAAAGAAGCAGCGCAAACGTCACCCTTTTCCAAGCTTCTTTTGTCACGCTGCTCTTTTGAAATTTTCGGCTTAAAACAGACGTGAGTGACCTGTAGTTTTTATTTGAAATCATGGCTATTCAATTCCAAACACGATGTAAAATCGGTCAAAAAGTTATCAAGTCTGTTGTTCGTCGAAATAATAGTGTCTTACAAAAATAATAATAATAGTGTCTAACAAAAATAATAGTGTCTAATCCATAATATCCAAGCGTTCGCGTGTTATTGTTTTTTGAACCAATGACGGCAATTAGATATCAAAGAAATTAGCGAGCGGTATTTTACAAAGGTTCTGTAAGAACCTAATGTAGCAAATTGTACGGCCTGAGGACAGGAATGGAAGGCCGGTTGTATTCTCAGAAGTACACCGAACATTCCGAGCATTGCAGACTGAATGGAGGCCATCGAAGCACTAAATTAAACCCTATCAGAAATTACTAAAGCTTAAAATAGAAGTATAAGTAGTGTTTATGGTAATGCTTGCAGTCTTTTGTGCACGCATCGCGCTTTAGAATAGTTTTCTTTGCATTTTAAGGAAGTAATTTAAAACTGCGGGTGTTTTACAAGTAGTGTGTCGTGTAGAGATAAGAAAGTTCTAGAAGGAGTTGACAAATGTACACAATTCATTACACAATTGTGTTGTTTTCACAGGTTTTTGTAATAAACACGTCATTAAAATTGAAGTGATTACTCGTAATACAAAACACATGTCCTCAGTTAATCTATCAATGCATTGAAATAGCGTGAATAATGTTACATCTATATGAACAACTATGTTTTGTTTAGCCTTGCTTGACATCATTATGTGTCAAGCAAGGCTAAACAAAACATAGTTGTAAAACATAGCACATCCATAGATGTGAACTAACGTAGGCTAGAGATGATGATAGCTACATATATAAACAATCAACTCAAAATGAAAAGGAACAATAAAAGCAAAAAAAAGAAAAACTAAAATGCAATAATAACAAAAATTGACTGTTTTAATGTAATCTACCTATCAAGCCTATGTCCTTAATTGTGACGTTTGTTTGAATTGTGACTGTGTAAGGAATATTTTTTTCAGAATGCAATTGAGTCATTATTTTACGATCCAGACTCTATGAACCTTAGATAAATGTAAGATTTACCTGATATAATCTAACGAAATGCGAATAGAGATCATTTATTTGAACGCAATAACAGTTTCAAATAAAAGAAAAGTGACTTAGATTCAAATTTGGAACTAGTGTACTGAATCTTAAACATCACCTAGAATGCTTGTATTAACAAATAAAAACATGAATACCTTTTTTTTTCATGCTGTTACTTTTATTTTAGGCGTTGTCAGATGTTCCCATTGCACTAATATTTTTTCTTTGCCAAGCCCAAGTTCTTAAGTTGAAATGAAATGTTAAGACGTAACTCGTCTTTCTCCATTTGAATCTATGATACTAAAGTATAATAACACTAGTTTACTGGTCACTGTATGAACGTGAGAAAAGTAAAAAATAACACATTGTGCAATATAGAGGCGAGGACACTTCTAGGCATACCTCATAAAGACGATAGGCCTTGTGCGTTAAACGATGTAGGCAGACACCTAACACCAAGCTTTATTGGTTGGGGTATTCAAGCATGACGTAAGCTAAATGAGATATTTCTATTTGAAGGCTTCAGACGCGTAACAAATTCAGGCGAGGGGGCGCGAGATGAATTGTGTGGTTTGGTCAACGTAGTGAACTGTGTTATTTAGAAAAAAAAAAAAAAACATAATTAACTTACTTGCGTTAAGAGTTATCATACAATGAATCATAATGATGGACACTAGGGTTTCGGGAATCTCGGGTATTTTGCGTTCCCGGGTCCATAGGTCCATATGTGTCCATTGGACACGTATAGTATGGACCTATGGACCCGGTGGACCTATGGATTACTTACTGTAGGTTTAGGTTTTAGATATTACGCACTACACTACACGCATAAGTAAATTTATTTATATACTCATGGACATAGAATTTCTAGTGCCTACTACCTATTTCTAGTGGTACCTACGAATAACTTTATAGCCATTTTTAACCCACGGCCCAAAAAGAGGGGTGTTATGAGTTTGACGTATAGATATGTGTATATGTATGTCTATGTATCTGTACATCTGTGCATCTGTGTGTCTGTCTGTCGCGTCGTAACTCTCAAACAAATGGACCGATTTTGATCTAGTTTTCTTTTTTGAAAGAGGATTTTATGGAGAGCTATGTTAGCTATGTTTCACCAAAATTGCGCAGCCGTTTTTTTTGTCTAGGGTTTTTGAGTTTTCTAAACTTATACTTGGTAAATAACTAAAGAAAAATAAAGAATTATAGAACATAAAAAATGCTTACCTATTTTATATGTATACATAGACCTTTCTCGTACATATTCAAAGAAATGTATTATTGGTCAGATATTAGTAAGTTGAAAAACTGAAACAACCGACTTCTAAATACGTAATTCCGTTTACTTAGATGATTTTTTTCCAGTTATTTTGTTTTAAAACTATACCGAATTTGAAACCGAATTTGATAATGTTTATATGGATAGATCCAAAGAAATTTTATCAAAATCGAAATATTATCTCTCAACAAAAAAAAAATATCTAAATTAATTCATAATTGGCGAAGTATTTGCGTAACAAACACAAAAAAACATACAGACGAAATGAGAACCTCCTCCTTTTTGAAAGTCGCAAAAAAAGGTAATATTACAATTTAATATAATTGTAATAGTAACAATTTTCAAGCACAATTATATTATACAAAAACTTTACACATAAACATGTCTCTATCAATAACACAAGAAATCGCTTAATAAATTTAAAAAAAAATGTTCAAAATACGCAATTCGTTTACTTGGAAGACAATTTTTTCCAGTTATTTTGTTATAAAAACCAAAATACTGTACCGATTTTGATAAAATTTACCAAATTTATGGGACCACAAGGGAAGTTCTCTTTCAAACAAAAGAAGAATATTTCAAATCGGTCCAGGAGTCTTCGAGTAATCGGAGAACATACCTAAAAAAAGATTCCGACGAATTGAGAACTTCCTCCTTATTGGAAGTCGGTTAAAAACTACTTACCTATTTCATACTCTACCTATAGATTTATGAATTCTGTAAGTCAGGACTGGAATTCTACGCAGATGTTCTGATAGAAGAGTTAATATACATACTTATACCAGCGTAGGTTGTCATGGTCACAGTTTATGACCCTTGAGGTACTAGTAATACGCTACCAAGTGGTACGAATACCTTTGTTTCGCTTAGTAGGCGAAAGTTATAAAATAAGTAGCCAAGAACGTGTCGAAACACGCATATGGTAGAGTTCCGTAGCTAATGCTATCAACTAATCAATGTATGTGTTATCTGTATATAGGTTTTGACATTATTTTATTACTATTAACAACAGATTTTGTTGCAGCCTGGGATTTAAGTTAAGTTGTTTGATTTAATTTATTATTCTTATTCTTTTTAAGTTTTAATTTCACTAACGTTGCAATTGAAATTTCATTTTAATGTTTAATTCAATTTCAAATGCCAAATAAATGTTCGCCATGAACTTAACTGTTGATACATAAATTATTATTTTAAGATAATTGATGTAATTCATAAGACAATGGGAAGACTGGATGTAAGCCGCTTTCAATCGGTATTTTTGGAAATCCATGGGGGGAGGCCTACGAGTATGTCCAGCAGTGGACTTCTTATGGCTGAGATGATGATGATGATAAGACAATTAACAATAAGTAAAATCTGAATCTGAATCAGAATGTCATCTAAAAGAAACCCAATTGCCTAGTATTGTTTGTTTAGACCAATTTGCAAAAAGGTCTCTGTTACTAATGTAATTTATCTATTATTTATATCATTTCATTAATGTTACTTAAATTACATTAGATTATATTACATTATATAGTATTACAATGTATTGCATTATTTACTTTCATAATTATTGTAAAATATTGAGTTTCATCATTCCATTGGCATTTTTAAAAAGTATTTCGTGGAAGAATTTCGATCCGGGATTCAATTTCACGACTCACATATCGTGACTCAGATTGATGCGCACTTTTTACTTTTAACCGACTTCAAAATGAAGGAGGTTAACGATTCGGGTCTATTTTACCCGACTGCGTAAGGAGGGTTATGTTTTTCGAGTGTTTGTATGTATGTTTCTAAATGATCGCCTATAGCCTAAACGTCGACCGATTTTGATGTGCGAGGTATCGTTAGATATGTGTTCACTTCCAGAGTGTCATAGATTATATTTTTTTGTAATAAATATTTGTAATAAATATTTATTTTGTAATAATAATTTCTTGCAAATATAAAAAAAACGATTTTTCGTAATCTCCAACGAACTTTTTCGTAATAAACAAGTGGTTCTACTAGAATTGTTCTAAAGAATGCGCATTTATAATCCTTTACAGAGATTTTACGCATTTTTTCTCACAAAAACGTACACTCAACAGCATATCAAATGTAACGAAATCGCAAATTAGACTGCATATACTGCTTTTCTGCAGTCGGGTATATTGGTTTTCTTTTAACATACTCGTAGTGTCTATGTTGTTTTCTTTTATCTAAGTTTGTTAGTGCATAACTTCGTCATTTATAAACCGTATTTTTTTTGTTTGAAGTGATACACTTTCAGATAGATCCCATATAAATTTTATCAAAATTGGGTAAATAGTTTGGTTTTTAAACGAAAAATGCATATTTTGAAATCTGTTTTCCAGTTTTTAAACTCATGTAGACATGCGATAAATTAACTAATCCAAGTAATTAACAATTTTTTTTATTTTTTTTGTTACAGATATCAACTTTATTTAAATAAACATAACAATAATTAGGTATAGAAAAATTTAAAAACTGATTGATTGGAAATTATTTAAAATATCCATAGGCTACAAAGTTTATGGATATTTCAAACAATCTGCAGTTTCAGGCAGAGTGCCCAAAATGCTGGCGGCATTTCCTCTCTGGATGGCAATGCTTATTTTTTGTCCAAAGTCCTTTTCTCTTTTGTCCCCGACAAATCTTTAAAAATTTCCATAGCACCCGGCCCCCATGGTCCAAGAGTTTCTACCCCAAAAGGCACAAATATGTAACCTTTATCAAGGTTACTATATTTGCGCCGTTTGAGGCATTCTGCTGAAATTTGTGTCATATTTACAATTAACTAAATTGTAAATATCTGCAATATGATCTGTAATTTCATCGTATAGGGCGATTTCTTTCAGGCAACCTTTGAAAGGAATTTAGCAGCAATGACAGATAAACGTCCACTTAGAACTAGTCATTTGAGATGTCTCATTAGTCGCTATTTTGAGATAATTGTTGAGATTATAAGATGGATATGGAAAACAAGTTCTTATTGCGATGTACACAGGAGTGAAACTTCTTGCCACCTTCTCTATTTCCTTAAAAGCCCTATATTTTTATTCTTGGAATCAGATTGCAGATCTATATCGGATAAAAGAGCTATCAACTAAATAACATGTACCTAAATAGTTTCATTATAAATATTAACGTCATCATATTTCATTAGAAAGCGATTCAATACTAAGATACTAATTCGAAGAAAAATATTATTTTTCTTCTGGAAATCACTCAATTGATTTTTTTAAATTCTATTTTGCAGAATTGACGTCTTCAACATTTCATCGATAAAAAACAATTAATTACTTTTTCTTATCTAACTGCTGGGCATAGGCCTCCTTTTCCCAGCAGTTAGATTAGATAGCATAATTAAAAATAAAAAAAACTTTTTCCAATAACGTTGTGAAGTAAATGCTCGGAACTTTTTTTTGTTTCTGCAAACCAGTTTCTACCTCGCTCGTTCGGTAGATATTCCCTGATAACCTCAATTCTTTGTTTATCTCTCGGATCTGGAGGCCAAGTGAAAAAGTCAACAACCTGGTGTTTACCCCGTGGTGTTAGGATCATCGATCAAACCAACTGACTAATAATTAAATGTAGGTTAGGATTTGATAGTTGCCGCTAAAACCACAATAATGCTGATCACATTCTATAGCGATGATGTCGTTTCTCTCCCAACATTAGTCACTTTAATTTAAAATAAAATAAAGAAAGTGCACACGGCAAAATGTTTTAACTTTTCGATCAGTGTTTGTATTTATCGCCATACGAACATAATTACATATTTATTATGTATTTGTACATAATAAATATGTAATTACATATTTGTATATCAAAAATAAGATAAGAAAGAAAGTAAGATTTTCGAAAATTTCACAAAAAATCGTTTTAAAATTCGACAAAAAATTCAACTTGATCCAAGTAATTTTTTCATAAATAAAAATATTTTTTGCAAATTATTATTAACGTAAAATGATTTTTATGTATGAAAATTAAATAGGAGTAAGATGAAATTATATACTTATCGAAAATTTGTGATATTGCTTTCTAATGTATAAGTGTGACTTTTTTTTTTTAAAGTTCAAATAGTCAGTTTATATCTTTAAAAATGTTGGTAAGCGCGAGCGAGATGGACGATGGTCGAACTACAGACTACACTCCTATACATAAGTCTCTCCAAGGGAACGATACACAGCCCGATCTTGCTTAGGATGTATGATATTGCTTATGCTAGGATTGTCACAGTAGTGACAAGTAGTAATATAAATAAAATTACTTGAGGCTTGCCACGCAGAGCCGGGGAAAACCTATCTACGTATATACCTATATGTATACCTATATGTATACTTAGTCTGGCCATAAATACTGTTACTGTTTGTTAAATATTGTTACCTACAACACTTTTTTAACTGATAATTTAAAAAAGAATAGGGTGGTAAAATCGAAACAACTACTGAAGCGGTACGCAAAGGGAGGTCACAGAAAAATTTTGTTTACAGATGAGAAAATCTTTACAATTGAGCAACATTTTAACAAACAAAATGACCGTATTTATGCTCAAAGCTCTAAGGAAGTTTCCCAATTAGTCGACAGAGTGCAACGTGGGCATTATCCGACTTCAGTGATGGTTTCGTGGGGTGTTAGCTATGAAGGAGTGATTGAGCCATATTTTTGTGAAAAAGGTATCAAAACATCGGCACAAGTGTATCAAAATACCATTCTTGAGAAGGTAGTTAAGCCCCTTAACAACACCATGTTCAATAACCAAGTATGGTCCTTCCAACAAGACTCGGCGCCAGGTCATAAAGCTCGGTCCACGCAGTCTTGGTTGGAAGTGAACGTTTCGGACTTCATCAGAGCTGAAGACTGGCCGTCGTCTAGTCCTGATCTTAATCCGCTGGATTATGATTTATGGTCAGTTTTAGAGAGTATGGCTTGCTCTAAACGCCATGATAATTTGGAGTCCCTAAAACAATCCATACGATTGGCAGTGAAGAATTTTCCCATGGAAAGAGTGCGTGCTTCTATTGATAACTGGCCTCAACGTTTAAAGGACTGTATTGCAGCCAATGGAGACCACTTCGAATAAGCTTTTATATTTTAAATTGTTTTATATTTATGTATTAAACTAACACACTGTAAAAGTAATAAATATTATTTGCAATAAAAATTTTTTTTTTTCTTCGTGACAATATTTATGGCAAGACTAGGTATATAATTATATATCTATATATGTATATATTTTTTTTTTATCAGCCCTTTTTGTACAAACTGTCCCACTGCTGGGAACGGCCCATCTTCTCATTGTGAGAAGGGTTAGGCCATAGTCTGCCACGCTGGCCAAGTGCGGGTTGGCAGACTTCACACATCTTCAAGATCATTGGAGAACTCTGAACATGTAGGTTTCCTCACGATATTTTCCTCCACCGTTTTGAAGTTGGCTGCAAATAACAATACGCACATAACTTCGAAAAGACAGGTGCGTGCCGTGGGATTCGAACCCAGGACCTGCGGATCGCAAGTCAGACGGTCTCACCACTAGGCTGCCGGAAACTTATATATGTATAATACATCATTATGCTACGATTTTCACAGTAGTGAAAAAAAACAGTATGTTGACAATTTCAATCAGTCACTACCTGTAGTCCCCTAGCACCTAGCACCTACAACTTTTATTTTATCGCTTAGTTCACACCACAACCCGGTTTTCCTCTACTACTTATTATATATAAATTCTACCTCCAAAATGATGGCATTGTTTGATTCGCGCCGGTCGCCTTATCGGCGAGGAATGGCTTAATCAAACAATGAAGCGCTGAATACCGAGATACTACGGTCCTGACTCGAATGAGACGAGATAAGGTTCTCACTAAATTACACAAAGACATCCCCCTATTAAAAGAACAGAGGAAATTGTGACAAACACGTACCTACTTGAAGATTATTATTACGCTTTATTCAAATTGGATATCGGGTAGATTATTATTATTAGGTACTTACGCTTTATTCAAATCGGATATCGGGTCAATCAGGTCTTTTAGCGGACACCAGTGAAGAACAATCCAACAATAGAGGCCTTCTAAAACATAAAAAAACTTAAATACAACGATTATTTTAAATTTATTTAATTTCTTACCGTCTTATTCATAAACGTCTGATAAGTCCATTTTATTATTCTTTGTCAACTTTTATCAGACGGGAACGATCAGGCGCGAAAACAGAACAAAACACTTTTTAACTAAAATACGCCTCGAGATGAATAAGGCGGTTCGAATTATATAACAAGTTATAAAAGCTAAACCAGTTTTGATGAAACTTAGCTAAAACACTCTAGATCAAGTCCTCATTTAAACAAAAAAAAAATTGATTAAAATCGGTCCATCCGTTTGAGAGCTACGATGCCACAGACAGACATACAGATACATAGATACACACATCAAACTTATAACACACCTCTTTTTAGGTCGGGGGCTAAACAGCCTGTATGAACAAGTGTTCATGCAAGTTGTGGTTGCAGCCCGGGCATTGCCACGCGTTTTGCCAAGTGGCAAACAGCGTGGCAATGCCCGGGCTGTTGACGGAAAGGGTTCCGACGAACCTCTTGTCAATGCGTGCCGTGTCTATGATGTCTGCCTTCTGTATCCGACTGTTGGCCCAACTATCAAGGCAGTGACCCTAGAGATGTTGGTCGACACTCTTCAGTAAATATTATTATTGTATTATCCAACATTGTCTCATTTGTATTTGTATTTGTATAGTCTTTTTGGATAGAAAACTATAGTGACAAACAATTATCTTATATATATTTAAAAAAAAACTTTTTTAAAACCAGCTTTTATTATGTTCTCGTTAATAATAAAGTACTCGCCAAGACGAATCAAACGAGCTGAAAGTCGATGGGGTTGCGTCGTTTCATTACAAAGTTCCTATGACCACCTTCCAGCTCCATTATCACAGACTCTGGTTACCATTGAAAGACAAAGAAGTCAAGACGATTCAAATGAGCCCAAACTCGATGAGGTTGTGTCGTTTTATTGCGAAGTTCCTTTGGCCACCTTCCAGCTCCATCATCAGATCAGCACCATCTCATCATAATATTGCATTGTCACGCGATTTACACGTTTAAGCAAAATTTCAGCTCAATTGGTAACCGGGAAGTGGATCAAATTTAATTTGCAAGATTTGATGACAAACATCGGGACAGGTAAAACTAAATAAAACCTTGTAAAATAGGAACTAATGATTAATGAACTATGGACAACAGCGCCCTTACTGCCACATTAATTCCCTATTCGAATCTGTCTCAACAATAGTTACTGTTTTACATGTTTCATTTCTACCCCTAGAAATCATTCCTCTTTTGTATGCGCACAAATACACATTCACAATTCTTTTAATAAATTATACATATTTACATTATTTTATTTTTGTTACAGGTAATACAAATCAACTGTGTTAACAACAAGGTGTATCTAATGCGAAAATAAATCAAGGTATGGCACTTAAACACAAACTGTGCAAAATATAATGTAATTTGACACTCGCAATGATTTCTTAGGTTTTTACGATTGTAATTAATGAGTAACCAACTACCAACTCACCTGATGTTCAGCGACGACCGAGGATGGAGCTTATCTAGAAGATATCTATTCATTCTAGCCTTGAAAATTCAAAGATTGTAGTTCTCAGTACACAGAGATGGCGGCAAACAATTCCATTCCTGTGCAGTACGCATCAAGAATATAGACCGATATCGCTGAGTACGGATTTTTGGCATTTCAACGAGAAATGGGTGGTAATTCGCCGACTTTCTGCTAGCCCTCTAGTGAAATATAAAGACTAAGTCGCCGCGCTTAAGCCTAATTTAGATTGAGAAGTCTAGAGACGTCTATTTTGCCGCTTCGAATTATTTTGAAAATCGAAATAATTCTACTTGTGTAAGGGGTCTAATTAGATCTCATTGAGCTCGGACGTTTTTGAGAACTGACGCTACATCCCGTTGATATTTTATCAAAGCACTTACTGCTCTTTCTTTCTACTCACATATTTTACCAATCGTATATGTAATATTTCTCGCCACCACATATGTTCTTAACTTACCCTGTCACTACTCACTACATTACCGGCTATTGCTTACGTAATTCGCCACTCGATTGACTCTCAATGATTCGTTTCAAAGAATCATCTTCGACAATGGCACGTTGACGGTATTACCGCATGAAATAAAGAAAAATACTGGAAAATCGCTGGAACTAAACCGTGTAAAGAGGTATTTACAATTTTAGTCAGAGTACACAGAGCTTAGTCACCAGACGAGCATGTTTTGCTTAAATGTTGAGACAAACAGTATTTTACAATAATGTAATTATATATAGATAGGTTTTACCCGGCTCTGCGTGACAAGCTTCAAGTAAGGTAATTACCCAACCCGTATTCAGTCACGACACGTCAGTCAACGCTGTTAGACGCGTGTCGTGACTTGTGACCAGTGACAATGTCATCATGTGTGATAACTAAAGTGCAACACCATTATGTATGGCCAAGACACTAAGAGACATGTGGTCTTATTCTCGAAAGTGCTGAGAATTGAGATTTACCATGCTTTTACTTCATAATCAATGAGTATAACCTCTTTAAAGATATAATCTCATTAGTATTTTAGTCTTATACGACGATACGGGGGAGTTTTGGCGGGAACGTCATCGAAACATGTTGTTGCTTTGTTTTATTTTCATAAACTTGTGTTATTTTGAATATTAATGCGATAAAAATGGTGGTGTTTTATTCATTAAGTGTTCGATCAAGTACATCAGTATGGGCAAGTGAAATGAAGCAGTGAAACGTGTTATTTTACGTTGTCGACAAAACTCCATAGAAGCTTCTAGTAAAGTCGCCACCACTTTACTGAAGCAGGACTCGACTTATAAATTGACTGTATACGTGACTTAGATTGTGACTAGAACATTTACAACTTGTTTTATTCAAGAAACTTGAAAAAATCTTAATACTTGACACTGGCAAATGCTTTAATGCGGGTCCAATACAAAAAAGAAGAAGAAGACGATACGTAGGGAAAGAGAGAGTATAGAATTTTAACAAGAACGAGGCTGCAATATCTAGTCTTATATTATAATGTATACAGTGTGTTTTGTTATGTGTGTGAGGAGTGTGAATGTAGACTGGAAAAATTGAAGAAGAAGACTACAAAAAGAATTGATGATGAAACATAGTTGAATATTGAACATGCAATACGATGATATATTATACATTTCCTGTTACTTCAGTGTTTTTTTAGATATCCCTACTGAAATTTAGGGAGTTACTCAAAATCTAATAGATGATAATTATGTCTATCGTGAAATAATCCTTAATTTTGAGGTAATAGTTCCATAGCTTTTAATTTCTCATTTACTTGTTAATGGTACATCTTACTACTTCAAAATATCAAGCTCTAACTATCTCAAAATATCAATTTAAGTCATACCTTTATTGAAACGTGCGTAACGCATAACCCTACAATTTAGAACCAATTATGATTGCCTTCTCTCACCAGCCATTGATTTCTCGACCAAATTGAAAAGCTCCTTCTTAATACAGTTTATCATCGCGTTGTTGGCATATCTATTATGGCAGTGTTACACGTGGGTGTGTTTTTATTTCTGTTGGCAACCGTCGGTGGCAAAGTAATAAGGTAAACATTAAGCAAGGTGCTGGAGGCCTCACGACTCGTCCAAGCCAGTTTCTTGCTTATAATCGTACTGTGTAATCTTACAAGCGTCTAATTTCGTACGTTTCATTTGCTTCTATTGCTTTAACTGACTTAACTATTTTAATTAACGCAACATTATTTAATTCTGCCAGTTTACAACAACAACAAAAACTACAATCAATATGTAGTTTGTATGGTTCCGTAGCCAAATGGTAAAAAACGAAACCCTTATGGATTCGTCATGTCTGTCTGTCTGTCTGTTCGTCCGTATGTCACAGACACTTTTTTCCGAAACTATAAGAACTATACTGTTGAAACATGGTAAGTAGATGTATTCTGTGAACCGCATTAAGATTTTCACACAAAAATAGAAAAAAAAACAACAAATTTTGGGGGTTCCCCATATTTAGACCTGAAACTCAAAAATATTTTTCATCAAACCCATACGTGTTTGGGCCTGGCCCAAACACGTATGGGTTTGGCCTTTTCTATCCCACTGCTGGGTATAGGCCTCTCCCTTATTATGCCATCTACCTTGATCCTGTGCTAATCGAGTCCAGGTTCGACCCGCGATAAATACAATATCGTCCACACATATTGCAGCTGGATGACCTACGCTAACTAACTCCATATTGTTGTTTATTGTTGGACGCATCTTGCTGACCATTATACAATTCTTAGGGTCATCTTTGTTTCGCGATGGTAGATTATCCAATGAAGCTGCTTTAATTTTGACAATACTGCTATAATTATTTCTAACAAATTCAATTCCAATATTATAAGTAAATAATAAATAGTTTCCAGTATTGTTTCCAATGCCAAGTTTCTATATTCGAACATTTTTTTTTTTTTTTGTAAGTAATGTGGCCTAATTACCACCTGTTATCAACCAACTTTAAACACCTTAAGATAAGAAGTAAGAATAACGGGAAATGTGAGAACTTACGACCGACAAAACAGATACAAGACCCGAAAAGTTAATGGTGTAACACAACGTCCCGAACGAAACGTAAAATATTGTCTAATAAAATTCCTAAGACACGTCCATGAACTATTTTCTTTCTTCACGTAACGATATTTTATACAGAAGTACTTATTAGATTACCGAGCTATTGTTGTCAATAGACTCGGTTATCTAATTTAACTGGACATATGAATATTATATAATATATATATCTCTTAAAGCCCGTCATTTAACTCCATATATTTGCATTTACAGGCTTTTAATTAGAATTTAGAATTGGGCAATGATCGAAATCTTAGAATCAATATTGAGATACCTTCCACTGGTTCGATTACACTGAGGTTTAACTTTGATTAACATAACCTGAAACTAGTCGATGGAGATGGAAATTTAACACTACCATTTTGTATGGTCATAGATCCGCCAATAGTTCATTTGTTTTTTTTTAATGAACACTTTCTATTAGAAGCATGAAGACGTTCTGATGAGGCAGTTGGAAAATTAAAACATAGAAACATTAAAACTTTCAAATGGCAAATGATAGAACTGGAAATAGATCTACATTGTCACATGACTTTATATTGGTAAAAGTTTCTACGTCTTTTTTACTTGTTTAGGAATTATTATTATTTAGGAATTATTTTCATTTAGGAAGTTAAAAGCTAAGTCTAGAATAGGCAAAAGACTTTTAACATAACTACGCCACTGGATAAATGTGTCAAGCTCACTTATTATTCTACAGTCCTTAAGTAGTCATGAGCCTGTGGTCTTACCATAAACGTCGTTTCTCAGTCGGTTTGTGCGTTTGTGTGTCGAGCTTGACTCTGTTTCATGGATGGTATCTTCAAAAACAAGCAACGGTAATTTTTTTGTTTGACTTTCTCAGATCTTGTTTATAAAACATGCTTATTTTTCATCAAATAATTACATTCTCTCTTTCGGAAGCCTTTTTCTTTTCACAATGTTTGTCTGAGTCTATTTATTTTTACTGTGGAATGTTTGTCTGTTCTAGTATTTATTATTCGTAACTCTTTAATCATTTAAGGTATTTTGACTTATTTTCTTTTACTTTCTGGTTCATTATTGATATTTTTATGATAATCGTACCTAATTGGTCATATCTACGTACCCTTGATGATATCATATAAGGCTAGTTTAATATAAATATGTTGATATATATACTTTTTTTAGAGTTCCGTACCCAAAGGGTAAAAACGGGACCCTATTACTAAGACTTCGCTGTCTGTCTGTCTGTCTGTCTATCTGTCTGTCTGTCTGTCTGTCTGTCTGTCTGTCTGTCTGTCTGTCTGTCTGTCTGTCTGTCTCCAGGCTGTATCTCATAAACCGTGATAGCTATAAAGCTGAAATTTTCACAAATGATGTATTTCCGTTGCCGCTATAACAACAAATACTAAAAATTAAACAAAATAAGATATTAAGGGGGGTCCCCATACAATAAACGTGTTTTTTCGTATTTTTTTGCTCAATATTAAAAACGGTAACAGGTAGACGCTTCAAATTTTCACAGAATATTTACTTGTATATTACCTTTCAAAATAAATAACTAAATAACAATAAAGTAAATATTAAAGGGGGGCTCCCATACAACAAACGTAATTTTTAAGCAATTTTTACTCGATCTCAATTAACAGGTAGAAACTTGAATATTTGGAAGTAAATATTTAGAAATATATTAACTATAAAAATAAATACCTAATCTAATACATAAAAACTCACAAAATGAAAATAATCCGTGCATCTAAACGCGGTGCGAGCGCCGGTTTAGCGGGGTAGCGGGGGAGGTAACATCACGGAGCGAGCCTTCATGCTGCCCGGATGTGTATCGAAAACCTACCTATAAGTTTGCAATTTACAACTTGTAATTTCGTTGATTTCTCGTTATTTTATAAACAGAACTAAACTTTGTAGTATTATAGATGATAGTACGGAACCCTTCGTGCGCGAGTCCGACTCGCACTTGGCCGATTATTTAATCTATCTAACTCACTTTTGTCATTTCCTCTTTTTTATAAATTGCATGTTTGCGAATCTGTCTGGCGATTTTAACAATAAAAATTATGAGCCCAGTTTAAAAATTAACTCATGGACTACCGAAGCCAAGACTTGATTGCTAAGAACCGGTTATATCAACCATAAGTAGGTTTCATTCATTGTTCACATTACTGAGATAGATCGTCGCATGTTGTCGGTAATACACCAGGGCTTATATGATTGGATGGTGCTCCATGCACAAAATGAGATGTTAGCAATGGCAATTATTTTATCGTTTTTTTTTTATCAGCCCTGTTTGTACAAACTTTCCCACTGCTGGGAACGGGCCATCTTCTCATTGTGAGAAGGGTTAGGCCATAGTCTGCCACGCTGGCCAAGTGCGGGTTGGCAGACTTCACACATCTTCAAGATCATTGAGAACTCTCAGACATGTAGGTTTCCTTACGATGTTTTCCTTCACCGTTTGAAGTTGGCGGCAATCAACAATATGCACATAACTTCGAAAATACAGAGGTGCGTGCCGCGGGATTCGAACCCAGGACATGCGGATCGCAAGTCAGACGGTCTCCCGACCGGAATTTTATCGATTACATAAGAACAATCCGTGACCACAATACAGAATCGTCATTCAATGTCAGGAGCTACCATTGATTTATTTTAGTCGATGACGCGAAGTCCACTGCTACCTCCGCCGGTCGTTTAATCTCAAGGACTTGAAGGTAAAAAGGGCTTATGATTAAGTCATTTGTCACAAAAGGATAAATCCACGTTTGTTGTCGGTGACCGTAGTAGCTCGGTTATTTAATGTATGGAAAGACCCTGAAGTTGTTCTAATTGTTTGTTTAAATATACTGAGTAAAATGGAAACACATGTTCTGTATGTATAAACTAACTACCTATAGATGTAAAACCTACTAACATCTTAACATTAGTTTGTGTTGGTCTCTAGTCTCGTTTTATTTAGGTTAATTACTTTTTTCACTATTTTGATTGCTCATTGCATAATAACACTAGGTACTTCTTAGAGCGTAAAATTGTAATTTTTAGATTCATTAAAATGTTTTATGTAGATATTTTATTAAAAAATATTTTGTTTGGCACCAAATTCTTAATAAATTAACTAATAAAAAAAAAAAAAAAAAAAAAAACAACAAATTAACTTTAAATCAAATCGTGAATGAATAGCGTTTATTTCTATTCGCGCGATCCATCGTGGACCACGGTCCACGGCGTCTCTCAACAGGCGAATTGTCTGTCAAATTCAAGTATATAAATAATAATTAAAACAAACTTGCTCAATAGTTAGCGACGACGTAGTTGTGGATGGAGCATTTCGAAGCTGTAGAAATATTAAACATTTTAATTCGCAGTAAACAGGCAAGAAACCAGGTAGTTCTGACTGATTATTCCTGTGTATAAATAATAATGTATTCAAATCAATAATAATTACAATAATAATGATACATGGTTACCGAAAACAATAGAATCATATATAATTTTTAGGTACTTTACAACAATAGATAATGAGGATCAAACAATACCTAATATAGGCTAGGCAATTAATTAATACTAAATTAATTACAAGTAAAAATAATTTATATCATGTACTTATGCTACTTAGTTTGATTTACTACAGCCTAAGTACTGTATAAGTAGCAAAGATATGAATAAAACATGTTGCAAACCATCCCAGCAGTAAAACTTGCAAACGGGTGGCCTTAGGTAGCCTTTTGACGTTCTGTAATAAATTTATCAGGTATTGTATGGAACTTTTAAATTCAAATCATGAATGTAGAAGGATTTATCGGCAGCGCTCTGTGACCAAATTAGTGACATCATGAAGTCACGAGTCACGACACGACATTTTGGCGCTTTTACATATCACGGTAAATATTTAGATCCAAAAACATGAGGACAAATAAAATGTAGCTGATTTTATATTTAGTTACAAATACTTATGTGATTGGATATTCAAAAATATGTATAGAGCAAACTATATTAAAAACATTACACTTAAACTTTATGACATAGACATAGACATTTTATTAAAACAAAAACATACAACAGAAAATAAAAAATCATACAAAATAGGTAACAAAATAATGCTTTTGTCACAATCCCCTGCTCAGCATAATGCTAGTTGTAAAATAACCAGCGCTGGTCTTCCGCTGGAATTATTATTATTATTTTAATTTTATTTTGATTATTATTTATTCTTCTTTTATAATAAGTGAGTCTTTACTACCAACTCCTTTCATCTCATATCCGTTGCTTACACAAATATTTATTTATTTATGTAAAACAGTGATGATGGTGATCATGAAATTTAGCAATGTCCGTCTTCAATTTTGTCAATTATATACAGCTTTACATAGAAATCTTTCTTTGTGACCCTGTATATACATGCTAAAATAGCCTAACCAAAATTCATAGGATGTTAAAATTATAGTGGTACCTTTACGCACATGCTAATCTTTTTAATTTGTTTGCCAATGACGGCATCGCCATGACGCGACCCGTGAAGATCATCCGAGTCTAAGCTGTACTCTAATAGGCTCAATGATTTAGGCCTTGAATACCAGGAGGCGTAACAATAAGGTATTGTGGATCCATCAGCAGCACAAATAGATTTTATAGCGAATAGCGGAATCTGCGAGAGTCGGGGACATTGTAAATTTTACAATCTGTCAATTGCACTTCACTGCAATGTAAATGGAATTAAATTTCGCGAATGTGTACTTATCTAGTACAGTTGTTAGTAATAATTTGTATAAAGGCTCAAAATTCAGACTATAACAATGTTATATCCTGTGATAAATCATACTTGGTTAGTTTTATTAGTGTAGTACTAATAGACTGAATATTTTATTCAGGGTGACGTGATGGTTTTTATTTTTATTTTTACGGTCCGTTCACAATTTATTTACCACTGATATTTTTCATTTTATTCCTAAAACCACAAAATAACTATTAATTCTCGCTCGCGCATAACATTTTTTTAAATATAAAATTATGGAAACGAAAAATCTATGCAAAAAACTAGATACAAACACTTGTATATTCACAGTATCAAAGAAGACGTCTTGAATTTAAGTTCACATAAATTGTTATGTACATACATATTATGTTATGTTATGTATATACATGCAACTACGGAACCGTACCCACAGCGTGGCGACAACAAAGTTTTTTTAAATTAATTATTTCTATATCATTTTTATGTGGTGAAGACTGAAGAGATTTATGTAGCCATAGCAACATTTCTATGTTACTAATTCCAGAGAACTAAAATTATTTCAACGCCAAATCACTGCCCAATGCATGTTTATTTACGGGTATAAACTGTATCGGCTTATAAATATCTGATTCATAGTCTCATAGCCAATAGAATGATTCACTCCGGAAGTACCACTGACCCCGAAAATATAGAAAGCACTGTACTTGCGCTTGCATCAACGGGGGAGGTTCTGTCAACGAGTTATAAACTTTAATCCGATGTGATAAGGACTGATTTAATATGACGTTAATCGTTAACTTCAGTTTTAGCAAGGAGGCTATTGACTAGGGTCAGTAGACCTCTTTTAGGGCTTTCCAAAAAGGTTAATAACATTCAGGCTAGAAAGAAAATAATCATCTATTTCATGAAATGACAAGAGGTATAGTAAGCTGCTAATAGTGACAATAGACTAAGGTGAATTCCATTACCAAAAAAAGGCCCAGAAGTGGGCTAATATAAATGCAATTAATAGACTGACGATTATGTTGATGATGATTATTAATCTACATACAATACAATACAAAATACAAAAATACTTTATTGACACCATAGTATAATAACAACATGTTCATGATTAGGGCGTAAGAAAGGTACAAAGTTGAGGTACATAGTTGAGTGTATAGATGTGGTGTGGCCGAGGATGGAGCTCGTCAATCTAGAAGATATTTATTAACTCTAGCCTTAAAAATTCGATAATTATAGCTCTCAGGAAACAGGTATAGCGGTAAAGAATTCTATTCTGATGCAGTAAACATAAAGAACGTGGACCAAAATCGTTGAGTACAGAGAAATAGATGGTTATATGCCGACTTTCTACTAGTCCTGTAGAGATTCAGAAATCATTCGGATTCCGAGTCGATTCTGAATCAGGGGGCTGTAGTGAAAATTAGGTGGAATTAGGTCGTGAAGTTAGGTGGAAGTTTCCGGCAGCCTAGTGGTGAGACCGTCTGACTTGCGATCCGCAGGTCCTGGGTTCGAATCCCACGGCACGCACCTCTGTCTTTTCGAAGTTATGTGCGTATTGTTGATTGGCGCTAACTTCAAACGGTGAAGGAAAACATCGTGAGGAAACCTACATGTCAGAGAGTTCTCAATGATCTTGAAGAT
Source organism: Lycia hirtaria (assembly GCA_947563715.1). NCBI lineage: Eukaryota > Metazoa > Arthropoda > Insecta > Lepidoptera > Geometridae > Lycia > Lycia hirtaria. The sequence continues at coordinate 7,118,556 of OX387383.1, forward strand.
GTGTGAAGTCTGCCAACCCGCACTTGGCCAGCGTGGCAGACTATGGCCTAACCCTTCTCACAATGAGAAGATGGCCCGTTCCCAGCAGTGGGACAGTTTGTACAAACAGGGCTGATAAAAAAAAGGTCGTGAAGCTCTTGAATTCATGGTTATATTTCACTAACTGTTATCGTACAGTTATCTGATATATTACCCGATTATTAACGATCAGTTCATTATTGCTACGATATTATGTCATTCCATCAACCATTAATGGCAATTGAACTATTTCAAAACGGTCCGACAATTTTTACGTACGATATTTTAAACACGTTTGTTAAAAATATCTAAAAAAAAAACAGAATTATATTTCATTTAAAAAAGCAGATTTTTAACCGATTTACTTAAGATACATAAAATACATATTTAGTTTTTTTAAGTGGCAAACTATTTTTGCTCTTTACCAAAATAACTAAAATTACGAAATTATCTGTAATAATGTACCAAAATGTTGACTAAATAGATGCCATTTTTAAATAAAAAACTACGGGTGAGACTACTAGACTAATACTAGACGTGAGTGCACGTCTGTTTTGAGCCGAAATATCCGACTATAGTTGAAATGTGTGAAAACCACGTTAATTTCATAGTAAAATAAATTCTATTTAACAGAAAGGGCCAAACTCGATTGATTGTGAAAGTTAATTGGTAAATGTATACCTTAGGCTTAGGTAAATATATACCGTGTTACATAAAAACGCATGTTAAAATCTTATTCACTGAATAAGGACTTGTCACTTTCTGTCATATGGGAACTGTCACGAGCGAAAACGAAACAAAACACTGTTTAACTAAAATGCGCTTATTCAACGTTTATAAGTAAGACGGAAAGTGTATAGTGTAAAACTATTTTTTGCGAAAATCTAGAATGAGCCCTTTCTTTTAAACGCCGTTTATGAAATTGATAAATTGCTAAGCAATATTTCCTGCAGCCTACATACCCGAATGGTCCATTCCAAGTATCAGAGACCTTCCATGGAGGTCCGGCTGTGCGTCGTAATAAATTTCTCCCATGACACTCGCAGGCCCATACTCGTTTATGGACCATAGAATATCGATACGGAACTAAACGCATTTATGAGATATTGATTTCATCAGGTCCAAGCGAATAGATCTTATGAATGAAACTAAAATGGAATCTTAAAAATCGACAAAAACGAGTCAAATGTCTCTTATTATACAAGTAGATAGAAAATGTATGAAGTAGATACTAAATAGAGTAGAGAGTTTTTATTTCCGCCCTAGCTTGAGATAGTCACCTACCTATATAAACGCTATATGAAATGAAATATATTCTTTGAAATGAAATATAGATCGCTTTAAGCGATAAGGCCGCCTATTGAAAGATTAGCCATAGTAATATTGTCTTCTTTTAATATGTTTGTACAATGTGGTCTTTTAATAAAGAGTTATCTATCTATCTATATATTATATCTAACATGACCCACAATCATCATCATCATCAACCATTGTCCACACACTGCCGAGTGTAGGTCTCCTCTTTAGCGCACCACTCTTTCCGGCCCTGTGTCTCACCCACAGATAAACACAATAAATAAAAAAGTTTTATCAAGATATCATATATTTTTCCGATGGAGTTTTGAAAAGACTTTGCAAATACTCAGCTGAAAAATGTCTCGAAGAAAAACTTTTTTTAAACTTTTCGTCCATCTAAATAAACAAAACTGCCTCAAACTTTTCTAATATCCCCATTCAGAGATAGTATGTGTATGTTTTATGTGATGCGCGATAGAGTTAGCTGCGTGCTTTGAGCACATCCTTAAATACCTTGTGAAAACAAAATGATGTAGGTACCTATATTATTAAAAACAAAAATATTCGACGATAGGCTTGCGCTTGACCGTCAACTCACCTGGTGTTAAGCGACAGTTACGGTCTACGATGGAGCGCGCTTGCCTAGAAGAAACCTATTCACTCGCGACTTGAAGACACTTAGATTATATCGACTGGCCTTGTGGCTCAGTTGGTAGTGTGTTTACGTCTACCTGCTGAACTGAAAGGTCGTGGGTTCAATCCCCACCCAGGGCAAACATTTGTGTGATGAGCATGGATGTTTGTTCTGTGTCTGGGTGTTTCTATGTATCATATGTATATATTTACAACAAAAAAAAGTATATATGTATTCTATCAGCCATCTAGTTCCATAGTACAAGCTTTTCTTAGTTTGGGCTAGATGGTGTTGTGTGAAATGTCCACAAATATTTATTTATCTATTCGGGAAGACCCATTCAGGAAGCGAATTCCACATTCAACTTTTACCAATTATTATATGTTCTGTGCTTTTACTCAACATCCAATCAGCCACCAACAACCAATCAGCCACCTTCACAAACTTTAATCGCGACATACATACTCGGGACTGATCGTTTACCATCTTTATTTCGTTTTTCCAGCAGAGCTAAGCTAGCTCCACAGATACGGATGCGTCTCAACCAATAGGATCGCTTGATTTTCATAATTAGAAGTTGAGCTATGAAAATCGAAATGATCGATCAATCCTATTGGTTATTTTAGACACATAGTTTCAGCTTCCTTTTTTAAGTTTTTAACCCCCGACCCAATAAGAGGAGTGTTAAAAGTTTGAAGTATGTATTTGTGTATGCGTGTCAACGGATCATATCAAAAGATCGATTTTGATCTAGTTTTTTTTTGTTTGAAAGAGGATTTCATCGAAAGTTATCTTAGCTGTTTCATCAAAATCGATTCAGCCGTTGTTGTTTATCGGGGGTTTTCTAATCTTATACTTTGTTCATTTTGTCTTATTAATTACGTCATTTCACACTCGTACATTTGAACAATATCTTAATAGCAAAGAGTTTTTTGAACTAAATGTTCGCTCTAGTTATCTTAAAGGAGATTTAGATAAAAAACTCGTATAAGTAGTAACTGTTGGTACTTGCTGACTGAATGCTGAAACCGTCATCTATTAGTTTATAGATGACGTAAGGTAGTAATATGAATACTGTCTGGTACGACTGCGGTTCAAGGCTGCCAGGAGGAAGTCACAAAATCATACCTACTCTACACATGTGGTCACACGTCACGGTCATTTAGCTAGATAGTTATATATACAGGTTGATAAGAATATACTTGTTGTGTGTACGGTGTTGTGTGAAATGTCAACAAATATTTAAAAAAAAAAACATTTAACCTTTTGCCAATCCGCTGTGCTATGTTAGTGAATTTCATACGTCTGCGGAACTCTTTATTTCTAATTCACACAGAGTTTTGAACTGTTGAAATCTAATATTCTGGTTAGCATTGGACGATATGAGCCGTGATGCTAAATATTAGAGGAGCGACTTGATCGCCTTGTAGTCCGTGACATAAAACATACTTAAACAAGTAGTTTTGCTAACTTAGACCTCGCAAACTCACAATTACACTCATTTTACTGAGACTTCACGAGCTTTTGACCAAAATATAAGCTCGTGTAGTCTCAGTAAAATGAAAAAATCAAAAAAAAAAAAAAAAATTGTAAATAATAAATAAATCGTACAAGAGTACGATTTTGCTCAATTATGAGTACCGAATGTTTTTGGCAAGGTATTGTTCAAATCAACCGATAAAGAGCCTCATTGCAAACAAAAAACCTGAGTGCCAGTTAAAAATAAAAGAGCCATTTTTAACTGAAACACAGATTTTCAACTAGATTTTCTTGCGCCAGCCAGACAATAAATTTAGTAGAAGACAAATTTGCTCCATTCCTACTAATATCAGCAGATGGCAATTGAAGAAATTATTCCAAAATTCGTCATGCATCAAAATTAAGCGCATAATTACCGTCATTACCGCCAGGATGTACACCATGCCCTTATTTATACAACAGGAGAGAACTTTTGTGTGTAAGATTACCCGATTTTGAGTGTTTTATTCGACTGCGCAAATATGCAAGTTGTGGTATTTTATACATATAGATCTAGCTACGATTGAAGACCAACTCGCATGATAATAAGCAAGCGCACTCGACGGTGTGGCCGAGGATGGAGCTCGTCGATCTAGAAGATATCTATTCACTCTAGCCTTGAAAATTCCAAAATTATAGTAGTCAGGAAACAGAGAATACGTTTGGTCAAGTTTTGGTGGATAAACGTACCTAAATCTTAAAAAAAAAAGCTAAATATAAATAAATTAACATAATTCTTATTTAATTAGAAAAAATAAATAAAAATCATGTTAGGCCTTTCGGCGGCTTAATAGCTCTAAGGGCTGGCCACTCAGTCTATACGAACTTACTTACATAATAGAAAAATTACGAGCTTAAATTAGTTATTCATAGTTCCAACAACATAAACATAAAACAATCAAAATCCAATATTAGTTCTAACTAATAATTAGATAATCAGTTTTACAAAATCGCGCCTTCAAAAACTCTTAATAGATTTAATTCACAGGTCTAATGTAGCTGTATGTACTAGGCACACATAAAACCAAACTGGTCTAGACTAACCAAACTCGATGCCATTGTGAGCGCACGTCCGTTCCGGTCTGTGCTCTCTGACCCAAATTGGCACATAGCTATAAAGAAATTAGGTTTAATTTACTGTTTTATAAAACCAGACATCCGACGTTTTCGAAATATTTGTCCAACTAAGGCCTAACTAACTCTTAGTACCTACTTATGTTAGCCTTTTCACTTTCCATCATAAATCCTTGGAGTAGAAAGTGCTATTGTTATTTGCTGAATTCGATTCGAGGTTTTATTAACTACAACAAAACAATATACAGACTCAACTAACTAAACTACTACACAAAAAGCATATCGATTACCCCAGACCGATAAAGGTCTAAAGACAATCGAAATGCTAAAACCCACTACCAGTTGGCAGCGTACCCAGCATGCTGACCGCATTGCCACGTTGAATGGCAATGCTGTCACCGCACGCGATACGCGCCAGCATTTTGGTCACGCGTCGCATCGATCAGGCGCTCAGAGGTTAACAAAATTTAAATTTAAATTAAAAGTTAAAAATCTCAGTTAACCTCAATTGAGGTTTTTGTAACAATGTAATAATGTATTAGTTATTCAGCGTGCCAGTCTTCGTCATCTGCATGTTATCTGCTTATCAGTGAAATAACTTAGCTTGCGAATACCAAAGCGCAGCAATGGAATTATTTCATTATCTCTCAGCCTAAAATAGCTTCAAGGCTTTAAATATTCGTCAAGACCATATGTAATCGTTTAAAAAACTTTAAAAAAATACTAGTATTACTAGTACTAGTATAATAAACATAATACCTACTAATAGGTACTATTTTATTTTAGCATTCCCGTAGGAGACGCGTCATTGAAACAAAACAAACGGAGGTTAATAGATGTCCAAACCTCATAAAAGCACCAATAAACCGTTTTCAATGCTGCGCTGACCTATCGATATAGGTCAATGTCCCGCTCTCTACGCCTTTCACGTAAACTATAACAAACCCGTGGGTTTCTGTACCTACTACATCTAAATCTGTTGTTTATTACGAAATAGTTCGTTAGAGATTACGGATAACACATTTATTTATTTTTGCAAGAGATGTATTATTATTATTACAAAAAAATATAGCCTCGAAAAACATAACCCTCCTTCTTGCGCAGTCGGGTAAAAAGTAAATAGAGCAACCACGGCTGCAGGTCATGCAGTAACCTCATCTATGTACTAATTATATATATTGAGTGTGAATCGAACCTTAAAGTGTGTACGTACAATGTCTCTCCACGGGCCGCGGTTTATGGTGCCATGACATTTATGAACACAATGAGCCGCTCCGCCGGTAAATATAACAAATAACAACATTTGGGAAATGCCGGCGACCGGCGACCCCCACCAGTCCCACCAGTACTTATGAGAGCGTCGGGTTCCTTTTCATACTTTGACATTCTTTAGTTACATTTCAACACGCATTTATTGACGTGACAACGTCTAATAAATCGATGAACGCCGTCTGCACGCACGAAAAAGTATGACTCATTGTCCCGTTACGCTCATTGTCCCGTTACACCATCATCATCATCATTTCATCAATGTTTTGTTATGACGTTGTCACGTTAAACTATCGTCCGTAAACCGACTTTACAGACAACCAATTTTTATTCATATATTGAGTATGGATTGTGGATACCAAACGCTCTCTTCTCTCATCTCTCTTATTCTCTTTTTGGATTTCATAAAGAGATGGCGAGACGAGCTTCACTCTCATTACATTGGACCAGTACACCTATTCACAACTAATTCGGTAGAGATTCCGATCGGAAACTATGTATCCATCTCCGTTATTTCCACACAGAATGACAGAGATAGAGATATAGTTTCCGACCGGAGTCTCTATCGTAATAGTTGTTAATAGGGGTACAGTAATTCAGTATTGCTCTCGATCACTAGACACGGAAGTTCTTTAATATGTATGCAATACCGATGAAAATATATCAATTGTTATGATGAAATACATTTCATACAATCATTTGGTTCTATCAAACTGATTTGATGATTGAACCATGAAGTGGATAGTTAAACACTTCAATGGCAAACGGTAAACTTTTCGAGTCTGGGCTCACATAGTTTTAAAGATTCCCAAAGCATTACTCTTGATGCCGAAGTTCTGATGACGCATCTTGAAGGTGGATATGGAAATTTCCAATATAGGAATACTGTGGTCTCACTTATACGAGAAATAAAGTATATTACTATAAAAACACTAATAAAAGCTGAAGAAAAGTAAAAAAAAAATTCGCGCTCGCTTTGCTCGCGCCTAATTATTTCCTATAATTTTTACCCGACTACACAAGGAGGCAAACCTAAACGGAAAGCCTATTTAAATTTTTCGCGCTCGCTACACTCGCGCATATGACCTATGTTTATTTGCTTGGGCCAAACACTCCCCCCCCCCCCCCGCTACCCCGCTATGAAAAAACTCATATACACATGGTCCATTGCTGACCCCCCTCCCCCCTCCCAAATGAATTCCTGGCTACGGCCTTGGTGACACCCCCCCCCCCCTCCCCTGGCGCCAAAGCTGGATCCGCCCTTGCGCCACATCTTTGCAAACAAAAAGGGAGAAAAATTAAGATGCTAAATGGTAAAATTTCGTGATTTTCAAAGTATCCGAAGGAAAATAATTTAGATAATACGTCATAATTCCAAAACTAGAATGCTTTTACTGAATACATTTTAATCGTCTGAATAACCCTTTTTTCATACACTTAACTGTTTTCTAGTAAATAAATTATCTTCAATCAATCAAATCATTTATTTCGGTAAATATTTTTTGGTATGGTAGGTACTATGAATGGCTATTATGCTTGTGCGGGTTGCTTTTTAGGGTTCCGTACCCAAAGGGTAAAAACGGGACCCTATTACTAAGACTTCGCTGTCTGTCTGTCTGTCTGTCTGTCTGTCTGTCTGTCTGTCTGTCTGTCTGTCTGTCTGTTTGTCTGTCTCCAGGCTGTATCTCATAAACCGTGATAGCTAGAGAGCTGAAATTTTCACAAATGATGTATTTCCGTTGCCGCTATAACAAAAAATACTAAAAATTAAATAAAATAAAATATTAAGGGGGGTATATATACAATATATATATACAATAAACGTGTTTTTTTCGTATTTTTATGCTCAATATTAAAAACGGTAACAGGTAGACGCTTAAAATTTTCACAGAATATTTACTTGTATATTACCTTTCAAAATAAATAATTAAATAACAATAAAGTAAATATTAAATCGGGGCTCCCATACAACAAACGTAATTTTTAAGCAATTTTTACTTGATCTTAATTAACAGGTAGAAACTTGAATATTTGTAAGTAAATATTTAGAAATATATTAACTATAAAATAAATACCTAATCTAATACATAAAAACTCACAAAATGAAAATAATCCGTGCATCTAAACGCGGTGCGAGCGCCGCGCCGCGGTGTGGTGGTGGCGCGAGCGCGAGGCGGTTGCTAAGCAACGGCCGCGCGGGTAGCGGGGGAGGTAACATCACGGAGCGAGCCATAGCCACGCGTATTTGCGCGAGCGTCGTCATGCTGCCCGGATGTGTATCGAAAACCTACCTATAAGTTTGAAATTTACTACTTGGAATTTCGTTGATTTCTCGTTATTTTATAAACAGAACTAAACTTTGTAGTATTATAGATGATAGTACGGAACCCTTCGTGCGCGAGTCCGACTCGCACTTGGCCGATTATTTAAAAATAAAATTGTATTGCCTTATATTTTTAATTTGAAGTTATAGCGAGTTTAACGAATCGGTTTTCTCCTTTTTGTATGGAAAAGAGAAGCGTTTCTCTTCTCCATCCGAAATGGGAGAGAACGAGACGTTTCTCTTCTCCAACCCAAATGGGATAGCGCGTGACGTTTCTCTTCTCCAACCGAAAATTCTGCAACAAGTGGAAGCTTCCACATCGGTTCGGGTGGAATGACCCACATTCCATAGCAAAGCGGCTGGCTGCGGTCCGGCGGCGGCGGCCCACACACGCCGCTTCGCTCTAAATATTTAGCTTTAGCCATGCTTTAGCACATAACCAACTATATACCACCGACTGTTATTGCTAACACGAACGTTGAATTCCTGTGAATCAAAAACAACTAACAATATTTCTGTACTTACCAGACTCTAAATGTAGAAGAATAATTATTTTTTTCAAATAACCCACGAATTGGCGCTTTAAAATAATCTTAATCATTTTTAACCGACTTCCAAAAAGGAGGAGGTTCTCAATTCGACGGAATCTTTTTTTTAAATGTTGTTCTTCGAGTAATCGGGGACGATAACTCGAAGACCCCTGAACCGATTTGAAAAAATATTTATTTGTTTGAAACTACTTTTTTACTTTTGTGTACTTTTTTGGTGGCCCCAAAAAATTTTTATCAAAATCGGTTCAGTATTCTGGTTTTATAACAAAATAACTGGAAAAATATGTCATTCAAGTAAACGAATTTCATATTTTGAAGTCGGTTTTTTATGACTAGGCTTTTTAACCGACTTCAAAAAAGAGGTTTACAATTCGGTTGTATTTTATTATCTTTGTAACTCCGTCATTTATGAGCTGATTTTAGAAAAAAAAAATGAAAGGATATACTTTCAAATTAATCACATAGAAATTTCGTCAACAATCAGTTTAGTATTTCAGTTGTGAAACAATAAGGCAACAAAATAACTGGAAAATTGCGATTTATTTATTAATTGTCAATACTTAACTTCAGTAAATTTAAATTTTTGCATTGTACCCTTTCCATTGCAGTAATGACGCATTTATTAAAAACTTGGTTTTTCCTTTTCACCCTTTGCAGTTTAACATTTAATTTGCAATTACATAAGGGAAATACCTAAAGTCAAACATATACGGGCGGTTGACGTCATAAGGTGAAACCGTGTTGCAAGCTTGCAGAATCATCGAATAATCTCGCGTAATATTTTTCCTTTGCTTATCCTTTGGCACTTCGCAATTTTTAAGCGACTTCCAAAAAGGAGGAGGTTCTCAATTCGTCCGAATATTTTTTTTATGTATGTCCCCGACTACTCGAAGACGCCTGTACCGATTTAGTTTTTTTGTTTTTTTATTTAACAGGGCCCCATGGAAATTTTATCTAAATCAGTTCAGTAATGTGATTAAAAAAAAACTTTAAATACTTATTTCACGTAGTAGAAAGAATGTCCTTCTGGCGAAAGACTTTCCGCCGTGCTTCAACGAAGAGCCTTTATAGACACGTAAAGTAACTGAAAACAACTAGTGTTGATGATGTCTTTAGGTGACGTTTGCTACTTACTATCAAGGGAAAGGTTTACTTAAAGGCTGCTGTTTCTAAAATGTGTCTTATCTTTTCCTCTATAGGATACGATGTCACTTGTAAAAGTTAAAGTATTACAGAATTTTCAAGTTTGAAGATTATATACCTAGGGTTATTGGAGCTCTCTGCATAAATTAAAAAAAGGTCATTGTATTAATTATTACGATCAACTTTGGGAAAATCGGCTATTTATTAGAACCTCCGACAAAATTTATGGAATAGCTGATTTATTTTTCTTTTTTGATATATTTTTATTTTTCGTTTTGAATGTGGCTATACTGGCCATAGTAAAAGTTAATTGTAATGATGAATGCAACGTGAGATCTTTTCAACTTAATACAGGATACCATAATAACTCCGTACGTAATATACATAAACTTCCGCCTATTTCCCCTTTCATCATAAAATGACTCAAAATATGTCAAACAAATCATAGTAAAGTTAAGATAACTTTACTTGAAGCGTGTCTTTATAGTTAGATGTCCTTAAGCATATAGCATAATGTATAATTTTGCTAGATTGGAAGAAGACCGATTGGAAGCGGCTTGCATCCATCGTCTTCCTGCCACTTGATATGTCAATATGCTTGAAATTGTACCGATAGTTGTTTTTTGCCGACACATGCAAAATTCTTGTCCCAAGAGTTAAAACATGTAATACTGTGGTGTAACATTATTTCACATGTTTTACTCGTGCATGTAACTGTAATCGAACACATAATGAACAAAACTTTTTTTTTAAATAAAACAATACTGAGTCAGGTTCTTTCCTTGGTTTGCATCAGAATGGAAAATGTGTTTAAAAGTTCATCTATATTCCGATATCGTTCTACTTCACAGGAGTGATTGGCATTGGTTCTATCGTGATAGAAGATTATCCGTGATTGCATGGGTAAGTGTCGTTGGATAAGTGTTTTTCTAACCTCGACACGGCACCTTTGCTTTTGTACCTATATCTACTTTACTTTTTACCGACTTCAGAATGAAGAAGGTTAACAATTCGGTTATGTTTGTTACCGTACAACTCAGATTGGTCCCATAGAAATTTCATAAAAATCTGTTTAGTAGATTGATATTTAAAACAAAATTGCGCAATTTGAAGTTGGTTGTTTCAGTTTTACTATAATTATATCACTATTTGCATCATTTACATTTTAGTAACTTTATAGGTACCTAGGTAGTTTTAATCGCTCTTGCCAAACTCCATAAGTGCATGGTTTTTACTAAATCTGTAACACATTTGACGTTTTCACATTATAGTAAAAGTACCTGAGCGACCGAACTCCACTCGGTTTTTTTATGAATGAAAATACGAGCAAACCCGGGTTCACTAAAAATTAAACCTAGCAAGATCGATTTATCGTCCCATTATCTGCCTACAAACCAAATTACATTAAAATCGTCAGGCCCGTTTCCGAGATTCAGATTATATATATACAAGAATTGCTCGTTTAAAGGTATTAGATTAGATTAAAGTAAAAAATTATGACTATTCTATTCCATTATTTGTTCACGTTGCAAGCTTTATTGATAACTTAATTTAGCATCAGTAAGATTACCTTCTTTCATCTTATTACAAGGTACCCAAATATTCAGTCCTGCATTTATCAAATTCAAAAGTCTATACTCCTAGTTTAAGAATCTGACTCTTAATATACAAAATTGCTTGAAATACAGTACAGGTTCAAATACATCAATGTCAGATCCAGTTTTCCACACTACATTAAATAACCTCACACAAAAACCCGCTTCTTTACAATCCACGTAAATTATTTTAAAAATAATAAAAACTGCAGTAATCACAAGCGTAATTCTCAAACCACGTTGGATTTACAGAGTTGAAATAAAATAAGTGTGGGCCGGTGGGTTACTGCCCACGGTCTTTGACATTAAAGCCTTTGTGCAAGAGGCAATTTTATAATGCCTCTTGAAGTCTATAAATCACTGACTATAATTCATTTTAAGGTAAATAATAATTATTCGTAAAGTATGCGTGTAAACAAATGATTGTCCGTAAATTTCTTTATAATTCGATTTTAAAACGTGCTTAATCTTATTTTTATTCTTAATTATGGGTAAATTTGAACAAAAAAGATATTTACTTAGTGAACAGTGGTATGAGAACATACAATATCGGCGGAACAACCTTTTTATACCGTATAAATGGAAGTTACATTTCAGTATACAATATACGTTTGTGTGTTTATAGTTATTGCTATCAATCAATCAATAACACTTTATTGACACCACATAAACTAATAAGACAATAAACACATAAATGAAAATCTATTGCTATCTATTACTTTAACAAATTAACAATTAGTTATCTTCAACTAGATGGCGTACTTCGTATCACCTATCAATGAGTTGACCCCATATTTTCTCAACGTTTAAACCTTCCCTAGACTACGACAAACATTTCAAAACCAAAATCAGTTAAATCGGCCCAGCCGTTCTCGAGTTTTAGCGAGACAAACGAACAGCAATTGATTTATATACATACATATAAGTATATAGAGTATATAGAGATTTGTCGTTTTACTGGTATTTTCACTCTAATCCAATTCAAATTCTTTGTTGTAAATGATTATTATGTATGATGAATTAACAAAAAATCAGTCTTTTCAATTTGATCAACTAACGCCAGATTTCTATTATTAGTCAAAGTCAGATAATCTCTAATAACACAATGGTTAAATACTTGCAAGTAACAATATATAATATTGACATTCGACATGTCAATATTAGTGCAATACAAGTAATAAATTAGTGACACGATAAGGATAATGTGAATTACACAGTTTTTTTTTTATCACCCGTACGAGTAGGTATGTTGATTAACTGACATAGTTAAACTAATTTTAGTTTTTTTTAACTAAATTATATATTATTTAGAAAAATGTTCTTTTTACTATATAATTTTTAAGCTTCTTTTTAGGTATGTTGATTAACTGACATAGTTAAACTAATTTTAGTTTTTTTAACTAAATTATATATTTATTTAGAAAAATGTTCTTTTTACTATATAATTTTTAAGTTTCGCATAATTCATTTTGGTTTTACCTGATAGACATAATTGATTGTTAACAATACAACTTTTAGTTCAATAACTTAAATTTTCGTATTATTTTTGTTTAACTACCTACATACCTGGCACAGTTCCTTGCGTTTACGGTTTCGGTGCATTTTAGCCCTCTCCCCCATATTCTACACCTTAGTGCGCTCCTGCTCATCCTTGCCATCCCCGGTAGTCGGCTTGTGACAAACTTCGTCTAGTCGTGCAGATGTTATTTTGCTGTTGGCTGCCACCTGGCACATACTACAATGAACACACATCTGTACGACACACGAATACAGATGCCTCCCGTATTTTATTATCAAAACTGACATGGCTATAGTAAATTAATTGAGCCGATCCATCCCACAGCAACATATTTCAAATTTACCTTTTTATGTGTTTAATTCTGTATACTTTGATATTTGATTACAGTATTAAAATCATCTGTATAACATAAGTGTTAATTCTAAATTTAAGTGGTTTATTTATTTCGATACACCAACAGTGAACATATTTCACATTCTTAATTTTCTACTTAGTTCATACATAGATCTGATATGATCACCTTTTACAGGCATATATGGTTTAATGGTTTGACTATTGCTACATTATATAAAATAACTTTGTACGTTATGTATAAATTCAATCTAATTGAAAAGTAAATAAAATCAAAGGGTAATTTTTTTTAAATCAGTCTAGTTTACATATAGACTTTATCAGTTTGTTTTTAAAAATAGTTTTTAGTTGTTTAATAAAGTGATTAAATGATTAACTCTAAATACAATTAAGTATACAAAAACGAACTTGATTTTATTGAACCCACTAGAAAAAGTAAGCACACATATTAAAAATATTTTAAAACACCGCTCGCTCTGGCACTAAGCTAAGCCTGAAATTACAAAAGAACGACACACTTTTCAACTTTTTTATATTACTAAATCCTTTTGTTTGCAAGTCGATTTGACTGAATATAGTCATTAAAATACAGTTACATGGCTTTGTTTAAAAATATTTATTCAGCCTTACGAACGTGTTGATAACAGTTGAGTACCGGCTATCAACGTAGGTACCACGCTGATGCTTGATTATTATAACTACATAAACCCAAAAATTTTGATTGCCGCCAACTTCAAAATGGTGAAGGAAAACATCGTGAGGAAACCTACATGTCTGAGAGTTCTCAATGATCTTGAAGATGTGTGAAGTCTGCCAACCTGCACTTGGCCAACGTGGTAGACTATGGGCTTACCCTTCTCACAATGAGAAAATGGCCCGCGCCTAGCAGTGGGACAGTTTGTACAAACAGGGCTGAAAAAAAAAAAAAAAAAAAAAAAAAAAACTAAAATATAAACAAATATGAATTTCCTCAAAGCAACGCCTGTTCAATAAATTTTCTGCAATACCTACTTACTTTTTGGTCGATTTTATTTTAGTTTTTCCTCAGTGTTACAAAACATTATCATGAATATTGAAGGCGGGAACCGTGGAAACAAGGTCCTCCGTCTGCCCCTGATTGTAAACCAATACAACAAACACACCGACTGTCCGCCATTTGCATATGGGTAAATACAGGATTCTCTTTTGTGACGTTGATCGCAACCTCCTCAAAAGTAAAAAGTAATATCGATAATTCACCGGGACAACTGCTTCATCTGTATCAAGCACAGGTCCGATCGTGTATGGAGTACTGCTGCCACCTTTATGATGGATCAGCCAAGTATCAGCTGGAAGCTTTAGAATCAGTAGACCGGCGAGCTGTGAGGTTAATCGGTGACGATAAACTAGCTGCCAAGAAGCTACTTAGCCTCGAGCACCGCCGTCAAGTAGCATGTCTGTCTATTTTCTACAGGATTCATTTCGGGGAATGTGCGCAAGAGCTTCACGACCTAATTCTACCCTCCTCATTTCACTACAGGACTAGCAGAAAATCGGCGAATTACCACACCTCGTTGAAATGCCAAAAATCTGTACTCAGCGATATCGATCCACATTCCTGTTGCGTACTGCACAAGAATGGAATTCGTTGCCGCCATCTCTGTTTCCTGAGACCTACGATCTTGGAATTTTCAAGGCTAGAGTGAATAGATATCTTCTAGATCGACGAGCTCCATCCTCGGCCATACCGTCAATTAACATCAGGCGAGTTGGTGGTCAATCGTAGATCTATAGTGTATAAAAAAAATATTGGATATTTTTTTTGAGTTTAGGTAATTTTAACTTATTTATTCGCAGTTTATCTGTACCAGTAAGAATTTTAAAACAAAAAAATGTTTGTGCTTGAGACCACACGACAGAAGTGAAAACTTAATCAAGGCGACATTACTAATATGAAATAGCAGTATAGAACTGTCGCGTTGTCTATAACTACCTGAACAATCGTTACATAACCGAGCGTGACGGCTCAGTCTCATTTCAAAGTTAACATTTTTAAAGTCAAGTAAATATTTTTTTGTAGTTTATAACAATATCGTAATATCTAACATCTATAGCTAAGGTTACTTGTAAACATTTCTTGGTAATTAATATTTTTGTATTTTTATTTAATAACCACAAAATAAATTGCGCCGCGCATCTAAAGAAGTTTTCAATCAAGTTAAAACTGAAAAAATAAATAACGCTTACCAATAAGAAATCCTAATGCAATTCATAACCAGTCAGTCATTACCCTATGTAATAGGGCGAATTCTGTGGTCATTACTATAAACCGTTCAGTTGACTTCGTCCATTTTCCTTCCTTTTCATTTTTCCTACTTCGTCGAACTGCCAACTTTGTCGACTCCAAACTATCTTTTTCATACTGCAACTAAAATAAAAATTGTAGCCAAACATTAGTACATGTTTGTGTAATTCAGTTCACCCCTGCCATTTCACTAAACATTGCTTTTTTTTTTTTAGCTCCACAGACACCAGGGTCCGTGACCTTTGTCATAATTACAAACTATTGTTTACTACTTATCGTTACGGGAAAATGATTTTGTTCTAAACATCGCTTCCAATAACATAAATTGACTCAAAACTAGTCTAATTAAAAAGGCTGCACGTTTATTTTTATTATCAGTTTTATGTTCGTGTTTCATATCTGTAAAAGTGCAATTTGTTTATTTGTTTATTTTACATTGCATTACAATTACATACATAGCATAGGTACATACATAATCACCCTAATAGGGTATAGCAATCTAGTGCGGAGCGGAACGGTTTATTCTATTATGTGTTTGTCTTTAAAAAACTCTTCTATCGTATAATAGCCTTTTTAATTAATATATTTTTTAGGGTTTGTGAAAAATTCTGTATATTTTCTATTTCTTTCAGCTGCGTTGGTAAATTATTATATATTTTGATAGCCATAGAATGAGGGCCGGAGCTGTGTATATATAGTTTGGAAGATGGCAATATCAAATTATGTTTATAGTTCGATCTCATTAGGCAATCTCTTTTATAAGCAAATTTTGGGAAAAATTGAGGGTGTTTTTTTATGAATATGCAGTTTTCGAAGATATATAGAGAAATTAATGTCAGAATTTTGAATAAATATATGTTAGTATTAAATTGAATGAAAATATTTTTATGGTAAAGACGTCATCAAATTCTGAACATGAAAATATTGTTTAATTTTTAACATCTTATACAAACAGTTGACCCAAGCAGGTGGTCAGCCCGGGTAACTTGATATAGTCGAAAAACTAGTTCAGATTCGCAAAATTTACTCACATTCAAGAGTCAATAAACAGGTGTATCGTAGACAGCCGCTATTATTATTCATAAGTTCATACCTATCACTTCGTCTAGTCCGAAAAAACAGCTCTCGTAGTACTTTTGGAAAAAACCGGTCAGGGTATTTGTTTCTTTGTATGAAAAAAAAACTTAGTGGCTAATAATTATAATATGACATTTGGAATATAAGAGCTATGAATTAACATGTCCACATCAGTTGGATTGGGAGTGCATTAATTATTATTGAAAGTGGGGCCAGAGGTGGCTGTCACTGTTAAGTTAAATAATCTAAATAATTAAATTTGACGGAGTTTTGGCGGGAACGTCTAAGTAACGTGTTGTTGCTTTGTTTTATTTTCTTAAACTTGTGTTATTTTGAACATTAATGCTATAAAAATGGTGGTGTTTTATTCATTAAGTGTTCGATAAGGTGCGTGAGTGTGGGCAAGTGAAATAAAGCAGTAAAACGTGTGATTTTTCGTTGTCGGCAAAACTCCATAGAAGCTTCTAGTAAAGTCGCTACCACTTTACTGAAGCAGGACTCGACTTATAAAATGACTGTATACGTGATTTAGATTGTGACTAGAATATTTACAACTTGTTTTATTCAAGAAACTTGAAAAAATCCTGATACTTGACACTGGCAAATGCTTTAATGCGGGTCCAATACAAAAAAGAAGAAGAAGAATAAATTTGACAGAACGTTAAAATGTCATTGTCACCGATCGTTCCATTTGTTGTCGTAATTGTTATTGTGTCAATTGATTTTTGAAAATGTGATTTAACGCATATTGTTCGACCTTTTTGAACTATAAAAAACTCAAAAAAAAAAAAAAAAAAAAAATGTTTCATTAACGCGCAGGTGAACCCGCAAAGCTTGACAAGTAAATCGATTATTATTCTAAAATTACTTACGTAAAATTAAGTACCTGCATGAGAAATAATTAGTATATCATTAATACGCCTACCTATTATTCTTATTTTGACGCAGATGAACGTAGACTATGTTAATGGCGTGTGTCTTACGTAGGTAGATGTAAACAAGTCATATTTATTCATTTTCATTCGTCTCATATTTAATTAACTTGATTAAAATCGAAAAATAAAAGGAAAGTAGATATAAAGATTTAAATGTTAAAGTTAGATGCTTGACGTCATTCGGTTATTCGAACTAAGACACGTAAGCATGAAACCAAACACTAGCTTTTTGATGTGTTACGTTTTTCCTGTTGATCTAGCAAACATTTATCATACTATACGTTACATAAATCATATTGCAATGCATGGAAAAATACAATTTCAGTCGACGCCACAAACTTCTATATGATACTCGACGCCCGCTAGAAACACTGTCCCAGTTTTCATACGTATCGAAGCGATACTATTTACGTAGTATTTAGGTATAGACGTTTGCTAGAGTTCTAGATTTCTGTTCACAAAATCAACAAATGCTATATTTAAACAAATATTGCTGCAAAGTGTAGCATTTTTATACGAGGGGGTAAAATCAATGGATACCCTATGCCATTAGGGATGTGGCCGGGATTGTTTTTTTAATTCGATAATAGGGTTGTGAATGACCGCTAACTCGCCTGATGTTAAGCGACAGTGGCGGCCTACGGAGGAGCCCGCTTGCCTAGAAGGAACCTATTCACTCGCGATTTGAAGACACCCAGATTATATCCACCAGGAAAGACCCATTCAGGAAGAGTGTTCCACATCTTCATCGTGAACTGCGTTTCGTTCGAGTCTTTACAATGTCTACCATGAAACGATGTGGCTTTTCGTGCCTCTTGCCGTCCAATAGAAAAAAGCGCAGGGGGAATAAGATCATACAAATCAGATACACAGATTATTGTGTGAGATTGTACTCATCTCGACTACCAGCATTAGTGCTAAACAAAGGATCCTGGGCTTTCCAGAGGAACACACACTGGAGCTCTGCAGAGCCTGCACTGTGATACGGCTCGTTTTTGAACTGATAGCATGTTGTGCACTACTCTATCTAGTCCACATTCTCGACCTCACAGAGTCCATGCTCTCGACCATCTCCAAGCCCAAATATGCTTTCGTTTAGAACCTCGCCACCAAGTTATACCCTAGGAAGTTCAGTTGGAAAATAAATAAATATAAAGGAACCAATGAATACTCCTTCACTTTAAAATACATCACCATGCTAAGGTCAAGCAGTCTACTTTGATGATCTATTTGTTGAGGACAAGAGTAGAGAGTAGATATTTCACTGGAATACTTGCCTAGATTACGCAGTCTTGTAAAAAACAAACTGAGAACAAATATACACTATATTCAGTCCATTACCTACTTCCTAGTTTTGTGTTTCATTCAGACTTAAAACTATTCAATTTGGTTGTCGAAGGTTTTACCGCTTTGTTATAGGCGCCACTGGTTGTCTCGATAAGGAAATATGTTTTCATTTATAATACCCACTAAGTACTACTAGTAAATATTTTCCTGTAACTCTGCAATCTGGTAAAGTAATGAACCTGTTTTACGTGTGCCAGGCTCTGAATAAGTGCTTTTAACAAGAAATCGGCGTTAATTCGAGATTTAACTTTTATAAATACCTACTACAAGAGTGTTTTAATTATAAAACAACACTGTTTTACTTATGTCAGTGTTCCCAAATTAATTTAGTTTTCTAGTAACTGCCATCCATGTTCCTACCTTGTTTATTTGCTTTATACACAAATAGCATGATTGAACTGTTAGTTTTTTCCTATTTAACCGGAAATGGAGAAATTATACAAGTTTTCCAGTGCTCTCTTCAGCAATATCATCAAAAATAATCTTGTAACTGTTGTAGAAATAGAAACTATTTGTGTGAACTTATTATGTATCCTTTTATCTATATTACTAGGGCAAGTTGCCATAATAAGAAAACCTACAGATATAACAATAAAATAGATATTTACGACTAGATGTGTCAGCATTAGTATATTGTGTATCTATGTCTAGATTTTTGCGATTAATTGAAATCATTGGATAATTTGGATTTAATACACGATCACTAAAGTCATATTTATTTTACATATTAAAAACTAATATATTTATAAAACGTGCAATGGTTATTTCAGTTTAAATGTTTCACAGATAAATATTTCTTTCACCAGAAAATGTGTTCCATATTTTTTCCAAACAAAAACAAAGCGGTATTCTCCCCGAATACTTAACAGATGCCCTATTGTTTTGTAGGTTAGCTTCCTAAGCTTACTATTTATTTAAAGAGTTCCGTTGTTCAAAGTGTTCGTCGCAGCCATTGCTATTCAAATTCAAACCATGGAAATGTTTAACGACCTGCTTCGTTCAAGGCGATCCTAGTTCATAGTTAATAGCAGTCACATTGTTATCTGGTGCGTCAGTTGGCCTATTTGTAATGAAAAATAACAGTTTCATACACACATGAATTATGTACTTAGATTTATATGAACTACTTTTATGACTATGACCAATATAATGTTGAAGTTTGAAGATATGAAGAGAACATAGATTTTGTGACATGCTAAACAAATTTCAATCAATATTAGTAGGAATTTACACACCGCCATCTAAGCAAAGCCTGTACTATGAGAACCAGATAGTGTATAGAAAATCCATAAACAATTTAAAAACAAACATACTTAGAGACAGTCAAACATAGATGACATCTATCTACATTACATGTTTGTCCTGAGTGGATATAGAACCCACGACCTACAACTTACAAGGCGACGTACTATCATCTGAGTTCCTAGCCCCTCGTTTTATCTTGATTTTTTGCGTTACGATAAATTATTATCACCTCACCAGCTTGGAAAGATTGCTCTCTTGTTCCAGAAACAACATGAAAGCCCCGAATTATTATCCAGCCTAACTTGAACTTGACGAAGTTACATATTTTTCGCTAAGCTTCCTACCGTACAATTTTCATAAACGTTAAAAAAAAATAAAGTAAAAACTACGGGTCCCTCACGTCTGTTTTAAGCCGAAATATCCGACTATAGTTTCAACCGCATTCGGCGGTCTATTTCAAAGG
Source organism: Lycia hirtaria (assembly GCA_947563715.1). Taxonomy (NCBI): domain Eukaryota; kingdom Metazoa; phylum Arthropoda; class Insecta; order Lepidoptera; family Geometridae; genus Lycia; species Lycia hirtaria. The sequence continues at coordinate 7,139,198 of OX387383.1, forward strand.
AGCAGCGCACACGTCACTCTCGGTCGTGCAAGGCGCGTTACCGACCGAGACTGACGTGTGCGCTGCCCCTTTGAAAAAGACCGCCGAATGCGGTTGAAACTATAGTCGGATATTTTAATTATTTTTTTAACGAAGAAGTGAAATGTTTTCCTAAACAAGGTGATGTGTTTTGTAGGCTTTGTAAGATGATTTTGTAAAGATATTTATACTACAACAAAAGTAGGTCGAGTTCTAATTTCCTTTGAACCAATCTACGTTCGTTTTTACATTCTAATTGATAGCTCCATTAAACCATTAACGGTTTTCTTTATCGGCTTTTGTTACAGCATCCATCCTATTTCTTACTTGACTGAGCATTCGACTTGCTTTTGTGTTTTTTTTTGGAAGATACTACGAAATTGGTTCTTAAATGATAGCTACCAAGTTATATATCTATTTCACAATTTGTACAACTTTTTTAACCGATTTCCAAAAAGGAGGTCTTTGATTCGACTGCATGTTTTGTATGTTTGTTACGTGATTACTTCGCCAATTATTGATGTTTTTTTTATTCGGTAGGTTATTTTTTGTATACTTCAGAGGTGGTCCCATATAAATTACAAAATAGTCAGATTCAGTTAGATTCGTCTTCACCTCTAGTGTCATAGGCTATATTTTCTTGTAATAATAATAATAAATCTCCATCTTAAATAATAAACAAGAGGTTGTATACAATAATTGTAAAAAATGCGCATTTATAAACTTTAATAGCGATTTTACGCATACTTTCTCACAAAAAAAGAAAACCTCAACAGCATATCAAGAGTAAGGAAATCATAAGTTAGACCCCCAAAAACTGCTTTTCTGCAGTCGGGTATTTTGTTTTTCTTTTAACATAGATACTTATTTAATGGTCAAGTGTCTTGAATTATTACAACTATACAATATCATACACTGCTACACAAATAAGTAGATTAACCCCAGACCGATGAAGGTTAATAGATAAATCTAAATACTCAAACCACTACCAGTAGACAGCGTACCCAGCATGATTTCAATTCTATTGACAACAAACTGCATATTCAATTATATTATACATTTACTAGATGTAAGCCCTAATAACAATGCCCCTATACAGCTGCTATATACCAATATTAATTTATTAGTGACATTTTATGATTATTATTTTAGTGAATTGTTATTATACGATTAATTAAATTATTATAATTGGAAATAAGAACATACAATGTATTAACTGACGCATCCAAGAACATTGCTAATGATGTCAACGGAGAAAATAAAGAATTGAATTGAATTAAATTGTTTCCTCTCAACCGGGACCGAAACACTACTACGTACTTGATGACAGGCCTGTACGTACCTACTCTGACCACAGCAACCCAGAGCCGGTATCTTTTACCAAACATACCTACAGCACGGCATCGGAAACAAAACAAGTATCAATGTTAAAAGAAAAACAAAATACCCGACTGCAGAAAAGAGGTTTTTGCAGCCCAACTTATGATTTTTTTTAATTTTGATGTACCCAGTGTCACTCTCACAACTAAAACGAATCTATTGACACCACTCACATCAAAATCGGTCAAGCCGTTTAGGCTCTAGGGCGTGTCAAAGAAATATACATACATACATACAATCGAAAAACATAACCCTCCTTCTTACGCAGTCGTGTAAAAATAATTACTGTATAAAAGTGACCAACTTTACCACAACATGATTTTACTATATATTTTCCTTCCGCTTGTGTAACAAACTGCTGCAAAATAAATTCATTTGTGTGTTTTACGAAAATATAAACTTGAATGCTCACAACGAAAATGAAGAATTAGATGTTTCGGCAAATGTTGAATCGGTGTCATTTATTTGGAAAATACGCATAATCAAACTAAATTGTTCCAAACTTTATATACCCTCAAATTCCGGCAAATTGTTTCTTTTTTAATCATCACATTAAATTACTCATAAAATAATTTGTATATAGTACCTACTTTATACTAACAAATGTTTTTTTAACTATAACCCTAGAATACCCTCACCCTCCCACCCAACCCTCTAAACTCGGTTTATTGTGACGTCCAACCAACTCAATCATGTCTTTGATTCTCTATCTTGTAAGGAAAAATAGGCGTGATTTTATGTTATGTATGTAATGATTTACTTATCCGTCGTAAATTAATTTTTTACTCACGTTTTTCATAATAATTTTTTTACCCATTTTAAAGAGTGATTATTTTATTAAATTTATATTCAATTACCATTCTTTTTCATGATCCTATAATTATATTTGTTTTTTTTTTAAAGTATAAGTATATTTCAGGGGTGGTCTCATAAAAATCATTGACATATATGTATATTTTGACAATATACAATATATTTTATTGTGACAAAAACTTCTTTTTACTATAATTACATAATAAGATAGGATATAATATATTTTAATATATGTATTTAGAATTAGATCCTACTATTTGAATATTTCTTCATGCGCCTGCTGATTGAGTAGTTATTTTTTAGTTTTTTAAAACTAATGTATATAATCACATACAGTTATTTAAAATCTTCATTATACATTCGCAACGACTCGACAAATGGCCGGTCGCCATATTTACGAGCATAATTCCAACTTGGCTATAACAGCCGATATTTAGTTTCATGCTTCCTCCAGCTTACAACACTAGAGACTGGATTATAACCAGTCTAGGTACTCTACTCGGTCTAGGTTGTTCTCGCATGTTGTCTAGCCACGCCTCTGTTATGCCTAGGATACATTAGCGGACTGTTCCGAAGATAAAGCGCTCGTGTTTATGGTTCCTACTTTTAAGAGCGAAGTTTTGCGATATTTGCCACGAATCATGATAATTTTTTTCATACAATGGGATAAAACCTTTTTTCAACTTATGTATATTATCCGATTTGTTTATTTCTTAATGTCAACGTGGGTAACTTTGACTCCTTGTCAAACATTGTACATAGCCTTTTTCTAAAAAAAAACGGTTTTTTTCCAAAATATTAGTAGTCAAAAAGACTGTTAATTAATTAGTTCAATCATTTGACTGCTAATAATTAGGAAAAAAAAATAGGAACTTCGAATAACTTTACAGTAGTCATTTTTTTTTTCAAATATCCTCTGACTTTTTCTAGTCACTAATTAAACTGAAATTGACAGATTTACAAAAATGCTACGGTAATCGATCATTTCATTTGTTTCCGGATTTTTTCCGAAATTAACGACAAGTCGATTACAACACGACATAACATAAATGAGATTAGATACAATATGAACATTCTTGCAATATTTCATAAATAATGCCATTACAGCGATGTCTCGGAGGACCACAAAGACGGATGATAACCCCAATTAAACAAATAAAAAACGTCTAATTCGGTTAATAAAGAGTTAGAAATTCCGCTTTTTAACCGACTTCCAAAAAGAAGGAGGTTCTCAATTCTACTGTATGTTTGCCGAAGCGGTTACTCCGCTAATAAAATGAATTATTTTTGATGATTCTTTTTTGTTATTATTTACCTACCAAAGGTATATATATATATTTTTTAAATCGGTTCAGTACTATAATTTATATAAAAATACATCAGTTTTTTTTTTACTCTAATTATTTATGTATACGCGCGCGCTCCACAATACCTTTAACAGAAGAATGCTCTTTGGATGTGAGTATTATTTTGAAGATAAAACCTCTTGTGTTTACGGTTCACGCTTTTAGCATAACTGGAAGAAGCGAAATTAATATTACCGGTGTGATATACGCAACTTAGTAGATTAGGTACAAGTACAAGTAGCTGTAAGATACATCGTTTTACTCTTACTCATATTATTCCGATATTATCTCATTTTCGAGCAATTTACGAAGTTAAATTGTCCTAACTCCGTTCTTGTGACGTATTTACATCAATCGGTAAAGTCTTATTTATGAGTAATTAACATACTCCGCTTGTTATGGCTGAAATGATGATGATGACCTGTAGTATAGAACTTTACGAATGAAGTTAGCTATCTCGCTCGCACATTACTATTATTAATTTTTTTGAATTTTATATATATTATTTCATCGTCAAACACAATGACAGTGTTACTGGTTGGGAATAACATTACAGTTGTTCCCATCCAGTAACAGTCTTACACGTTGGGAATTTTCGAATCAAATTTACTCATTGGGAACAAACAATTACACCACATATTACACGAAATACGCTATAGTAAATTCATTAAAAAATACATAAAAACAGATTTAAATTGTTTGTATGTATTACGACAAATAAGTACGGTACGTACGGATTCCCAAAAATTATATTACCTACACAATTTGTTTTAAAGAAATCCAGTTTTATTTATCATCTGATATTTATTTATAGGTATAAATATAGGTACGTCTCGTGAGGATAATGTACAAAACACTTTACTATATCAATAATTAAATTGATGGAACCACTCAGATTCCACTTTTGATATACTGTTATTATATTTTCAATTAACAAATATTTTTTTAGAAATAACCATGGTTCAAACAATTCGTTTAGAGGTTTATAATTTTTTAGTCTCCCTGTGGAAAAGCTATCATAACTTTGTCAGCTGCACAGCCTTTAAGCTGTAGTGGGCTAACATAACTGTATATGTTTTTCTTTAATCAGATAGATCTACGATTAACATAAACCAAAGTGTAGAGCGCAGTCCTTTACCACACAGGGCTAGAGGGCACAAGACTTTTGATATACAAAACTTTGAGTAGTTTGACCTGATGATCTTGACTACCCACATAGAGTCGCCACCACTCAAGTCCTCTATTATGTACGCGGGGCGGTTTAATCGCATTCGGGCCATGCATACTAATAATTATTATGGTATTATGTGTTTTAGCGGACAATGGTCAAATTTAGTTTTAAATTCTAAAATTACTCGGGCCATACATACTAATCTGGTATTATGTGTTTTAGAGACATTGCTCAAATTTTGTTCTAAATAAAAAAAAAACATGATTGGACCTAGTCGTGGCGCGGACTCTAGTAGTTCAGAAACAGCTGTATAATATTGATCGAATGATATGCGGCTGTTGATTATCGATTCGAATGCAGAATCGATTTAGTAATTGGAACGTGAATTATCTGGTGTGTCGTCCAGTGGACGAGCGTCCATCGGCCAGTGACCCGAGCCATCTGTTCATAGTGTTTGAACACTTTTACTTTTGTTCGATTCAATCAATTGATCGATTACTTCTACCTACATTAGTAACTGACCATATATATTTACAAAAAAAAAGTATATATGTATTCTATCAGCCATCTAGTTCTATAGAACTACAAACGAACTAATATAGTACAACCTTTGCTTAGTTTGGGCTAGATGGTGTTGTGTGAAATGTCCAAAAATATTTATTATTATTATTTATATTACTGTGTACTTTCACAGCTGCTTGTTTTCTATCTAGATAAATAGATAAACGATAACTAGAGAAACGGAAATAACAGTTTTATCTGTCAAATGTCAAAGAAAAACAAGATAATCTAAAACTTGATAATCAGCTTTTTTTTAAGTCGATTAAAATACGTTTTAGGTGCTAGCTTTTATTCATTCATTCATCTCACCCATAAGAAGTCCACTGCTGGACACAGGCCTCCCCTATGGATTTCCAAAAAGACCGATTGGAAGCGGCCTGCATCCAGCGTCTTCCCGCCACTTGTATGAGGTCATCTGTCCATCTTGTGGCTGGTCTTCCTACGCTGCGTTTGCCGGTACGTGGTCTCCACTCGAGAACCTTTCGGCCCCATCGGCCATCAGTTCTACGCGCTATGTGCCCTGCCCACTGCCACTTCAACTTGCTAATCCGCTGTGCTATATCGGTGACTTTTGTACGTCTACGTATCCCTTCATTTCTGATTCGATCTCGTAGAGAGACTCCGAGCATAGCCCTCTCCATAGCTCGTTGCGTGATCTTGAGCTTCCTTATAAGCTTTTATTAATGCAATGAAACAACAACAACATGATTTTCGACAATATTGAATGCTTGATGAGGGTAAGCTGATAATTCTATATAATCCACTATCACTAGCATATCTGTAAATATTAGCTATCAATAAACATATCTGAATCTGAAAACTCCTTACGGTGCCTGAAAAAATAGTTGAGGACAACTCGAAGATCTTATCACAATTTTCGACAATTTCCTGGGACCATCTTCATACCGTCCTTCTTATGTGTAATGGAAAATGCCTGCGACGATACTTCCCCATCTCATAATCATCATCATCAGTCTATTTAATGTACATCGACCGCTGGTTATAGGCCTCCCTAAGGAACGCCTTGTATCACGGTCTTCTGCTTTGCATATCCACTTGCCACCATTCGCCTATCGCGGGTCTCAGGAAGAGCATTCCATAATCTAGCAGTCCGCACAATGAAAGTGGAATTAAAGCGTTTCGTTCAGGTTTTTGGCTATCGATTCTTCTACAGATATATCCAGTCCTGTGCAACTTCAGTTTGCCAGTACTACCCACCTACTACATATATACATAATACACCTACTCGTTTCTTGGCTAATATTTTATTTGGCATTGTTTCAGATTTACAACAAAGAAGTCACTGATTTGCTGAACGTGGTCATAGGTGTGTATCATAAATAATGCTAAGCATTCCTAAATGTGTACTGGGTCTGACAGTGACTGACGAATTTTAAGGGGTCATTGTACCCATCATTATACAACTTTTACATTGCAGTCCATTTTGAAGTTGCAAAAAGAAATTATTTGTTCTAAATTATTTGTTCTACTATATGTTTTTTTTTCTAATTCTAATTATTGTTTGTTACAATGACCCATAAAAAATTGAGCACTGTCCACTGATACACCTAGTATACATAAATCTAACAATAGTGCAGTGGCGAATTCAGGATTTTGGCTGAGAAGGGCTTGATCCTGGTGAGGGTAGGTTTTATCAATAGCCTATCAAATCAAATAGCCCCAATCGTGTACACTTATCGAGAGTATACTTTGGTGTAAACCATACTAAAAAATAATAATTAGAATACCTATTATCAAATTTAATTTAAGATTTGCCATGAGAGGACTCAGATGGTTCGCCTCCTCCCCCCCCCCCCCCCCCCAAACTTGAGCCCCTTAGCGTCCCACCCCCTGGATCCGCTATTTCTATAAACAGACTAGACAGATCGTGCATTGTAAATATAAGAGAGACATATCGCATCCCCGTAATACAGCATAACCTTGTTTCATCTTCCCCATTCCACTACAGGAAAAGTAGAAAGTCGAGAAATGATCAAAAAGGGCCCAAGGTCCATAACTTTTTCCTATTGCGTACTACACAGTGGAATTTCCTGCAGCTTTCTCTGTTTGTTTCCTGGGAAATACAATCATAGAAAATTCAAAGTTAGAAGGTATCTCATGAACAGAAAGTTTTCCGTCTTCAGCCACGCCATCGCTTACCATGAAGCAGGTTGGTGGTCAAACGTAGATCTAGTGCGTATAAAAGAACCTTGCATATTGATAAAATACAAATACATTTTACCTTCATCCTGACTAATATTACAAAAGCTAATGTAACTCATAACTCTGTATAAATTGGAATAAAATATTTTTTGTAATGTGTAGTTTATCCGCAACACGTATAGGTTAATAGTATATTGTAATAATTCAGAAAATAATGCAAATTTAAAAGATGTTAGGTATTATGTCAAATCCAATACCTATGTTTATATTAAGACCATGTACACATATAAAATTCCCATTTTTGTCTGGCTACGGTACAGGCAACAGGAAAAGTTATGTTCTTACCGACTTCAAAAATAAAGATATTAACAAATCGGTTTTTATTATTTTATTCTATTTTTTATGCTATAATTAGCGCATAACTCATTTATAACCCTATTTTAAAAAATATTTTTCATCAAGTTCGGTCAGTAATTTGATTATCATAATAAAATTACGCATGTTGAAGTCGATTATTCAGTTTTTTTTTTTAATTTACATACTCCGTCTGGTGAAGTACCTAGCTACCTACGTTTGCCGGTTATACCGCCAAACAGTAGAGCTCAAACATTACGGAATTTATGTGTTCCAGAATAAATGGAAATGTTACCACTTACCAGCAAACTTTCCTGACAACGATATTCAACACCTAATATCGACTAAGTACTCGCTTAGAATGATTACCTACAATTTTTTGAAACAGGTGGCGATGTCCACCAGTGATGGACACGGAAGTGGGGGACTACTGGAATAAACGATATTAGACTATTTTAGACTAAATTGTAATTTGGGGTAAATTAAAACTTTTATTTTATTAAATCTCATAATTGTTTACGCGAATATTTATTTACTAGATGTTCTGCATTAGCCAAGGTAAGTATACTGAAAATTCATCACAAAAATCTATGCGAAATTTGATTTTTAAAAAAACCCCTGAAGTGTAACAAAGTTCCTTACACCTAAAAAAAATAAAAAATATACATGTGTGAAGTGTACAGTAAATGCTACACAGAATTGGAAACACTTATTTCACAATAACAACACTTTACCGACGCCCTTCGGTCGCTCAAAATAAAAAATAAACAGCGGTACCTACCAACAGTAAAGCAATTAAGTTAGTTCTTAACTCAGTGCTCCGGTCAACTCGTTTTATTAAATTGTAGCCAACATGCTACATCGTGCATCGTTCCAGTGACGCTGTAACCCAATTACAAAGTGTTTTTATTACCCTCCCGTATGTAGTTATGCATATCCTCACGCACTATGGCGTCACTGCACTTTTACAATTAACATACGTACATTGATTGACACAGTGCAAAAGCTTCGAATAAAACTATTGTTAGCAAGTAAATAGGGCGAATTCTGGGGGAAGGGGCCCGAGGCATTACTACCTATAGCCACCCGTTAGAATCTGTAATCATGTTTACTTATCACATTTGAACACTTTTATTCTTATCGCATTTGACTGTATTCTGGACAATAGCTTAAATATTAAACTGGATAATTATTTTTTGAAAAACTGAAAAAAACGACTTTAATATGCAATTCGTTTACTTGGATGATTATTTTGTTGCAAAAACCAAAGTACTGAACCGATTTTGATAAAATTTATACGGGACCACCTCTGAGGTATTACCTACCAAACAAAAAATAATCATTAAAAACAATTCATACTTGGTGGAGTAATCGCTGAACAAACACACAAAAATATACAGTCGAATGGAGAACCTCCTTCTTTAAGTTTCCTGAAATTCGGTAAACAATACGACGGATCTACGATTGACGACCAACTTCTGATATTATGCGACAGTGTGGCGAGGATGGAGCTCATCGATTTAGAAGATATCTATAGTATTCATTCTAGCTTTTTAGTTAGAATAAGAATAAGAATAAGAATATTTATTAACCTTGAATAACAAACATGTTACAGGTAAGTCAGATTTACACATATTATGATAAATTAACTAAATTTTATGATAATAGCATAAATAAAATGATATAATCGATTTAATTTAAATTATGGTATCCAATAAATTTTAATTACATTTGTTTTAAGACTCCAACCGTTAAAACAAGAATAATCAAAAATATCAATACCTATCATTAAAAATATATTATCTAGTTAATTAAGTATATATACTAGTACAACTACAAATACCAAAATATTATTATATTTTTGCTACGCGTGACTGTGCTTGCTCTGTATTTGTAAAAAATGAGGATTTTGAAAGATCCATTTCCATATATTCACTTAATTTATAAAAAGGGTTATTTTCAAAGAAAGATTTTAATTTATGTTTAAACATACTATAATCAAGTTTGCTAATACAATTTGGCAGCTTATTATACAGTAATATTTTGATATGACGCCCTTGTTTTTCTGCTTTTACTAACCTAGTCTTTGGGATATACAACTTCTCTTTATTTCTTAAATTGTACGTATGCTTATCTTTATTCTGCTGTAAATCAGCTTCATGTATTTCTAGTAGGCTATTATATATGTAAAGTGATTATTTTGTTTTTTTTGAAATATTTTCGTGCAGAACTACGCTTTTTCAGACATTCAATTATCCTAATTGCTCTTTTTTGACATCTTAAAACTTTAATAACATTTATAGCATTTCCCCAAATTGTAACAGCATATCTAATCACAGAATGTATATATGCATAATATACCGATATAAGAGTTGTTTTATCTACTAACGGCTTAAGTTTAAACAAAGCATAATTTCCACTAGCAATTTTCTTACATAATTTGTCAATGTGAGCTGTATGATTAATTGTGTTATCTATTGTATACCCCAGAAAAACATTCTCTTTACTGATAAAATTTTCAAAAAGACCTAATCTTGTTTGATATTGCATTACGACGCTTTTATTAGAATTTAGAATTATACCATTACAATCAAACCATTCTTTAAGCAAGTCCAATGCCTTATTTGTTTTCAATTCTAGATTTTCAATATTTTTATCTTTAATTCCAACATGAGTATCATCTGCGAAAAGACATACATGCATCCATTCTGGCATAGCATTTGCGAGGTCATTTATATAGATTAAAAATAACAAAGGACCTAAAATTGAACCTTGTGGTATCCCCATTGACACATCTCCGTCTAAAGAAGAGGATTCGTTAACACATACTGTTTGGCTACGTTTATTTAGGTAAGATTTCATCATGTTTAATTCAGTGCCACGAAAGCCATAGAATTTTAATTTTAATATTAGTATATCATGTCTCAAACAATCAAACGCCTTTGATAAGTCACAAAATATGCTTGAACATCTGTTTGAGCCGTCTAAAGATTCAAGAATAAAGTAAATTACGTCTCTAATAGCCATCTCAGTCGAACGACCTTTTCTAAAACCGAATTGAGCAACAGTGAACAGATTATTTTCTTCAAAAAATTGTACTGTTCTGGACTTAAGGGCAGTTTCTAGTATTTTAGATAAAGCAGGTAGTATACATATTGGTCTATAATTATTAAGATCTGATGAATCTCCTTTCTTGTAAAGAGGTATCACTCTCCCTGGTTTTAATACATCGGGAAATACACCATCAGCTAAGCAAGAGTTTATAATACTGTGTATTAATTCAAAGATGTTGTTATTATTTAAAATAATATTTCTCAAGGTCCTAGTGCTCATATCATAGATATCTAAAGTTGATTTTTGTTTTAAATTTGTGACAATAGTTATTAATTCCTTATAATCCAATGGATAGAATATAATTGATGTTTGTGGTTTATTTGACTCATCTAGATACTTCAAGCAATTTTTAGCACTAATATCTAAGTTACTTGTCAATTTATGAGCAATTTTACGGAAAAAATCATTGAATAGATTTGCAATATCTTTGGCTTCCGTAACAGTCTCCCCTTTACAATTTTTTACTGAGTGGATTCTAGAACTTGAATTCTGTTTTTTATTACGACCTACTTGTTCATTTATAATATTCCATGTTTCTCTTATTTTATTTGTAGACTTATTTATTCTATGCCGATATTGTAACTTTTTTGCTGAAATCATAGCCTTTTTCAAAATTTTCTTATATTTCTTTATGAGAAGCAATCTTTGTTCACTAGGATCATGATCTTGTAGTATCTCTAATTTGGTTAGTTTGGTTAGTTTCCTAGATTGTCAACCGCAGCGATGTCGTAAGAGCAACTGTCCCACAAGAATCTTTAAAATATATACATACATACATCCGAAAAATATAACCCTCCTTCTTGCGCAGCTGGCTAAAAATACTACTTACCTAATTTGGTATCAATATTAAAATATATAAACACATCTAAACGCAAAAATAGCTACGTAATAAAAAATCTTTTAAAATATCTGTACACGGAGACCAGCTATATTTGTGTTCAAGTTTGGTCTTTAGATTTTCATTATCAGCTTCATTTCGGTTTTGGACATTGACATATTAAGCCTTAGAGTCACATTCTCTATTGGTGTGAAGCTTAACAGCTCGATTCCAGCGCGCCGACCAACATCGATTGTATGCAAAATAAATCATTTATCTAACTGGCAATCCGCATAATGTACAGTGCAGACGCTACACAATACGCTGTCGGCATTGTTCCCTGTTAATTTATGGTGAGATTAATATACAAGGAATAGTGACGTAATGAAACTATTTGATGCGATCAATATTAATTTAGGATTTATTTATTTTGGTGTCAATGAAGTGATTCTATTGATCTTGGATGCAGAGTCACAAACATGTAAAAATATGCTTTTCAAGCCTGCGCACACTACTTAGTGTGCCTACTTTTTGGTTACTTTCAAAGCCTACCGACTGCAACGCTGCCGCGTCGCGTGATGTTGAAGTGTTTAGTAAAAAACTGTTCGCAATTTAAACACTATTGAAAGGTTGTAACATCTTAATTTCAATCGATTAAAATAAATTAGCCGACATAGCGAGTGGATTGGCAAGATGAAGTAGCAGTGGACAGGGCATATAGCACGCAGAATTGTTGGCTGTTGGGGCTGAAAAGTTCTCGAGTACCTAGACTACGCACCGGCAAGCGCAAAGTAGGAATACCACACACAAGGACAGACGATACATATGGGTGCCAGAACGTGAAGACACTAGATTTTAGACAACTGGTATTTTTGGAAATTCATGGAAAACGCCAATGTCTTGCAGCAGACTTCTTATGGCTGAGATGAATATGCTATGAAAATAAGTAAATATGTCATTTATTTATACACAATTAAATTATTTTGAATTTGAATTTTGAATTTGAATTATCTGTATACGTATCTATGTATATCGTTCGGACACTTTTTATTGGTTTTACTTAGAGATTGTGACTCAATAAGTAGGTAGGTATGTACCTATACTCTAGCTCAATATTTCGGTACACGATTAAAGCAACTCAAACGATGCAAAAATCCTAAACTGGATTGAGTTTAGGATTTTTGCAACCTACTTATAAACGGTGAACGCGCATTTGAGTTAAGCAGTGTTTTGTTCCGTTTTCGCACATGTCTGACAGAAAGTGACAAGTCCTTAATCAGTGAATAAGAGTTTAACATGCGCTTATAAGTAAGACGGAATATTTGAGCGTTGAGACTAATTCCTTGCTCACAATAATATTTTCCAAAAATTATCTTACAGATTTTGATAATGAGATGTGTCTTTAGAATCCTTTATATTATCTCCTGAACATCATCAACACATTATGGTTGGTTCTTTTGTGTATTTTTATTGTTTTGTTTGAATTTTGAAGAAAACATAAGATTATCAAAAACTTAAATCTAACTTATTATACTATTATACTTTACTTCATATTCCATTAATATAAACCTCTCTATAAATCTCAAATAATAATAAAAATATATAATATAATATTAATATAAATCTCATTGAGTAAAACAGTGTAATATAGCACTATATTAACAGAGCTAGTTTGTTAGGTATACTTCTTTCTCATATTAACATAAACGCTATTTAGGACGCCGCATTTGTTATCTTATCAGAGATCCTCGATGGCACACCGCACCCGATACTGATAGATAGACTGCACATACCTACACTCAGTGTAATGTACATAATGCCTTGTACTGTGTACATACAGATGTAAGTACTGTTTACTACTATTATTCACTCTTCGTGTATATTTAGTACAGTTATATAGAATATAGTTTTACGACCTAAATGTTACATTGTGTAACTTTGTACACTGGATCAACAGTGTTCACAACGTTAAACGTAAAGTCTTAAAATTAATTCGTAAAGGTAACCAAATCAAACGCCATACTTTTTATTTATATTTTTCTCATTTACGCTCAACTTACAATAAAGTGACAAACACAGTAATTCACACATGAGGAACAAATGTAAGAATATTTATTAACCTTGAATAGCATACATGTTACAGGTAAGTCAGAATTACACATAATCGGCCTTACCGAAAAACGTTACTTAACTTTAAGCATAGATTTTAAAATAATTTGCCAACTTTGCGCTGACACGTAATGACACTTGCGGAAAGAAGACAGAGAATTTAAGACGATGGTTTAAGTTAAGTAACGTTTTTCCCTACCTCAAATAGAAATACCATTATATGTCACGCATAATCATAAATACACGAATAAGTCCGCGTTACCAACAAATCGCTTGTAAGAAATCCACAATTTGGTCGAGGTTGAAGCGTGCAACCTTGGAAGATACTTAATTTACACTTATCTTGGACTCATGACTCAGACTCAGACTCATGTTGTATTTCTCAAGTAAAAAAGAGTAGGTATATAGAGAAGGAGAGTTACATTCGATTTTGTAACGCTAGTTAAGAAGGACGCGATAAATCCGTCAAAATTATTTAATTTCAATAAATAACAAACAATAAATAACATAATAAACACAACAAGCTAACAAACCATTAACTTGTACTGTATACGTATTTATGTATGTACCTACAGTTTACTGTTATTTATGTTATTATTGTACATTTAGTACATTGATATGGAATTTAATTTTACGACCAAAATACTACATTGTATGAAGCTCTAAAAGACAAATAAACTAGCTATTTGAAGGACCACTCTAACACTTACTAGTTACTCTCTCTATTGGATGCTTGTTATCTACTCTTTATGGGACAAAGTTGGCAAGAAAGTAGTGTCATGTGGGTGTGTGTATCACATAGAGTCATAGAAATACTCATGACACACCTTACTTGCTCTTGAAATGACTGCGATTACACGCATTGCTAGTAACCATAGAGATTACTTTATCAACGATACAGATACTATTATATATATCTAGTAACAAACTTTACCTTACCGCGTGTAATTTGTATTTGTATCTGTATGTAATCCGGTATTCTATAGAATACCGGATTACCGGATTACGGATAGTGTATTATATTATGAATATAATTATAGGTACGGCACTGAAACGTGGTCCCTAACTATGGGCCTTATAAGGAAGCTCAAGGTCACGCAACGAGCTATGGAGAGGGCTATGCTCGGAGTCTCTCTACGAGATCGAATCAGAAATGAAGAGATACGTAGACGTACAAAAGTCACCGATATAGCACAGCGGATTAGCAAGTTGAAGTGTCAGTGGGCAGGGCACATAGCACTTAGAACTGATGGCCGATGGGGTCGAAAGGTTCTCGAATGGAGGCCACGTACCGGCAAGCGCAGCGTAGGAAGACCAGCCACGAGATCGACAGATGACCTCATACAAGTGGCGGGAAGACGCTGGATGCAAGCCGCTTCCAATCGGTCTTTTTGGAAATCCATGGGGGAGGCCTATGTCCAGCAGTGGACTTCTTATGGCTGAGATGATGATGATGATAATTATAGTTTGTCACATCACAATGCCTAAAATGGTCAGTAAATATATTTGTAGTAGGCAATGTATAATATTATGTCGTTTAAACCTGCCACATATTCGCGAGGAGGGTATAAAGTATAGTCCCACAAAGCAATACCTATAACAATTATTTTCCAAACAAAAATCGCCCTCAAGTGCGTATTGAATCACCTTTAAGAACAGCTGGATACTAAATTATTTTAAATATCTGCTTGTTCGACTACTAAAAAAGTAGGTAACAGTAACTAACTAAAATTTAATTTTTATATTTTTTTTTTTTAATTAGTAAGCCTATCAATCAAAATAGTGCAATAAAAACGTGGAAACGAAAATATACGTTCATATTTTAACTGATTAATTTAATAAATCATATTTAGACCATGTCTATAATACCTAGGCAAAATATAAAAATAAAA